>JAYKKI010000041.1:17447500-18647500 GCA_039881145.1 Druceiella hillmani
ATTTAAATAGGTATCATTGATTAGAATACCTTTACCCTTAATATATACTTTATCGCGTTATTAGAAAAAGAAACAAGTTGAACCATATTTGAAATATCATATTCAATAAATCTTATAAAAACGGAAGGGAGAATTTTTTTCTTTTCAGTATTAAAACTCATTATGATCAGTTTGTTTAAAACAGTGCTATAAGGAAAGATAGGACAATATAGAAAAGCAAAGTATATTATGGGTTTGTAAGGGAAGTTTTTGATTATGACAGTGCTATTTATGTTACATGGCTAGTCCTTAATGGTTAGTAGTACGAAGAAATAAATAAAAATTGTAGCAATAATACCGCTTATTTCAAACATAACCATGAAAGTAAGTTAATGCAAGATTATAAAAGAATTATCAAATAGTTACTGCAACACGAACATTTTTTTTAAATGCTAAACTGCAGTGACAGGCTGATAGTCGAGCGGACAAACCATAAAAAAAACTTGAAGGATATTAAAAATTTGAAGGATTTATGAGAAATTACTATACATCAGATGAAAATGAATTGTATAAATATTGCATTTAAGGATACTTTTTCATTGAGATTAGCAACATCATTGGAGAATTACCATACAATGAACGGTAACTTTATGTATTATTTAGTCATTTATTACTTTAATATTTGATTTATAGTGATTAAGGTGATTGTTATACCTATGTATTAAATTTGCATGGCTTTTAAGTTAGTCCAGTTCAGTCAGTATTATTTTTTATATGTTTGACTGTAAGACATTAATCCAATTTGTTCTATTAAGCATTAACTGAAACAGAAGTCAATTTAAGTTTAAAATATTTTTCAGAAGAATTTTATGTGAGGTGATTTCATGTGATGACCGCTCGTAAAATTAACACTTGTATTACATAATATATCATAATATTCAGGAAAAGTGTATTTTACTTATATCAATACAATTAAAACACTGATCAAGGACGCAAGTCAGCCACAAACTCGTGTTGAAGTTAGTACTTTTAAGATGTTTTGAAACAACGCTAAACTCTTCTTTAATATTGCTAAAGGCGAGTTAATAGTTAAATAGAGTATAACCTTCACAGGCAATAGGGTTAGTTACTATTGAATATATTTGGCATTAATTTTGTAGAAATGCATTATTCACAATTAAATGAAACTACGTGATGTAGTATTATTTCTACTTTCTTTAATTACTTTTCCACGACCTAGGTTTCGTTGTATTACAACATCTTCAGGTGGGTCTTCAGATGGTATCTTTAGGTGGTATCTTTGCTAATATCCTACCTGAAGATGTTGTAATACAACGAAACCTAGGTCGTGGTAAAGAAATTAAAGAAAGTAGAAGTAATACTACATCACGTAGTTTCATTTAATTGTGAGGGTTAGTTACCTTAAGAGGTAATGATGTAACAGCTTGATTTTTCATTTTACATCATTTAATTTTTTTAAGCTTAACTATTTTCGAATTTATCTAGTTGACGTATTTCTCCAGCCTGAAGGTTATTTGTTTTAACTACACATCTTTCCACATCTTTCCACACTTTCACATTTCCTTCTGCTATGTTTACGACTTCAGAAAACCTAAATAAAAGTCAAATTCTACATGATTTAATTCGCCTGAAGACAACATAATTCCGTTTCATTTATAAGTAATTCCACCCATATTTCTTGCGGTTTTTGCGGATCTTAGCGTTCGCTGTGAAGGCTTTACTTTAATTAGAATGAAAATCTTCAACGGTGAATTATTTCGGGTAAATGCAAAATTTTCTCCATCTAAACATAGATATTATATTATACCAATGTATTTATACATTACAGCATAATAACTTTGATTCCAATTTTTGCATTATAAAAATATAAAAGGATGAAATGTATTTTTGCGCTACAGGAGATTTATCTTAAAACTGGGATTTTTGTGATATAACGGATGTTGGTAACTTTAAGTCAATAAAACGACTGAAGAGATTAAATAAACGCAATGCCATATTTACGATGCTCATACTATCTTTACAATCTCTGTTGTTTATCGAATCAAATAGGAAATTTAGGGATTGATTGGAATTAATGGTACTGAATTAATTATAAAAAATTAAAAATATTAGTGTCACAATGATAATACATCTGGCATTAAAGTGATATTTGTTTTAAAAATTAGAAATTCGATGTAACCAACATTGGATTTTTAATTTTTCAGTCATATGTAAAGATACTACAGAATGGGTACTAATACCTATCTACATATCAGTTTGCTATGCAATGGTACCAAAAAAATAAACATCTCAGTAATTTAATTTCTTTCCTATTTTTATTTGTTAAATTTTTCTACAGTATAGGCCGGGGAAGAAATAAAGCGCACAGATGAAACGGAGAACACAATACACTCAATTTAGTAACCCGATTTAGTAATAATAAAGAACCCAGTTTAATAACGAAAATTGTCACGAGCGCCAAGGGAGATGATAATAATGAAATTATTCATGATTCTGGGGTCGACATCCGCCAAAGAGTAAAGTTGCTCACTCACTAGATTACAGTTCGAAACAATCTCCTTTAAAGATAACTAAGTGCCAGATTTATAATATTCCTCAAACAAAAACTATTTTATTATCCTTTATAGCGAGTAGAATAACAGCCGAACAATTGATCTTTTGAAAAATGGCGTTTATTGTAATTTTTGAAACTGTGTTCAGTTTATATTGCTACTGATTATGTAATTTCGTAATGAAAAGTTTAATTTTTGTTAGGTTTAGGTTTCAGTTGATTTGGATTTTAACTAATAATGTAACATTCTACTTTATTATTCACTCTCATTTTATCACTTATTACATTCCTATTTATTACCAGTACACATTGATCTATTGATATACCGGTAATTCCAGACGTTTGCTTTCCTTCAGAAAAAAAAAATTATTAATTGTTTCTGTTCTTTCCATTTTCATAATTAATTTTATATCTAAATGATTCAGAATAAAATTATTTCAATCCTTTTTCTCTAAGTTTCAAAGCAAAGGCCATTGTTTTATTGATACTATAGTTTTTAAATGCAGACGAGATTAAGAGTTTTGCAATGATTTTAACAAACGTAACGAGATATTTCTTATCAACTTACCCTAGTCAAGAATATGCATGGAAGAAAACTGGATACTAGAATGATAGAACGAAAATATTAATTAAGGAGATTTTCTCTTATAACGATATAAAGAGAATATCCATTTTGAAGAATAGTAAAAAGAAAGACGACCAAAGCGTGATAAGAAGACAAATATAATGAGATAATTCTCGTGTACATTTTAAATATTGATTTATTAAACGTAAAAGGGTAGAAAAAAAAATTAAATAAATTGATTAGCAAAGATTCAAGCGCAAAAAAATGTTCTTATACGTACTTTGATTTCCAGATATATTGTCTTTGAATTATAATTACTCACAGATTTTATTTTATAGTAAAACGGCGTACAAACAAATGATTTGTCCAATAAAGTAACATTTAAAAGAAAATAATCAGGTGCTCAAGGACAGTTTGTTTATTTATGTAGCTTTAATTATCTGATTACGATGTTTAAATGATGCTCTTCCATTACTTAGAAAGTAAATATTTTTCTCGATATATTTTTGTAGATTAGTTTAGTATATTTAATTTTTTTAAGTCAACTTTTTTGTCGTCTTTAATAAAGTAATTTAGTCTTAATTGCGGCTCGATTTGGCGACAGTCGGGTGTCAGTGGATAAACTTGCTGAAGGGTTATCCAATAAATTATAAATTATACATCATTACTTTGACTTACACAATGACATTTAATATAATTTATACGTGCGTTAATTTAATAACATCTTAAGTTATATATGAGTATGGAAATATAATGAAGCTTAATAGTAAAAAAAATTTAAAATTTTTAAAATTAATCTTAGGCCACCCAGTTTTCATTCGTAAAAGTTCTTAAATATAACATAATTGGCTGAATTATTATTTTAAAATAATTACAAATCATAATTATAAGAATTAGAAAGCGAACCGATGAAAGAGCATATTTAGAAAAAAGAATAACTTTTAAAATAGTGAAATATCATAAAATATTCTAAAAGCAGATTAAGAAACGATGAGTCAAATTTGAAATAATCTTCACCTGATGACATCTGTAATTGACGAATTCGTTTCGTTATACTTTATTCGACAATTGACTTTAACATTTAATATTCTGTGCAATTAGTGATAATTATTTTAAGTTTCTTTCTTTGGTACTTTTTTTCTCTTTCCCCTCCGAAACGAAAATAGAACAGAATTCTGTGATTAAGTTTATTGTTAATTTTTCTATCTGTAAGTTCGAATAAAAATATATGAAATTTAGATTGTAAATATATATTGCTAAATGTTAATGTTATATGTTGTGAGTCTAGAAAATTTCAAATGACTCGCAAATAAAAAAGACTCTCCTAAAATTGTTACTTATTTTTAAATACGTGTATTTAGACATGTAATTATTTTCATCTGTAGTTAATACTGCCGTTATATTTTTTAAGAAATGTTATTTATGTATACAATTATAGTACATAATAAAAATGAAGAAACAAATTGTAAAAGAACAAAGACTGCAGTAATTTTATTATTTATTTTTTTTTCGATGACTTATTAACATATTGTCCTCTGAGGAACGCAATGGAATCATAATATTCTTTATAACGTTGTAAAAAATAAACTTAAGGCGTGCTTGCGTGCGTGCGTTTATGTCGGTATATACATTCATGTTCGCACGTAAGTTTTCACACGTATGCGTATGCAGCGTTAGATTAATTAAAGTAAGTAATTCGAAAATATATTGAACAAGTTTTACGCACACATATTTGTCTAAACTGTACTGTAGTATCTTTAGTTCTGGAACGATCAACAATCCTGATATTAGTTACACCTGTTAATTAACTTGCCAAAAATAAATAAATATCGCTTATGAGAATGAAATGCAGAAAAGAATAAATAACAGAAATACGTACATAGCCAAAAATCCATGCTTGTGTAGATATTCAGAAGAACTGTCAAGAAAGATCTAATAAAATCTTAAAATATGACATTATTCATATTGGAATACGTAAGGATGAATTAGATGAAAAACGTGTAACAAACGAGTGGTTATTAGTGTAGTATATAGTAACGGTTGGATAATAAAACGTCTTGCTTATGTCAAATGCTATAAGGACAAATAAATATTGAATATAAACATTATAATACAGAAAATAAACATGCCACAACATTGATGGTTGGAAAAAAGAGCTGTGTTATGTTCCTCTCATAATTGGCAATCATTTTAAGTTTCTCTGATTCTATAACTATGTATATATATATATATATATATATATATATATATATATATATATATATAGCGGATTCGAAATTTGTATTTACACTTAAATTTATTTATGTATCTGTGTATGTATGTATGTATATATATAAATACGCAATATAAATTGTACTTTTGAAGGGTAAGATTTGTAATTTTACGTTCACCACTTTTTCTATTTGTTTCAGAGATAATATCAATATCAATTTTATAGAAATAGGTTTATCTATTTAATTACCTAAATTCCATTATATACATAATTAATAATTATGTGGTATAAGAATAATGTAATTAAGTACGAGCTTCCTAGAATTTTCTTTCCAATTTTACTATAGGTATTTTTACGTTCGAGTAGCTGAGCAGATGTTAAACAAAAAGAAAGAGAAGTTAAGAAACTAGGACTTTTAAAACGGACAAAACAAAATTTGTTGAATAAAGTGTGTAAATACAAATTTTGAAATATATATATATATATATATATATATATATATATATATATATATATTATTGAAGAGATAATAGATCGGAAGAACAAACTGCGGAAATAAATGAAGATCAAAGAATTGGGAGAAGAGGGACGTGCGCAAGAATTTCAAGCACATTGTGACCGAGATCTGCGATATTAAGAACAAGAGTGGCATGTGAACAGCATTTAGCCGCAAACCAACCGCTCATTAACACATGCATCATTTGTTCGTCTTGCGTTCGAATATCCACATCAATTACTCTGCGTATCCTAAAATTGCCATTTTAGAATACGCAGAGTAATTGATGTCTGATGCATATTTATGAAAAAATATGAAAAAATTCCGCAATGAAGAACCCGTCCTCTGTTGCATATCAGAAAAAGTTATACTGCCACCTCTTCCCACTCCGCCGGAACCTTTACAATTATTTCTTGCTGGCGAATCAGATCATTTGAAATTTAAAAAATCCAAATGTATTTTATGGGCAGTTGTAAGAACGAGTGACAACTCGGTGCCTGTATAATTTCATCGAATGGGCAGAAGACAGCAATTGTGGAATTGTTGGGAAATTTGAATGTCACCAAAATGAAGAAAAGACAACTATCAAATTGTCGTCAAGGCCGACAAAATACCATCAGGAGAACACGCTGGCAGGTTCAGCGCGCCAACCGTAAACGTAGTTTCTGTTATTATGGGTGGTGATCCACTCATCAAAATCACATGTCTAGACAGCAGTACGATTTTGGACATACCCCGTTCATACGACGCCCTCAAAAATATATTTATATTTTGGGAAGGACAGAATGAACATTACATCAATATCAAACAGCGTGATCCAATCTACATCAACTGTCCACGGAACATACAAGAATACATAAAAGATGCGATGACTTACGGTCACCCATATTTTTTTGATACATTTACATGTAATCCTAAATTGGAGACTGAAATTAAAATTATTGATTGATTTAGTCGTAAAATATTAAATTTTCGGTAACACTCGTTGCTGGATATATTCGGTTGAGTGCCAAAAGCAATGTTTGCCTAATGCTCATATTTTGATTTGGCTGGAAGTTAAAATCTATCCAGAAGAAATTGATCAAATAATGTGAGCCGAAATTCCGAATCCATTAACTGACCAAGAATTGTTTGATATTGTTACCAATAACATGATTCACGGTCCGTGCGGTGCTTTCAACATGACATTGCCATGCATGGAAAATGGAAAATGTAAGAAGCGCTTCCCAAAATAATGTATAAATGATATTACGGGTATGGACGGTTTTCCATTGCATCGCCGCAAAAACGCTGCGGATGGTGGTTACATGTTCATAACGCGAATATCAAATTCTATAAATCAAGTTGAAATTGACAATCAGTGGGTGGTACAATACTCCCATTGCTTTCAAAAATGTATAAGGCTCATATTAACCTCGAATTTTGCAGAACTGTAAAATTCATTAAGTACAGTTAAATCAGAATATATTAATAAAGACAGTGATTTGGCAATATTTGAAGATCAAAATATAAATAAAAACGACGAAATACCACAATACGAATATCAGCAGCAACGAAGCGCTAAATTAATTACTAGAATTTTGAAATTTCTGGAATTTTAAGGTTTGCGTACCTCAAAAGGAAGAATGCAAGATCGATTCCTTACAAGATAACTTTACAAGATCAAACACGTGTAAGTCTATCTTTCTGTCATATTATTAGGCCAAATTTCAAGTTTCTATGTCAAACAGTTTTTTTCAGAAACTGCTTGACATAGAAACTTGGAATTTAGCATAAGAATAAAACATATCACTGCTCAACGATTAACACTCAAATGTCTTTAAATTGAAATTTTTGGGCGGCCAATTAAGTACTTGAATTTTTCTTTTACTGGCTTTCAATTTCGTTTACAGCGTGGGAGAGCGCTAGCAATAAGGACTTCAGAAATATTGAAAAACAGGCAAAATAATATATTCCCGATCTCTTCTTTCCGAAATTATTTAATCTAAATTTATAAAAAATAGGGTTTTCGGACGCTTACGCAATAGTTGTGGGAAAACTATAATGATTATCTTAGATCATGTAGTTTTTCAAATATGCACCATTTTTTAAGTCTATGAAGCATATAGTAAAATATTGGCATTGTGAAAAAATTAATAGTTTTAAATGGTTTAATAGAAATACTATGTGCACTTAAATGTATATAATTGCCTAACGTGTACGCAACCTTCGTAGTGCGATTTCTATTTGTGCTTGATAGGTTTTTTTTCGTAAGTGAGGGAAAATATTTTTTGTAAAGCAAATAAAGTTTAAGATTCTATTCTTAGTAGAGTAAATTTTCAGATCGTAGCCCAAGACCATGAGCAGACAAGTCTTAACATTTGCCAGTAAGATAGTTTGGGCTCTAAGGATTTTTTTAATATAATAAAAAGGAATGTAAGTGTGTGAAGTTTGCGTCGACGAAGGAGCTTTAGCCATTTGAGAAGTAAGCTGTGTTAAATAATATGATCATATTTTCTGAGGTCGAAGATGTACCGGTTGCATAAATTTTGAAGACGTTCCAACTTTTACAAATATTCTTCATTAAGATCGGGATAGCACACGCATCTTCATAATAAATTAGTGGTAAAAGGAGTGTTTGACGAAGGTAGATGTTTGTTATAGTTGGTATTAAATTTTGAAGACGTTTCAAAGACTGTTGAATACACGACGACTGACATCATTTACTTGAAGGCGCGAATCAAGATTTTGATCGATCAGTAGGTCCAAGTCTTTCACAGTTGACGTATATGGCATTATTTTACTATTTTGTAATAATTTTGATGAACTAGGTAAGTTTACTTTAGTAATCAGTTTTTGACTACCAAACCAAAAGACCCATTCCATGAGCCTACTGAGGATCACGATTAATGATGTCGATGGTTTTTGATTATGAATGGAGGTCTAAATGCGCATAGATTTGTAGGTCATAAGCATAGAGATGTAATTGATACAGCTATTCTTAACAACATCGTAAATCGATACTGAGAAGAGGAGAGGAGATAGATCTTGAGGTACACCAGTTGTAAGATCCACCTTGAGGTACACCAGTTGTAAGATCAGTTCACCCAGAATACGTATCTGATGACTTAACACATTACCTTCGAGAGATATGAGTATATAACTATGAGCTAACCACTCAAGTGAATGTTGGGACATATTAACATATTTCCAGCAGGCTAGAAAGATATCGAAGTCAATAGAGTCTAATGCACTGCTAAAAACAAGAAGAAGAAGGACAGTAACTTGTGTATTATCCCTAGTCAAGGGTATGTCATCAATTGCGTAGATAATACAATTTTAGGTACGGCACAATATAGGTTTTTTCCATTCTAATGGGAAGACAGCAGTTGTCAAAGAGGAATTAAAAATCAGCGATGACCGGAGCCACAATATATATTATTGGTTTAAGAAAATTAATAATTAAGCCAGCAATTCCCACTGATTTTGATGTTATCGCAAGAAGATTAGCCTTAGTTTCAGACTCACAGGTATCCACTAGCGTAAATTGATGTTCACTGACGACAGGTGAAGACGAGATACTATTCATAGTTCCAGGCTTAACAGGTGGCTCAAGTGCAATGAATGGCGTAGAAAAGTGTGAATTTAATTGATCGATATCCAATCACCAACACTTGGAAGTGGTAGAATATTTTCCGATGCCTAGAGTACCCAGAAACTTCTAAATATTATGAGGAGTTTCCAAGTAACTTCTAAATATTCAGAGGCATTTCCGCATATTTGTGAACACTTACTTCTAAGTATTCTGAAATCCTCACAGTAATTTGGACTGAAATCATTTATAGTGTTAAGTTCCTAATTTCCTAAATTCTTCTTAATAAGACAACGATTATGAACAGTACTGAGTCCCAATTTTATTATCTTAAAACAACTTAAAAGGAGTAAAGTTGGTATTTACCCTTCTTAATAATTCTCTCGAGAAATATGTTCCTTTAAATTCATTAATCGCTTACAATGAGAGATAAAATTACTTATTGACAGTAATACCAACATTTTGATTCATATGGTGATTACATGTTAAACTAGAAGTCTTTAGTGTGAAGCAGTTCTACCATTGTGAAAATGTATGTGAGTAATCGATTAAATATAACAAACACGATCAATTAAAAAAATTATGAATTGTTTCTGAACTGCAGTGATAAAAAGGTTATAATTGATCCATTCTAATTGCAATGAAAAAGAAGAGAAGAGAAGATAAAAAATATTATATAATTATTATTTACCAGTTTAAAGGCAAAAATAAATGATAACACGAATAATTTTTTTCGTAATTAGTAAATGCAGAATTTAAATAGTAATTACAAGGAAAGCAAGAATTTTTTTCAAGTAATTCATGGAAAAGTTAATCTGATACATTTAAATATTTCACGAACTTAAGTATTACGATGCCAGATATTATTATTGAAAATATCTTATTTCTTGTATAGGCTTCCGTTTTAGCCTCCATTTTCATACGAGCACTTCTACGTCCGAACCTAAAATATTATAACAATTCCTTTCCTCCAATTATTTCCATTTTTCGATTTGTGTGGATCCCGTTGACGGTCGCGTGTTATCAAGATTTAATTTTTGAAACGACTTCATTTTTATAATGTGCCATAATATTTTCCTGTACACAAAAGCGCAATTTTTTTCTTGAGGCTTTGATAAAATTTTGAAAAGAACACAAAAGAACAATGAGAGCTCGCTCATTATACGAGTGTTGCACTTCCGTATATGTACGGTACGGAATTATCTCGGTAGGTAATAAACCACATCGCAACTGCTGATAATGTGTGTTTTGTGAGAATCATATTAACCTTTAACGATATTCGCAGGGGAGTAGGATCATAGGCTACATAAATATCCGGGGTATATTTTTTGACGTATATCAAACGCAACCGAATCCTGAATTCTGAAAGAAATATTTAATATGAAACTACGTTTCTGCAAAATGAGATTATTTTGATAGCATATAGAAACATTTTCCGCTGTTATTTTATAAGTTGTTATGGTTGTTAATAATTTTGTTTTTTTTATTACAATTCAGTACCAATCCACAAAGATAAAAAATTATATATAACTTTTCACATTGATGTATTAACTTTATTTTTGGTAATCGACATAGGTAATGGAAATTAAAAATATAGCCGTATATTTTTCGATGATAAACTTATTATTTTACTTTACTTAATCATTAAACTGTTTTTAGAGTTGACTTTACATTTATTTTACCCTTATAATTAGTCTTTGATTTTATCTTTTCTTCCTAAATACAATAAGGAACGAAAAAAACGGAACAAGGTCTCCATAAGTTTACATGTGTAGGTTCAAGGCAGTGAATGATACTTTGGACTAATATATAAAGATAAAAATAAAAAAAAGTGTATAAAAACAGATAGAGGAATTTATGACGTGGCATAAACAATAATATTAGTTAAATTATATATGATAAACATCGACAACATACTGTGAACATTGTCTAACAATGTCCACCTCTGAGTTTTAACACAAGCTTGAAGCAGCGGCGTATAACTCACATATAATATAATATAATGTAAATTTCACAAGTAAACTTGCAGTAACCGTTACTTTCTTTATTAGCACTTAAATCCAAATATCCAAGTCGTAACAAAATTATTTACATTATCTTACATCCGTTTGGCAACCTATGCCCTGTGTGCCCTCCTTACAGCGTTCTCGTAATCTTTATTTCGTAAAACATACTCATCAGATGATATCGGCTAAGTGTACTAAAGTATACTATAAAAATATGTGCAAAAGTAATGCCCTAAAAGTAATTTTGGTTACACTAGTTTTATAGTGAAAACTCAGATTTAATATTTTCTTATTATGATGTGGCTAAATCTCAGATAATTGATGACTATACTGTATGTTTATATATTATTTAATATAAATTATACATAGTTATGGTCTATGCAGGTCATAACACGCCTGAGTTATTGTTATCTAATACTATTTTTTACCTTGCATAAGCTATTTTCAACAGTATCCTATGAAATATACGAGTAATAACGTGGTCTCTTACATATTTAATCTTTTCTTCTAATTTTAATCTTTACTAACGGCACTATTATTTTCTAAGTTTTTTTTAATAATATTATGAAATTAAAGGTAAAGGATACGCCATATAATATTTTACACATATATCGACATCGTATTAAAATTGTCGATTGTATGTACGATTTCCAACTCGACGAGTTCGGGAAAAAATATTTTTATCCCCAAGTTGACATAAAGATATATATATATATATATATATATATATATATATGTATATAAATGCATACATAATTCTAACATCTGATATACATAGATATCGCGTTTGCCGTTACAATTTCTCGTCATTTCATTATGAACTATTCTACGTTTAGTTATGAAAACGTAAGACTCATTTTTAGGGCAATTTATATGAAAGTTGACAGCTATTATTACCTGTACTTATATGTACTTGTGGCAATTAGAGTGTAATAAGATCCAGTAGACAGAAAAAATATAAAAATAGTTTGAATTTTCTATTACATCACACTCGTGCAATAATATTGCAAAGGGAACGCAGTTGTAAACTCCTCTGTGCGGCGTTGGTCGTGTTTTTAAATTCGTTGCGGCTATGTTTGTATCCATTCTTACCATTGGCAAATTTAAATAGAAAGATGGAATAAATACCATTTTGTGATGGCTTTTAAATTGAATGAGATTAACTATTTATTTTAAAATGCTCAACTAAATAAAATTACACCAAATATTAATTTTCTACATCGAAAGACTTAGAAATGACAAACTGTGTTAGATAGAAAAAAAGCTGTCTTAATTTCTTAAGAGTAACGTCTTCCCAATTGTATATAAAATACTTTATGTAAAATATTATTTGACTGTAAAAATAAATTTCGACCTTTAAAATTATAGTGTCAGCTCATATTCACTCATACTTACATACTTTACGCACGTAATTATTACGTTTTACTAAACAGTGAGTGCAAATTAAACTCAAAACTATCGACGAAAGATACAGGAGCGATATTGCATTTAATACAGTATTGAATCGAGCGCATTTTAAATAAACTGTTTTAGGTTATTGGCTTATGCGATCGTAACACAAATGTATGGAAATGTATGGCACAGCCAGATATTTCCATACATTTGTGTTTGATGTGATTCGTAGTAAAATTACTAATTTACTTGATTAAGCGACTCATATCAGCGACTCATATAGTTTATATTCTAAAGTAATGGTCATTATAACTTAACATATCTGAATAAATTAAGAAGTTTCTAATAATAAAGCATTTAAAATATTTCTATTTCGATTCATCATGTGTATATGGTATAACAAAAGGAATCTTTAGTTGAAATGATGTTTAACCAATAATGGATCAGAAATGAAAACCGAAGTTGAAGCGGTAAACAAATCTCTACACAGTCCTTATTTTTTAAAGCGGAATTAATGAGAAACTTTTAGTCTTTACGTTTTAAATAGGAATGGGCAATCAATCACGTGAAATTTTTTTTTCACCTGAATGATTGCCCAATTAATGAATTTAATGATTTTTCCCTGGAAAAATGCAATGAACAAATTATGTGTTGTTGATTCGTTTCAATAAATTGTAGAACAATTTTAACATTGGGTAATATTTCAATTTTGTTAACCTTTCACAATCCCTATTTTTGTCTCGAATTTGAATATTTTTTTGTTAGATTTGGGACACAAGGAAGATATTATTTTTTGTACAAATATTTAATCTTTCGAAAACATTGGTGGCAATAAAACTTTATATACACAAAAAACTCAAGAAAATGAATGATTTATATAATAAATTTTCTTCCCTTTATTGAATTTTTATGTTAACATTAATATATTAAGCATTTAAATATTTTATGTGTACTTCATATTATCCCTAGGCAAAATTCATTCTGTCCGATCTTATTGAGATAATTTTAAAAACGCTCAATATTAAAATTAAATATTCAACGTGTTTTTAACAAAATTTCATTATTAAATTATGGATGAATTCATATTTGTGTTTTTATAGCTGTTTCAACATCATATCTTCGTAGTATTGACATACATATGCGTTTAAAGTATATTCACTTTTATAGTTTTTTTATCCTAATGTTTTCCGATTTAAACGCCACTTGTATTAATTTTCCAGCAATATTTAGTATTATGAAATATCTTGAAATTTTTCTCTTAATTAACGATCATGAACGTTCATTAAAAATAAATTATGGTAGAGCGTAACAAAGCTTTGGATAGATTTGGAAATATGTTTCCAATACTAATTAATGAAATATAAGCGAAAGCATAATTAATTTTAAGAAAATTAATACATTTTTTTAATATTGGCCAAAAGATTGAGTGGGAGTGTATAAGTGTAATATAGTAACCATATCCACATTCAATATATAATGAATATTTAAATAAATTTCTAATAATACTAATTGACAAAATTTACAAATAAAAAACTCGCCTATAAATGATTCAAAACCAATCTCGGAAAGGTTGTTAAATCGGCACCAAAAATCATTCAATTACTGTCTCAATAATGTTAGCAACGACTCTTATTAACCTAAGCAAATGAGTTTATCAATACTATAATGATCCCTTTTTTTAATTAAAGAGAAGTGGATTTTAGATGAAAAAATAAAAATGTTTAAAAGAAATATTGTTTTAAACAAAAAACTACAATGAAAAAATAATTATTGGACATTACTTAAAATATGCAAAATATATGTGTGAAGAGCGTGTTTTCTGAGTAGAGTTCAATACTCGAATACAGTTATTATGAGCATTGACAATCGGCGCTAGACGTTAGACAGAATAAGGGCAAATTGGGACTTGAAGAATATATATTTCCTGAGATAGTGTCAAACTTTATTTAAGGATGAAATTGGCCAAAACAGAATCACACAAATGTTACGTATATCATGTTTGCATATGCATTAATGTTACAAAAGATACAGACGTCACTTAAATTAAACTTTATTACTTTCAACTTAAATATTTATTCACATCTGAACTAATATTTACATAACAGGATTTCGGCATTCTTATGATCGTGTTATGTTCTTAGGAAAGTTATTTCTAAAATAAAACTAGAGTATCTGTTTAAAAATATGCGACTGAATAATTATTTCTGCAATTTGTGTGCATGATTTCGAATTAATAAATTTTTCAAGCGTTACATTGTATCAAATGGAATGGATATTTCGAAATTCTTAAATATAATTAACCATTGTTCTTAAAAAATGACAGAGCAATAAATAGTTTAATGTAAAAAATATATATCGATTTTTTTTGCATGCCTAGATACGCAAGCTTTTATGCTTTAATATCTCGTACTGCTTGAGCTAATGGTACTTGTCAGTTTTTATTTTGTCCACTTTATGTCTCAAATAAAAAATAGAAATATCAGTAAAAGAAACTGTCTATGTGCACCAGTAATTACAAATTTGTACGTTTATTTGAATTGGGCATAAATCATTTTTATTAGTTACATATGATTATATTTTAAAATTGGCACACGCTAAAATTAGCCATGTCATAATTAAAAACCCATTTTCTTGAAATTGTTTTTGAACTTAACCTTTTTTCATCTGAAGGGAAAAAAATATTCGGTTACTTATCAACGAGAAGAACATTTTTCATGAGTCACGAGAAATATTTTATACTTTTCGATATAAATAATTCGTAATAAACATTTAATCAGCCTGGCGTAACAAATATCATTATTAATTTTCTGAAACTAAAGGATGCGAATATCACAGTAATTTTAATATTAATATCATTATTTGCCGTAAACCGAAACTAGAATTAAAATTAACGCAATTATAAAATTTTCAAGATTATAAACAGAACAAGCTTTGAAATAAATTAATTTCATATGCTTTTATTTTGTAAACAAATTTCTAATAAAAGAAATACCAATTAATACTCGTGAAACAAAATTGGTCCCCATTACTCTGTGAGCTTCAGCATATACGTCTTCCTTCTTATTTGCACCGACTCTCGTTGAGCATTGAACGTGTCTCCGAATGAATATTTTTCACAAGTTGGAGGAAAGAGGATGAGATATTTCTATTTTATTGCAAATGTTGCCCCACGTCGAATAAAATTATATTGTTTTTGTGTTTGCCAAAGGGTCACAGGAATAACTTATAAGGCACTTGGTTTGCTTGAAATTGGAGTGATATTTTTAACTTATACGTTTATTACGTTTGCTAAACAAGTATTCATGTTAATTAGGTGAGGGAATATATCGTTCATCATAGAAAGAAAATAAATTGAGAATTTAGTAATGCTATATTTTGTTTTTGAGGGCTCTTGATCTAGTTTCATTTTCGGACTTATTTATAGACAGACTTATTTTGCTTTTAATTAGCTGTTAATTTACATCAAATTAGTTAATTTAAAGGGGCTAGGAGTATTAGTAAATATTTCTAAAAGAACTAGTGTTTTTAACTGCATAATATAATATAAACTAGTGTTCGCATTATGAATTATTCGTCTCAATTTAATAAATCAAAATTGATTGCAGGTATTCAATTCATTTCTAATTTTGCACACTGATTATTACGTTTTTATTCCATTATGAAACTCAGATGACAGATCAAACAAATATTTTACTAAAATTGACATATAGAGGCGCAAGTATCAAAAGCATTGAGCTAAAGCGCCACTTTATTTATATGTGAGTGGATTTGAAATTAAACAAAAATTTTACCGATCGTCAATCATATTGACGTTGAGCCGCATGCCGATGGCAGCACTGCTGTTTTGTGTATATAATTTTAATAATTAATTAATTTGCAAAAACAATAGCAATAATAAATTTTTTAATTGTGGATGCCGGTAGAGCAAGCAATTATCTATAAAATGATATATAATTTATGTGGATTAGTTGTGAGGTTTTTTCTAAAAAGGGAGAGTAACATCTTAACCTTAGCGTATTAATATATATGATGATGATGATGATGATGATGATATGATGATGATGATGATGATGATGATATGATGATGATGATGATTATCGTATCATAACTCACACATTTATCATAATTTGTGTTTACAGTCCTTTTAAATTTTATTAGAGCAGTATAAATGTTTTTAACACAATTATCAAAATTGAAATCGAAGAATTTTAGGTCGAATTTTTATATACCAAAGGAAAATCGTATAAAGCTAAATCGAGTTTTATTTCATAATTAATTTAAGTTCAGATTTCAAAATGAAATGCATAGCGAAAAGAAAAAAAAGGAAAGCTTGAAATGTTAAACTTTTCTTCGTTTTCCGTATCGCCTTTATCCATTTCACCCTTTGATCCCGTGGTTGAACTGAAAAGATTCTCTCTTTTAAGGTAAGTGGAGGAGGCTTTCACCGTCGTTTTTGATTTCGTTTCACATTTGAAGCATTACGTAAGATGAATGATATGTAACGGTCGTGTCGAAATAATACTTTTTATGATAAAGCAACAAAAATGCATGCATCCTCCATTTCGTCTATTCATTTATGTGTAAATTCTCATAGTTATTAATTTTGTGGTTTAAACATTTGAGACATATGTTTTTTTTAAATAACATGAAAACGGACGAGTGTATCTTCTTGTAAAGAAAAAGTAGCAGGGTATAGTCGTGAATAGATTGTAAAATATATGTTCTACTTCAAATTAAGAAATGTAATTAAATAGGTCAGGACACTAGTTGTCATTTGCAATTTTTGAGTTAGCTCAATGCGACCTTTACTGTTGTCACTAAAAAAAGAAATTAAACTTATTTTTTCTAGAGGAATTACTACACATTTATGCATGTTCACTTACTGATGACAAAATGTTTTATTGGTAGTTTTTAACATGGCATTTCGTCAAATCCGATTGCTTTACCACATTTAAAAATATCACTCCAAATTAAAGCAAACCAAGATACTTGGTTTGCTTTAATTTGGAGTTATTTCTGTGACCTTCTTCATAAACGCAAAAAAAAATTTAATTTTATTCGACCTTTCCTCCAAGTTGTGACAAATGTCGCCAATTTATTTAATCAATGACAATCTTGCCACATTTGGAGACAGGTTCAATGCTCAACGAGAGTCGTTGGAGATAAGGAAGAAGATTTGAATGCTGAAGCTCACAGAGTAATGGTGACAAATTTCTTTTCATGATTATTACGGGTGTTTCTTTTCTTAGAAATTTGTTTACAAAATAAAAGCATATGAAATTAATTTATTTCAATTATTCTGTTTATAAAAATCTTGATAATTTCATGATTGCCTTAATTTTACTTCGAGTTTCGGTTTATTTTAAATATCGACATTAGTTTTAAAATTACTGTGATATTCGCGTCCTTTCGTTTTCAGAAAATTAATAATGATATTCATTATTTATTTTTTTACGCCATTCTGATTAAATATATGTTTATTATGAATTGGTTATATCGAGAAGTATAAAATATTTCTCGTAACCAATCAGAAATATTCTTCACGTCGATAAGTAACTAAATATTTCATTCTCTTCAGGCAAAAAATAACATGGTTAATTCTAAAAACAATTTCAAGATAATGGGTTTTTAATTATGACGCAGCTAATTTTAATGTGTGCTAATTTCATAATAGAATAATCTGTAACTAATAACAATTATTTATTCCCAATTTAAATAAACGTACAAATTTGTGATTACCGGTGCAGGTTTTTTTATTGATTTTTCTATTTTTTGTTTGAGATTTAAAGTGGATAAAGTAAAAACTGACCAGTACTATTAGCTCTCGTAGTGCGAGACAAGAAAGAATAAAAGTATGCATACTTAGACATGTATAAAAATTTTTTTTGTTTTAAACAATTTTTTTCCATCACACTATTTATATAAAATAATTGTTTTCCACGTAAACGTATACAGTGCACAGCATAATTTTCACAACCATGAAATTAGAAAATTCAGAAAAAAAATGCTACTTTATTTGCCCGTCGTAAACTTTTCAAGTGAATACTTTGAATTTTTACTATTGGAATATATGAGTGTTAACATACTATATCACTGTGTAAGCTTTTTCAGTTTCTAGGTCAAACAGTTTCTAAGAAAAATTCCTGAACGGACAGACGCATGACAAGTTAGTTAGCTGATAGGAATTCTGTTTTTTTTATCTTTTTAAGAAAATGACCTTAAAAAAATACTACTTTCAAGAAAATTTTGATATATATCTTAATGCAGAATTAATACACTGCAAAGAGCATAGGATATAAGTGATATGAGCGAAGCAATTAGCACAATTGTTTGCATTCCTGGCGTGATTGCCATCAGTTCAAAAATGTTGCTCTAAAAAAATTTGATAATATAATTAATAATAATTGAAAAATATTATAAGTAATAAATATGATAAGTAATGTATTCTCATGTTTTACTTGACCAACAAGTACATTTAGTTGTATAGAAAATAATATACAAATTTTTCATCTCACGACGACGACCGACAAGATGACTTTGTGTGTTGTATAGGCGCAAGTGTGATTTTCTCGTCCAGAATCTAAAATAGTAACTAACGTTGATAATAACCAAAGAAAATAATACTAGATATTTCCTTTTAAACCATATTTGATTTCAGGGTAGCCATATGTAAAATCACTTTCTCCGGGACATTTCTACTACTAATATCTATAACTACCAGTGATTTAAGAAAAAAAAAATTAGTTTGACCCAATAAAAGGTAAAAAATAAGAATAAATGAAAAAGTCGTTTTCTTTTGCCAAAATACAAAGTGAACTTTTTAGTTAAGTTTATTGACTCATTAAATAATTATAAGTCATTTAGAATAAAAACTGTCGATATGTAAATTAAAGTTAAATTCTAACTCTTCGCAATTTATTCGAATTTAAATTAATGCCTTGATTTGATCCGCAATCAAGCGATTTCGATCTTTCCATTGATCAATCTAGCAAAATGTAATGCAGCTATGACATGTACAGGTTCACGAAAAATGCCAATAAAGACAACTTTAAAGAATTACCATAATTTTTTACTTTTCCGGGACAAGTTTATTACGTTCCTGGACACGGGATAAATATCACAAATTCCGGGACAATTCCGGAAATCCCGGACATCTGGCAACCCTATCTAGTTGTAGCGTTTAAGGGTTGGATGAACGCGATGAAATATTTCGTTTCTCACTAATCCACACGCGCGAGCCGGCCCCGGCGGTGCTGTGTGACTTTTAGTAGTGTGCGTTACACGACACACTCGGCACAATGGGATCGATTGAGACACTTTGTCTTTGCAAATCTCTTGATACGGGATACGATTCAACCTTAGATATGGTTTAAGTTGGTTTTTTGACTGAATTTGGAGAATTACAAAATGAAAAAATGTTGCACATACTTTCTGTAACTATTTTTAGAAATTTTAGTACAATTCTTGAGATAAATAGTCCAATTTATTTATTATTAAATATATAAGTATGATAAAATAACTTCAATATAACACGTTTTTTTAAAAAAATATTTAAATTCCTTTTTTAATTTTTAGTATTTGGGCATTAAATTTAAAAAAAAACAAATTTGACCAATTTTTTCATATACTTATTGATTGATTTCCGCTTGTTTATTGTAGACATAAAGCAGCATAAAACATATCGATACAAGTAATAAAATTATAACAGAGCGGTGAATTCCATACATTGAAAATATTTTACAAGGGTGATTAATTTAGCGTATAAAATGATAATAGAAGCCAGAAAAACTTTTTTTAGAATTTTTGTGGTAATATTATATACCTATGAGCAACATATAAAAGAAAAAGAAATTCCTGATTATACGCGAACGGAGTCTTAGGGAGATCTAGAATAAGTTAATGTTATACAATACGAAGTAATGTTAAAATAATAAAACTACGCATGAATGAAAACTTAAAAATTTATTTGTAAATAAGAAAAATAAAAACAAAATAGAACTTGTAAAGGTTTAAAATGAAAAACAAACACTTAAAAAAATATTAAAAATGAAAAAGCCCATTTAATGTCTCCATTACGATGTTCCGTGAACCAGTCGGATAACAAGAGTCTTAATATGTATTAATTTATTAAAACATTATTTCAGTAATTTTTAAATTTTACCTAATATAAAGTGTTAAATCTAAATATTTCATAATTACATCTCCCATGTATATCATATCATTTAAACTTTATACTTAGATACATTTAATAATACCGTATGTCCTAAATTTTCTAATACATTTAATTCATTTGAAAAATTTACATAAATTAAAGAAGAAAAAAAAATCTAAACGTAAATTAATTATTTTAAATTAGCTGTAATATAAAAGACCTATTTTATTACAGAAGTTTTTTAGGGTAAAAATAAGAAAAAAAATTAAAAATATAACATTATCAAAATAATACAGTGACCAAGATTGTAAGCACTTATTAAAAATACGATTAGAGAATGTGGTATGAAAAATACGATTAGAGAATCCTTCTATGTAAGTCGCATGGTTACCATTCATTATTCCGAATAATTTTTCATATGTATATATATATAAATATATATATATACATGTATATATATATACATACATATATATATATATATATATACATATATATATATATATATATATGTGTGACTTGCGTTTTGTCGTAACAAACAACCTAAAACTTATACTGTGTACAAATGTGCCGTGTACGCGTTATGAATCTAAGGCACAGGCTGACGACGAGCGATAAAATCACACGTCCTCGCTGTTTGCAAGCGCAAACGGTACTGAATTCAAAATATGCGTGAGCATCGGAGATAATAATCGTTTTTGTTTCATAGAAGCTAGCTTAGAACATTCGCGCGCGGAATGCTGTAAAAATTCGGCAACTTTGACCAATACCAAAGGGTTTATATTTACGTCATAGTTAAATCAGTGCAGATGTTTTATAATTTTGTTCTAATATGCGAAACAGCGGACAGCATTTTTGGTAAACGAGGTTGCTATGAGATTTTTTTAAAATTTGAAACATAATTATCAATGTTAAAGAATCTAATTTTGCGATTTGTGTTTTAATTAAGGGACTAGTTTATAAAAATAAGTTTTAGATTTTAGACAATTTGACAAGTTTTCAGTTGTCACGTTTTTTATTTGTTTTTTATGTCACGTTATTTATAAAATTTTATAATTTATTCTTAATTATAAATTATTCGATTTTGCGTTACAATACCTGAATTTTACGGATAAAAAGATTCGTTTATTAGTGAAAAGTGCCAAATAGTGGTGTTCGAATATTAAGCCTGGTATTATACTTATATATTTACGAGATATTTCAGAAAAGTCTATTAGTTATATATATTAAAAATTATATATTTAAACCACGAATGTACCAAACAGAAGTTCAATAAACAATAGGTTAATTTACAAATATATATGTGTGGAAAAATTCAAGTTCGAAATAATTAATTGTACTGTAGTCTTTTAAATACAAAAGGTAAGTTAATATTACAAAAAACTAATTTATGCAAAAAAAAGTTGTACCGAGTTTAACAACGTTGTAAATTTTAAAATACATTTGTTGAATTTACTTTTCAACATTAACGTGGCAACTATCCATGTGGACGGCTAGCACAATATAATGTGGTGATACTAACAATAAATTTCAGCGTAATTCACATAATGTTATAAAGACCAAATTAACATGAAATAAAATGTAATACATAAAATTACATTCACTTCCAAATGTAAGATAATGCTGCAATTAATTACGGCATCTTTCGTTAATAAATTCTTGAATATTATTTGTCCCTGTAGTTGACGGATTTGATAATCTGGACATGGTCCATGGCTTAATGAGATTTTTTGAGATCAATAAGCAATTTTAGGTTTTGATATTGAATATATTTGGCGTTAATTTTGTAGAAATGTATTATTCACAATTAAATGAAACTACGTGATGTATTACTTCTATGTTTTTTAGGTGCGTTCATCTTCAGGTGGGCTATTAGCAAAGATATCCAATCTTTGCTAATAGCCCACCTGAAGATGTTGTAATACAACGAAACCTAGGTCGTGGTAAAGAACTTAAAGAAAGTTGAAATAATACTACATCACGAAGTTTCATTTAATTGTGAATTTTAGGTCTATTATCTTCGTAGATTTTAAAATAAAATAGAGTCTTCATATTAATATTTTATTATCATTAATAAAATATTGCAAAATTTCATGACATACAAATCATAACATAAAAAATTGAATTCCGTCGAAGAAAATGTATCAAAATGAAAACTATAAAAAGTACAAAATAATTTATATTTCTAACAGTTCTTTTCAAAATATTATTGTCATTGTGTCAAGCATCAAAATTCTAGAGGAAACTTTCTTTTAAAAAACCCCATTTTTAAACAAAGCCGATGGAAAGCGCCAACCGGAAAAGCGAATTTCGTAGGTTTTTAAAATTTTTGAATTTATGTTTATATTGTTAAGAAATAAACCGACCAGTTGCTAGTCTGGCTCATGCATAACATTTCTGCAATTAGTTTGAAGTGTGTAGTCATAATAGATATGGATTTCGAAGCGCAATATATATTTTTAAAATATTTTATTATAATGAATATTAAAAAAATATTACATTTAGAATCACATTACAATTCTCCTATAACCTTTGCGTGAGGTTTCAAATATCCTTTTTTTCTTCATAATTTGAGGTTCCGTGGTTTTGAAAATAAATGGGAGGGTGTATATATATTTTAAATATTTTTAGTGCAGTTTTAAAAGTATACTACGTAAAATTAAGAAGAAAATATTATGGAGACCCTTAAAACAAGCCTCTTGAAAATATATTCCAAACTATAAAGGTATTTGGCTCTCGATACATTTCCATGTAAATGCTATTAAGTGGCAGATATACGCGAGTTAATATACTTTATTGCAATGCCAAATTACTAGTCTTTACTTCAAACGATTTCTAAAAAAAACGGCTGTGACTGATTAATAGCCGGCACATTAGCGATCTCAGAATGGATCCATTTTTAAATTAAATTTTATTATGTGGTATGTGTAATCTACAGAATATGTATTATTATCTCGTTTAGATAGAGTATCTACGATGCGAGATGTAATATTTTAAAAGTTCTTTTTAACAACGTATCATTGGTGTACTGCGGTTGTTAGATAAACCATAGTTGGCGAAATTGTCGCCCTTTAAACTGACGTTGCTTTGAAAATGTTGGACCAATTTTGTTCATCCACGAACTCATTCTATATCCTAATCTAAATTATTTTTCTCCCTTTTTTTCAATGAGCTACTGAACGCCACCCTCCCCTTCCGCTAGCGCCGTTGCTTGCCGAGATATTCCAGTTGAAAGTTTGAATTTGGCGTTGAGAAACATTTATACACACACACACACACACACACACACACACATATATATATATATATATATATATATATATCTCTATATATATATATATATATATATATATATATATATATATAATTATAACAAGGTATGGCACACAGAATTATGGCTCACAGATTTGGACTCAATGAAGAAATGTAGCTAGTATTGATATCTCTGATATCTCACGCAAGAACAATCTTGTTACATACACAAGACCTACCTGTTCAAGAGAATCGCGCCTGAGTCAGCTAATTTTGTAGAGACAGGACATAAGGAAGGCTTTCATGACTTTAATGTTATGGAATACCTTGTCGGTAATAATCACATAAAAATACCTAGAAAACTTTCTTGGGCGTCTTTACGAAAAATGAACAGTTTTAGTAAGAAAGTTTCAGTTTTAAATTTCTACCTCAGTCCAGGCATCCGCTGTGGTTGCATAATATCTTCGCTCCTGTTCTAGATGTACACCATTTTGGAAGATTGGACAGATGGTGTTACGGTTGGTTGTTACAGGATTGTGAACTTGCGCTACCCGGATGATATCACATTTTTGCTACTAATTCTTGCCACGAGGAGGACTTTTCAAAACGAAGCATGTGAGACTTTTGTTTAAATTAAGTATTAATTTCATTAAAACAAGGTGGAGGTAAACATCATACATACTTTTTCACTTTTCAGACAAATTTTTCGTTCATGAAAACTTGCACCGTAAAGAAAACAAAGATGAAAAAGAAGTACATGATTTACGACAACATGTTCAAGAAAATTAAGTTACATACTTAATATACTCCTGCGTGAGCACAATTTTTTTCTCCGAATAATAATATAATTTCTTTTTAGACGTGGTACACCGAGAATATTTTTCGTATGTGTCATAAATAAATTTTGTATTAAATGGATACTTTTTAATATGATAAAAAATTATAATCAGAAACAAATCATGGAGAAGAAACAATTGAAAACATTTTTTTATAATTCTCAAGAAATGTGTATTATTTGTAAACCTAATACGTGTGTTTCCCTAATTACGTTTCCGCAATTTCTTTAAGGAAAAATAATAAAATAAAAATTTTATCTGAAAATGCGTCAAAAAATTTAGTTGCAGCTGATATTAGTAATAACTGTAAATCTGTAAAACCTATTTCCGAAAAAAAAAAGAATTGAATGTATATGTATGCAACATATTTTGGTTCATCGAATTAACTGATAGTTAAGAAATGTATTTTATGCGGACGGGTAATATAGTTATAAATATATCAATCGACATTTAAATTTTTCATTTAAAAATTTAAATTTTTTCTATCAATTTTATTTCCATTTTAGGTTTTATTAACCAGCTTTTTTACAACAAACATAATACGTTTTTCCGGTAATGAAACTAATTTCATATCCTGTAACTAACTGACAAACTCGTTCGAGGTTCCACTAAAACAAATAATATCCCAAATGCTTTGAAATTAATGTAAATAAGAGAATTAACCGCGTTCACTTTTAACGCTTCGTGAATACAGTAATGTCAAAAGATATAAATTCAGTATTCTGTTCGAGGGTTTCTACCAAAACTTTAGAGGTACATTCACAATACAGTGTTTATGTACACTTTTAATTAATAAAATTAAGACGTTAATCATAAATGGTGATTAAGGTTATTAATTTTTGACGCTGTGATGTGTTTAATCGATTACGAGGCATACGGTCTTCGTGCACCGCGGTGATCTGGGTTCGATTTCCGGTCGCTGTCCAGAGGATCCAGATTGATATTCTGGTTGGTTGTAAGATATCGTAGCAATAAGTCCGCAATAAGTATCAATTGAGTATATTAAAGTATCTGAAAAATTGAATGAATAAATAAATAATAAACAAATCATTCATTGGAAAACTTAGCGCTTTTCCTAGCACATTGTGTGAAACGTAAGAAAATTTATTTTTATTTTTTGCTTTACATATTCAATTCAGAGAATTTTAATCTGAGTCGGAACATTTTGGATTATCCTAAAATAATTATAAACAAAATGAAACAATAAGACTCCTTTGTGATTATTACTTTGGAAATTAAAATGATAATTAAAATATTAATAAAATACGTAGGTAGATAGATTTTATTTATGAGAATTTTTGCGCTATCTGTTAATTTTCGGTATAAATGCATTACTGTGGTGTACAAACAACATCGTATTTAATATTTTTAATGGAAATTAAACTATAAATCGTGCGACGGTGCTGGCAAACAATGAAGCCTTTCAGTATAATTAAATGACAGGGATACTTTCCGTATTATCTAATGAGTGAATATAGCGACAGAGGTAAAAATAAAGAAAATAACACTTTAATGACATACTTTAATATTATTGCCAAATGTCTAAACAAAAAAAATAATATTATGGTATTTTTAATGAACATATCACTAAAAAATAATAACGAGATGAAAGATGCTTTTGCCGAGAAACCAGGGTTTTATTTAGATAGAATATCCTATATTTTATTAAAATTAGTTTATTGGGCACCTAATTTCATAGCTTTGGTGAAACTTTTGTAGGTTTAAGATAATGCGAAGTGAAATTTAATTGATATTAATACTAAAAGAAAACGATTTCTTTTCATGTTAGTTATTATAATTACATCAGTTTGTATGATTAATATATTGTTTCACGTAAATAGAGCGCCAATAGAATATTTAAAAAAAGGAAACATTTCTGTATTTATTGTTTGAAATGACAACATTAAAATAAATGTTGTTTAAGTAACAAATAAAATTTCATGACATTATTCCAATAGAAATTATTTTGAGATATTACTAAAGTATAGTAGCCATAGTTTTATATAAAAAATATTAGCTTAAGCTTATATATATAGTTAGGTAAATGTCATAATTCGGAGTTAAAAATAATTAGTTATATTATAAATTAATGCAGTATTATAAAGCGTTTTTATATAAATATAACGCCCCAATTAGTTTCTTCGCCTACACGTTCTATTTCGACCAGCTGATTTATTCTATGAAGTATAGTTAATGCGACACACACACACATACATATATATATATATATATACATATATATATAAATATATATATATATAAATATATATATATATATATATATATATATATATATATATAATATACATATATATACATATATATATATATATATATATATATATATATATATATATATATATGTACATATATATAGTGATTAAAAACGCAATATGTGTATTGGAGCATTGACATAATTCCTCGTAAATTTGTGAATTTAGGGAGCGTAAATAAAAATATGTAAACGGCACTTTTATATATGAGTCAAATCACATAAATTTTTATTTTAAAATAAATCCTCTCCTAATGAACGTATTGAAAGAAATAATTATTAAAATTATAAATTAACAGCATATTGATAAGCGGTGGCAACATTTTTTTTTTTATTTTTCAAGTTTAATCACAAATAAAGGAATAAAATATCTACAATAATATGAAAAAGACTTTGTATATATCAGTTTTAAAAGAAATTTGAGTATCTAAGTTGAATGCCACATTTATTGTAATAAAGTCGATTGAAACTTTAAATTAGTAGCTAATGAATAAGTTATAATTTTTCGAGATGACATTTACATGCAGATAAAAATAATAGCTAGCTCAGTATATAAAATTCGATAAACATACAACTTTGACAAACGAAGGCTAAGAAGTACTAATATTTTGAGAACACTGTTGTACATATTACTATTCTTGTCCTTTATAGTTGTTACAGTATGCGGAACTATTATTACAGTAGGCGAAACGAAATTAATTGAAAGATCCATGAGTAATCGAACGTAAAGTGATAATTTTTAGATTGTAAATTAAGAGACTTGATAAAAAACAAAAACAAGTTTATTTTTGCAGTCTTTAGTAAAGAAGTCTGGGGCTTCTAAAATATTACACTGAATACAGATGAAAGTAAAATTTAGTCTATTAAGATTTACCTATTTGCAATTATATTTTTACTCAATATCTTATCGAAAATTTTAAATTTGAATTAAGATTGCTATCGTTCTTCAAAGTTAAGTTTTGGCAGTCTTCACGAATGTAAGGTATATTTGTGGAATGTTACGTTTAAACGCTCTTATTTTAGCAAATAAGACTGCTCAAAAGAGTAACTGCTTTAGCTATATTTATATATTTGAACCAACTAAACTGAGATTTAGGAATTTGACTCTTACAAAATTTTGTATATATTTGCACACCGTAAAGAGTAATTGTCGCGAAAATTATTCCAGCCTTACTTATTGTTAACACGTAAAATATATTCAAGACCAGAGAAGAAGATTTTGTGATATTAAGGATAGCTCTGTGGGGTTCTATAGACGGAAAAAGGTCAGTTATGTCAGATGCATGGATAATTAAAAGCTAGCAAAATACATTCAATGAACGTAGTGACTTTCTCATGATTTACGTACAAACTAAGAAAAAAAGAAACTAACAGCTTTATACACTTATCGTATTATTATATATATATATATATATATATATATATATATATATATATATACATGTACATATGTATAATAATACAATGAAAACAACATAATTTAAAAGAAACACTCTTAATAATAAATTAAATTCTATACACTATACAAAATTAATTAGTAAGGCCTGTACCCATTGTATCAATTTATAAATAGCAGTATATAATATTTAATGTGTATATTTACAGTGAAAAATATTTTCTGTGCATGAGACTGAAAAATAAACGAAAACGAAGTTAATTCTAAAAGTATTTTGTGAAAGAGCTTTTTTAATCCCCAGAATCAAGTTTATGTAACAGATCAAAACAGCTGGTTCATTTTAACAAAAAAATCATCGTCCCATGTAAACAGATGTGCTAAACTTTTTCTCAAAATATATATTCGATATAAATACTTATTGGAGTTATATTTTTGTATTTTTTATAAAACTTCTTTTAAAGTTGAGGGAAGGTTACCACTTTGTTAACGCCTTTGAGTTCAATTATATGTGGACATTAAAAGTTTCAAAGCATCTTTTATTCTGTTAAAAAACCCTGTCCAACGATATTACATTCAACCTACGGGAAATTTGCACCTATTCTACATTTATTCTGCGAGTGATATAAATAAATAATGGTTTAGAGGGAATGGATTTAACCTTTAAACTGTGATTTGTAATGTAACGAATTCCATATTATATTCTTATAGAATTCATCACCTTATGAAATGTCTTGGATCTTTATGCTCATGTACGCATAATTCATTTTCTTTTTAAAGATGGTTCGTTGACGCTTTGAAATATCTGCATGTCAAAACACATTTATTGAGGTGTTTTTGATATGAAGATATCTAGAAACTATTTAGAAACGAATGTCGTATTTATAATAATAATGTCTATTATGTAGAAAAGAAATATATGTTTCTTAAACCGTTTGTGTTTCAGGTTGTATAAGAAATATTTTTTATAATGTCAGTGGTGAACTTGCCTTAGTTTGAATATATTTGGGGTTAATTTTGTAGAAATTCATTATTCACAATTAAATGACACTATGTGATGTAAAATTGTTTCTACTTTTTTAAAATTCTTTAACGCGACCTAGGTTTCCTTGTATTATAACATAAACAAATATTTTCACTTTCCAGGTGAAATCAGAACGTGGAAATGTTTCCATTAAAATAATAGCTTTACATAAAAAGGCAAAAATGGAATCATTAAAGGAATATAATGTGAAACCTTTGCAGCAGAACAATAAAGATAAAGAAAATGTTTAACAAAAGATATTCCGGGAAAAGCTCTTCCAAAAATAATTCTTTGAAAATAATTCACCGTTGCTTCATAAGATTCTCATCGCCGACAACGTGAAAATTTATTTCTATCACCACGTCAACCTCAACGGTGACAGGATATCTTATGACAATTATGTAAAAAGTAAGATATATAAAAGTATATTTGCAAAGCTTAAAAATATCAAAGCTACAGACAAACTTAACATGATTTTTTTTCCGTGAATAACACGCTTTAAAAATGTAATAATAGAAACAGGCAAAGATACTAGATTTATAATAGAGAATGGAAAATACTTTGTCTATAATTAAATAAAGTATATCGCTTTTAAACAGTGTTCCAGGCAAGGTATTGAAAAACTGCGTCCAAGAAAAATTCCAGCATTTTTCTTTTTCTCTATCAGGTAAATATACTCATGAATATGAATATGTTTTTAGTAATCAAGCTGAATAACCTTCAAGGACTAGTTAATTGATGGCATTTTAAAATATTCAACGCAGTTTGATCATTTCTAATTGGCTTACCACCTAAAATAGATGTAATCGATGTGTCGAGTATGAAATAAGTAATGGAAACCTCACCAAAAATAGTGTAAAATATTAATTAACAGTAACCTAGGCTAAACGATGTCGTTTGAATTAAATATATTAGAAACATAATTAAATTATAATCTGTAGCGTAATATTCTGACTGTTACCTTCAATACCAGTAGACAGAAAGAAGGGAAATCGAAAATTAAAAAAAACTAATTGAGTATCAGTAAAATTCACTACGAGGGTTGCACCTACACTTAATCTCGAACAAACATTTGAGTATACATAGCACGATTATTCATATTAACAAATATCAATATTATTTTAACTGTACCTATATATTGCCGAGTATATCTTCTACAGGTGTAAAAATATTGTGATTCTTTTCCTTTAGACATTTTGGAGATAGAAGGGGAAGAATATATTTTGGCAGACATTTTTTCTTTGAAAATCTCATCCATAGAATCCTGATTATATATATATATATATATAAATATATGTATATATATATATAAATATATATATATATATATATACATATATATATATATATATATATATATATATATATATATATATATATGTCTATATATATATCTGTATAACCAGCTTTTACAACACGATTCATAAAATGAAAATAAGAATTAAATAGTTTATTTATCCCGTTTGAAATTTTTATATGAATATCTTTGAGTTTTACGATATATACGAATGCATATTGGAATGGGCGAAAAGTAGGGTACGTACCATATTTAAACATATTTCTTGTATAAGTTAGCTCAAATAATCGATGACCCAACTTACCTTGGACTTGATTTTCAGGTTTATCAAACTTTTCAAAACGATTCACTAAATCTTTGTTACTCTTTTTTTCAATGAAATTACCTTTGTTGCAAATATTTTATGATTACCCGTCATGACATTTCATTATGAACACCCCATGCAAAACATTTTGATATGTTATATTTCTAATTTTATATCCAAAAGGACCGATTATAGCGCACGCAGTCGTCAACGGGTATAGAGCACGCAGTGTAAATAGGTGAAAAGCTATTCCGACACAAAATTACGTGACAACTTGAAGACAGTGTCTTTGCGGGTATTTGAGAAGGATAATTATATGAAAATGCGTAATAAATAGTTGGTTTTAAGTGTAATATATATAAGTTTGACATGTCATATTATTAGAAGGTGTTTATAGACTCATGACCTAAAATTTTATAGCAAAGTGAAGTAACCCTTACTGCCAAAAAAGGCTAAGAAAAGCCACATAGGCGGTAGAAAATTTAAATAGAGGTTATGCTAAGGTAATTTTTTCGGAAAAATGTTTTTTTCTAAGCATTTTATTCTATTAATAATACTTGGTCTATCCACACTAAAAAGCTAGAGGATCGTTAAACACCAGGTGAAAGTATTCATCTGGAGTTGTTTTTTAAACCTGAAATTTAGCAGTTTGCACATTTTTCATTTAGTGGTAAAATATATTAGTAAGGCTTTATTACTATGTGCATAAGGTTGTCTATAAAGAAACATGAAAATTGGCTACTGCAAGGAATAATGACCCAAGATATCGCAGTCATCTGTGCATTGCGTGGAAATATTACGTTGATGTACAGTATCGCAGTCGCCAGATCAAATTAGCGTGGAAAATATTTGAATATATGAAGCACAAGCTTCGAGGGAAAAATACTGAAACGTGAAGAAGTTAGTTGACAGATTTGACTTCATTCATTGCCCTTAGACTAGGGTACCTAATTAATAAAAGTCAGCCTCGGCTATACTATGCAATTATTAAAAGTGTATCGCTTTAAATGATATCTAGCGAAAATAATACAAGTAGAAGATACTAATTTGCACTGCTGAAAACATTTCTATACCTCATCACCTTTACACCATTTCATAGTCTGTCAGCGGCATAATGAACTGATTGATATAAATATGCTCAGAAGGCGATTCATTGTAGGTGACAATTGAGTGTAGCAAATAACTTAACATGTCACGCGGAGCCTGTATCTGACAAGCCTTCAATATTGATGTGATTAATGGTAGTTGCGAGTAGGAAGAGAAATATGAAGATGGAAACCGCTGAAAGGCTACCAATATAACGTGATGGCATTAGTTGTCTTATTTGAGGATTTTACTTTGAGTAACTTCTTTTGTGTAAAAAATGTTCGGAATGTGGCGAATATTATGTAGTTCGTTTTAGTATATAACTTTTATGGTCAATATGTGTTTAAGCAAATATGTTTTCTTCTTTTATAAATCACGCATATACATTATGTAAAAGGGAAAATATGAGTAGGGCAGTTTCAAAACGTTTTACTTGTCGCCCATAGTTCGAATTATTTAGACGTTTTTGTATCAACGTGCTTATTTCTCAATTTAACAATAATATTTCCGAAAAAAATCCCAAACATAATCGCGGCTTTGCATTATTGCATTGTGGTTATTTTTCTGAAAATAAATCAGAAAATTTATATATATATATATATATATATATATATATATATATATACATATATATATATATATATATATATATATATATATATTATAGTATATAACTCAAAAAAGAAGAGAAGTGATAACATTTTTATTCTTTATTTCATATTTTTATTATTCATGTTATATAGGTCTCTAAAAAGTTCGTTATTACAAAATTGTTTGCATAGTAGCATAAAGCTGTATTTTTTTTTTATATTTTTTAAAAAGACTAATTCCTTCTATATTTCTAAAGAAAATTTAAAAAATACATTCGATGTATTTTTTTAAATATTCTTTATAGTTGTCGTATTATCCTGAAAAGAAAAAATAAGGGAAATGAGTTTTTAAAGAGGTTTTTGAAAATATATATTTTTTTCTTTATGCTTTTAATATTTAAAGTAACGGTCCAAAACATCTCTGAAAATATGTCGTAACAAAATATTATATGGTATAAATGAAAATTTAGCAACAATTTAATTTTTACAGGAAACCTTAAACACCCCTTTACGTTCCAAAATATGTTCATATTTGTCATCCGCTTATTTCCGAAAGCAGAGGAGATGTCAACGAGTCGCCTTTTTAAGAATGTTTTTTGAGAATGAAACAATATCAATGAAAAGTACCCTCAGACATAGCCAAAGTTTTAAAATATTGATTGAGGAAGCAGATTCCGTTTATAACATTACTAGAAATTATTTCAAAAATAATTTTTAGTTATGTAATAAATATAAATTTTTTCTGCGCATTGCAGTATAGTATATAACTATCAAAATGTGTACTTTAAAAAGTTAATTTATGTATTATAATACGATATGCAAAACCAATTATACGCTAGTTAATTTAAGTTGAAACTGATCGCGAAATGGTGTAGCAAGAATATGGTGCATTTGTAAAAACAAATAGCAAATTCAAAATAAAACATATTTCTTTTCTGGTTTGTTATCAAGTGTTCAGGTTAATTCAATAGTATTTGTTTCAGATCACCTAGATAATAGTGAATATAAGTTGATGAAATTAGTGACCGAGTCACCTGGAAAAAGTGATTATGAATTCAAGAATGATGTATTATTAATCGATTTACCGACATGTGTAGTTTGAAAAAAAAATCAAATGGTCCTCAATAAATAATTTAGATTGCTGTCCTTTTTTAAAGTAACGGAAGCTAAAATCTGCTCAATTCTCTGAATTTGGAAAAGTCTGAATTTTGTTAAAGTTACTTGCTGGTATACCCTAACACTTTGGAATAAATATGTGAACGTCTTGATATCTTTAGATATATTTTATATTGTAAATGTTTATAAAACGTTAAATAGATTAAAAACCAAGAAATCTGAGAGAAGTAGGTTAAAAAATAATAAATAATTAATAGTTGTCAATAATAAATAATTATTTACGATAATTTCCACCAACCTGGCTTCAAAAAACTTTATTCATTCTTAATTGTTTGCGACCATAATTATAGATATTATATTAGTTAATAGTTTAAAAATTTACACAGAGAGTTTACCCGGTCACTTTATTAATTAAGTACTCCCAAAACCTTTCTTCGAAATATTTTCCATTTAATTAAATGACTCCCATTGAAGTAACAAAATATGTTTCAATGAAATAGATGTTTTTTATTTACTTCGCTGACTTTGAAGAAAAAATTCGGAATGAATTTCGATAACTAATTTTTGATATTCACTTCAGCGCTTTTTTGTTTTTATCGAAATAATTAAATTGAATTACCGTCAAAATAAGGCTGTTATTTAATTTGTATTATCATAAATTAGTCAAAGGGCATGAAAAATGTTGCAAATGATTTTCGTTTTATATCAACTTACGGAAATGACAGCTTGATTTATATTCTTGCAGCAGTGTAATAACTTGATTTTGGCCGAAGTTCAAAATGTTTCGGCCATATATACTATAATAAATCTGTGGAAAAATTCAAAATATGAAATTACATTTAAATCTGTATATATTTTGAATTACATTATTTTATTTTCTTTACTCTAGGTTATATTTACAGACTACTTATTATTTGCCATCGAACAAAATTAACACAATATTTACGTTTCAATGCCATGCATCTTGCGATGGTACTTGGAATAAACGTTAAATGGAACAATTAACAAAAACTTTTCTGTTATTATATGGTATTAGTGAAAACATGTATAAGTTATACTTGCATTTAATATGTTTATGTAGACAGTAATGTCACAAAAGTTACACTTATTATTAATTATATCATTAAACAACTAAGGATAGTCCGGTGCTCAGATTTTTCAATCAGATTATCAAGCAAATAGGATTAAATACATTATTTTATTATATCCTTTTGCCCACAATATTATATTTATTTCAACGGTACAATTATATAATATTTATGTTTATCCATTCGGAAAAATTGATAATCTGGTTTTCATTTTATTATTTTTAGTTTAGCGACAAACATTGAAAAGTACATAGAGTGTTCATATATCTTTAAAACGAATACGACACAAACGTGACAAAGGATTAATATCGTCCTCCCCGATCATAGAACAAATTGATATTAACCAGAATGATATTATTTCCATATTCTCGAACTTATTGAAAATTTCTCTACTTTTCCTCTTGGTAAATCTCATTTTTGACAATTGTTTAAAATTTAAGATCTATCACATTCACCACGAGAGAGTATGAAATAGAATTCGTGAAGTTTACATTTATTTTACAGGTCAACTTTCATATTTATGGTGCTGCGTCAACTTGTTACAATTTAAGCTTTTCTTAAGAAAACTTGTCTAATTTCAGTCGGAAAACCCACTAAAGCATAGTCTAATTTCAGTAGAAAAATTCACACTTACTAAAAGATACAGCGATATGAGCATTAAACTTCTGAAAATGATTTATTTTGAACGATTCATTTATTACAATAAATTAGTTATAATTAAATTCTGTATTTATTTCAAATCACATATGAAATAATTATTATTATACCATGAATAAAGCTTAAATGCTTCATTCCCCGGAATTCACTTTCCGGTCCTAATAAATAAATACCGCGTAAATATACGCAAGGATAAATAATTACTTTTATGACAACACACGATATAAATGACAAATAAACAGTGCCAAAGGAACTTCTGTAGGTAAATGTATTTATTTTCCAATAGAAAAATTTATTTAAATAAGTATTTCTATATTTTCACGATGAATGTATATGACTAAGACATTCGACAGTAATACTTTTTTTTATAATTAAAGCGTTTATTGTGTCTTACCACTTATTAGTGAAAAGTTTATTTAGTCGTATAATTTTCCTACAATTTTGGTAAGATATTTACATTTTCGTGCATGCCCATAATTTTTTTCACCTTTATGTTTACTGTTCATTCTATGAAAATGATAAGATAAAATACGTAGCAATTTTCTAATCTGGGATATAAATTATCAATTTTAGCGAAAAAGGAAATCAATACGCTAAACAGATTACATTTTAATTTTTTTGGAGGTCATGTTATGTAAACTTTACTCATACTCTCTTGTAATTAAATATGATGGTTATTTATAAAAAATATACATAAAATAATACTACATTAGAAATATTATTTTAAGTTGGGAATATAATGCTTCTTGACGTACCTACATATGCTACGGTTTCATAATTAAAATTACAATATTCTATCTAATGAATATAAAGAATATAATTATTGAAATACTTATTTATATTGACGTTTGAATGGCCTCGGAAATAAAGATTAATGGAATAATGAAATCTGGACAGCCTTTCGTCTAGAAATGCAAAAATTCGCTTAAAAAACTAAATCCATGTATAATTTTCCCTGCTCACCTCGCCTCATAGTTTCGATAGTCTAGGTAGGTCTAAACTTTTCTCATATTAGGCATATAAATACATGTTAAGGAATTTATTGTTAAATACTGCATCAATTTATGACTGTATTACGAACCTAGTTAATTGATGCTACTATATAAGCGATTAACTTATCCAAAGAGACACATGTCTTGCTTTTTACACATAATACGCAAAAAGAAAAAAATCGAAGAGTGTAAAACTTGAGAATGCGGAAAAAAGAAAATGGGTTTATTTCTCTCTTTATGAAAATATGTAACGATATTGTAAAATTATTAATTACGTCATTCAAATGTGTCGATTTATCTAGTTATTCAAAATGCTTTCATTATACATAGTTTTCCCAAGATTACATGACGATAATAACGTCATTATAATGAAAAAAGGTACTGATTTCATAAATATTGCGCGTTAAAAGTGAGTAATAGTAAACGTGTTCACGTTTTAGTCTATCATAAATAACATGAAAAACTAAAATGTTACTACATGATATTGCAAAATCGGAAATCGACTCTAGTTACCGTCCCTTTTTCTATTGAACTTACACGATGATTGTGGCGCTATTATGGGGATAAAAGACACCGAATTCATAAACGTTATTCATTAACAGTTAGTAATAATAAATGTATTCACATTTTAGTCAATAATAATAATAATAATAATATATGACAAACTAAAATATAAATAGATAATTTTGTAAAATTAAGAAACAACTCTAGCTCTTATCTCTTTGTCTGTTGACCTTACGAGTAACAAGGTCATCGATGATGCCTACTGCTTTTGTTTCAATATTTTCAAATGGTACTGTCGGAAATTTCCATTTTTTACTGCTGTCATATCCATAACTTATGCTGCGCCTTTTTTCAATGTTTGTACATATTTTCGTCAGAATTAGTTCCATTTTTACCTCTGCACATGATCTTTATATTTACTCGCTGACAGTGGTAGTATTGTGAATACTCATAAACAAATCTCTCTATCTAATGGTCTTACAGCACAGGTGTTTAGTAAAAGTTCTTATCATCAAAAGCTAATTTTTCTTAGTCAACCGTTACGAAAACTTGAATCAATCGTTATCTTCATATCTTAAGCGGCAGCTCGAAATATATATTTCAGTTATGGAATATTCAACACAACGTAAACTCCAAATTATCTCATAAATGTCAAACTACAGCCCACTTTTCTCAGCTATTTTACTACCATTATCCGATTACGACCTGGATAATATCTTTATACTAATGAATTACTAAAGGAAAGACTAGGTTACCTACAAAATTTGTGTACTTTATATTTTCTGCGTTATAAAGTATGATCATATATCTGAATCTTTTAGGTTGCGCTTAAATTAGATATGAAGTCCTAACCGGTACCATAAATTTGTCTACTTGCTACTATTTTGTGTCTAAAATAATCTGCACAATCATTTCTATCTCGTTTATGTATTCAAATCTCTGCTCACTGTCCAAAATCTGTATCCAGAAAATCTTACATATGTTTCCTCCCTCCTCTTTACTCCCTGTTCCCAAGCACTGTTTTACGTGTATTCGTTTATTGTTTACGTTGAATTTGAAATTGACGTTGAATAATGGAACAAAGTTGAAATTGACGTTGAATAACGGAACAAAGTAGACAGCAACCCGGCAACCTTAAGTTTTATTTACCAAATATACATTCAAACGTTATCTCAAATGATTGTGTTTTAGTCTATTTACACTTTCCCTACTTATACCTCTTAACTCCTCAGTTCTCCTTATCTCAGATTACTTCATATTCATGCTTACATGTTAAGTTATGAATTTTATTGGCTTATTATTATCATCATATATTTATTTATACTACGGTTGCCGCTTTTTAAACTACAAAATGCAGGTAATTCCTGAAGTAATTCCTTAGTCGAATGATGAATGCATTGTTACAATTAGTACACCAGTGTAATTTGAGTAAATTATATTAGAAATAAACGTTTTAAACGTTTCAACGTCGCATCAAATTAGTATAAATTATTGAAATAAACATATTTGTGATTATCAAATTTTTAATTTATGAAATTTGTCAAATAACTGTGGCAATGTTAGATACCATTACCTATCGTTCGTATTGAAAAAAATGTCCTCGAGTCCGTTAAAAAGTGGATCTGATGTGAAATCTCTCTAATCGTACGTAAAACTCATATTTTTGATAGTTTTCTATTATGAAAGTAAATAACTTATGTTACTTTTTACATTTAATGTACAAATATTACATAAATTGCCAGTTTACAAGACAAAAAAAATTTTGTTAATTGGTGGAATTAGTTAACGAAAAATTAAATGCCAATAAATTATTTCATTTTATAGGCACTAATTAATATATAAGAATGTTTGTAACATCATATCAATTCTAAAACACTTAACGCAATCCCGAATTACCACTGATTAGTGAGTCATAAAGTTTCACAGAGTTACAATATTTATCCATGCAAAGCATAATCATATAATATTCTCAAAGGAAGTCATATAATATTGTCAAAGGACCTTACACGAATTATAACCAAATCACTTAGGTTCGAATATCTAATCAAAGGGTCCTTAATGGAGTGTAGTTATCATTATCATTTCATCATAAGTGTGGAATGTTAATTCCTTATTTGTGAATAACATTTCACTGTAATAGAACTTTGTGGAATCTTTTATCTGAATGCCAACATGGGTTTTTTGTTTTCTTTAATGTCTCAAAAGCGTTATAACGTGGGTGGTATTAATATCAGGATTTATATATTAACTAGGAAAATATATTAATAATCTCAAATTAAAACTTTTAAGTTGCATAATAATAATATTAAGAGTGCATAATAGTGATATTACATAACTTTTGTCGGTTACAACTTTCATGTTTCCCTTTTAGCTTTTATTTATCATACTTTATTATTTTTCATTCATTCCATTTTTGCTATATTACACAACATATTTATGTTAATAAAAATTCACTAATTGCGGATTTGGCTTGCACATCGAGGTTAAAAATTTTCCGACAAAAATAGTTGTATGAAAAATATGTCTTAAAATCTGGTAAATATGAGTAGAATTCGCTCTACGGTAATAATGTAAAATTAGGTACATATAAACATAATTACTATGTACTATTTATATTAAAGTTATTAAAAATACTAATATAATTTTTCTCCGTACGAGTGTATTAACTACTATATGTTTAATAGCCGTAAAATATCGTGAATTTCTCCAAAAATAACAGAATCATTGTTGCAGTTTTCCTTACGTAAATTTATTATTAAATTTACGTAAATTTTAGTAACGATATTTACATGGGAGCGGATTATTTTTGTGAACATTATGAAAAATTAGCTCTTTCCTGAGACACAGCATATTTAAATAAAATTTTGAATAGAATTTTATGGTCACTGTTATATTCTTCCCATTGGTTTTAGTAAATCAGTCAGAGCAAAAAGTGCAAAAACAAAGTGAAAAATACTAAGATTGATCCAAAATAAAACTTCATTTGTGGAATATTTTTGAAGATATAATCCCTTAAAACGAAAAGCATGTAACGTTGTTTAAGAAAAAGGCGTTCACTAACCATCACATGAATTATTTCTTTGTATTGATTATTAATTAACTACTTTACGAATTAAGCTCAGGTACAAACGGCTACGACCAACGTTTAGATACTTAGTGGAGTACTGTTATAAGTTTTTCCTTTTTTCTTTTATACTTTTTCCAATAAGAAACTTTAAAAACGCAAAATAGACAACATTGTTTCAGTTTTCAATAATAATATGAATTATTTCGTTCTATTCATAATTCTTATGCACTAGTTAATAACGGCAGCGTCAAAAAGGTTAGAAGTATAATGAAGTATTGTCATATGCTTTCGCTTTTTCTTATTGTCTTATTGTACCTGCGAGACCTTAAAAACACAAAGCAAGCAATATTATTTAAAAGACAGGCTTCCAGTAATAATAATACGAATTACTTCTCTTTACTAATTAAATTCAGTTATAAACGGTTATGGGCGACGTTTAGGAGAGTAACGGAGTGTTATTATAAGGTTTCGTTTTTTCTTTAATGTTTTTGGAGGTAAGAAACATTAAAATCACAAAGCATGTAACGTTATTTCAGTGATAGGTTTTCAATTATAATAATTTAAATTATTTCTTACCGAGTCATATTTCTTGTTCATTAGTTATAAACGGCTGCGACCAAAGATTATACATAGTGAGTGTTATAAAGTTTGCTTTTTTATTTTGTTTTTGGATACAAGACCTTAAAAAAGCAAAAGTAGGTAATATTATTTAAGAGAAAGGCGTTAAGCAGTACTTATATGAATTATGAATTTCTGTCTATTAACAACATCCCTAATTATTACTAGATATAGAAGTTTATATCTAGTTATTAACTATGTAAATACGTTTCAAAGGAATATTCTTTGATCATAAAACAAGAGCATAACCAAATGAGTTTTTTTTAGAGATCTGTTAGAGATGCTCATCAAATAATCACTACTTCAAATCTGTTTCATCGTTTGACATTCGGCCGTCGGCACAATTGATGTTATTTTATTTTTAAAAAGATATTATTTTTGAAAGTAATATTGATAAGTGGACATTATTGGTTACTTTTACGTCTATTGAATTAAATGTATTGAACGTAAAGAGAAATTATTAGAAATAACTTTTCTAAGTAAATATTTACCTAGTGTGTAAATATTGCCGTTTTATGTAGAAAAAAGGAAAATATAAATTCCATATATTAAATTTTATTTCTTGTCGATTCTAATATATTGTTATTTCATTGTTATGCTTTTGGAATTTTAATGGCTGATGAAATATGTCATTCTTGTAAAGGTTAATTAAAATGATAATCTACATATATTTCGAAGATGAGTTTCACCGCTTCAAGGAAATAAATTTTTTCTTTTGCGATAAATTGACCAAATTGCGAAGAAATAAAGATCAGTTGCAAAAATATTTTGTTTGCATAACGTAAGATGATTGAGTTGCAGCCTTAGTTGTATTAAACGGTACTTTGGGTGGTGTGCCATTGTGCTTTGGTTTGCTGCTATAATAGCGGAAAGACGGAAATATCTATGTTTAAAAAAAGAAATGAAACGGTCTGATTATCATAAAACATTACTGTTAGAGTATTTTATATTTTTATTATTTTAACTTTATAAGTATCGTAAACCTTCTAACAAAGCTTTGGTTATGGAATCATCATTCAAAAAATCTACAATTGTAAGCCGTTCAGACATGAAACAAACACAATAGCATTCTTCCGTATCCCGGTTTCTTCAAATTTGATTACGAATGGTTTCCAGCTTTATTGAAAACTTCAATAATGCGATTGTAAGTTATTATGATGCTTCACAAACTATTTCTGTATCTGTATAATACATTAATTGATGTCTTTATTTCGTGACTAATTCCTCTGAAACATGGCCCTATATTAGTATGATTACTACTGCCTTTTCAGGTTACATACCCGAAATAACCGCTCAGTAACCTATTGCTGTTACAACCTTATCTGTCACATCTTAGCATATCTGTCATTCTGTCTAATAAATTTCTAACTTTTAAATTAAAATTAAAAATACTGGAATTTAATATTTACACGTAATATGTACTTAAGGTCTAATATTAGAAGTGATATTTAAAATAACATATATATGTAGCTGACATAAACATAAGGGGAGGGAGAGGGTGTGTCGCTAACAATAAATTGTTTTTTCTGCATAACTTTTTGAATGGAGTACAAAACGTTTTATAATTTTTTTTCACTGATCGACCACTCAAGTTGCCGTTCGTTAAAAGACCCATTTTGTCACTAGATTTATCCACGAAAATTCTACTGTACTTTAAATTTGGCTCTAATATCTATAATATCTTGCATTTGAACAACAAACAAAATTAAAGAACTAAACATATAATAACAATAAATTTTGAAAAAATTGAAGCCATTTTGTCTTTAATCATATAAATATTTTATGGAAAAATATTGGAAATCGACACCTGTACAATATTTTTAGGTACTGTCAAGACAAATTTGCAAATTTTATTATTCTAATTATTGTAACAGTTGCCCACATAATGCTGTTATTGAAAACATTCCTAAATAAAACCGTATTTGTTATAGTTTAAGCACAAAAATATTCTTGGTTTTCAGCTATATTTGGCACTTAATGTTTTAAAAAAAAATTACCGACACTACGGTGGCAAGTTCTTGTAAAAGTTGACGCAATTAATCAAGATTTTAGAACGGTATAATATATTCTATATCTTGCTTAAAAAGTGCTAGGATTTTCTCAAAATAAGAGCTTATTTCCAATCAATACCTTTATTCAGTGAAAATGGCATTCAGTGCTTATCGGCAAGATTCAGATTTTAGGTTCATGTAGTCTGAACTAGATAAACATCCATGGATATGAGTAAGAGTGAGAGAAACCGTGATGCCATTTAATTTGAGGACGAGCGAGATAGATAGCAACACCGTTTTCTATTGCTTTTTTTTGAGAAAGAGTGAGACAGATAGTGACGCCGGTTTTTATTTTTATTTGTATGTCGGTATGACAGGTAATAGAGTTATACCATACTCGATATCTTTATTTACATTACTCTCGTACAGCCGACTTTAGCTTTATGTATTTTGGACTTGATTACCCTGTGATTTGGAAATTGAACTGACCTGACATTTTTTGTACTCTGATTTTTTTTTGTAATAGGATCTGTTTAGCGTTTTTTCCACCATGTCGTCTCCATACACTACATTAGAATATGCTAACATACACTTGATCTGTGGAGATGCAATCTGTGGTGATGCATCTGTGGAGATGCAAATGCAGATGCAATGCTAGTACCGTAAGAAAATTGTATCACGAGAAAAATCCGAATGCTGAACATTATTCGGATCATCGAGGTTTCGTGAATTTCCGCTAAACATAATCGGAGCCAAAACGATGGTTGCCTTGCTCATTATACTTGTCCAATGCGAGAATACCTTAATAAAGAGTATGCAAACCGATGGATTGGGCGCCTTAGTCCAATTTTGGGGCCGCTCCGTTCACCATATTTAAATCCTCTGGACTTCTTTTACTGGGGCTTGTCTGAAGGAAAAAAATATTGCCGAACTACGTTGAAGGATCTTGGAAGTTGCAGAACATTTCAATTTATGAATGTATGATTGGGAAAAAGGTCGTTTTTAAGGCAATGTCGTGCAGGTATTAATGCCGGAGGCAGATAATTCGAATACTAGCTTTAGTGCAGGTATAAAAATTATTACATTATATCAATTAGTTTTATTGAGACTTGTTACATCTCTCGAGAATTGTGGAATGAGGTCATTATTCCTCCCGCTCTTACTTTCCATAGCGTCATTATCTGTTTCGCTCTTTATCAAATTAAATGGCGTTGCTATCTGTCTTACATTTACATTTACTTCAGACTACATGAATTTGAAAGCTGAATCTTGCCTAATTGAATGACATTTTCACTTAATAAAAGTGTTAATTACAAATTGGTTCTTGTTTAAAAAATAAGCATTTTTTAAAAGGGTGTGTATAATGTATTATACCTTTTTGAAATTTTATTTAGTTGCACCAACTTTTACAACAACTTGCCATGATAGTGTATGTTTATGAGTATGTTAGTGATATGTTTTTTTTACAATATGAGGTGTCAGAATTAGGTGAAGACAATATTGCGTTTAAATTATAGTAGATTTGGTTTTATTTTGTATTTTTTTTCAATTGAAGAATTATGTAGAAAATTGCTACAAAAATTAAAATATTGAAATTTGCATTTTTGTCATGATAGTACCTAAATATATTGTACAGGGTATCGATTTTCAACTCTTTTCAAATGGTTACGGCATTTTCTCATATTGTTTTTTCTGGATAATCATAAATTGACCTACATTCCCGTTTTATATTCAATTTTGGGACATTTTTGTTTTCTTTTCCTCTTTTCAATTGTAATGACAGCTTTTAATGCTTCATGCACAGAACATATTTTTATTATCTTTATCATTATTTAAACACACGAACTGGTTCAACTTATTTCGTGTTCCAAGACCTCTCCCATAATATTAATATTATATATCACCTTTTCGTCCATCTTTTTTCTCACATGTTTTTCCATTATGACGTCTTCTCGTCTGGTCATTCTTCGAGTTTTGCGATGTCATCATTAACGTTAACAAATCGCCCCAAATGTCAGTTGAGACTCGTGTCTAATAATTTTAATTACTTACCCAATGAATTAACAATATATCGTCATCATCATCAAAATTTTCGTTAGGGTTCGTTCACTAATATCTTGAGAACATGAAGTCGATTTGTTTTCTTAGAGTCATATGTAGTTGTAATAGATATCAATTATATACCGATTCCAAATAATACCTTAGTTTTGCTTTAAATTTTATGAATCATGTATATTGAAAAATTACCAAAACCAGATTATTTTGCTGTTGTTCCTCTATGTTCTGGTTAAAAATATAAAGATTAGAAAAATAATTAGGACAATTTTTTTAAATTGTAAAATCTTGCAATATTGGGGCCCGTTACTTGAAAGGAATCTCTCATACTTGATATGTTCGATGATTCTGCTTGACAGAATCTATCACTGTGGCAAATGAGCTCAAGTAAGCACGCCGTGTGGCTCGTGTTAATCATATTAGTCAGACTATATTATCTAAAAATGTAGCATTTAAACGATTTGTGAACTAAACGACTCTAAACTGCTGAAGTTTAGAAGAATTTATGGGAAAATGAAAACTATTAATAAAATCAAGTTATAACAAACGATTTGTCAATAAATGTGAAATCATAATAAGCAAATTCCACTTCAATTCAAATCGATTTTTGTCCAGTGCAATTGTTGCTTTCATGAATAAGTAAAATGGAGTGAGACTGAGTGAATGATGGAGCTCATTATGTCACATATATCAGGAAAATATGTACATATGAATATCTATGTCATGAGATCTCGTGTATACACATGTTCTCTTAATTATATCTTAAATATGCGTAATATCTTTGCGCTTGTCATTTTGTAAAGATAGTAATTTACAAATTAATTAAAAAATAGCACTAAAAGCAAGATTAAATATGACGGCAGGTTCTTTTTCTTAATCCCTTCATAATATCTTCTGTTCTGGGTTCTTTATAACAATACTAGACAATGAAGCGAACCGTTCCAATTTCTACCCATATCGAATATGACTACGTAGTTAGGGTACGCGAACATGATAAGTAAAAGTGATGATGTGCCATAAATCAAACAGGTCGAGAGTAAATCTAATATTGAAGATAGTTCTACGAGAGTAATTGCGCAACATTCATAAATTCGCTGATCATCTGTAATCTAAAGATTAACTAATCTATCATTGTCATTTAATATTATAAATTGCAATCAGATTATAACAAATTAATTAATTTTATACACATTAGTGAGATTATATGGAGAGACGCACTTATAATAAATAGCAATTTAATTCGACACGCGCTAATACCGTCGAGATATCTGATGAAACTTCGTACTGATATTCAAGTTTTCTTTTTACTAAACATACACAGGTTTTATTAAACATACCCAAATATTAATTTTATATACATATATTACACATAGGGGGAAAAATAATGTTAAACTCAATTAGTTTTTGAGTTAATCAATAGTAAATACGACGTTAATTGTATTCATGTAATAAATTCTTAATTTCTTTTTTAATCTTGTAATTTAGTTGTTAATTTTTATAGAGAATATATAATTATTAGAAGACCATTTTAGACCAAGGTTTAATGCTCACTTTTCGGAAGGGACAGTCTTTTTTATTACAAGTAGATAAAATACAGATTTTTTTATAATGTTAGATTTCTTTATATAAGTAAATAATAATTTTTATAAATTGATCTGAATAAGGAACTAAAAGCTTACGAAAATTTAGTTAATTCCGTGTATGTAATGAAACAAATACATTTCTAGTTTATGAACTTTGGACCGAAAGGTAAACGACAAATAAACAAAACTTAACAGATTTCTTATTTATATAATCGCAAAAAAGGGTCATTTCAATTTAAAACTTGTTATAATTTAATAAAATTTGCTCATAAATAGTAATGTCCTCATATATCTTGAGGCAAACTAAACAAAAAATGCAAACATTTCAGTAGATATTAATTAAGTCGTCGGTTATTAAAAACTTTTTATTACAGATAATTATAAAAAGAATGAAATAAAAAAGTGTTTATAAATAAAAAAAGGGTGCGTGTACTTATGCGTGAGAAGTTATACTTCTTTGTCATCATTAAATAATACATGCGGATAGATAACCTCAATTATATTGGAGCACTTGAAAAAGTCTATAAACACTATGTTTTCACTAATATTTACGAATAGTGAATATATTAATCAAAATATTGAATTTAAATCACTACTGAATATAATTTATCAGCACATATATAAATCACACTTATATGAAACTAAAACATGTGTATGAATGTAGACACTAGAAACATGTTTATAAATACTATGAATTATTATATGATATGATTATATATTATTATATGATTATAGATTTGCATAAATTTACATAAATGTGCATTTACAGATTTTTACGCAGGTTAATATACTTTTATTTTTTACGCAGGTTTACGCAGATTTTTACGCAGGTTAATATCTTGCAATAATCACCTATAATATAATTGACATTTTCATCCATTTTAGCCCTACATGTTCATATTCTATTATTATTATTATCACAAATAAACTGATAAATTTCCATCACACTTTCCTCACTACCACATTCTGGTCGAATAAATGTTAAAAAAAAATTTCACAGTTTTCTAAAAAAATTTCCTCACGATTGGAGTTGTTTTTTATAGAAACCTTCATTTTTGTCATTTAAGAGTCACGCGTTGTTTATTTTACATTTATTTAATTATATACAGTTATGATGCAGTGGTGATACATATATTATACAACATGTTTTCCATTTAGTAACAAACAAATAAATTTTACCAATACAATTTATATTCTGTACTGTAACCCAAAAGAAAATTGGGTTACAGTACAGAATACTACCCAAAAGAAAATTGGCACAAGATAGAAAAAGGAACAGCCATGTAGTTTCATTCGCCGCATCCAAAAATTGTTCCTTTATTTTAAAAATTGTTCCTAAAGAAAATAAGTCATAAAATGGCATAACGTAATACATATCTTAGCTTACTGAATAATTTTTTGCTAAATCTGTCAAATAACCACGAAAAGTTAGGCACAAATCGAATTTAAGTAGATCGGCTTCTCCAATACGTCAGTACAGGGGTTTTTAACCAATGGCATATTCATACATGATCGGTATGCACACCCAAACGTGGTTCATTACGGAGCCCATCACATTCCCTTGATTTGAGCAGCAGACCGCGTTTAACGTTTCACTCAAGAGTCACATCGATATCACGCGACAGCCACTTGCAATCCCCTATAACTTTGCAACTGAAAAAATCATTAGGTCATCCTCAAATACAAAACGGTGTGCAATTTTAACTGGATTAACAAAATTATTTATATGATAGTAATTAGTAAAGGAGTAAGATTTTAACTCTGGATGTTAACCATTCAAGCTCCATTGTTTTTTTTCAGTACCTTTACAAAAATATTGTTGTTTTGTTAGCTGTGCACAGAAATACATGAGTAGGTACTCAACGCTTTACACCGTATTATACCTATTTCTTTCTTGACAATAAAGTTCCTCAAAAAACAACCTCATGCACTTGCCTTATAACCACTTTGTCCGTCAATCGCGCCTTTTATCTCTAAAAATAAAAGCCGTATTTTGTAATGTGAAGCAAAAACCTCCCCTCAGTTATCGCGGTCAAACGCACTGTACTCCAATCTAGAAGATTGTTGAAAGCTATATTTAAATAATAAACTCTGTATCTCTGACTACACATTATTATCACATCTTGTGCTTATCTCTCTTTGTGAGTGTAATATTTTACCTGTTACATTAACTAAGCCTTGAGATAAAAGGGTTTTGAAAGTGGCTTGAAATAGTCGTTTTGTCGTAAATATAACACGGCGAACTCTCGGCTGCCGAGAACTCGCTTGCGCACTGCCGCGCTCTAAGGTAATGCATGTGTTTTACATGATATTGAGAGTAACTTCGAAGGTAACGTTTATTTATTATAATATAATAATTTTTAAAAAAAATTATGATAAATAACCTTAAATTATTATACACTCGAGAAGAAGATCAAAAAGCCATGAAATGAAATTAAAAATATATTTTTCCGAAATTTCTTTGATGAATATATTGATAACGGATCATCCGTATTTTTGTGCTATTCAGAATTATTATAAATAAAAAACAAACTTGAAATTAATTATTAATTGAAAATAGTTCGTTAATAATATTTTATAGTAAGATTAATTCCAAAGTTTGGAGGCCACCCACATTATCTTGGTAAAATATCACCCATAAAGTAAGTATTTACTTTCAGAAGAAATATGTAAACTTAGTTTAAATTTTTACTTTTGACTGCAAATTTAATTTAAATTTTTACTTGTTCCAAATTTAAAAGTAATACGTAGGAAAATCAAATCTAACCATGAACAATAAGTATTGATAATACTTTTCCTTCATACGTTAACTCTTCTTTTTTCATTTCCGAAAACTTTTTGGAAACATGTAAATTTGAACTCAATATTTGAGCAGTAATTATTTAGTTTTTCTATGGCCTACAACTGAGCAACAATAAAACTACTGTGTCCAAAATTGAAGCAACAGCGAGTCTAATGATGAGTACATCTATTAAATTTAAGCTAATTTTTTATGGAGTTTTAAAACAAGAATTGATCTTACATAGTTATTATTTGAAAATGAAAAAAAAAAATTTCATTGAGTTCTTATAAATAAAACTCATTAAACTGTTGAAACTTTATTTAATTGCATAATAATATACTAACAATATTTAGTTGTGATAAATTTATAAAAATTTCATATCTCAGCTACCTATACTTTGTTACGTATTGAAATTAGGAGTATTTATTGTCGCAGCCATTGGGTAATCATTGCCTGTTGAGGTCATAGTTGAAAAATAAAATTAATAATTTGTTAAAAGGATGTTGAAACAATATTAACTATTTTATTCTTAATATTATAACTTCGTAGTGTAAACAGATAAGAATTTATTAAAATTATATTGCAAGTAGCTACTGTATATGACACTACATTGTCCACCCTATCTCACCTCATTTAAGAAAGTTTAATGTGAAATTTTCTTAATATTAAATCAAGTCGGGTAAACTGGTAATTTATGATGGACCAAACAGCGAGAAAAAATGTAAATAAAATAATTGTGAAACCTGTTACTTGTGTAAAATACGAAATTAATTATTTATGCCACATTCCACACACTCATATTATGTTAACTTCTTGCACAGTACTCTTGTCCCTCTTTTTACACGTTTGTTCAAAAGAGGGTAAATGATTACACGATTATATTGTAAGAGTTCATCGCATTGTTATAAATCATTTACTAACGCAAGTTCTGGGAACTTTTAAGACATTGACAATTTTATTCTTTAGTATTACATTCATTCGAAAGATAATTTGTTAGAAGAAAAAGTTACTTTATTTACGGAAGTATTGCTCAAAAAACTGTGCAAAATTAATAAATATGCAAATTCTTTACTAACATAGGATTTCGTTGTAAACGTTTTTATTTATGAACACATTTTGTAAATAGATATACATATTTAAAAAGAAAAGAAAAAAAAAACATCTGCCGGCACGGAAGGAAGTCAGAATCATTCATATTTTTAGCGGAATTGAATGTTTCCAATACTCATTTCGGGACATTTACATTTATTTCTTGTTACGTTTTTCCACTAACCGTGATCAAATTTGTAAAAATGGTTATGAAAAAAATTATGATCCTTCCTATGCAGAAATTGGCCCAATATGTATATATTTAACTAAAAAATATTTAGACTATTGGATACCGCACCTGGTACTCAACATTCTAAACGTTTGGAGAATTGTTGAACCTTGAGTACAGTATATTTTGGATAATTATCAGGCGTGTTGTTAAATTTATATGGTCAAATTGTTGAGTTACCTTGATTACTGTTCACATGGACTGTTTGTTTAATTAATAAATCATTCAATAAATTACAAGCCAATCAAACTGCATTACACTATGTTAAGTGAAAATAATCTGCCAAGATCTAGTTCGATCGTTTACTGAGAAAGTTGATTTTTATGTAGAAGTTCTTCACGGCGTATGAAGGACAATACTCATAAATTGATTGATTTTGTAGTTTTGTAGAAGCTAGTGTAAGAACTTATTCATACTATTGGTTATTTAGCTTCTAAAACTAAACCTTTTGAAAGCTATCTTCTCACATTTATCCAAATATAAGCTGATTATTTGCTTCTCAATTTATGATTTTCCATATCCACCTAGTCTAATTATTTCAAAACACTATTTCTTTCAAGATACTTTTCTGTTTTTTCATTATAAAAGTATCTTTCATGTCATACTCCATTTTTTGCTATTTTCTTACCGTTTCTTCTCCTAAATCTTCAAATATCTGATTTACACTATTTTCTTATTTTCGATATTGTACAAGCTAATTTTTCTTTAATTTTTCATCTCCATACAGTATTTCTCAAAAATGTTTTTTGTCTGTACGCCATATCTTTCCTAACACCTCATCAAAACCAGTGATTGAGCTATCATTTTAATGATAGCTATCACCGTTAATGAAGAAATATAAAAGGAAATTAATAATTGTTTTAATTTTTTAGTTAAATGATTTTTTGTCACTTGTAAATTATTTGCACGGCCCAGCTTGTAAAACATATTTTCAATGAAGCAAGAGTTACATGAAATGTATGGATAACCATGTTTTTTATTGGTTATGCAAAAATTTTTCTCAAAGTTTCTGCTTTGAAACAATGAACTTTTGGAATAATTTGTTGATAAAATTATTTCTACTTTTAATATTTAAAATTTTAGCCGAAATAAAAATTATGCATATGGAATTGAAAAGTACTGTTAATATCGAGAGACACCTGACGATGACAAGTAATTACACCTGACGATGGCAAGTAATCACCTGATGATCCCAAATATCCTTCACGAGTTGTAGTGTCCGTTAAAATTAAATAAAATTAATTGACGCAAACAAATTTAAAGTAATAAGACGGAGAAACAGAAATTATATGTTATGTGAAAACACAAACTTTTCCCAATCCAGGTTACACTGATAAAGATTGTGACTTGATTATTTATCAATAGACTATGAAAAGAAATGGAGACCGCTGATATTAAAAACAGATTTCTACTTTTATACACACGTCTATTTGATTGAGTTCACACAATCCCGTAGATGTGTTTAAAAGGTACAGAGCTTCAAGGATTGTGAATGTTCGGTTCTCAGAAGAAAATACTTTTCGAATTTTGAAATTGGCTGTCAAAAAAAGTGTATGTGTATGTCAAAGACGATAGCAGATTTATTTTATATAACTAATAATTAATTGGATTCCACCTGGTGGTGTTAATTTGTTTTTCGCCTGGTGGTGTTTATTTACATGGGGCTCTTATGAAATTTTAGCGAAAATTAAAGGACTGTTTTAATTGATTATAATCTCATTTTCTACTTCCATGCAATTGAAGCCCAAAGTAAATGTACTTACTTTTATAAAACTTAAATAACTTGTCTCATTATGGAAGGCTAAATGCTAGGAGACTTGTTTTAAGCTGGTAATAAAATATAATTTATTTATTTAAAAAGACTTTAGAAAACCATAACATAATAAAAAAAGAATGATTGATATAGAAAAATATTCACGAAAATTTTAATACCTTGAGAGCAAGTTGACGTTTATCGATTTTATAAATTATTTTTGGTGAAAAGAATTATAGAGTTATATAAATCCTTAGTTTTTTCGGTTTCTTCAAAAATAAATTTTTAATGGCGTCTAATTTTTACTTTCGTTTTTTTATAGAGTGCACCCTAGTTTGTAACATTTAAACAAAAAAAATATTCATGAAAGATTATTTATTTATTGGATTGTATTAAATATATATTTATTTTATTCATATATTGATGAGGGAAATAAATTACAGTAGATTTTTCAAACTCACGGTTAAAACATTAAGGTGTTTGGGACTCACATTGCACGTCATTTTGAAGTTTATTATCTCGCAAACCGAGTTTATGAATGAAAAATTGTAAATAAAATATTAATTTCACTTTAAATTCCCACTTATTAATATTCCCCGAATCATATCCTCACTAATGTGTGAGGTATAAAAAATGTTTCACCTTACTTCAGGTATATTATATTTATATTAACTATTTTATTACATAGTTATTAGGATCACTATAGCAGTAACGACGAGCAAGATTTCATGCACATAGATTGAAGACTGTCAAAGTTTCTTGTTTCACTGTGGAATGCTTGATTGAAATTTATATCTGTATACAAAGATATATTTTGAAAAATGAAAAGTGTAAAAAGTTATGATGCAAAGAATTGTGAGTATTTTAATTAGAAATAGTCTTTTTCAGTCGATTGTAGATCGGCACATCAAAAAGGGTACTTACCGTGCTTATCACTCTTTATATTTACATATGTATGTGGGTGTATCAACATTTGTCACTAGAATTAGAACAGATAATCTAAATTATGCAAATCGGCTATCATTGAAAGATCTTTATTTTTTGGGGGTCCTTAGGTAGATGATCACATAATGTATGCAATATGGTGGCTAAGTATCACCATTTTGACCAAGACGAAAAAAAAATTCGATAAGGCCATCCATGTGGATGTCGAATTAAAATATTGATGAATAAATTTTGAAAGTATCTAACATGTTGTGTTATTTATAGGGTATTAGAAAAACTATATTTAAAAAAATGTTGCTTATTTGGTTAAATGATTTCTTTGAATGAAAGCATTAAAAAGAATACTGGAACCAATTTAAAAATACCTATATAAAACATGTAGAAAAAAATTATTGAATTTTGACAGGTGACAAAATCTGTTACGATTTCGCTTCCTACATCTAAATTAAAATTTAAGTTGTCTGTCATTTTATTATGGAACTACTTCTTAAATGATAATCGATTTTGCTTCTTTTGTAATTCTATATCAAACTGAAACTGTCATTTGGTAACCTGATCTTTTTTAGGATTTATTAAATAAATGAAGAAATTGATATATTTCTCATAATAATCTCAAATATATTGCATGAATACGTTATTGCTTTTTCAAGGGTCGGTTTTATTTTCAGGAAAATATTTAGGTTAATATTTCTTATTTCTTTATACAAATAATATACACTGGTAAGCATGGTACTACTATGTTACTATGAAGAGAAATTTATTTAAATTTTCATAGTTACTGACTTTCTGTTAAAATTTCCATTAAGTTTACTGAAAATTAAACGGAATTATTACAAGCAATAAGTGGAGATCTTTAAATTGGATTTCATAAAACGGAATTTACCAAAAAGGTTTTAATTGAATATATAATAGATCATATATACACCAGTACTCAATTTGAAACCTGTGTAAATATTGGAGCTACTCACAACTTTGGGTCGATCCTTTTCAACCACATTCAAGTAATGTCAATATTAAATCACAGTCTTAATTCAACTACCGCTCAAGGGCGGTATTTAATTTAAGGGGTATTGTTATCGTCCCGCGTTATGGGCTCAAGGTTTGTTAGAAAATCGACAGAATTTCGTATTACCAAATTTATTTAACTACGCGAGAATAATATTTCTGTTATTGTTAGCACTTTCATTTTGTAAACAGATTTATTAATTCTAGTCTAGAATATAGTTGTCTTTATCTTAAAGATAATAAAAAAATCAATAAAGCTACGATAGAAGAAATCATGTCATGCTAAAAAAAGATTGAAATTATTATAAATTTGTCAGGATGGTTTCAAATAAAGGCCATCAAAAAGAGAAGAAAAAACACGTGGCTATAAATACCCAATATTGGATTTCGCTATTATTTTTGTGCTATTCGGAAACACAATTATATCTAACATAGCAAGCTTCTAATTTTAAATGTTTCTGGAACTTAAACATAATTTGATAGCAGAAAAATATTTCGTAGTTTGGGAATTCCCGGCTGTTTTGTAAATTTTTTTTAAACTTTGAAATGTTTAATATCATCGAGTTTTCTTTACTTAAATATTTATTTTTGCTAATACGTATATCGTATTAGGCTTAAATAAATCTGATGCTAGTATCATGCATATGATGCTATTGTAGCAGTTTTGCATTTGGGAGAGAACTGAGGGAGCAAAAGATTAAAGGAAGATTGCAAAAAAATATCAAATGAAATTTTATGATAATATAAATTTTATAATGTATCGTAAACAACGGTTATATTAATTAAAAATATGTTTATGTCTCTTTTTTTTAATTTTTATACATTAAAAAACCTATTGTTATAATGGTGTTTTAGCAACAAATATTTATCGACCAAAGTAATTAATCAACCAGCAAAGCAACACATAATATGTCCTCGTAGTGATGTAAGCATGAACAGCACTACTGTATTCAAATTTTCTTAATTGCTACTTTTGTTTAATGTAACACACACACATGTACAAAAAAATAAAAGTGAAAAGTTTTACTTTTATTTTTGTAGAATTGCCTATTAATCCACTTTGGTTTATTGAATTTATTTTGGGTTAATTTTGTAGATATTCATTATTCAAAATTAAATGAACTACGTTATGCAGTATTATTTCTACTTTATTTAAATTATTTACCACGACCTCGGTTTCATCACATTTGCAAAGATTGTAACTTTGATTTAACAAAAAAATTATTATTTGGATTTAATTCGCGATAAGTGACTGGATCAGGTATGAGCATGATGCGTATACAATATAATTGTAAGACGATCTGGTATAATACGACTTTGTTTTTTTAATATGACACCAGTTTAATAAGTGCGGCTAATGCTAAAGGCACTGATTTATATACATTTACGGCGTCTAGACACCATAAACCTGTCAAATACGCTTAAAGAAAATTCGACGTTTGAATGTTATTGAGCGCTAGTTTGAATGTTATTTATGATATACGGATGGGGAATTTCAAATCAGATCACTCGGTTTCTCTCCAGGGAGTAAAATCTAGACACACTGACGTACACATGTTCATGTATAGACTGTTAAAAAATATTTTCCTCTGAATGTCATGGTCAGAATAAAATTTACTAGAATAGAATTTGGAAAATCCTGTGACTGAAAAAAGTACAAACAAATATGTGTAATAAACTTTAGGTAAGTTTATTACTAACTATAATGAATATGCATAATTTAATTTTCATTTTCTTTTTTTTAAGCGTTTCAATCAATTAAAAATTAATTTTGTACTTTCGTCGCGAAAACTGCAAGTTACATCTCTGTAAAATATTTCTGAAATCAATCAGATGTTCTCAACAACGATGCTTTTACAACTGAAAATAAATTATTTCATAATTAAGCGCTCAATGTAAAACGTTAATGCGAGTAGAATTCTAACCATCCTAGGTAGACAATTTGCTGACCGATTATTTTAGGGTTAATTTCACAATTTTAGATACGGAATTAATAAAACGTTCCTCGATATGTAACACTTATACTTTAGGTTTGTTATTATTTTATAAGTATATTGACTGAAATATTTTTCTCCCGAATGTTTGACGTAAATGACGTTTCATTTTCTTCTCAGCCATTTTTTGTTTGCGACCGTTTCACGTCGAGAGCTGATTTATTACCGAAACCATTTCCTTTTTTCGACTGTCATTTCGGACATATTACCACTCTAACATATATCAACTTCAGCAGATTACTATCTTATAATATTTTTTTTACTTTTTAACAAAAATATTTTTTATTCATTATGAAAACTCCATAAAACGTGGGTCATTGTAACATATTTTTAGTGAAAATATTTGTGTCTTGAATAATGCTCACAAAATGATGTCATAATATTTGGTATTTGATTTTATCCGAAATAAACCGAGTAAACTCTATAAATATCAATTATAAATTTGCAACTGAAAATATAGTTTCGATGAGATTCCATCGATTTGACTTCTATACCTTTTAAATAATTTCCGTGTCATATAGGAAAAGATTGAACATTTTGCAATATGTTTTTTTTTACTATGCGATATAAATACGACATAGGTTAGTACCTTTCAAAGAAAGTCCAGAATAGTTATGCTCAAGGGTTTACTGCTGGAATTTATGTTTCACCTCACTTGATGGATAAAAGAAAACGAAGGTATTAGTGAAACAAAGCAATAGTAACGTGTGTTTTGACTGATTGGATTACAGAACAGTCGTTCATTAATTGTCTATAAACGATTTCTGTTTGTGTTGTCGCCGTAGTGTGTTGAGTCGATCACAAGGTATACGGCCTTTGATTGTGAAGCGCACCGCGTAACCTGGGCTCGATTCCCGGCTGCTCGTCTAGCGGTAAGTAATAAGTCTGCCATATGTAGCGGCTAGTAATAAGTCTGCCATATGTATCAATTAGATACATTGAGGTACAAGAATTAACAGAATGAATAAGTATTAAAACATTAAAATGGGAAGTAATATTGCCGACAATTAATTTGTATGGCGTTTTAAAGTTAGATTTAATTAATGAGTAAGTGTTAAAATATACATCCAAATATTATTGTACTCATAAAATATTTTAATTGTTGATAATCGATTTCTGATTTTTATTTGCTCCATATAATTTTGTTTCACTAAATTCCATTTACACATTTGACATTTTTTTTGCGGTTATTTATTGTATTTTCTTTCATTTTCGTTGGAAATTTACATTCATTTTCGTTAGTTACCTAAATTTATCTATTTAGCTTTAAAAATCACATTGCTACATTAGGAACTATTGAGTTACTAAAATAAATTTATCAATCAACATAGATATAAAAACAAGTATTACAAGTGTATTGACAGTGACAAAGGCAATCCGGACAATTTTTGGCATATTTGGAAAGACATACGTGTAGTTTCGTCACGTTTACATCCATAAAGAAAGCAGCCACCACACGTTCAGCCATGTGGAGTGCTCGCCGTCTGTAGCCTGCTGTCTTCTGTTTCTTTATTATGCCAAGAGCAATATCTGTAAGGAAATATCGTCGCAATGCATTCTTGTTGACCTTTATTGACTATATAAACGCATAACTTATTTATAGCAGCTATGCACATCAAATCACAAAACATGGTTAGTGACCAGCAACGTCAATTTCTTGAAACATCATACAACGGGCATATTTTGTACACTAAGTCTCTTTTTTCTTCAGTTATAGAAGGTAATTATCCCTGGTTTATCGAGAGTTCAACAATCCGTTATTATGCATAGATCATATAGGGGGGATGGCTTAAGCCATGCTGTGCAATCTACAACTCCTGACAGCCATATATACCATGCCATTTTGTTTTCGCTATCAGTAATTTTAAAGCATTATAGTAATGTAGTTATATAAACCATATCATTGATTATAACAAATGTATTACTAAAATACAAAAAAAATACATATAAGTATAAATTAATTGAGTATAATTCATCACTTCAACAATAATTAAAAATCCAAATATACTAACCTAATCAGTCGCGCGTGATCCACCAACAAAAATACACCTGGCATTGTCACTCAACGCCAGTGAAGGGAAATTACAGAAATGATGCATTACCCACGTACAATTTGTAATTTAGGCTGGTTAGCGCTAACGACATCAAAATAAAAGAAAATATGTTTAGACGTGTCGATGATTATTGTGATCAGTGCGATCACTGCAGGGTTAAATGAAGTTTAAATTGGTGCGTCTTGTGAAATTAATCAGAAAAATGCATGTATTTTTCATGCATACATAATTTTTGTAAATTTTTTCAGTGGGTTGAAACTCTGAAATATTACTCCAAGAAATTAAAAAATAAGGCATTGATAGAGTGGACATCCGGAAGTATATTTCGGGAAAAATAATTGAAATTAAATTAATCAATTTATTGTTTGCCTGGAAAATATATTCGTTTTTAGGTCTCGCTTCTCAAAATGAAAAAGCGTCCTCCGGTTAGTTTTTTTGGTTTATGCAACAAGAAGATATGACCCTTTAAAAGGTATTTTTTAATTAAGATGATAGTCTTACTAGCTGATTATCAAAACTTGTATGGTACTTTCGGTAGACCTACCATCTTGAAATACCGACTTTCAAGATTACAGGTCAACCAATGGAGATCTTATAGCACAAGCAAAGGGAAAACCCCAAAAATGAATGTATTGTAATTCTATGTGGAATCATACATTTTTACAATTACTTTGTTTTTAAACTTGTGAAAAACGTAAAAGGCGATATTTACATTCTGCAAAATTAATATTTTAAATAGTTTAATTAGAAATACTACGAACCCTCAAACATTTATAACTACTTAAATATGTACGAAATCCTCGAAGTGCGATTCTACTCAGGCATGGCAGTTTTTTAACTTGACTGTACTTTTTTATCACTGGCATTAAAAATTGCACTGTAAATGTTATAGCTTGTATGAAAAGTGTAATTATGCAGATTTCGTTCTGATTGACCGGCTCCGTATATAATTAAATTTTAAAGATTTTAAATGGGTTTAATTATTAACATAAGCAAAAAAAATTAAATTATTGATGCGATGAAAAATATAAATTGAGAAACCACCGTCGGGAATAAAAATATTCGCTCAAAAATGTTAATATTCAAATTACTGTTAGAGTTAAACTCTAGGAATCTATCACGTTATTAGAAAAAATTATTTTAAATTTATGTATTTTTTATCTGCATCGAAGAATGTCACATTAACCAGGATGAGTGTGATTGTAATTATTACAATACTTCTAATTATAACTAAAAAAAAAGATAATGAAGTGTGCTAAAAAATTACAATGTTGTTGCCACGATAAATTGCAGGTTAAAAAATAACCCCGGTGTGTTCTCTTGCATTTACCCAACAATACCGATAAACTGATCACGTTGTTTAAGAGTCAAATATAATGAAAACGTTTTAAATAGAATGCATAAGAATTAATTTTAAACTTTAGTTTCAATGATAAAATGTGAAGTATAAAGTTTGAGAGTTTTAATGATAAAGTTTTTAAATTACAAAAATTATTCGTGTAGTTAGAATTCTATTCAAACATTTTTTGTTATTAAAAGCTTCCGAAAAGTAAAAAAAGGGATTCCCAAATTTCAACAAAAACTACATTCGCTTATCATGTAAATTACAACGAGCCGAACAAATTATGAAACCGAAAACTTTTTGAAAGGACACAAAAGCCTTTGTTAAATTCCGACAGAGTTTTATTGGATAAGTTATTTACGCAAAAGTCAACAATTACGTATGCGGTAGGCACCAAATAAGGTACGCTCTTCGTCGCGTAATGTGCGTAAAACAGAGTAGAATATACACCCACATCTATATAATACGTATGTACATGGTCGCTTTCCGGAGTATCTCTGTTGTACATGATATTTATTACGATGTGTATTTGAGGTATTACATTGAGGTGGGTACAGGTGATCTCGAAATTTTATTGCTCTAAAATGTTCTTCAGGCAGGAATTGCATTTGGTTGTTGGTACGGTAAGAAAGGAAAACATTAGTTATCTAAGGGCATTTCAGGTGTAAAACGAGCGAGGAAAATATTAAACGATGTTAGGTTATGAGTCATATTTAAAAAGAATTGGTTTTTATAGTCTGTTTCGTTTCTTTTCAAAACTTTTATGACTTCATAAATTTAAAATATAATCTCCCACAATTATTGCAATATATTGTTTGACACATAAATTATAACTACTTCTTGTAACATTTATTGTGCAATTTCATTGATTAAATTGTGTTTTTTTGGTCTAGCGGCAGCTGTCTTGAACTTGAATGGGGGCAAACTACGAAGAAAAAGTCTACACTGCAGAGGGGTCGAAGAAGATCCCTGTCGAAGATCTTATACATCTCACTATTGTTAATTGACAGTTTAACAAATGTCAATTCACAAATTAAAAAGCAAATAAATCAAGGCTTATTACAATTTGCAATTGGGTTGCTGACTTAGTCAATGTCCATTTTAAAAACGACTTTATGATTTTCAGATGTCATTTTATTAATTAACGTTCAATCACGTGTTTGTGTACATTTTAACACGTTTTTATTAGTAACTAACTAAGCCGATTTACACTCACTTTTGGTTTTCATTTCGACTTGAAACTTTGCAAACTTATGAAATTTTGACCACAGTCAATTTTGCATAAGTTTGTCAAGACTATCAAGGTGATATTTTAGTGGAGGAATAGACAGAGAGAATAGGGGTGATATTACAGTGGAGGAAGGAGCTGACCATATGAACTTCTCAATGGCTAACAATCAACACATAGCTTTTGGACTCATTTGACTTATCTCAATGAGTTCTTTGGACATGTATTTTAACCGGAAGAATTGATTCAATAGAAGAGTGAGATGGTCATGGTAATTTTTTATAAACCCATCAAGCAGAAGCTTGTATGACATTTTTCAACGATTTCTTCCACAACATATTACAACCAGGCGGATCTGAGGGAGGAGGAAATTGGTCATGGAAATTTGTTAATGACTCAGAGTAAATTCATCAAGTTTGGTCTTGTTTGATATATTTCAATGAGTCCTTTGCTTAAAAAATTATTTTAAAACTATGGGTTTTTTCATTTACGTTATTTTCAAGCTATATATAAAATTAGATAATGAATATATTTGCTTTTGTCAATGCGTCTTTCTCTAATGCAAGCATTCACTTTAGCACTGACTCCAAAATTCTCCAACAGCAGCAGTATTTTCCAATTTTACTATGTTCGGGAATAATATTGCAGTAATTTTCAGTGGTTATTCGAAGAATGTAAAAAAAGTTTATTTTTACGTTTTTTGTGCTTATGTTACCCACCCAACATGTTACGAACACATGAAGAATTTAATAACACCTGATTTTATATAAATTTTATGGTGTTTAATTAATATGAATACGTTGATATATATTTATATGCAAGCATGCATCACCATAGCCAGTACTCCAAGCCTTTGTGCATGCTTGCCCATGTACCGAGTTACCTAGCTACTGATATTTTAGTTTCTTTCTGCCTCTCTGTGTATGTATCTGTATGGGGTAACCTACCGATTTACTTTACTATTTTCTTTCTTGCGTCAACACAAGTCGAGTCCAAATTTGATGATTTTACTTTTCACCATTGAGAACCTGGTCACTTTTCGTTATTAAAGGACCCGGTAAGATGTGTCAAAGTAATCCAAATTTAATGAATCGACTTTTCAATATGTTGAATTTGTATCACAAATTTACAGCTCCGTCGTCAGATCGTAGTCACCATTTGTAATGAAAGTAGTTATAAAGACAAATGAAATAAGTTAAAATTTTGCAACAAATTTCTCAAAGGGATGATGCCTTCTTATTCATAGTGAAATTCCTTAGCATATCTCCATAGTCCATTATTTGGTTCGAAAATATTTACATAATACCAATTATAAATTATTTTCTTTTGAATATATATATATATATATATATATATATATATATATATATATATATATATATATATATATATATATATATATATATATATATATATATATATATATATATTGTACAAATACACACATGTTGAATAAAGAACCTCCTACCATCTTGAATCAGGTCGAAACAGCGACATAACTGTTTCGTATAAATATAATATCGGTTTAATTGCTATTTTACAAATTAAAAAAAGGATAAGCCCCCACTTTTTTATTAAAATGTATTTCATCATTATAAATTCCGCCTTCTTATTAATAAATAGTTTTTGCCCGCGATGTCGCTCAATTAGATTGTTGTTTAAGAAGACATCATTTTTTCACCAGTAATAATGTTTATTTATAAATAGCAAACTCAACGGACAAAAAAATAACTTATAACTTGGTCTGAATTTTAAGCAGGACGCTGTGACAGTTTTTCAAAGTATGTTTTGTGTGCTACTCCAGAATACGAACAGACCGGTCAGCTGACAAAAAATTTAAATAAAGTCGACGCTAGATATTTCTTAATGCATTATTGACCTGAAATGTGTAATGAATAAATTCAAGTTTCAGAATAATTTATTGATGATTTGTTATTAATGATAGTTTCAAAACAACATGTTTTGAAAAACCAAGGGTTGAAACCGGAAATGAAGGAGAAAGTTGCTCCTCGTAAATCGTGGTCATATTAAGTGCCCAAATTGGCATTAACAGGAACTTATTTTTCTTGAAATTTGCTAGAAAATGTAAGTAACAAAATTTATTTTTCAGATGTCATATTCGTTTAAAAATTAATAATAGAGGAAAGAGAGAGAGAGAGAGGACACTACGCGGAACATTTCTGACGAACTTCATGTTGTAACAACAAACATTACTAGATATTTTTCATTGCCGTTTAAAACATCCCACCATTTATATTCCATTCCTGAGGAGTTTGTGAGAAAAAGATTTAAAGAGAAATTTATTTTTCTTTATTTACATCTGTTTTCGCAATCTAACTTTGCATTTCCGTAAAATGTCTTTACAACTTGTTTTAAATAATAAAATTATTTAAATTCATGATGTTATTCTTTGCGGATAGCTAGAGGACAGCATGAAATTTGTGTCTATGTCACTCTGAAAATGTTCTCATAAAAGGTAAAAAGCAAGGGAAATTTCGAAACTTGAAGAGATTGTGTTAAGTCATCTAATGATGTTTTGTATTTGAAGACTCTTTAAAATACATCAAAGACATTAGTAATGCAAATAGTAATGCAACCCGTTCATAAGAAAAAAAATCTGCATAGAAATGAGGTGCGAAATCAATGTGAGAAAACGCAGCGCGTCTCTTTCCTTTAATAATATTTAATTTAGCCGAATCTCCATATTACACACTTGTCAAAGCTACAATAGAGGATGCATTACACCAACGTGTTTTAATCTTTTTTAATCTTAACATGGTAGTTAATTACTATGTCCCATGAATTAGTGAACTATTGTGCTAAGATTAAGAAATAATAATTTACCGCAATTTTCAGTCGTGATTATTGGTAATAATATATTGATGACTCATTACGGTATGTTTTTTAAAATTTACTTAGTAATAAAGTAGCAAGGAAAAATATATTCATTAGGCTTAATGAGAACGGTAAGTAAATGTGCAAATAAATGTGATAAATGCAAATAAATGTGCTGAATGGGAGAAAGCGTTTTATAAGAGAATAATATAAAAATCATGAGAACAACTGCACCGTAACACATTATATATTTCACTTATTTTTTACATATTTTGCCATGTATTTTCAATTAACTGCTTCGCAATAAAAAGTGTGTAACATAATAATATGATATTGTGTGTGTAACATAATAATATGTATGTAACACAACGGCAAATAAAAAAAGCTGAATAAAATAACGTGAATAACATCAAGTCACATCAATTTGTTTGAATGTGAATGCAGAGTGTTACAGGGATATCGAAAAAGAGCACAATTTTAGTTTTGACAAAATTATGTTACCAGAACTAGTTGAATATGAAGTAAGAAAGAATAGAGTTTAAAATAACAAAGTTGTTATTTACATCATCGAGTTTTATCTTCCTTCCTCTTATTTTTTTCAGGGATCTCCGATTTATAATAATGAGTCGATAATGTTATTATATATGATATTAGTTTTAGAATATTTCGATTTTAATTGTCACATCATGTTCTTATTTTCTAAATTTGTTCAATTAATTTTAGCTTCAACACCGGTTAATTTTGTCACCAGTTAAACCTGTAATGCTCGATTTAATCCTTGATGTACAACAGTAATGTTTTTTTCTCTCTCCCCCATATACTTCCTAATTATGTAATAAATTGTAGTCTGTGTTATTACGTATTATAGGATAATGAATAATCAATCATCTCTAATAAATAATTTTATATAATTAAATTTTATATTTTTTTCTATTTTAATCTTTGATTATTTCAGACTGAAATTGTTTTCATTTTGTACGACCTTAACTCTATTTCAATTTTACGTAAAATACGAAGAGAAAAGTCGTAAAAGTGGAAAGGAGAATCCGGCCTCGTCAAAGCGATTTGGTAAGATATCGTTGCCTACATGATCGAAAGCTTTCTGGTATTCAAAATATGCAACATCTACTTAAAATCCGTGGTCAAGATGATGTTTGTATTGAACATGTTTCTATTGAACTGTTTACTATGATTAGGAAATCATATAAAAAACTTAGCACATAATTCCAACTCCTACTTGACTGATCTTTAGAATTCCTTTCCCAAAAAGGAAAATCAGACTATAAAGGAAATCATATTAATCTGACTACTCACCTATCCGTCTGCCCATGTGCCCAAATCATTTTTATCAGAAACCGTTTGACATACAAACTAGAAAATTTATACAAAAAATATTTATCTAATTATTTTTGAAGGGATAAATGAAGTACTCGATGTTTTTGTGAGAATTATTCGGTCGAATATTAGGAAAAAGTAAGTTATAAGAATTTTAAAACAAATATCTAGATTTTTTCTAAAATAGTTATACGAATATTGTTGAAAATTTATAAAAAAAAATTTCCACCCACCTTTACTCCGAAACAGCTAAAGCCCAAACATTGAAAAGAACGGCGTTACTATAAATTTACCAGAAAACTGAAGCAATGATTCCAAATTTCTTACCCCTTTTGAGATATTCACTAGAATTCTATATTTTAATTAAGCCTCAAAATATTTTAATTTAACATTTTTTAACTAAATTACTTTTCTCAATTTGATTATAGTTACACTTATATACATGCTGGTATAAGAACACAAATAATAAGCTGATCAATAAGCTTATATAAAATTTCGAACGCTTGAATGTAACGGAAGTTTTAAATATTATTTTATTACGGTGTTAACATAAATTTGCATAAATCTTGAATTAATATCAGGTAAAACCAATTTCTTTGTGTTATTCAGGTATCGAGCACGAAATAAATTAGTTCATTTCTAAAAACACCATTGTAATGAAATTTATTTCAACGTTAATAATAAACAAGTGAATGAGAGATATAATTAACTGAATATAATTTATTATGTAATTGTCATTATTTTGTATTTAATTAATTTGTCGTTGCCATCGTTTACAAAGAAAACTTTGACAATATAAGAAATGCGAGTCTGCTGTAAAAAAATGGATAATTTTTTGAAGTTAGATTAACTGGCAATCATTTGAATAAAATATAAACCGCCCAAAATATTTAAGAACTAACACTAAGCCCACAAAAATATAATAATATGAAGTAACTTTTGCGCAAATTGATATAAGGATAACAGGAAAGGAAAGAATCCCAACTGTGAATGTGACATTTGTTCCAAACTTTGTTGGAAAAATTTTGCGCGCAAATCTTTATCGGCGACTGATGTCTAGTCGATTTGCCAGCCGGTATCTTGCTGCAAACTAAAGGGACTGGAATTTAACTGATTACGGTGGACGCGGCTTACCGTTTATATGTGTATATTTTGTTTTTAAAATAAAAATAGAATATAATAAGATTTAAATGAGGGCAAGTAGAACAGCCAAGTAGAAGACGCAGAGTTAAAAAAAAATGTTTGTATTTAATATGCGAAGGTCAAAAATTATATCCATTTGTCACTACACGAAAGGTAAGTAAGAAAAATATAAATGTAATTAATTTTTAATTTCGATATTTTATTTGTTTGTGTTTATATATTTAAGTAACCTTGTTTATTATATTTAAGTAACGAAATCAAGCACTAACAATGTAATTTATAGTTTGTACGGAATTAAAATGTTTGGTGAACAATTTCAATGAAAAATTATGTTTAATTTATGAAACTATACTTTTACACGTAAACCAATAAAAATTGTGCAAATTTATTTTATTTTTTAGCAAATATATTTAGTTTTTCTTCAATATTGAAGCAAATATAACAAGTTCAAAATGGAAGAAAAACAGGAGAAAAAAAATTCGGGCTAGGTTCAGGGGCAAAAGATTCTTTTTCCATTTAATAAATCGTAATTGTAATTAATAAATCGTAAATCAAAAATATTTAATTTTAAATATTGTGAAAAAATCGTAACCGGCTAGGAATGTGTGTAATTCTTAAGTTATAAAGTCTAACTTATCAGAATGTTTTTCTAAATTACCTGAAATCCTTGCGTACTTTTGCGGCTATTCCGGGATCTTAAACAGACATACAACTTATATGTAATTGTCCACGCATAATTTAAATATTCTTTAATGACTGAATTCTGTATGATAAAAGAAGATAAATATATTAATTTAGTTTATTAAGATATTTTCCCTGAATCTAACATGAAACCTTCCTGGTATTTTTATCTTAAGGGACAACGTAATGAAGTAAATTAGACTCAATTGGGGTCGAAATTTTAAAAACTTCTCTTATTTACCAAATTTAACTGAAGCCGTAAATAAAATAACTTGATACTTTGTTCTTAAGATAACAAATATAAATCAGGTAGTTTCCAAATAAAATGGTGTAAGAAAAATAAAATAAATGCCTTCTTGAATATAATCAATACTGTATTTTAATTTGGTTTTGGAAAAATATCGAATTTTATAAAATTAATTATGTGACGGAAACAGCCAAGAAGCGATCAACGTTTCTTATTCTGCATAAATCTTCAAACATCAACCAATCAAATAAGAAAATTCCTTAAACCGTTTTCATATGATTTTACTCTCTTTTTCACTATCCCTAATCTTACTAATATCTAATATAGTGGACATTGATACATAGATACGGTGAATCATCTATCTCTTCAAGTAATCTTAACGCAAAAAATATTAACTTAAATAAAATGACAGTAATTTAAAAACAAATGTAACGAGCGAAAAACATCTAAGAAACTGGAACTAAACGGCCGAAAGTTTTACGAGTTAAACTAACGTTTTATTAAGATGTCCTAAAGATAACAGAGAAAATACGGGACTCCCCGCGATCAAGTGATACTTGTTTGAAACTTTTTCTCGCGAAAGTTTGTATATATTTGATCCAAATGCAGCTTTATGCGAAAAACTTAGTCGACATGTATAAATTTATAAAAAGTATTTAATATAAATTATGCTTTTTCTCTTCCATACATTTAAAAAAATAAAATAAAAATTTATTTTATTTCATCACTTTTGAGAGACATGCATGTCCGCTAAATAGCGTTTAAGGAATGTGGTAGCAAATTGAGGGAAAGAAGAAGAAACATCCGCTTAATAAATTATTTGAACTTAGCTTTGGTTGAAACGAGGTAATTTAGTAATAGACAAATATTTATATTCCCTTAGACGTAATTTCCCTCTCATTGCAACCTTTTAATCAATAATCCTAATTAATCTTAAATATTACACTAAAGTTTTACAACTACTCCAACTCAAATAGAGAAACCAAGAGGAAGAAATATATTTTTTAAATTATTTGCGCAAAACTTTCCTTAGAATGGCACAATTTATATTTTTCAATGATAGCTATTTGTATTTAAACATAATCAATAGAAAGAAGTTATAAATATAACCAGTTTAATTGCAATATAAAGTGAAATATTTTTTTAAAAATGTTTTAATTTTCAATAAAATCTTACGCTAAGCGGTATAACGAATAAAGTGGCATTACGTGGATTTATATGTATATTACATATGGTGACTGGTTTGATTTCTAAAACCGTGCATTTTCTGACTCAAATGTGTTATAAATTTGTGACTGAAGTTCAGTAGAAACTACAAAAGACATCTAAATTTCAACAATCAAAAACAAATTGACAAACTAGTAATCTATAATATGAATCTACGAGTATATCATGCCATTTTAAATTTTTTTTTTACATGTTTCTAGGTACGTTTCTAGGCACAATTAATTTAAGGATTTCCCTGACCACCTTCTGTCTCCATCATCGGATCAGATTCTTTTTATCATAATATTATATTATCATTGGGAAATGAAAGAGGGAAAATGAGTGAAAATTAGATTACAACATTTGACTGTCATTTAGACAGTTGTGGATATAAATATTATTGTTTAAAAATGACCTGACTGCCAAGATATTTTCTCGCACTTTGTAAATGTGTAATATTTCAGAATTTGTACTTCTACAAATATTAAAAAAAGGACAAATATAACTTTCTCTCTGGTCAAAAACATTTACTGAAACTCATTGATTGGTTAACGCCACCCTCACTCACAGTAAGTACCCCGCTTCAAACTTTTTCGTTGCTTTAAAGTCGTCCTTTGTTCGTATTTTAACTCAAAATATTACAAATTATTTTTTTTATAAAATAGCTTAAAAATTACTTCTAAAGACTTGCTGTTATTTTGGATTGTTTTAGAGCTTTATAATTATATTATGTACGCTATTGGCTTTATACGCATCAAACAAAAATTTCAAAAAAAAGATTCTTATAGCGAATATATTGGATTATGTCACGTCCTTATAATTTGATGTCAAGCTTATGATATTTGAAAGAAGCACTTAGTAAGTGGAGTAATCTTACATATTTAAAGGAAGCACGTAAATGGAGATGTCATTTGCAAAATGGAACTCTACCAAGAGCTGAGGACATGAATAGTGAAAACCTATAGTAGCACATGCCCCTGGTTGATTATTTGGTACATAATGTATTACATTCGAATGTAGGTTAATAAAGAAGGCTCTGTGCGTACATATATTAATATTTGATATACTACACTTGTGTTTGTAAGAATATAGAACCTGGGTTGTCCTGGCTACTATTTATATTTTATATCGATAAGCAAATAGGCCTTTAAAAACTGGCCGGTCTATTCGGGTTTTGGTTAAGTTTTAGTACACGAATCTAAAATGAGTTACAAACAGAGAACAGTACTCAAAATAGAGTGTAATAAATTCGTAATCGCATAGCAACTAAATTTTTCAAACTAAAATAAGAATGTGCTACTTCAAGTCTTCGATCACTTGTTTTGAGGATCTTTAGACAACCTAGTACGATCTTAAGAAAAATCACCTTTTGTTCATTTTATAAACCTGTGTAAGTCTGAATTTCATACGTTTAGCCTACTCTCACTTTTCGCGCAATCATTATTCGCCATTTCTTTTCCCCTATTATTTTTTTTGCGAAACAACAAAAACAATCATAAACTACTTATCCTTTGCTGGTAATTATGGTAAAAGTGCGGCGTCCATGGTATGGAATGTTTGGAAAAAGCGCGGTATTTTTTCGAGGTATATTGATCTTTCCAGTATTTTTTTACTTTCCTTACCGATTCGGCATAGATTTGTTCTATGCTAAACCGGTAAAATAAGTAAAAGGTAAAAGGTGAATTAGTGGATTAGGGATGAAAATCGAAGAAAAACTCCATTAAACAGTTAAATTATACGGGAAAAAGCGAAAAATTTGTTTCAAAATTTTTCAACCTGATGTAATAATCAACCAGTCCGCTTTTAACCTACCAATGGTTGGTCAATTCGATTTAAAGCACGATATTCACTAAACTATATACCTTTGTTAGTTAGTGTGTTTTTTGTTGTTTTTTTCCTAATTAGAGATTATTTAGTTTTCTCTCAAAACTTTTCTAAACTCTTGGAACATATCTCTTATATTCTCGCTACATTGTTAGTCGATTTGGTATTCGTGGCACTTTCTAGAAACATAACTCTCACGAATAGCGACAATGAACCATACACATAAATCATAATCTTAATTGAATTATATTTACTTATAAATAATTAATGCATCGACATATTAATATATCATTTTGACAGATTAATATAAATAATTGATCTAAAAAAATGGAACGAATTAGTAAAGGTACAATTTATTTATTGTTTTTCTAAACAGTTTCCCTGTCACTTTATGCATCGTTTCATTAAATGGAATTTTGATTAAATTCTCATATATACATATATATGTATGTATATATATATACATATATATATATATATATATATATATATACACATATATGTATATATATATATATATATATATATATATATATATATATATGTTTTAAGAAAATTCTCAAATTTTCACTCCGATGTTAATATGTTAAACTTCGCGTTTTATTCTTTCTCGACAACAGCAACATAGGAACAAAAACCACCACGCACCAGATCAAAAAATACGTCATTTATGAACTCAATACTTTTTAAATTATTAAATCTCATAGTTAGTTGTAAATTGCTTTGCGTAATATATATTAGGCTGTATTTTTTAAAGGTTATAATCATGCTATATACTAATTGTACTAAGATCTCATTGTTCTAAATTATTAAGATCTCATTATTGTAAATAATTTTAATTTAACATCATCACTTTTTTGTTATTTTTGCTCATTGTATTTAATCTGTTATATCATCCTCATTTTCATTACAGTACAAGTTCCTTCATTTTTTAAACGCCTATTAACCTACCCATAATTTATTTCATTTTACATTTTCTAGTGGATATAATAATTTGATTTTTTCCACCTGAATGCACATAATATTTCTGTCCATTACTGTTATTTTTATAATTAGTTTTGTAAATTTCTCGTTACATGCCTATCTGGCTAGTGAATCCTGTTTGGAAACTCTCTCCCCTCAATCTTGTATCCATTTCCTGGTTATAGCCTAAGGGATATATGGGAAGAGTATAGTGAAAATTTCTGGAACTCTGGGCGTGGGCAAATTAGGCGAGAACAAATCAGGAGTGGGCAAATCAAGAGAAATCGAGAACTGATCTGTTAGTTGAATAGAAACTTATTTATCATTATCCTTCTCTTTCTTTGACAAGTCACCGTTTTCCAATTTATAAAAATTGTGATAGTGAAATAAGCATTAAAATTTCCTTACCAATTATAAAATTTCTGACAGTGATGGTATTAGCATTGCCGTTCTTATAGGTATCTACAATAAGAAAATGCATTAAAAAATATAAAAAAAAATTATATATGAGTACCAACATATAAGGTCACCGCGAATCATCTCACATACGTGTGAACTGAATTATCTCATAAATGGCATAAGTTATAATAAGATTATTGTCAGATTATTTAAATTTAAAATATGGGCTTCAAAGATAACTGTGTGAAACTAATATATATTTGTCCATTTATGCAAATTTTTATTATTTTCCATTGTCAGAAAATAACTTAATCTTAGAAAAATTTTATCTGCGGGTATGACAAGGAATTTTGCCGACAAGAAATCTGTCCTAAAAAGTAACCAAATAAATTGGAATTAATTGGAGACACAAATCAAAAACAAGTAAATGTAAAAGTTTCACTACAAATCAATTTTAATGGCAATTTAGATGTACACGTCTTGAAATTAATGTTATTTTGTTGCTTATTACATCCAACGGAAACTTTCGAATATTTTTTTCATCAGACTTGTAATTCTTCTCAAAATTTTTGATTACTATTACAACCATAAAGTGTCAACTTGTACTATTTGATAATTGAGTTTCTTTGGTGAAAAGGGAAGTTATTCAACATAATATTTCAATTAGCTTTAAGTAATTTACACATCATATTTTTTGAAGTGGAAATAAGAAGTGGCTTAGTTTCGTATTAAATAAACCTGGATGGCTTTTGTCAAATTTTATTAATGGTCTGTTTTATTTAATTTATCTTTAATTTAATTGATTGTTTCTTATATGTATTTTCGCTCGTACGTCTACTTGAATAAAAATATTTTAACTGAAAATATTATTTTCATAACATTAAATTTCTTGCAATTCTTCTCTTTTCGCAATGAAAGGAAAAAATGTATCCTTATAAAATTATACAGATTTCTGACCTTCTGCCCGTATCTATCCGTCTGTCACAGTCGTTTTTTTTAGAAACTATTTGACGTACAAACTTGAAAATCAGCAAAATGAGAAAGTACACTGACTGAAATTATTGTCGTGTATTATTATGATATAAATTACAATTACGTAGGAGTGACTGGTGTACCGTTTGCAAATATATAACATTGTGAAAATCTAAAAAATTGTGAAACTTTATATAAACTTCTAATAACACTTTTTCTCAGATATTTTCAGTTTCAGCAATTAGAGCTATAGAAAGGATATAATTTTGTGGATATTTTCGACAATATTTCTGAAAGCATCCAAAATAAAATAAATTTTTTTTTAAAAGACTTGCAATAATATTTTGTTTTTAAAATATTTTGGGAACAATCAAATAAAAAAACACTAAGCGCTTACATACCTATCGTTCACAAGAATAAATTATTATGATTTTACATGAAGAAAATGTGAATTACCCTAAAAGACCAAGTATATCAAAGGAATTAAAAAAAATTCCGATATAATGTTACTTTTTTAGTCAATTAAAAAGAAACGGAACTTTCTTTCACTTAATAAGTAAAATATATTTAATAATAGATGCTCTATCTTAGAAAAGTTGAATTAATGTGGAGAAAATCTGAATTAATGTATCAAAAGACTGAAATCTCTATAAGCTTAATCCACGACTTGAACATCTTCAACCAAACGGGAATTTGTGAAACTCACTTCCTTATGATAACATTTCAAGTTATACTCTTTATTCTCCGTCAAACTGGCCACAATTGCGCAAAATAAATTTACGTGATATCTAAACGATGTGCTTGTGACGACTAGCAAAACTTTTGGGACTAGTCTATATCATTACGGCCACATATCACATAAGTTAGATTACGGCGAATATTTATCCATAAATATATAAAGTCATAACCGCATCATTCCGGTTTGATTATAGTATAACCTGTGTTTCGATAAAGCGTCAAATATATGAGAAAACCGTGTTTCACATAACTTTCACTTTGGTTTTATTGGATATTTTGGCAAAATTGCCATTATAACATTATTGTGCATAGGCTGTATTTATTAAATTACGCATGTAAATAATGATATGCTGTATTTATTAAGAATACAATAATTAAAATGGGCTTGAAATCACGATCTGGTTTAAGGGAGTACAAAAAAAGTTTGAAACAGTAGACAAAAAAATGTCTTTAGTAAATCAATAGATTTTCCAGAGCTTCTATGTTTGAAAGGTAGTTCACGTAAAATTAAGGTAATATTTATTTTCAGAGTATCGTAGTTCAAAAAAAAACCACCCTTAATAGTCCACTCACGTAAACCACATCATTTACATTTTGCTTAGAAACAGTTCCAGGAAAATGTTTACAATTTGGCGTAATTATAAAATGTGTTAACTCCCTTATGTTTCAATAATATTAACCAAAAATATTTATACGGAAACTGAATTCAGATTACAGAATTTTTTTTGGATTTCCTTGGAAGTTCAATCTATAAAGATTGCAAAACTATTTTGTTGAGAATTTTATAAAAGATTATTATTAAAGTGTTTTATTTATATTGTTGAAAATATCCAGAAAAATACATGTTCCCCCAGCTCTGAAACTGCTAAGGTCAAAATTGTGGATCTTCCGTTCACTGCTCTATTTATAAATTAACTGTGGCTTTTGTAGAAACTAGTCAGTAATTAATCATATAATAAGATATCTAGATTGACATTTATATATATATATATATATATGTATATATATATATATATACATATACATATATATATATATATATATATATATATATATATATATATATATATATATATACATATATATATATAACCTACAGCTTCTGGAGGGAAGACACAAAGAATTTGTCGCAATATTTGAATATATTCATAAATTATACAGAATCTGTATTTACTATAATTATTTTTAGTGTATGAAAGATAGGCGAAATAATTTTTCATCTATATTTCCTTGTTTATTTAGTAGGGCTAACGTATTTTCTAAATTATAACAAAATACGCGTTTAATATTAGGTTTTTATTATGAACAATATTGTTTTAGTTAGTCTCTCGCTTGCATGGAGTTTTATATAATGAATTATAGTTAAGAATTTTAATCTATATAGAGTTGTTAACGTCCTTGATTGATTATTATATATTTTTGTTAAAACAATACAGCAAAAAAACTAATATTGTTACATTATATCCCCCGAAAACTACGTAACCCATCGATATAAAAAGTGACTCCTGTGTGAACCCTTATTTGTGAAAAATGCAAAATTTCAACGCGACATATTGTCCTAATCAGACGCGATGGTGTATTTATGTTAACACATACATCGATAAATGTTCCTATTTGCGCTATTGGTTAAGAGATAAAATGGGCGACGTGTGACTGTTTCATTTGTTTTATTTTAATTGTGTTTTGCCAATTCTCTACCTAAAATTTGATGGTATATTAGTAGACATTGAAGATACATGTGAAGTTTTTTATTCAACCATCAGTAATGTTTGCTATGTTAGTTATATATTTGCCACTATAGCACGCAATGATATTTATATATTTTTATGTTCGAAACTAATATATTTAGCAGTTATGTAACTGCTCATAGATACGATACTGCTCATAGATTTATTTTAACAAACTACGAGAATGTAAGTAATGTTGCATTTCTAAAATATTTATAATATTTCCTAAAGGAGACGAGGATATAAAAATTAAATTATATAAAACACACACCCCTTTTACGCCGTAACTTTACTAAACTTTACAGCAAATAACCTGGCAACTAATAAAAGTTCACACATGCGGCTCTTTAATAACAGCTGTAAAATAAAACCTTTTTGGTCAAATCGAATTACGGTATTTTTTTTTCTTTTAGAGGAGAATTGAAAATTTCAGCGAATTTCACTTTATGTCTCAATTGGTAGCTCTTTTTCAGGAGTTGGTTAGGTGATACAAACTCGGTCTTTATTTGTCGGCGAACTGACGAGCTGAATAGTTGTGTATATATTTTCGTTCGAATGCCTTTAAATTTAAATCTTGTTTAGGAAGAAATTTATTTATGTTTAAAGTATGTCAGTATTATATATAAAAAATATGAATCAAATCATTGTTGGGCCAAGTAAGATACAACATAGATTAAGCGTTTACAAATGTTTTGTTTATTATAAATAATTTAATTTAAAAGTTTTGTCAGCCATCTGATGCGGCAAACTTATTTGTATATGTTTTATATCAAAATTTTAAAATGGTGTAAGAGTGTATAAATAAGTTATTTTGTAACTTAATTTCCTTTCACGTAATTCGAGCAAAACATATTATTCAAACGTGAACATCCGATTAATCAACGGACTTCATATATTGCAGTGTTTGCACGTTTGAAATTAATTACTAATAAAGAGTATTATATTCATCTTACACTTTTAATACTGCACAGACCTTGTTTTACGAACTAATTAAAACAAGCAAAGTATTTAAATAAATACACACACACTGACTGTTTCCGTTATTTTTAAAACAATTAAGAATTTCATATCTGTTTTGACTAAAAGAAAAGCGACAATTTCACGTTTGTCGCAACTTTTATTTAGAGCCAGGCTTTTTTTCTGTCTCAATTTCCACAGATTTTAATAAATATCTTCACGAACTTATGTATGAAAGCATATTATTTAAAATCATTAATGATGACTGATTGGTTTGGGATATGAACAAGTAATAATCATGTGGCGCTGATGATAATCTAGAGCGAATAAAGTGGATGCACTAGCAAAACCCGGTTAATTTCTATAATTTTCTTTTTGTAATGTCGATAAGTGTTTTCCGTATGCAATCTAGCATTATCGTGGAAAAAAATAAACTAGGTCAATAGTTACTTAATGTGTTGTTACCTCCTAGATTTTTAGAATAATAGTTCCTTCTAAAACCGTTGTCCTTTTTTTATGGAATGTGGCTGGGAATAAAATAAGCGCTTGATAGACAAAAATAATCCAAAGCGTCTCATAGATGAAGTGAAATTGTGAAACTTTGACGGCAAACGGCAAGACATTTGTGAAAGTTATCAAAGCGAGTTCCTTCAGGCAATTGAAACTAGCGCTGCAAATATTTAGGAAGTGGAAAAGGAAGCTTTATATAAACGGGAAAAATCCCTTTGACATATTTTACATAATAGTGAATGTTGAGTGTTTTTTACTGACAAAAGAAAAACTTTATTCGGGTAACTCATGTGTATGTCTGCTCGTCTGCACAAGTTTTTTTTTAAATTGTTTAATTTTAAATTCAGAATAGTAATAAAGTATAATAACCCACAATTATCTCAATAGGTAACACTCAAAAATATTTGTGTGGTAATTATCTTAACATAAAGACCTCAAATTGTTTCTACTTCCATTTATGTGTCCCCCACACATAAATGAACATCGTTTGAAATGGTTTTACATGGTTAATAAAATATTTTATAATTTTACGTAGTACGTATTTCTAGATATATGTATAAAAAACATACAAAAATAAAGAGATTTCCTTTCTTGTATTTCCGAAGAAACTAAAAGAAGGAAAAATCAAGGTGTAGAAAGCTACGTATAGGTCGCAGGAAACGTAAAACGATAATTCTGGATGTCATAATCCTTGAGATATTCATGATAATATATATGTTCACCTACTCAATTGTGGTAGATGTTGTTAAATATTTATTACTCTGGAAAATTTATAAAAGTGATCGCTTATAATAAATAAAATAATTTTACTTAGTATAAGGAACGGAACCCTCGATGCTAGACCTAGACTCGCACTTGGTAGGTTTTTTATGTTGGGATCCTTTTTGATTTCCTAGTATCTATTAACGTTATCATTTATAACATAAGTTATAATAACGTTTCATGAAAATCGTATTACATTGAAGTAACCTCAATTTATTATTTTTTATTATTTTATTAATGTCATTTGGACCTGATAATATTTGTAATTATTTTCTAGTTATTGAATTATCTATATAGTGATACATAGTTCAAAAAACAAATGCATAAATATTGATTATTATGGCAATTAAGAAAAAGGCTTAACTGCGTAGGTTGTTCGTTTTGGGAAAGATTTTTTTATCATATTTGATCATTTTAAATTTGTGTTTATTTTGGTTATCACCATTATTAACATTAGATATATCATATATGTATATATATATATATATAATATATATATATATATATATATATATATATATATATATATATTTATATTACATATATATATATATATATATATATATATATATATATATTTCCATTTAAACATTTTCTGCTTAATGCAAATCATGAACGGTAGTACACCACCAAGTTCTGAACCAAAACCCCAGAAATCAAAATCGAAAACACGTCGCAGCAAGTTTAACACACCCATAACTCAGATTCACTAAATGCTTATATTGAAGATATGACCAGAGTTTCAGTATGTATTGAGATATAATATTTCACGACATCGCACTCAGCTGCGGTGCATAATTTCTATACATTATCATTTTGACAAGAAAATTTAAGTAAAAAGAAATTTCCATTCTTTCTCATTTTATAAGCCTTCGTCAGATATGAAAGCGATAGAGAAGCAACAATTATGGCGGTCAAGTACAACATTGTGATAAATACATTGTTCAGTAAATCTAGACGCAAAGCTGTAACTTATTCGTCTATATTCATGCCGCAAAGCTCTGTAGGAACTTTTGCTTTCATTTCATAACTTTTTATGTAAGACTTTAAGAAAAGGAATTTGACTCTTCTTACTGTACTGATTTGTTTTGACAGGATTCAACTTATGCTATAAAATATGCCGTTTTTAATAAGTAAAATGTATCATGCATTGTCGCGTTTCGTGTCAACATGTGAAATTTCGCGTGTATAATTTTGGCAATTTAAAAACAATGTCAATACTATTCGTGAAAATTCTGCGATATAAAAAAGGTTGAAAATTATGATATAACAATTTTTTCTATATAACTTGAGGAAAATTATTTTAAATTTAATTTCACAAAGGTAAAGAAAATTGTTCACAATTAAAACAAAATCGTTTATATAATATAAACACATATAATATCTTGGATTTTATTGTGGAAGTCTTTGAAAAGAATAATATCGCTCTATATTGTTTCTACGTATTTCTAACTGTTTAAGTAGCGCACGGACCAGATATCTCTCCGACGAATGATTTTTCTAACTTCATCGACATTAATTGTCACAGGTCGGGTGATTTTTGCAATATGTTAATAAATTATACGTTTGAACTTTTCTTCTCAATCAATCTATTCGTTAACAAATATCAGAATGAAATGTGTTCTGTGGTTATTGAGAACACTGCGTAGATATATATATGTATGTTGACAGCGCACAGTTGGGACATTGTTTTATAATGTTTATTGATAAGGGTAATAAATTCAAGCTACGTGCTGTTACTTGCCATTACAACGTGTTTAGCTCAAAAACTGCAAATACGATACAAAGGTCACATCGATAATAAAACAAATGCATTTGTAGTAATGATCAATTGAAGTTAATAAGTCACGCTATCAGAATTATTGAAATTTCAATAAATTTTATTTTTTCGCTATTTCGCCGTTTCTAAAAGTATTAAATCAAAATTGAAACAAAATTAACGAAATAGGAATAAATAGAAATAAAAACAATTTGAAGTGTAAGTTAACATCACATCGGAGAAGTATAAATTGTGGCATCCAATATAACCGTTACTAATTGTGTTGGAAATATTTAATGCAAAAATTAAGACAGAAAAGTAATTATTAAGAGTAATTATATACCACCTATACATTCAAGGAGACACGTTAATAAACCAGAGCAAAGCATTTTGCACATTCAACTGATCATATTATATCCACCTTAATACCAAGAACATCATAATAAATACGATGTATTAATGCATACAAATAAGCCCAATAAATTTATAAAAGTTCTGCGTTTACATGCAAAATACACCATATGATATGTAAATACATTTTTCTAAAGAGAAAACATACGTCCCCATTATACACATATCATCGAAATTCTAAGACTTATCGCATTTTGTAATTAATCTAGGACTTGACAGTTACGCCAATGATACATTTGGCAAAGTAACGAAATAAAAATATACTTCGAAATCGGATGCTCGATCTGGGTGTACTCAATCTAACACCGAGTTTACCCGAAGAGCACCTAACTATTTGGCTACATTTGACCTATGGCTCAGTATACCCGAAATCGCAAATCTTTTGCATCGACAAAATTTTGGACCAGGTGAGTCAAAAGAAGTGTTCACTTAAATTTTTTTCTAATCAAATAAAAAACAAAACTCCGCTGGATTGGGAAATGTTGCCTTTTGAAATATGTTTATGTTGAAATTATATGTTTAATATAAAATAGTTTAGTAAATGTAAAGTGTAAGTTGGTTTTGCATTGAAGGTAAGTTAAATTCTCATTACGTAAATACGAGTTTCTTACTGAAACCTAAGAGCGGACTATTTGTTCTCTTGACGATTGAAATGAACAAAGTCAATATTTAGCTACCGTCAAAGTTGGTTTAAGTTGGATCGACTTTTGTTATTCTGTGGTTCGTCTTGCAAATAGTGAACTTATATTTTGTCGAACTTTGAATTTAAAGCAAATTCCGATTGGTTTGAAATTAACATTTGTAATCAAATTGGGGCCCGGTTTTGTTGACTTGGCAATGTTACCAAATATATCCGGAATAGATCAAACATTTGGGCGGTGCTCTTTTTATTTGCACGAGAATATTGCTAGTGTAGTCCTATGAAAATTTGTTTAGAATCTGACCATGGGGATTGAAGGCGCCTTATAGAATTCCTCAAAACTGGACAGCACCTATGCTGTGATCAAATTTTGATGATATAGATCTAAGAAAAATATAACAAGACAAGACCGAGGATCAACTAAATTTGCTCTTTAGCAGAATCAAGTATGAAATGGAACTATTTAGTGTTGAAGAATAAACTTATAGGGTTTGGTCTCATTTGACTTACCTTGTCGTAAGCACCAAAGTAATAGAGTAAATAGATAGGTAAATATATACAGGTTCATAGGTAGGTATAAAACAAATAAGATATTAGAAGGTAAATAGATAAGTACTTACATGCAGGTATACGCAGACTAAAAGCACTGACGAGGGTGAAGCCAAAAAAGGAAATGTGACTTATACGCTACATATATGTATATATGTGTGTATATATTAATGTATGTATGTAGATTTGTATTTAGATTCATTAAATGTTGCAAAAGTATCTTTAAATTTCAATAAATGAGATAATTTTGATGTTAAATTTATGTTATGTTCGTTACTTTTTACGAAACAATTCAGCCAACATAAAATAACAACCAAATAAAAACTACACTAAAATGTATATGATACCAAAAGTAAGAGTACTTAATTAATACTTTTCGATACGATATGGTTTTCGAACTTAAATAAATTTGATTATTGCTACTGTTAGATATTTTCACAGTCATTGCCAGATGAAATGTGGGTGTGTATACTCGTATTAAAGGAGGAGAGATGTGTCTACTTGACACGATTTCAAAGATTAAGTTCCCAAAACTTCAGAGAAATCATTTTAAAACGCGCTCAATCTTATAGTACCCAATATAACAATTTATCAAAGCCTTCGCAAAGTTTCGTTTATTTTCTTGACAGTTCCTTGATAATCTTTACAAGTCTTTCTTTTCATTTTCTTACTTATGTCTTATTTTAAGACGAGACAAGATTTTTAGAAAAAATTAAAATAAAATTAATAAAATGAAAAAATTACTTGAAGTATATATAGTAGTAGTAGCAAAATTAAAAATGTTGAAAAAACCCACGATGAATGTAGTCATTATAATTGAAAAACGACTAAATGTTTTTTTTTAATTGCCTGACCAAAAGAAAGTAAGAAACTATTAATATAATTGCAAACCCAAGGAAATCCGTCGGGGCTATCATGCCCTGCCTGTGCTTAAATTTGGACTTTTATCTGTTTGTGACAAATTGAAATTCTCTTAGGTCCACAAATAGCTTTTCTATGCTGTTCCAATGTAATTGATATTGGGAACAGAAATAGCAATGGCAACCTCGACGGAATTTATTGGGTTTTCAATTATATTAATAGGTTCTTATTTTCTTTTAGTCGGAGGATTTAAAAAAAAATATTTAGTCGTCTTTTAATCACTAACACTATATTCGTCTCGGGTTTTTACCAAATTTTTAATTTTGCTTTTTATTTTGTATACTTCGATTAAAATATTTACATCTGTCGTGGACTCAATCAAAGTTTTAATTTTGCTTTTTATTATTAATCTTAATAACTTAGCTTCTAATAAAACATTCGCCAAAGGGCAAGTTTAAATGGTTCTTAGTAGAGTACGATCTTTAAACGGCGTAGAAATAACTGATCTAACTCAAAGAAAACTCTTGAACGATGCACACAATGGCATAGCATTGGAAGAATTAGAGCGCTCGAGAAACATGTTACGTGGATCACACATCGACGAAGCCAAAAAAAGGCCACAAAGTAGTTAATCTTGATCAATCATAAGTATTTATTGCAAAGCCCCCTGTCAACATAACACCTGACAAATAACCTTCGCCGTTAAATCACAAAGTTTTTACCGAAAACCCTATCTAAATCGGTCAAACGGTTTTGGAGAAAAATAGGAACATCCTTTGAAATACATTGTTACAGCGCAACCTAACAAGGTAACATCATAAAACCTATCTAAGATCCATCGCCCGATTAGTCCTGAATATTTTACAGAAAACCGTGTCTAAATCAATCAAACCATTTTGGTGATAAATGGGAACATTTGTGTGTAACAAAATGTTGCAGCGCCCCCTGGTGAGCTAACACCGTAACATCTATCTGAAAACTATTGCCGATTAGTACCAAATATTTTGAAAAAAGTCGTGCCTAAATCGGTTAAACCGTTTGGGAGATAAAGGGGAATATTTGATTGCACACACAAACAACCTCTTACCCTAAAAGCATATACCTCCTCCGTTCTGTAGTGGGTACAAAACTAATATTGCACGAGGTACAAGGGAAACAATAATTATTGATGTATATATATATATATATATATATATATATATATATATATATATATATATATATATATATATACTTTGTAATAAACATTTTAAAAAGAGATAAACTTAAAACTATATTTGAAACCCCTAAAATCATAGTTCAATATACTATTTGCTAACATAATTATGATTAACAGAAAAACGGTCAGTGTAGTTTGAAAAAAGATTAAACTTATTCAATTAAATTATAGCCCAAATTTTGCTTAATTTACCTGCGAATGTTCTACGGATAAGAAAGGAAAAGAGGCTGACAATTTTTAAATAATCTAAGACTATGTGATATCAGTACCGAGAGTAAACGTATTATCAATTGATATGAAAATAATTTTATTGCACCTCGAGGGGAAATTTTTTCATATTCCTAGTAGCATTATTATCATTACGGATGAGGAAATTTGAAAATCTATTAATGGTTTGCTTTATAACTTTCCTTAATGTAATACTAAACTACCTATGGGCAACAATATAAGGTTCTGTTTATAAATTATTATTTCAATGTCTATTTTTAGTTGTTTTGTATATTTAGTATAATAACATCAAAATATTACATAGCTTTGATAAAATTTCATCCAAACCCCGTTAGTGTCATAGTTCCGTAGATTAACGTTGTACATATAAACTTTATGATCATATCGTATTTGTTTCAAATTATTTACAAATGTCAGTATCATTTTTCATCACGCAAATATTAGTTGATGGATGTAAAAATATCATTAATTTCTCAAGAGCTTGTGCGACAATTTTCGAATTTTCGAAACTGCGTAGCACTTTTAAGTAAATTTCTTCGAATCCATTTATAACTTCAAACATATTCGTTACTTATTGTTTTCTAAACTACAGAATTTATTTACCTCTATCGCGGAAGGTTAAATGGAACGCGGCAGTGATGAACGATTTCTTAAATCGTATTTTTAAAATTTATCAAATTTAAATTTTATAATTAATTTCGTTCCGACTAATTTGTCCAAACTTGTTTTTCATATTTCCGTTAGAGTAAAAACCAAGATATACTCCATTCATTGAAGGTAGAAACGATGGTTAGACGATAAGACAATGGAAAAATGTGTGGATATGCAACATAATAAAAATATATTTACATAAGAGACAGGTTATTTTTCAACAATTATGGGAATAAGTCGTAGAACAACACCTAATATTAAATTTGTATAAATACATGTTAAAAGATATAATACAGATTTATAATCTGCTTTTTTGAGTGATAACCGATATTGGTAAATGCATTAGACTCCGAATATTTTCGAGTAAATAATTAACAAATAAAGAAAATATGTTCTCAGTGCCAGAATGAGAATTTCGTTACATTTTCGCGGGTTAGTTGCTGTCGCTAGTTTAATATAATAACAAAGTCATAAACAACCTTGTGAAATAGCGCATTTGTGATAACTCAGCGGAATTTCCGCGCAAAAAACTATTTTTCGATAGTTTTTCTACAATTATAGACGCTGTACGATTAAACGAACGTGTAATATTGTTTTGTTATATTATGACATAATGTGTCCAAGTTTTCAGACCAAACTTCACGGCTTTATGTCTCTAAACCTTAAAAGGTTGTTTGAACGTTATGTTAAAGTTGAGATTTAAGAAAGGTAATGGCACGGTCAGTCATAGATCTGCCGTGAATTTTCTCTATAATATTGAAATATTGATTACATAGATATATACGCACTAATTACGGGAAGAGTATTGAAGAAATTAATTCGCGTGGTTTTTCTGACATCTCGACTTTTATTTTTCTCTTCTGTGTTCTATATTTAGCAGATCAATTGACAATTTCACTTCATTTAAATTTATGGTTAGATCTCAAAGGCATATTTACCTTTATTTATTTAAAACAATAGAAATAAAATATTTAAAAAAATGTTCGGAAAATTTTATATAATTCTTATAATTTAAAGATTAGGTAAGAAGGCGAGAAGCGTAATGAGAAATATTTCTAAAGAAATTACTTTCTATATAGAAGAATCTCACGCACAAATAAAATTGTAGATAATAATAGAGATAACCTTAATTATCAAGGCTATTAAATACATTTCTATCCACGACCATAGATTTATCAAAAATCGTCAGAGTTATATTAAATCGATATGTAGGATTATTTGTTATTAAAAACACATTTAGAGAATAAACACGCAATGTTAAATACCACTAATATATATATAGATCAATGAATAACTTGCTTCAAACATTCAAGTGTCTTTATGCAATAGCGCATTTTTCATAAACAAATTTTCTCATGTTCAGTGTTAGATCAAGAACATATCGAGTAAAGCGTCTTTTTTATTTTTTACCTAATTCATCGAGATGCTGTATCACTAAATAACCTTCAAAAACTAGATCATAACATTCTGAAAGAACCTAAACTTCTTTAATTGTAAATTGTTTCCAAACTTATTATTATGCTTCAGACAAAAATTAAATTGTTATTTACATGAAATACCATTGGAAACCCAAGCACGTCTTATTAGTAAATTCTATATTCACTGATAGTATTTAAATTGATAACATAACAATTATTTGTTGTAATTTATTAACGATATATGATAATTATCATAACAATGGTCTTTTAAAATATGAATTTTAATTTATTTGATTGAAATACTTATTATTTTGTCAATTATCGTAATTCCATTACTTTTAAAATATCTATAGAAAATTGTAAAATCTATGGAGATGTAGTCATGAAATTAACTTTAATTATATAATCTTTATTAAAAATAATTTAAAAAAATAATACATATCAATCAATTTGAAATAAATTCGTATAATATTCACCTCCATAAAACCAATCTATGGAATAATTAAAGGAAACAGGGTTCCTTAGGTACCTAAATCTCTTGAAAATATTAACGCAAGTTAAACAAAACAATTTCAATGAAAAGTTGTAATGGAATATTAGTTATCAAGTGTTTTTAAAATTTTCCAAACCGCCAGATTCTGTACGCAGACCTAAAATGAAATCATTTTATTATCAATTTATAAATTATGGCCATGAATGTATATGATGATTAAAAAAGTTTTAAATACTCTCATTTGTAAACTATTCATAATAGAAACAATTACGTAATACATACCTGGCGCGTCCGCTACTCTTGTCTCCATAATTTTATGAATTACAAATTTTTTTAATATTTATTGCATTTATTTGTATTTAAATTCCGAAAATCAAAATTCTCTCTAGGACTAATAAAACTGACGCGTTACTCAGTCAACTTCACTCTACCATATACTACAATATTGTTATTTGTTGGCAGCTTACACAATTAAACTTAATCTTAAGCAACGACTTTAAATTAATTATTTAATCTGAATTTAACTAAGCGATACTACCTGCATATGTCACAATCTAGTGTGAAATTGTTCTGACCTACTAACTTAATTTAACATGTAATGAAAGCAATAATATATAGGTATTATAAATCGGTTATAGAAATAAAACTAAAATGATATTCAGAAAAATGGGGAACAGATTTTGTTTAAAACACGGAAATGCATTTAAATATTCAAGGTAATTAAAAAAAATCACTTTGTGCACGGTAACCAAAAATGATACCAGTCCTTCTTCGTACGACTGCCGATGTTCAGATTGCTTACTTCATCACATTGTCGCGAATTATAGTTCGACCGCTTGAATATTATTATTATTATAGAAATCATTTTAAGAAAAAATCATTTCAAAGGGCACATGGTTTAACAAAATGTTTGTTTATCCTTACGTTGTTAATATATACATATCTATCTGACGATGGAAAAAACAATAACCGGGTTTATTTATATTTTTCTTTAAAAATTATAAACGTGTTGAAATTTATTTAATTTTTCTGTAGTTTATATAAGTTCTATAAGTCCTACACTTATTTAAAAAAATACTTAGGTTTAAGATCACAGAAAAGAGAAGAATGGACATTGAGAAATTATTTCGCTACTAAATTTAAAATAATCTGTTTATATAACCTATAAATATCCCATATTTATTATTATATATCGCATATAAACATCAATGTTAAGAAAATAATCCACATTAAAGATATGAAACGGGCTAATTATATATATACCGCAAATTTATCTATAAGTTTATTTATATTAATATAACACGAAAATATTACTAGCGGTGAATTCTCTAAACATTTGACTTGTAGTTACGGTATTAATGTACCAAAACACGTGACGTACACTTTCTTATCACAGACCAAGAACCTTCGTAATCATACAAAAGCTATTTTTTTGTTTATGACCCTTCCCTTGTGTTTCTGCCTATCAACACCATCTCACAAGCAATTTATCTTCGACTAACATCTTGCTGTCAGCTAAGTGCTACTTGTAGGTCGCGTAATAAAGAAAATAGTTTTGCCACTACGGCTGCTCGAGTAAACAGTTATTCGACTCGTGTTTCATAATATTTTATTTCAATAATAGACCTGAAAGGCCGTTTCTTAACTTTGGTTACAGAATATTTTTGGAATTGTTGGACAAGAAGCGAAAATGAGCCTTTGATATTAATCTATCTGGACTCTTACACTATCTATTATGTAACCCAGAATTTGTAGCAACAATAAAAGCTCATTCACCTGCATGCAGGGATACGATGTTAAGTTTGCCTTGTGCAGTAAGATTATAGATTTTTTTCATTTCATATGTGTATTTCATCCTTTAAAGATCTAGTTTGTATGTACACCACAAAATAATCACTGGTTTTTAGGATTTTCAGTTTAAAAATCTTAACGTCGCGCTTTTGGATACATTTATTTGTTTTTAATTTTTTTAATATTTTGTCAATTTTCAACTTTCAATATTTCTTCATCATAAATTTGTCAGCAGGATATGCATTAAGCATTCATACATTTTTGTTTTTTCATCATCAGTCTATTGTGAGCATTTAATGCAACTTCATGTACTTACAGTAAAAAAAAATGTTGCTTGGATTTTTATCAACAGCATTAAGTGTAAATGGTCATTTTAGTTTTCGGTTTTTCAGTTTTCATAGAATTCTTCAATATCATATTTCTGAAAATTTAATTTTCATTTCAATTGTTTGCCTTGAAGATGCCTTGAAAAATGTTAAAATTTATCTTTTCATATTGCATTTTCCGTAACTAAAGTTTTTCAATAAAAATCTAACTTCAGGCCAACTAAAATTGGTCGCCATCATTAAATACGAAATCATAAAAAAATTATTTTTAATTGCTAAAATATGAAGAACACTTGGTTAAAGAAATAATAATAAAAGTATATCATTTGAAATGGAACTGATTCTGTAATTTTTTTTTAAATTTCTCATTTTCCCAGTGTCCGAACAATTTTAACATGTTTTACGTGGAAACCATTGTGTTCCACGTGTTTATTTTTGCATAATAAACACGAGGGACAAAGAAATAAGTAGTGTATTCTTTAAGTTTAATTTAGCCAACCTCTTAGAGAAAGCACTTTTTCCGTTACACTTTCCTCATTGTAAAATGTTTAAAATTTTTTAAGTATTAAAATATTTTGCTTAATTTTTTTATTTAACTATGAAAAGTGCAAAGCTTTCCGTTCGGTTATGGTTTTACAATATATGTGTTTATGTAGGTGAGCGCGTGGGTATATGTTCAATATCATGGACTGAACTAGTAAATTGATGTTGAGAAATAAGTTATTGTTGTATTCGTCTTGATATTAAAACTGTCCTAGAAAATATAAGAGCACCCACACACCGCCATATTGTATCGGATTATCTCAAAATGACATTTAAACCATATGAAAATAGATATTAAATTGAAGGCATTAATGAAAAAATACGATTTACACCTGTTATATGCAAGTATGGTAAATGTATGGCAATGATAACTCGAACCACTAAACCGATTATGATATTTAAGGTGCTATTTGATTCGTCTCAGTAACCTTAGTAACATAAGTTATAAAAAAAATTACGTTTCGATAACGTTATGTGTTGATCTTTCGTCAAAACCCATGATAAATAAAGAAAGAGTTTTGAAACTATTTCAAAACTGTGGTCATCTCGTATGCACATATAAAATAATAATAATTAAAAGTGAAGTGAAATAATTTATTTGAATCCATCATGAAGGGTGCGAACGAATGAGTTTTAAAAACAATTCCGTAATACCTTTAGCACTGTATAGAAGTATTTATTTATGTATTCTTTTTTATTTTTTATCTTTCTATGAACTTAAAGTTATATATACGTTTGGCGAATTTATTACTACACGACAAGTTCCTTCTAATAAACCACTATGGGTAAAAACGACAATTTAGAAATGAGGCAGATTGTAAAAGATGTTTTTGAACTACCATACCTATGAGAAAATTTTCAAATTAGAATATACACTCTTACAAGAAAAAGCAGGAAAATATGGAGAAAATAAATGAGGAAAAAACAAGAAAAAAATTATTAAAAAATCATTGAACGTACGACTCGACCTTCATTAGGAAAGGAGAGCAATATGGAATAAGAAAGGATAAGAAAAAGGGATGGTAAGAGGAAGAACTTTTTCAGAATGCCTTTGAAAATGTTCATAGAAGATCAGGTCCTAGTGTCGGGATTCAGATGTTTTGAAAGTTTCGCAACTTGGAGAGGGGAGGATATTTTCAGGGAAAAAGGAGACTAGGCTGGTTTTCAGTGCCCAGTCCTAGATTTGGATTGTTTGAAATATTATAAAGAAGTGTAACAAACTAGACAACATTGCGTTGATCACAAACTTCCATCTGTTTAAGTTGCGTTGTGAATTGGGGGCTATGTTTATATTTTCTGATACTAAAAATATAACAGATGCACAAATTTTAAAAATGTCTTAATTTTTTAAGACCTTTCTTAATAAGATCTATTATTTTTAGTAAGAGTAAGAGTTAATAAAAGTGAGCTTTGGTTTTAACAGCTAGAAAATTTCGACGATGCTTAGGGAGTGCTTTCCGCCGAAGATAGGAAAATTTATGTGATTTATATAATTTGATAAATGGAATCTTACTTCTGTATATATATATATATATATATATATATATATATATATATATGTATTATATACATCTATACGTATAATAAAATTGTAGTATAGTAAAGTCTATATTTGGAAAATATTTTAAAAAGAGTGGTTGATTTAGTGTTTGGGATGTTAATAGAAACCAGAAAACTTTTTTAGAATTTTTGTCGTTCTACCTGTATGCTTCTTATGAGTCAATCAGGCCAACATATGAAATAAAAATTCCAAATTTCACGCGAGTTAAGATGTTTGTCGCTGGACGAATAAGTTGGAGCGACAGCGTTATTATCAAGATGCATTGAAACAGATTTCATTGTAAATGTTCTCGAATGAAGAAGATATTAATATTTTTTACAATTTTGTTTTTAGTCCGAAAGTTGGTTTTGTAGAGGTGTGGAAAGTACTTTAATAGATGTTCGTAGAAATATACAAATTTAGACACATTTCATTATTTTAATAATACTTATTGAAAGCTTCATTGAAGTGTAAAATTATTTCAAATTAAATTTTTAATTTCCAGCATTTTACTGAACGCAATTGAGACCTAAAACTTGAAAGTACGGAACTAAATTCATGTAGACCATTTGATTAAATGAAACTATTAAAAACCACTACAAGTCATGTAAACATTGAAAATATTACTTATCTAGTTCATTTTTTATTAACACTGCTGCTGATAATATATCTTTATTATACATTTTAATGTTAATTAAATGACACTATGTGATGTAGTATTATTTCTACTTACATTAAGTTCTTTACCACGACCTAGGTTTCGTTGTATTACAACATCTTCAGGTGATCTATTAGCAAAGATTACTCGTTTAGATTTTTAGAACGAGACAAGTATTTGCTAATAGAAAGAGACACCTGAAGATGTTGTAATACAACGAAACCTAGGTCGTGGTAAATAATTTAAAGAAAGTAGAAATAATACTACATCACGTAGTTTCATTTAATTATCAATAAATTTTAATGTTTTTATTAGTTAGTAAATACTTCAAAATTAATATTAAAGATTATTACCCATTTATTTATATGAATAATCCAGAATCCCTATTTAAGAAAATGTGAATTTTGTGTATCCATCATTGAAATTTCTCTTTCGTAGATCTTCAAAATCAAATACTAATTTTAAAATCGAAAAGAAATATGTTTGGCCTTAAATATCAATACTCAAATTGCTACCGATAATTTTATTCAAAATTTTAACAAAGTTATCACTTATCACATTTAATAAAACAACATGTCTTTTTAAATGTGATAAGCAGTACGTTTTTTATGTTAGTAATAAATGTAGTCTAATATATTACTGGGACACACTTAAATTATGTTAAATATTTCCCACACCTACACGGACACACACACACACGAGCTCGCGTATAAGTACATACTCATTTAGATACACACACACACACACACCTATATATATATATATATATATGTGTGTGTGTGTGTATAAGTAAACTCGCACATACATATGTGATTTCGATTCAAACACCAGACAATATTCATTGTACAGTAAAATGGTGCAATTATAATGACATGTAGACTCCACTTCCGCAAATTTCCGAACCTATTCAATTTTCATTTTTTCCACTCACGGAACGATAATGCAATTGCATGCATTTCCGCTGACATATTTTTTGTCTCTATACCTTTTATTAAATAAAGGCTGACTTGGCACAGCAGATAAATTGCACAGATATCATTTCAATTGAAAAACATTGTTTAAATTAATTTTGTCGGCACAAAATATTTCAGTTGTAATTTTACGAATAGATCGCATCACATTTTCCAATTTCCTCTGTTAAATTTACGAAAGAGTAAATATTAATAATTTTACGTCTTGAAATAATTTAAAAAACTGAAACTGAAACATACGCATATTTATATGTTTTGGCAATTGATAATCTCCTATACATCTATACTGTGTTTTTTCTTATAGATAGTAATTAAATATATATTTATTGGATTATTGCCGCTAAATACCTAGGGTGTGTCAAAACTAAAATCATAATTGAAAAGCTAGGAGAAAACTTGTGATTTACATATTTTAAACCTTACATACCATTATCTAGAGGTAACCAGAATACCTGAATATGTGAAAAAATTAATAGCAGGTATAGATATATATTGTGTACAAAATGATTTAAGAGATTAACTTGAGGGATTCTCTATCTATGGTAACACAGATTTACGAGTTTCTTTTATCATATTTTTTCGGAATTCATTCACTATTTTTTTTCTCCGGAATCATTATTTAAATAAAAATCGATTTATATGTAATTGCTGATTTATCCAATAATTGTGAGAAGCGGAATGATTTTGCGTTTGAAGACTAGTCATTAAAATATGAATATGATTTAGATTAGGTAACTAAAACAATTTCCTTGATTCAGAGGATAAAATAGTTCTATTACTGTTGGCTTATTTACTGCATTACTAACGATAAATAAATGAAGGGGAAGATATTCCGAATTTCCTTTATTAAACATAGGTACAACTGCAAGAAATTTGACATGATAACAAGAAGAAATTTTCAATGGTAATATCATGCATAAGGATTAAGACTTATACTTAGTAATGGGATAGCCTAAACTAGTAGTCGGTGTTAGGATAAAATAGTCTTGATATAAAATCTATAAGATTTTAATAAGAATTTTTTTTATTTTTTCTGCCATAATGATTTCAAAAACTCCACTTAACTAGTTTTAATAACATTTTCATAGATTGTTAATTAATCTAAAAATAATATACATGTAGAATAAAACTCGATTACTTGTCTCTTTACTATTGAACGATCTTTTGAGGCGTTGGCTAGCAGAGACGGTCTTCGTAAAAGAGGACGTTCATGTCTTCCTGTAAATGAACCACAACAGTGCAGCACTTTACGTGCTCTATGAGCTTGTAACTGCAGGATTGGCACTTTGAAGATAATATTACTCTTATGCGATGGAGGTTAACCAGACGAATGCTAAAAACATGACGATTGACAAAACCAAAAAGTTTCTTGAAATGCTATTTTTCGATAAATTGGCAGATCGCCCCCGTTTCTTGCGCGTTTATTCATAATAGGCTTAAAACATAAAGAGAAATTATAAATGATTGAGAAAAGCTGGAAAAGCGTTTTAAATAAAACAGATAACTGCTATTTCGATATTTCATTTTGACTGTATTAGTTCTCAAAAAATAGTAAATTTTCATTGACGTTTAATTGACATATTCGAATAGGAAAAGTTTCTCCTTCATTCTTGAAAGAGTTCGTTATTTATTGATAAAATTTAAATTTAATTAAAGTATAGAGAATTACTACCATTAATAACTCCCAAAAAACTTTAGTTTGTGTCAAATGTGCAAAATCTCATTGTAAGTATGATTTTGTTTTGTGCTGAAATAACAATTTTCTGAATTGTTTCGCTTAATGTCAATAAAACGTCCAAGTTGTTTAATTAAATAAGAAATAACTACACAATATTTAATAACTATAATTTGTAAATGACTTTTAGCTGCTTATTTTGTAAAAATCGATGCAGAAGAAAAACCCAATTTTTGAGTATAATGAAGGAGAAAAACTCAAAAAGGTTTGAGTTATGTGTCGCAATTGATCAAATCTCTGAAGAAAATGAACAATTCAAGGGAGATGTTAAACTGAATATTTAAAATTTCCATTCAAGAGAAATGTAATGATTTGATCAAAACGTATATATATATATATATATATACACACACACACACACACACACATATATATATATATATATATATATATATATATATATGTACACATACATACGTTATTAATGGGAGTGTGCGCGCACGCGCGTTTGCGCTTGTGTGCGTGTGTGTATTAATATCTTTTTTTTTCAAAATAACAAGCAAAAAAATTGTGGTCATGAAATGTATCAATTAAAATTTTATAAAAATAAGCTAAGCGTACATGAGATCTCAAATTTAGTTTCAGTTTTTAAAAATTAATTCATAACACTAAATTTAAAATAAATAAAATTATTTTATTTTTATTACAAAGTGGAATGTAGTTGTATGGAACACGACGACGATATATAGTTAAATAAATAATAGTAAAAGGAGAAAAAAGAGGATTGAATTGGGGTTCCAGGCATGAAATTTGCGTCCACTTTCGATACTTCGTTGCTATACAAGATTTCTTGCAGCAGATTGATCAGCGGAGATATTCCCACTTTTAAGATGTTTGTTGTAAAAGTTGAGCACTCAAACTTGTGCTTGGGGGAAAGGTGGACTTTGAGATAGTTCTTGCAATTAATATAATTTCTGGAATTGTTTGCGTGGATCGCCATGCCTTTAAGATTATTAGTTCTTAGTCTGGCTAATGTAGACGTGATATGTTTAGGGTAGTTGAGATAAGTAATGAGGGGTTTCTTAAAGGTGTGGGTCTTGCTACTACTACGGTCATCTTGCTACTATACGGTCATCTTGCTACTACGTCAGCATCTGCAAGTATGATGGTGTTACGTATATGTGGCGATGGATGGCTTCTTTGGCTAGAATATCAGCGCACTGGTTTCCCTCTATATTGATCTATGCAGCTGTTTAAAAAGAGCATTAATTGCGGAAGTTATGTTTGTCGCTCCGTTTCTAATTACTTCCAAGGCGAATTTGGAATCCAAGAGGATAAGTAATTCCTCTGTGGAAATCATAGCTTGTGAGTCAGTTAGGTATAAGGTGAGGCCTTCTTTAATTGCTAAGAGTTTACTGGTGCAACTAGAAATATTAATGCCTGTGTTAATATTATTATTAATCTTTCTGCCGTCTGACAAGAGAAGGGGAATGCCAGTTCTCCTTTGTTTAGAATCTGTCTGAGGAATCGTCTGTGTGTCTGTATATTTTCATTGGAAAGTTATTCGATGGTATCCAGTCTTATTTCTAGGGCTTTGTGGTCTTCTTTTTTGGAGCTAGGTAGCAGTAAGTTTAGGTTAAAAACAACGTTCTCTGGTAGTTTTTTTGGAGTGAGGGATTCTTGAAGAAGTTCAAAGGAAGAGCATTCCAAATGGACTTCTTTCCTGATCTTAATACCAAGCTAAATAGTCGAGGATTTTTTGAGACTGTTTGCTTCTGCTTGTTTCCAGTTGTTAAAGACCCTAGTAGCGATGTGGTCACTGCTGCGAAGTTTATTTGTAAATGTTATGGTAGTAAGATTACGCCTGCTTTCAAGGGGAGACTGATCACACTCCTGCTTAGCTTTCTCGTTATTTGTTGACGAAACTGCGCCAATAATTATTTTGGCGGCTAAACGTTGTACGAAATTAAGTTCCTGCTTGGCTGTGGTAGAGGCTGAAGTCCAGATGGGTGCAGCACATTTCAGAACTAGTCTAATGACCGTACTATATTTGTTATTAGTGTTTGGATATTTAGGTCGTGAGTCCCATGTGGTTCTACAAAGTTTTCTGAGAAAATTATTAATAATCAGAGCTTCGGATCTAGGGAAATTCCAAGATCGATCTTTTTGATTTAAGCGTCCTTAATTTTGATGTTGGCGTTTAAGGTGCAATTATGTATATATATATATATATATATATATATATATATATATATATATATATATATAATTTTGCAACCGTTTCAAAGTCACTTTTTTCAATATGAATTTTTTAACACCAAATGAAAATTTTTGTCGAAATATTAATAAATGTACATGAAAATATTTTTATTCTGTATATTTTTTCCTATACTCACATTTCACAAAAGTTTTTATTTGCCCATGTGATCAGGAAACAATTATTCTGGCACAATTTTCTTTTTCGTTTTATTACATTTGATACAGTCTGATGCATTTGGTAGAAGCTTTGCTTTTTTACTATCCCAAGTTTAAATATTTTAATTTAGATATCGCAGTGGTGTGTTGGGTTGGTCACAAGGCATACGACCTTTGACGAAGCGGCGCACCGCGGGGACCCGGGTTCGATTACCGGTCGTTCGTCGAACGGGGCTGGACTGGTTTCATGGTTGAATGGAAGAGATTGCTCTCGTAACAATAAGTCCGCCATATGTATCAATTAGATACATTAAAGTAAATAAATAAATAAATAAGTCAAGAGAACCATAAGAATAAATCATTGAGTGTCCCTGTCTTAAAGTTATTAAATTTTATTAGGTCATTTTATTTAATATTTTTCACAAAATTTACGGATACAAGTAACATCGAAATCTCTAGGAAAATTAAATTTTACTGCTTGATATTATGCGAAATGTGTCTAACTACTGGAAGAACAAAGGTTATTTTATTTTTGTAATATGAAATTATACGTACTATGTTTATTTGATTACGGAGATACCAAAAATATACACAGGATGGTGAAAAGTAGGTAACATAGTATTATGTGGTTAGGGTATTGATAGAAAATAATAAACACTTATTGAAATAATAACTTATTTAATTTAGTTATGTTCGTATGTCATTTTATTCTTAAATAAGATGCAATCTTTTGATAACATCAGCTTCTGGCTTATGTATTCAATATTGTTTTCGACAATTAAATACGATTCAACCTTGTGCCCATTTGCACGAAACCCATCAGATTTTTTCCCAACATTAATCGCGTAATAAAATGTTTAGTATAAAATGCATCAAAGATAAATGCGGAAAAAAAAGAACGCTTTTATATTAATTTCAATTTGCATTGACCAAGGAGTACTTTAAAGGAGTCTTCAAGGAGTCTTTGTAACTTTAAAGTCCTAATATAATTAAAACCCACAAAAATAGTGGCTCGTGAACCAAATAGAAATTTTTCCGCTTTTCGGTACTTATTCAAACTTTCATCGATTGTATACTAATATCACTATCTAAGGAGTGTAATAATTTTATTTATAAATATCCTGCCAGATCCAATTTGAAGGAAATAAAGATTGGCCGTTAAATAATTTGATCTAAGGACCAAACTTCAGGACAAAAAAAATTAGTTTTAAATAATTGAATAAAAAATTACGTTCATGATCATACATTTATCTAATTTAATATATTAAATTATTGAATTTGATGAAATACATTCTTTAAATTTTCCTGCGGGTTCGGAGAAAAGTAACCTTTTTTGCTTGTCTACCATTTTTAGAAGTTTAACATAAATTTTGTAGAAGTCATCAGTAATATCATAAAGTAAACTACAAAATTTTACGTAAGTAACTATTCTGAAATGGACGATGTCAGAATTATAAAACATTATGTAATAATTTCAGCTATATATGTGGAATCTTTATGGGATTTGGTAATGAGTTTGTTGGAAAGCATATTTACTAACCTACAATTAATTATAGTTAGTGTAAATAGTATTTTTAGTATAAATAGTATTTTTATTATAGAAAATTCAGAGGACGTGACGTGCATTACACGCCAATTTTTTTGCTGCTAAACATAGTCGTACATATACATATACCTTGCATTTTAGATTTCCAACAACTTTTATAAATAGTAGACAAATCTTTATAAAACTAGTACTTTAATTCTGAAGGACGAATAAAATCGTAATTACTTCGAAAAGTATGTTCTTATAAAATGACGGCATTGATATCGAGATGAACGATTAGTGAAATATGAAATTAACGAAAACACAAAACATTCGAAGGGATTATCCTTGATATTGATTTATAACCGGGATGATAAGTATCAATAGATATCAAAACAAAGATCTAATTATTCGGCTGTTCGAATAAAAGAGCCATTGGCTGTTTGAGGCTACGAAGCTATGTATAAATGTGAAGAAAATTGTATTATGATTTTTATAGATGGAATTTCCATACTGCACGTGGTTTTAATACTACTTTTTGGATTATACGTACAAAAATAATTCGACTTAATTATCATAATTTTTTAAAATCTTTTTTAGAAATAGAGTAAGTAATCAGAGAAATAAAAGTGTTTTGAATTATTATAATTAACGTAATGGGTTCTTCAGTCAAGATTGACACATTTTATTCGAAAATGAATGGAAATGAGATAGTATTCCATAAAATGTACATTTTCCGAAAACACAGCAAAACATGGAAGATTACATTTTTACAATATTGAATTAAAACCCTCATTCTATAATAGTAGAATTTAAAGTATAAATTTTTTGTCTATTCCCAAAAATATTTTAATTTGACACTTTTGTGTTGAGTATCGCGTATAATGTAAAATTTAAACAATCGCGTTAAAAATGTCGGATATAAGGAAATACGCCTTAAAAAATATCGTGTAACAAGTCACTCCAAAGTTATTCTGCTCTTCTATCTAAATTGAACCAAAATTTACATCTGTAAAAGTAACGTGGGATACCCCAGAGAACGAAGTGAAAGGATTGCGAAGCGCTCGAGTATCGGAGGCACTTAGATTCAAGAGTCTGAATTGATTGACAGCGTTTTAAATGATTTTCAATGGCGACAAGCGTTTAAAAGTTGTTAGAATTTCGAAGTATTTAAAGAAAGGCTTTCCACGTATACGTTATTAAAATACAATTATTCCTTATCGCGTAAAGAGAAAAAATGTCTCAATATTTCAACAATACTTTCAAGAATTAACTAAATAGCATTATACATTGCTTTTAATTTGTCTTAATCAAATAATAATTTTAAGCATTAACAGTAATGTTGCAATATTATCACAAGTTCCTAATTTGCATATAATCTCAATACTTCCTTTCTCCTCAATAAATGTAATACTTTCCTGTTCAAAAATAAGAAAGAAGTGGAGAAAATATAATAGTAAAACTAAGTTCTAAGAAAAAATGTATAAGTGAGCCCTTTCCGCGGCCCACATACCACAAACGGCAAAAGAGAACCCTCACTATATTTTCGTTCTAAAAATTAAATTTTCTAAACGGTTTAATAGGAATATTATGTATGATTAAATGTTTTTATATGCCTAAATGAGTAACGGAACCCTAGTGGTACGAGTTCCACTCGTGCTTGACAGGTTTTTTCCTTTAATGTTATGCTATGCATATGTTCCAAGAACGTATAGAATAGAAGTGAGAATGTATTATTTATATGCATTGAACGGTGCAATTAGCTACCATTTACACTAGTAATGGTACCATTTACACTAGTAAGTGCATTATTATCGACAAATATTAAAAAGATTCGCGACAAATTGTATATCTACTTTGATTGGTTCTTTTTTCACACAGAACTAGCTATGTACCGTAACTTCGCTCGTATGAATTTTGGTCTCACGATATAGTGAGGTTTCGGAATTAACCCAATTTTTTCACGAATTCATTGTAGTTAGCCGCAATGTAATAATATTTTAGGACTATTTTTTTCCATGTGCGAAGGTGTGAAATCACTTTCATAATTTAAAATATATTTTAATTGTAAAATTCTAAGCCTTCATTAGCATCAGCTCTTCACTCTTCAGTGAATAACTGATAAGTCTTCAGTACCATATCTTGGAAGCATGACAACATTTAAATTTTCAAATTTCTGTTATTCGGCGTCTTTGCTCACATAGTGTTCACATAGTTTACTCTTCGAACGAAATAACATATTCATTACTGATGGTCTAATGGAAAGTCCCGAATAACTAGACAAATCTATTGTGCAATGATCTTTTACAATATAATATTCTTATGTTACCTTCTTATGTACACAAAAATGATATGTAGGTACATTCAAGAACTGCCCACAGAAACTATGTGAAACTGACATTTCGCTGCAATATTCTAATATTTCAGATACGCTTTTATGATATCATTAACAATTTTAATACAGTTTTTGTCTAAATGACAAGTTGATTGCAACATTTGTAGTTTTCAAATTAATTCCGTACATATCATATCTTCTAATATTTGTTACCACTTTATCTAGTCTGTATATAGAAAATTTTGTAATTCAACAACATTTTTGAAATCATTTTAGATATGTAGCGATCGCGGATTTAAAATATTAAAACTTAATTATATAGACCTAGGGAAACGCTTTTTAAATAATAGTTAAAAAATATATTTAAAGAAAAGGAAATTTAGAAAACATATTAGTATGTCTACTCCATCACCATGTATGCAACTTTGTATAATATAAGTACAGAACTCTCAAATCCTATTTGTATACAAATTCTTATATTCGATTTTATTTCATCAATCGATTAATTAAATGTGAGACTCAATTAATGCCGATAATAATAGCTGATCATCAGTCAACAGATTGTGCCATCTAAGAACCGTTATCCCATTTGCATAAGCGAAGGAAACTAAAGAAGGAATGGTTTTCCATATTTAGTAGATAATTTATTCTGTTGTGATTATATTGGTACGTTCAATAAAACTTTTCAGGGTTTGTTATCCGGTTGATGATAATTTCTGTGGATATGGTTTGAAATTCATATAGTTTAAGCAGAGATAGACGCTTAAGCACTTTTTTGTCACTAGTGGGATTTAATGAATTTTAGAAACTCTATTTATGTAAGGGAGCACACAACCAAAACATGACTCTGATCTTTTTACATAAATGAGGGTAAAGAATTTAAATGCATTGATATCTTGCTGCTTAGAGAAATGCCCACACGGAATATTATAACAAGCACTTACAAAACGTACCATATTTATATATTTTATTTGTAAGTTAAGAGATAGCAATACATATTATAAGACAGTTTATAAGCAATATTAACATTGGTAACAATATTCTTTTGGCTCTGTGTATTACGTCAATCGTAATTACGTCGAATTGGGTTTAGACATTAGCGACTATATTTTCTAATGACGAACTGAAAATGAATTTATTGAAATAAATTGAAAGGCAATTACAAAACATAAAAAGTAATTACAATTAAAAAAAATCACAAATCAAAGTTAAAACATAATATTTAACAACGAGTACACACGACGCCATCTTGTATTGAATGCGCTAAGTTATTTATCTATTTGGAATTTTTTTATTTATGACAGTTAAATGATATGTTATAATTTAACTGTCATAAATTTTCATATAGGTAATATGGGTTAGATTTAATAGATATAAATATTTATATTTTTGTTAGTAGAGATATAAATGATTAAAAGTAAATTTTGGAGGAAGTAAATTGATATTATTCGATATTATCCTCAAAAATAAACGGAGAACTGAACATAATACTTCTCTCCGTCATTAAATTCCCCGAAATATTTAATTTACATGGGATAGGTTATAATAAATTTTATTGTAATGGAATATTTATAAATAAATGATACCATCAACCGACATTCTCTTTTCTCGTCTAAATGTGATATTTCAATTATTTCTTCTATGACTAGTGAAAATATTTTCGTGTTCAGCTTGTTCAAGCCATCGTTATCAATATTTGAAAGTTTAAACCAATAGGTTACAGAAATAGCATTCGTAGAATATAAAACTTTATCCAAATATGTCACAAGCACTGGCGCCGGTTAGTTTTAGTTTCCTTTTTGTACACAATAACAAGTAAACAAAAAACAACATGGTAATGTAGTTTTCACAAAACTTACTTTCTACTCAACTTTGTATCTCATCTAAATTACACAATATACTCTTAATAATTTATGGAAACATGTCGAATGGAATATTTACCCTATAATTTTTATCTATCGCTTCCAAATAGCTTCAAAGTTTAAATATTAAGATGCCAATTCTTTTCCTTTTTGTTTACGTTCATATGGTTGAAGCACCTTATTATTGGAGATGTAAAAAAATAAATCTCGTAAATAAATGATAATATTGTATTTTGTCGGGATGTCCATAAAATCATATTTCAAGAAATACTTTTTAGTAATATAACTATTACTTCTACGGTATATAGCATTTAGCTTCAAATTTGGGACTTTCAACAAAAACGTCTGTAACGTATTTCCCCGAATAATACATGATATTATGATGATAATTATTTCCACATTCTTCTTATTCACCAGACCTGCTATGAAAAAAAAGCTGATGATGAAAACATCTTCGATACTTCATTGATAATTTGTTCAATTCAGACGTTGCGAGCTTCTAGTTTTAAGCTATTTATTTTTGCTAAATAGGCGAAAATTATAACTCGATTATCCACATATAATTTATGAAATTTACAATAACCAGAGATATAGTCATAAACTTGTTTTCTTTAAAAATTATCATTCTTCATTAGAAAAAGTATTATAGGGTCAGAATATAAAGATTAATCTTCTGGCGCTGATTCGGCGAAGTAAGCAAATTAAAAAAACACAGCAGTAGCTTTAAAATAGATCAAAAGTGTTAATATTGTATGACATATTCAAATATTCTTCAAATTGTACTGAATATTAGCGGAAAATTGTTTGTCATTAAGAAGCGAAACCAAATCACTGATATTAATATTCAAAATCTTGTTCTATTCGGTCGAACTGCGAATTCTATTTCAAATAGAAACATTTTATTTACTGTTGGTAACGTTAACATAACAGAAGCTTAATAACAATTTTAAATTACTTTATTTGACAATAATTCTAGTACTGGTAAATCGAATTCTTAATTTTAAATAAATATGACAATTTTCATTCCAAGCATATAAACCTATGTTAAAAATAGTAAGAAAACTTCTTGTTTCCTAAAAATTATGTAAGGAATTTCATTTAATATTTAAAATGTATGTTTATTAAATTGAATGTGTATAATTTTTTAAATGTTTTTGAATTTATTATAAAAATGTTCCAAAATATTTTTTCAAGACTGACCTTAAATAAAAATGTCAAACTTCAACTAAACCAATGTGACAGTTGTTAAAAATATGAAGCACGGATTTTCATTAAGGTTTCTGTTATTGGCCAAACTCTTCAGTTTCATACATTAAATAAATATAACCTACTTTATTTGAGATTAATTACCACCTATTTGAAGCATTCCAAGCGCCAAAAGAAGATTTATACCAGTGATCTAAACGGCTAATATAAGATACAAAAAATGTTAGACCCAAGCGAGGACTACTTTGAAAACGAAATTGAGATATCTCCATCACTTTCTTTTTGATTCATGGTAAATGTGGCCGATTTGTTTAGTTAATAATATTATACCAGGAAGGAGCTTGGATGCTTAACGAGAGTCGATGAAGCAAAATATTGAAGTATTTTGTAGCCATAGTAACTTATTTCCTGTGCAATTTATTTCCTAGAAATTTATTTTTGGAGGATTTCTACTTATGCAAATAATCTTAACCAATATTTTTCTTAAATTTGACATTTACATGTTTACAAACACAAATTTGAGATGTCTATTCATTTGAAACGTTCCCTTTAAAATAAAGGTCGATTTGACAATATTGTGTCTCAGGGCAATAATATTGAAAAATCGTTAAATTTCGATGACTATATTGTTTAATATTAATTAATCAAAAACATATAATTATTATAATTTTTCAAGTTTGCTTAGAATTGTTTATCATCACAAATAACAAAATTGCATGAGAGTAAATGCTGTACATTGAAAATATTTTAAAAAGGTGATTTAGTTTATGGTATGATAACAAAAACAAGATTTTTTTTTTATTTTTGTCTTTCTGTATGTTAATGATACCCGCTCAGGTTATCACGCAAAATCTGCTAGATTGACTTCGATGATATTTTGTATGGTAATAGTATATACCCAGGAGCAATATAAGAAAAAAAAGAAAAAACATTTTTCTCTTTGCACGCCAATGAAGTCGTAGGCACAGCTAGTATGTAATGAAATTTATTGAATTCTCTAAAAATAAATTTCGTTCCCACGATTAAGTTTATATATATATATATATATATATATATATATATATATATATACATATATATACATATATATATATATATATATATATATATATATACATAAATATGTATAGATATATATATATATATATATATATATATATATATATATATATATATATAATAACCAAACGACAAATTTTTATATGCTCAATAAATATAACCCACTTTATTTGAGATAAATTACCACCTACTTGAAGAATTCCAAGCGTGTAAAGAAGATTGATAACTGTGATCCCGGCGGCCAATATGAGTTACAAGAAATGTTATGTAATCCAAGCGGGGACAACTTTGACAAAGAGATTGACATATCTCCATCACTTTCTCTCTGAATCGTGGTAAATGTGGCCGATTTGTTTAGTTAATGGCAATATTATTACATCAGGAGACAGCTTAGATGCTTAACGAGGGTCCATGAAGGAAAAACTAGAATTTGAAATCTTTTGTAAAGCCATAGTAACATATTTCCTAAGCAATTGATGTCCCAGAAATTTATTTTTGTACGATTTTCACTTATGAAAATAATCTTAACCAATATTTTCTTAAATTTGATATTCACATGTTTTAAATTACAAATTTGGGATGTCTATTCACTTGAAGTGTTTAGACATCCCAAATTTAATCCCATCCCAAAAATAGTTTATCTTAGAGTAATCGTTTTGAAAAAATCGTTAAATTTCGATCACTCTATATTGTTTAACATGCATTAATCAACAACATATAATTATTATAATTTTTCAAGTTTAAAAATGTTTATCTACACAAATAATAAAATTGTAAAAGAGTAAATTCTGTACATTGGAAATATTGTAATTTCTATGTCGTCTGTATTTTAATTAGTGTGGGTATCCCGCAAAATACACTAGATGGACTTTGTTGACATTTGGTATTGTAATAGTGTATACGCAGAAGCAATAGAAGAGTAAAAAAAAATAAAAATATTTATCTCATTACAAGAGAATGAAGTTGTAGCACAGCTAGTGTGTAATGAAATTTATAGAATTTCTCAAAAATCAATTTCGTTCCCACGATTAAGATTAACTGTATAAAAACAAAACGACAATCTGAAAAACGGACTTTAGATTTAATATTTAAAAGAAACTACCTATTTTATAAAACAATTAATAAATTAAATATAGGAAATAATATCCATCAAATTTACCGCAATAAAATAACGCAGTGCAGAAAAAGAGTACTTATTTAATGAAGCTCTTGCACTTATATATATATATATATATATATATATATATATATATATATATATATATATATGTATATATATATATATATATATATATATATATATATATATATATATATATATATAATAACCAAACGACAATTTGGAAAAGGAACTTTATATTAAATATTTAAAAGAAACTACCCATTTTATAAAACTATATAGAAAATAAGAAAATAGTATCCATCAAATTTATCCCAATATAAATAACCCAGTGCAAAAGAAGAGTACTTATTTAATGCGGTGGAAGTCTTTCTTAAGTAACTTAATATTATTTATATAATAAAAATTTTATTAATTATAATTAAAAACCAATATAAAAAATTATTGTTTGTTAATAATTGCGCTATTTTATTTTTTCAAATAAATTTAAGTAGTCACCTGATCATTGGCAAGTAGAAATTATACTTTTGTTTAAATTTCTATAAGCCTATGAAAAATATTACGAAATTTTACATAGTTTTAGGCTATAACGTATAACATATTAATATATTACATTTATTTACATTATATTTACGGTAATTGAAGAAAACTGTATGTCAGCATTTCATTCACTGTTCCGTATGTAATGGTTTTAGCGACATTTTGTTAAACATTTAAACATAGTACTGCATCACACGATACTCCCAAGCGTACTTTACCCAAGTTTTGAAAACGCTCAGTATTGCTTAACTCAATAATTCAAAAGATATTCTAATTTTTTTAAATTTTAGACTACTTTTTATAACGTCGGAACTCTGTCAGAGAATTTTAGTGCAGCAAAATAGTTCCATGGCATGAATTCTCCCATTAATAATCAATTATCTCAAAATATATCGTAGTGGGCAAGAAACCTAACATACTTGTAAAAATCGTTACAAGTTTGGTCCTTAGAGGTAAAAGAATATTATTATAATAATGCATTCACTACCAATGATTAGATGCCAGTAATATGGTTAGATATTGCTAGAAGTTTCAAAATAAATTGACGTAACTGACATAAAAAAACAACGTAACGAAGATCAAGGGAGGAAAAAAAAGAAATTGGTGCTTGAACAATTTTAGAATTATTGAAAGTTTTCTTATGGATTTTTCCACGACTGACACTCTTTGAATATTATATTATCTTTTTACACACCGGAGAACGATAACATAATTTCGCTCATGAATTTGATAGTATTTTTCAAGGACGATGCATTTAATACTTTCTATTAACTACATAAATGTACAATTATTTGTGGCAATCTCTTCTAAACAATTTAGATTTTTAATTTGTTTTCGGGTGTGTTTGTACGTGTTCTTTGTTCTTTTTTTTAGTCAAATTAAATGAGTTTCCTTACACATCTTTCGCCTACAATACCATATTAATGGCATCTAATCATTGTTAGTGAAAGCATTGCTATAATAATATTCTCTTTCATCTAAGGACCAAACTTGCAGCGATTTTTACAAGAACGTTAAGTTACAAGCACGCTGCTCACTAAAATATATTTTGAGATAATTAATTATTAATGAGGAAATTCATACTATGGAATTTATAGGAAAATTTTCTTCAATTACCATGAATTTAATATAATATAAATAAATGTAACATATTGATATAAATGTAACATATTGTTGCGTGACAGACTGAAAATATGTAAAATTGCATAATATTTTTCATGAGCTTATTGAAATTTTAAACAAAAGCCAAGTTTCGACTTACCAATGATAAGATGATCATTTAAATTTATTTGAAAAATAAAATAACACAATTATTAACAAATAATCATTTTCAATATTGGTTTTTAGTTACAATGAATATAAATTTTAATATAAAATACTAATTAGTTACCCATGCAATACTCTTCCACCTCATTAAATAAGTACTCTTTTTCTGCACTGAGTTATTTTATTGCGGTAAATTTGATGGATATATTTCCTATATTTAATTTATTAATTGTTTTATAAAATAGGTAGTTTCTTTTAAATATTAAATCTAAAGTCCGTTTTTCAGATTGTCGTTTTGTTTTTATACAGTTAATCTTAATCGTGGGAACGAAATTGATTTTTGAGAAATTCTATAAATTTCATTACACACTAGCTGTGCTACAACTTCATTCTCTTGTAATGAGATAAATATTTTTATTTTTTTTTACTCTTCTATTGCTTCTGCGTATACACTATTACAATACCAAATGTCAACAAAGTCCATCTAGTGTATTTTGCGGGATACCCACACTAATTAAAATACAGACGACATAGAAATTACAATATTTCCAATGTACAGAATTTACTCTTTTACAATTTTATTATTTGTGTAGATAAACATTTTTAAACTTGAAAAATTATAATAATTATATGTTGTTGATTAATGCATGTTAAACAATATAGAGTGATCGAAATTTAACGATTTTTTCAAAACGATTACTCTAAGATAAACTATTTTTGGGATGGGATTAAATTTGGGATGTCTAAACACTTCAAGTGAATAGACATCCCAAATTTGTAATTTAAAACATGTGAATATCAAATTTAAGAAAATATTGGTTAAGATTATTTTCATAAGTGAAAATCGTCCAAAAATTAATTTCTGGGATATCAATTGCTTAGGAAATATGTTAATATGACTTTACAAAAGATTTCAAATTTTAGTTTTTCCTTCATGGACCCTCATGAAGCATCTAAGCTGTCTCCTGATGTAATAACATTGCCATTAACTAAACAAATCGGCCACATTTACCACGAGTCAGAGAGAAAGTGATGGAGATATGTCAATCTCTTTGTCAAAGTTGTCCCCGCTTGGATTACATAACGTTTCTTGTAACTCATATTGGCCGTCTGGATCACTGTTATCAATCTTATTTATACGCTTGGAATGCTTCAAGTAGGTGGTAATTTATCATAAATAAAGTGGGTTATATTTATTGAACATATAACAATTAAAAGTTTGGTGAAAAACAGAAACCTTAATGAAAATCCGTGCTTCATATTTTTAACAACTTTCACATTGGTTTAATTGAAGTTTGAAATTTCTATTTAAGGTCAGTCTTTAAATATATTTTTGAACACTTTTTTAATAAATTCAACAACACTAAAAATTATACATATTCTATTTAATAAATATTCCTTTTAAATATTACATGAAATTGCTTACATAATTTTTAGGAAATATGAAGTTTTGTCATTATTTTTCAATTATATTTATATGCTTGGAATGAAGTTTCTGAAATTTATTTAAAATTAGGTATTTGATTAACAGTACTAGAATTATTGTTAAATAAATTAATTTGAAATTATTATCAAACTTCTGTTATGTTAACATTACTAACAATAAATAAAATTTTTGCATTTAAAATAGTATTCGTAGTTTGACCAAACAGAATAAGATTTTGAAAATGAATTTCAGTGATTTGGTTCCGCTCCTTAATGACCAATAATCTTCCACTAATATTCAGTACAGCTAAGTTGTTATTACTTGATGAATATTTGAAGATGTCATAAAATATTAATTAACACTTGTCATTATGATATTTTAAAGGTATTACTGCATTTTTTAAATTGCTTATTTCGCGAGTTTGGGCCAAAAGATTCGTTATAATCTTTGTATTCTGCTCCTTTAATACGTTGGCTAATGAATAATGACGATTTTGAAAGAAAAGAAAGTTTAAGACTATATCTCTGTTTATTGCAATTTTTATAGGTTATATGTGGATTATCAACTTATCATTTCCGTCCATTTGGCAAAAAATGAATAGCTTAAAAATGGAAACTCGCAAGTTTTGAATTACACAAATTATCAATGAACTCTCGAAGATGCTTTCATCATCAACGTTTTTTCCCCACAGATAATTACTTAATAACAAAAATAAATTCGCACGCCAGCAGGTCTGGTGAATAAGCGGAATATGGAAATAATTCGAAATTAAGCTCCATAATTTGAACAGAGCAATTCGTTTATCATTTGGGGGAATATGTTTTGGACGTTTTTGAAGTCCCAAATTTAGAAGCTAACTGCTGTATACATATGCATGCACACGCTCTCTATGATGCAATACCAAAACACACAGGAATATCATGCATGGACATAAAAGACTATAAATAAATAACAAATATGCGCACCTTAAGGAGGAAAAATAAATAACTAAAAAAATGGAAAACCGAGCTAATGCATATAATGGAAGCATCTTCCAGGAAAATATTATTCGTAACTTATAGATCCAAATACACACGAAAAGACCTTGATTTATTACAATGACAATCAGTATTACAAAGACTTCCGACAAGTTAGTTCGCAGAATGTACTAAGCTTCAACACTTTAAACTGTGTTTACCAAAAATTTTTATTTTTAGTTGAATCTCCTCCATTGTTTAGGTACGAATTATTTAAAAGATATAAAGTGTAATACGAGTGAATAAATCGATAACCTATATAATTATTTGTGCCAACATAAGCTGTGAACAAAACAGAACTGGAGGTAAATTTAATTTGATGTATTTAAGAAATTTTATTCAAATAATATATATTTAATACATGTTAAAAACATATTTTGTTACCATTTTTCGTATGAGGGTTCTTTACTTAAACTAGGTCCGTGGTCAATTTCTGGTCACTAACCGTGATAATAGAGCAACGTACCCAATATGTAATGAAATAATGATATAGTAAGTAGAGAATATGTAATGAATGAAAAATTTAGTAAATCAATATGTTTGTACCTGTAACACACATTTACCAGCGTAGTCATCTCTATTTTTTCATGTCATATTTAGATAATAATAAATTATGTTTAGATAATATTACATGAAAAAATAGAGATAATTACGCTGGTATATGTACGTTACAGGTACATACATATTGATTTACTAAATTTTTCATACATATTGGGTACGTCGCTCTCTTATCACGGTTAGTGACCAGAAATTGGCCACGGACCTAGTTTAAGCAAAGAACCCTCATACGAATATTGTCGCAAAATAAAATATTAATAAGACGAAGTGAAGGGGATGATTAAAAAGACTTCAGCAATATCATGGCTTCTGCCACGATGTAAAGAAACAGAGGCTTTCTGATGTTTCAATAAACCCTGTCCCTCTTTCGATTAATTTGATACCGTTTTGAATTCTTGTCACCTTAAAATATTAATTTTTATGAAAAGGTTTTCATAAATTTTATTCAAGAGGTTTATTAATAAATTTCGTTTGAATTTATCATCTTAAAAATATAATTGATATATATTATGGGCATGGAGGAGGCATGGGACATTTCTCAACATTAAACTACTATATTTCCAAGGTCTGTCATCTCGGTCTTTTGTGTATCTAAATTATGTTGCAAGTTGAAGCAAGTTTGGTAATGAATGTCTTTTTACAATTTTATTCCAATATTAAAATATTGGATACAAGCCCAATTTCACAACGCAAAAAATGCGTATATTTACGTAAAGTAACGTAAGTATTAATATTCGTATTAATATTATTAATATTCGTATAATGAGTCGATACGAATGTCCTTTCTACGAGAAATAAATACGGAGTCTTTTATGATATAAAAATTTTTTTTTATAAAACTGATTGATACCATGGCGTAAAGCTATATTGTATTATACTTGTTTGTGTGTGTGTGTGTGTATATATATATATATATATATATATATATATACACACACACCCATATGATACACCTTTCAAAAAAAATTACAACATACTAAATTAAATCAGAAGGAACTATAATTTACAGTTTAAACCTATTTATAACATTCTTCAGAGAATTCTAAATAAATTTAAGTTTTTCAGTCTAATATAACTGCTACAAAGGGAAAAATATTTTTAATAAACACATGAAATGTTAGTAAATCTGTTAGGTACGGATACAAGTTGGACTAAGATGTTTCATATGTACTTATACACATGTAACAATATAAATATTTAAGGGCACATCATATTACAATTTAAATATTAATGTTAATTATTGCTATGAAAACATATTGCCTGATACATTTTAATGGCAGTAACATATCCTGAATCAACAACTCCTTGCTTTCATTACATATAGCTTGTATAATAGTCATATTTAGCTCTCTTAAATATTTTCTTTAAATACAAGATATAAGTAATATCAGAGCAGAATTACATGGTAATGACATTTTTGAAATAGACTTGATAACAAAATGAGTCTACAAGTGATAAATCGCGCCCCAAATCGTTATTTTAAACAGACAACAGATTTATACACTACGCAAACATATTCCTTCAATTATCTTATACGTCAATTTGAATAATTTTTTTAGCCTTTTATTTGCATGTTTGCACACGGAGAGATTCAAATATTAGCCCAAATTTCTTGACTATGTACGAAATTTTCTATAAATTGAAATTACATGCCATGCATATTCTACCATTGCAATACGTATTTTATTTCTATGAATAGGTCATTCACAAATTCAATTACTCGAAGCTTTTTTTCATTTATGTGTATTAATAATTTCAGTCTAAGTTTTACAGTTAAAAAGATATGAGAGAAATAAAAAGAATTGAATACTATAAGCAGATATAAAAAATGTAAGCTCTGTATAATTATGAAATTGGATTATTTTTAATAATGGGTAAGCATGTTGCACTTCCTTCTAAACCATCAAGTTATTAAGCTCCATAAAAGTTTTATTATAAACTACATTTTAGCTATTTGTGTTAGTTGTTAAAATAGATAATTAATATATATATATATATTACGAGGTTTGAAACGAATCTTAGCGACCTCACAGTTAAGTTTATTTTCTGTGCTTTGTAAAATGTGGAATAACTATTTACGTGACTTATTTTGAGTTTGATTTTGAATCCTCACATATTTCCGTAAGTTTTTTAGATTTTAATATCACGATTACAAACAATGAAAAGATATTCTGAATTATTTTTGTTACAAATATAAGCATAAATTTATTTTTTATAAAAGTGTCCCGGCCCAGTGCCTAATAAATACGCTGTACTTCGTTCGGAACGCACAGTGGTAATATTAGTGAATGAGAATAACTAAATAAGGATAATTCAGAACTGTTATAATATTGTAAAGAATATATTTTATTTACAATACAATTTTCATTTTCTCAATTAAATTGAAAGTAATTTAATCGCAGAAACGAAATATTTAAAAAATAAAAACCAAATATCCTCCCCCAAGAGTGAATGGTGGGGGAGGATTTTAATTTTCTAATTTTTCAGTCACAGTTCTGAATTATTCTTATTTAGTTATTCTCATTCACTAATATTACCCTGTGTAAACAAAATATATTTTTCTTGCATTTTCCATACACATTATTATCAAATATTACTTTCAAAATCTTCCTATTCAACGTCAAGAAAAATAAAGTATCAAATAATATCAGAGGATACCCTGCAGCACAGAGCGGAAACGGCATCACTCCCTTCCCAAAACTCATAAGAAATGAAGTAAATTTGTTAGGATAATGACAATCAATTTCATTTGAGCCTTCGGCATCTGATCAGGGTTGACGTTATGCGTCATAGCGGAAAATGTAAAAGCCGAAACATTCATCAAGATCACATATATTCATTTTCTTCATATACAGAACTGTATAATGATATTTGTTTTCGATGTTTTTAAATAAACGATAAAATGTTATTCCTTCATTAATTAATTTATTACCTTCACCTCCCTGTTCCTCATACGTCGTTTATATAATGTTATTCTTTGATTTTATTTGAGTTTTTCTTTGTCATTTATATGACGTAATTTTCTTGTGTTCACTTGTCACTGCCTGTATCACATACAATACAACTGTAGTATTATTTCTATTTTGTCGCTTTGCAGTTTGCTCGGTGTAAGAGATTTCCCCTGTTACAATTTTTCGCCGTTTTTAAGTTTCAGTAAATCAACAGATAGTATAGATAGATTCAGTAGATCAACAAAAAATTTAAAAAGCTTATTTATGTCAAAATTATTCGATACGTTATTTATTAACTACATGTATTTTTCAAACCAAATATTTATGAAGAATTGACAATATTGATATGAAATAACAATAATATAAAATAAAAATAATACCAGTGACAAATCTGTCTTTCATGCTAAGGCAGTTTGTACACGAAGTAAATACAGCGATAAAGATTAATAATTTACGTGCACATTCGTCGAGATAAAATGAAGACAAACGGGGGTTGGGAGGGAAAAAATAAAGAATATGTCTAAGAAAAGAATATGTCGTTCTCGCGTCATTTCTATGATGAAAGGACCAATTTCGTCAATTTGCTGTTTTGTGGGTATTTGTGAAATTAAAATCGACGTAATGTATAATGTACCTCTTTTGAATTCGTTTTCAACACGAGCCATTTTAATCATTTAGGTAACCGATATTTTATTACGAATCTGAAGTAAGCAAATAATTAAATAGGTTTAAATAAAAAGCGTAGCGAGTAAGATAATAGTAAGTAAAAATAGTTAATAAAAATATGAAATTAAAAAAAGTGGTAGATACCAGATATACAATGTCCAATAAAGTTATAAGCAGCCCATTGAAGAAGCAATTAAATTAGCGTATTTTCAATAGCAGCCAGTCGCAAATAGCTGAACATCATAATGACGTACTAAAATCTCTGCATGTAATTAAATACTAAGAACCTACATATAAAAGAAAAATTTTGTGTGACCGATCAGCTATCTAAAGAGATATTTTCTTTTCTCTTTAGTTGTTGAATAATCAAAAACCTTTTCTTAATAAATCTACAACATACAAGATTACCAAACCTTGTATTGAGCTATGACAGTGATTTGGACTAGATCATAATAAGTCAATTGATCGGTCACAGTATATACACACACACACACACACACATATATATATATATATATATATATATATACGGCAAGCAAATTGGCAAATGATATACAGAATAAGACATGTTCCCGTTAACTTTTGTGAAATTCATTTTAGTTTTACCAAAGTATCGTGTCGCAAACTCACCCACACATATAGAAATATGCAGATCCAACCAGCCCTACACACTCAAAATTCGCTTCGCCCAGTTAGGTGAAAATTTATTGAAAAACATATTTTGATAAATATTTGTAACATTAATTATCGACTAAAATAGGTCCATCACCGTCTTTAAAAACATTGAAAAATACGTTTGGAAACATGAGAAAGTCAATCGAATTAATAGTTAAATTTTAGTAAAGCGAACATTTTCATATTTGTATGTATCGATACAAAAGAGTGTTTTTATAATTCGTTAACATATCAGTAATTTTTTTTGTAGCGTCAAGTTTCTTTCAAAAATAAAGAAAGGATCCACTTAATGTAGGGGTAGTCCTGAATATAGTTACTTTTCTTTATTTTTTTGCCAAAAAACCATTATTTCTAAATATTCATTGAATTGTGAACTTCTTCCCTAAAAAGATAACTGTTTCTTCGTTCTCTATTACTAGCTACGGTGAAAATATTTTCATTCTTTAGTTTTTCATACTATTTGCTTTTAATAATACAAATCTTAACTATATCGGTTTCCGTCCGTAGTTTTATCGATCCCCCCATAAAAACAAATGAAGTAATTGAGAAATTTCATCAAGAACTATTATACTTGAATTGAGACATTTTCTATCTACTATGAATGCTCATTACTTCGGTGACAATGGAAATGGCGCCATTCAAATCGCAGTATGTGACTATCAAAATAAAATTATCTTTATGGAATGGAAAATTATCTTTAAGCGGCCAAAGAAAGTCGTTAACTTGGAATTTTCGTTTTCCTTTAACGACTGACATTTTTGGCAGTGTTCCTGTAGTTTTAACTGCAACAACTTTTATAATGACATCCGTAATCTTCAATATCCTTTTACAACTGATGTTTGAGTGGCAAGGTGCAATAGTTATACGTTAACTTCTTTTAGTATACCCTAAGATGTATACTCTGAAGTTAACTCCATATGGTGATATTTTGGTAATAGTTATGATATTTAAATTATGTGATACATAAATTTCAAAATATTTTCCTTGTATTCATATGAGTACGTACTTGAGTTTCCACACTTTATCAAGTTTTTATTTTGTTGAGTAGCTTTAATTTTACTTAAAATAAATATTACTGAATCGTACTGTGGTCGGCTATTTCAAACCACAGTACGACCGATAGAAGTGCTCACTACACTCCTGTCTACTCCAAATTTTACATGACCATGTGGAAATTTTACATAATTATCATATGACACGACTGTTATCGGAACATTCCTGATTATATGATTATTATGTAAAGGGTTTCATTTATACTGAGACATGTATAAACATTTAAGGTTATATAGTAGTCCTACTGAATTGTTTACAAATAATAATATTATTATTCGCCATGTTAATATTTTGCCCAGTGTATTTTTTACCGAAAAATATAGTGAATATATCAAAACTTATATAATAAAACATCGCTATAGTTTTTTGGTGAATTCTATGTAAATTTCTAGTAACCATGTTTTCTCATAATTGTGGTTTTAGCTGTCTCCGAGATAAGGCGGGCGGGGAACATATCTGTGCGGACATATTCCATAATATATAAAGAATAGGATGGTTCTTATATTCTGAATTAATGAAGTATTCATATAATTTTAAAATAAATCAAGTGTTGGAAACTTTATGACTAAATATAATGAATTTCTGGGAAAAGAGCTGTGATGAACAAACATACAGATAGACACACGAACAAAGTTACTAAGGTTCCGTTCTTTTCCTTTTTAGGTACGGATTCCTAAAAATAGAGTAGAAATGAGCATGCATGGACCTGTTTGTACAATATCGCCACAAGCCTAGTAAACATCTTTCCAAATAAATAATAACATATTTTTTTGTACATAAAGCGTTCTAAGTTTTTAATTTGAAAAAAAGTTTTATCTAGACAGACATGAATTATATTTAATTCAAATTCAAATACCGAAGTGAGATATTCACTTTCGTTTTTGAATTTTCTGTTTTAAAGCAAATTAATAATTTATTTATTTAACACACAAACTTACCCTTAAAAAATTTCATTATTTGGAAATATATCTACCCTTATAAAATTTCATTATTTGGAAATGTTAGTGTGGGAGGGCAAAAAAAATTACTGGAAGTTTTTTTATTTCAATGTATAGTGGGGTCTATAATTTAAAAGAGTTAATAAATAATAATGGTTTAAATTTTTTTCATACTTTTAGATAAGATATCTTCGGCGATTTACTGATAAGTATGGAAAACATATATAGGATATAGGAAAATTATTAATTAATAGAAACGCACCCTTAAATGTTTACAAGTGCCCTAATGTATACGAAATCTTCGTAGGGCGGGTTCTACTCGTGCTTGACAGGTTTTTTTAAGAGAGATAAAACTAGATCTGTGGAAGCACCACATAAAGCGAGGATTGAATTGAATGATGGTCGTGCTAAATTCAATGTGCCCTAAACAACTCCATAAAGAAGACAGTGTAACAACATAGTCAAAGGGGTCATAAATAACATATGCCTGCTTTAGCTTAGGAGATGTCTGAGAAGTACTTGATATTGCAGCTGATATTGCCAAATGTAAAAAAACTTGTTGTCTTTTTTGTATATATGTATATATATATGTATATATATATATATATATATATGTATGTATATATATATATATATATATATATATATATATATATATGTATATATATATATATATATATATATATATATATATGTATATATATATATTTGTTCGATTGGATTACATAATGTTAGGTTAGATTTACATTATTATCAAGCTCATTATTTTATAGAGCGTAGTAGGAAATTTCATATTTTTATACAGTTAAGTAAATATCAAAGCATGGTGAGTTTGAGAAGAAGGAAGAACTCTCCCCTTCTCTTGTTTTTCCCACTCTGAAGTCATTAGATGTTACTAAATATTAATATCTTTACTTTTATTCCAAGCAAGGTTACCTTTGGAATTAAAATCTCATCCTGCGAGAAAACCTCATGGCAAAAATTAAAAAATGTACATAAACCAAGCCGCGGGAAAAATATAATTTAATTTTAACACAAGTTTTTTTATTATACAGTTAACACATTTTTAGAATGAAACTTTTTAGAATGTTGTTTTTAAATAAATTTTGAGTATAAATTCCCATCATTTGGAAATTCCAGGAATCATTTCAAAATCACGTACTTACAAAGCTTGGATAGAAATATTATGTGGATTTACTGATACTGATATATATATATATATATATATATATATATATATATACATATATATATATATATATATATATATATATATATATATATATATATATGTATATATAAAACGATAATATTAAAATGTTTTTTATTAATTCGTGCCTTGAACAAAAATATGTTCAAGGCACGAAGGTGTTTGGTGTGTACAAATGGTGTAAACATGAACAAACTCTGAAATAATTTTTTGATATTCTGAGAATGTATAATCTAAAAGCTGATGTTAGAGTCAATAAAAGTAGAACACCTGATGAAAAGGCAAGGTTAACAGAAGTAGATATACATATTACATTTTTCCTAAAATTTGTTTTCGTCGTTACGTAAGATAGAATGTATTAGTTTATAAAGTTAGGGCCACAAAAAATCTGGGTTTTTTAATAATATCGAATTTAAGAATGCCTACAGATCTGTTTAAATGATCACGATTTACTCATTAAAGTTATTAAAAAAGAAACAAACAAACACAGAGATAAGAATGTGACCTTGTTTATGTTATTCGTCTAAAATCAACAAAAACTGGACATATATCAAATAACATTTCTAAAGAAACCACAATTTAGTTGTAGTACATTTCTAATACGAAAATTACTTACATTACACAATTCACAAGTAATTTGAGCAGTAATGAAAATAAATATAATATATCATATTCCTATTCTCGACATGCCTTTAAAATCAATATGATTATAACTCGAACCAATACAAAAAGAAATATGAATACTGCGTTACTTGGATGACAGCCCTATTCAAATACATTATTATTTATATGATACGTTTGTCAACTCGACGTTATAAAAACTTTTATTTAAAGAAAAGTTGTTAATAAATTGAAAGAAATGTATTTGACTTTATTGTTGTAGAAGAAAATATTATTTAGTAACTATATATTCGTTTTTCATTTCGTTCTCTGTCGTTTCACATATTCGATCATCTCGCTCACTGGTTATAAAAAGACAAAATAAGCTCCAAAATAAATAAAAAAATGTCAGTTAAATTGACTTTAAGTTATTAATTAAAACGTAATAAATGAAAAAAATATAATAAAGTGTGCAATTTGTGAGAAATACACTTTTTCAAATTACAAATTACTTGAACAAATTTAATTATATGTAATTGCCATGAGTGGATTCCCTAGCGGCTTGTTGCGGAATTAAATTATGAATGATTATTGAATGTTCATAATGCTGTCGTTTCGTACGGCTGAGCATTTTTGGCTAAATTTTTTAAGTGAATCACAAGTTAATTGCATTGCTATGAACCTAAACGGAAATAAACAAAGATAAAATATCTGCTGCTGTGCTGTATCCTCAGTGATTTAATTATAAAAAGGAAAATCTAATATTTTTATATATTTCCTCCCGACCATAAACTTGGAAAATGTTAGGAAACAGTTCTGGAAACCATCATAATATTTTATACTTTTATATAATTTACTGATATTGATGTTATTTAGGATTATTCAACAATAATAAAATTTAAATTTCAGGTTCGTTTCAAGTTACGAGCTCCTTATTTCGCGATATGATAAAATGATAATTCCTGAACTACAGTAAAATATGAATGAACGTTACAGGCATGCACAAAAAAGTACTTTTTCAGCCTCAGTAAATTTACGTCATCTGTATATATTTAAAGATATTATTCACCTTCACAAGGGGTCTAATTGTAATTCTGGTTGCATTGTAGACGTATAATTATGACGTAATTTGCTTAAAATACTGAAAAAACGATGCATTTGGTAAGTTAACATTTAGCTTCTTATGCAATTGACCAGTTTACACAATTTAATAATACTTATAAAACGGTGTCATATATAATGATGAGACGAAAGATTTTAAGGTTATGAGTAAATGTGATGATGTAGTATGGGTTGAAAGTACGTCGTGTTATGGTGTGTTTAAAATATTGTAATAGGTAAACAATTCGTCGGTTACGATAGTCATTGGTTTCTAAATAAATAATCTATTTATTTCAAATTAGGAGAGTATTGACTAGGTGATTTGGCGCTCCATTTCAAATATTTTTTAAGGTATTCGACTACTGGTTAATAGAGATTGAAGCTAATATAATAGATATTTAAAGAGTGAAAGTTACATAGAAACTATGACAAAACTGCAACAAAGTATTAATAAATTAAAATAATAATATCTTGAATATATTACCGTATAAGGAATATATGATTAGTTTATAATTCTTCCAAGAGTGTATATGTTTGAAATTAATATATAGACATTTGTGTCATAATTAATATAAAATACAAGTAATATTAAAAAGCATTTACGGCATTAAAATATGGTCTATAAAGACGAGTGTTTAGCAAATATTAAAGTGAGGCATTTTTTTTATTACTTTTCAAGCATGTCGAATATAAATTATCAAATAAATATTACGAATGTTCTGTGGTGTTCATATAATTATATGTATATGTATACATATATAGTTTTGAGAAATGATGGAGGGAGTATATCGGTATTATATGTTAGATAATTTTTCGTTGGTAAATACATGGAACAAAATTTATATTTTGAATTTTATTTGCACCGCTACGAGTTCATTTTAGTATACATTTTTGTCAGGTTAGGTTAGGTTTTTAGTCACCCTTAAAATTATATATTCTTAAGACACTTGTTATGTCATATGGAAAACATTTTTAATTTAGCCTCAAAATTTAGCCAACAGGGGTAAAAAATTCACGGTAACGGAAGAATTCAAAACTTCCTTAAATTGGGAATGATTCAACAAGTATTGGGAGTAAGGTAATATATTTTGTAACAATTTTTTAAATTTAATCAGTTTTTTTTAATTTATTCAAAGTGATGTTATTTTAACTATGTTTGAAAGTACGAAAAATTTGTGAATATTTTTAAAATTTTTTAAATTAATTTAAATTTAATTTTAGTCATTAGTTAAATTGGGTCTGAGTCGGCAATTAAACTGAAAAGTATAATATATAAATATTAGGTACCCAATAGTCGCAGAAAGGCTATTCCTCATTTTTTTTTAAAGATGCTAACGTTATGATAACGATAGAAATAAATAATATTTTGAAACTCTGGAGTGCTACAATTCAATCTATCACTACTCTCAATTTTGAAGTCATTTAGACATACATTAAACAATTTATCATTAATTTTGTGTACCATAAATAATATAAAGAATTCCCAAAACCAGATTAACTCAATTTTTCTTAAATCACAACACTATATATCACCGATAATATCAGATTATGCCACTTATAGTATTTACTTTGGTAAAATAATTATAGAATCTCTCTAAACCTAAGAATCGTTTTCATTTTATTTTGAGAATCAAAAATTTATAGCTACAGTAATGAGCGGGAATTAGGAGAAAATTCTTAAAAATAATAGAAAATTATGATTTTCCTTGATTACTTAATAACTGAAATATTTTAAAAACAATTTTTCCTACAAAGATAGACTACGGCATCTATCATTTCGATGAGTCATTTTACTGATAAGATAAATTTGTTAAAAGCATCTGTGTTACGAAATAGAATTGGAAATTAAATACATTGAACCGTAGAGCTACTAATACATAACTAGTGTTACTGCAAACAGAACATACCTACATGGGTATCCAACTAAATATGAGATACGCGCGCAATATTTAAATATAAATTTTAAACGGAATACAATCAAGCGAGTTTATTCAGCGACAGTATCAGATTTCTCGAGACTTGTATTTTGAATAGCGATGTTGCCATGGCATTGACCAGGTGGAAATTTGTTTTCATATGGTTAATGTGATTGCAATCAGATTAACATTGATGGCGTTCAAATACTATGACTTTATGCCAGTTATATAACGATATTATGAGCTAAATTAATCAAAATATAAAGTGGTGATGTCATAATTTGACAAACTCAGTTCTTTTTTGTTTCTGCCAAAATCCCAACTTACAATTCCTAATGACTTTTGTACTTTCATCAACATGATAAAAGTATTGTATTGGCACGAAGGAGGGCTCAAAGATGGTAAGGGGAGATGTGTGTTTTTATATAAAATGCATGAATGACATCTCGTATTCTGATGTGATTGGTATCGGTGTACAAGCACGTAGGTACGTTAATATGTACATACGGGGTGATGGAGATGAGGATACGATGTATATACGTACGTAAATACGTACGTACGGGGATACAATGTACGTACGTATATACGACGTACGTATTTACGTAAGTACGTACTACGTATTTATGTAGGTGTGTACGTATGTATGTGTGCTTTCAAAACTTTTACAAAATCTGAAGGAAGGAAGCGATTGGCTATGCAATTTTTTATTTGATAGTAATCAAAAGAATGAAAAAACGTTCAGTTTTCCAGTTTGAAAATTCTACCCTCAAGTTAGGCGAGTGAAAATTTTAAACTGTTTTCCTACCAAAGTTAAAAGAAAATAATTGGATTAAATGCAGAAAAATTGCAGGTATTTTGTATTTGTCAGTAAATTATTTTTCGTTGTGATCCAAATATATTTCCGTATATAACCCAAAAAATTTATTTTTTTTAATTTAGAAGACATATTTAACAATCAATTCGAAAGCTGTTTTAAGAATTTCAGTTAAGGGTTACTTAAATGTATTAAGTAATGTTGTTTCATGTTGATATTATAATAAAACATTTATTTTTCTAAGGCCCAGCTTTAAAACAAGTTGAAGAGCCAAAAAAGAAAAAGGGGCAGAATAAAGGGAAAAAGGCAAAGATTTTGATTCCTAAACGACTTTTAGCATAAATTATGAAGGTGTAATTTGTCAGCGTACTTAAAATATCAGGATTCAATTTATTTATTAAAGAAAACTTAACTCTTAATAAATATAATTTACGATTTATCAAAATCAACGTTTTGAAATTCGATGGTGGGTAGGGATTTATATCCATATCGCATGATTTTTTAAAAATTACCGGTTCGAATAAAAGTAAATTTATTAATTAATTTTTAATGTACAGAATGTAGATCTTTTAACAAAATTTCGTTGCATTATAAAAAAATATTAGATGAAATTGAAAATGAGGAAAAGAGAAAAAAATAATAAAATATTTACGAGTATATTTGTGTAGTGTTCTTATTTAAAGCTTCCAATTTGTAAATTATCATGGTATTTCAGTTACTTTAATAACTTTATTGTTTCTATTATAAGTCAGACGTTAGTACTAGAGTTGCTCTGTTTCTTTATATTAACATCTGTGCCCGCGACTTGGTTCTCGTGGACCTTTATAAAATATTATTAAGTCAACTGTAAGATACATGATACCATCTATTACAATTATGTAAAAAAAAAATTTTTAAGTACGTGAGCTTTGTCAACACTTTGAAATCACCATATTTTCTTTTTAGTTCTACGATTGCCATGAATAGAGAGATCCAGAGGCCCAGACCCAAATCCAAAGAATCACCAATAAAGACTTCATCGCAATCCCTTTAGCTCATCTTGCGTGATGCGCGAACAAATAAACAAATTCACAGACAAGAAGAAGAACAGACAAACATTTAAAAACAATATTTTTTGTTTTATTACTTTTGTTATTTTCCCCAAAATACAATACGGATCAATAAAATCAATACGGATCGGTTCCACAGTTTTATATATAGACAATAACGTAATAACCAATTTATATAGCCTAATATTGAACCTGCCAAAGTAATGAAATTGCTAATATTGACAACAAATTAAAATTAAAAAAAACTTAAAAAACAAAATAATCTTATATCGTATAATATAATACCGAAAAATGCTATCTGCGACACACAGATAAAGAAGACGTAGTTCAGACGAATCTTAAAGACATCTTCTTTATCTGTGTGTCCATATTCAGATTGCTTATTTAAATACCTACCCTTCCAACGCTACTAAATTCTAATTTTATGTCCATCCCGTCAATGTACGTCCGTGTGAAAAATTTCATTACGCAATTTAAAATATACCTAATCCCGTCTATATATACGCATTGATACAATTGTGTAATTACTATGCGTTGAATAATTAGGTACTCCTTGGTTGTTGTACTAATGATATGTAAATGATTGTCGAAAATATAGAATTCCCATAAATTCTGATGAAGTAAACCTTGAATCATTTTTCATTTCTATAAAACTGAATCTCTGAAATTCAGCTTATTTACTTATTCACGATAATTTTTAAATTACAAACGTATTTGTAAACTTCACATTGTGTACATTTTCAATAAACTTTCTTGAATGATGATCCTTCCAATATATAATTTCTCTTCGCTGAGTTTCACTTTCAGTAATCAATCATACGACTCCCTTGTGGATAGACCTCGTTTCGTAAAGCTTCGTCTACGTGTGAAAATAAACTTTTTACCTTGAACTTTTCTCAGTATTTTGGGAATAAAGATAATAAAAACGTTATAATCCAAGTAGGTCAGACAGAATTTTAGAAATTTATGAAATATATTTTTTTTCCGAAGGACTAATCAAGACTATAACATTCTTTTCTTTCTTTCACTAAAAACATGGAAGTGGTATCAAAATGTATATTCATGATTTTGTTATTTAGTATGCCCCATATAGCTGGACTTGTATATCCAGCACTCAAGAGGCGGGGAGGAATATGTACATTTATCGCTAAGGAATTGATATGCAATGGTCTAACCAAATTGTTTCCACTAATTTTCCATGATTAATGGATCTACATAAAATGCATATCAGGGTAAAGGAGAAACTTTTTCCACAATAGCAAAATTATTTTCTCACCAACCAAATTCGTCTTAACGTTTAAATTTGGACTTTGCTTCGGGCCCTTTTCGTTATCCAATTGTGTTCTTCCGTCTATGAAAAACATTATGTAACTATCAGTTACAATGAATGTGTTCATTTCATTATTATTTATTTCCATTATTTATTGTCAGAGAAATATTCACTGAAACACATAATGGTTCACATCTCGGTATAGATGTTGCATGAAATTTATTATAAAACGATTGATTTTGTAACATTACACATGTAATAAGAACCAATAAGTGATTTTAGTAAATTTGTGATTTTTACGAAATAAGCAAGGTATAAAATATCATTTTTTAAAAATTAAAAATATAAAAAATTAACAAATGTGTAATCGAATATATTCACTAGATTAAATTTTCTTACCAAATTTTAAAGTGACTTTTAATGTTACGAGATAAGTTCATCAAACCGCCTGAAATGTAAAATACTTTAAACCACTCAAAAACAAAAACTACATTCAATACTTTCGTTAAAGATGGAAGCAACGGAGAAAATATTTTTCAACATAGTCCCTTCATAACAATGTTTAAAACAAAAGCCCTTTAATTTTTTAAATGAAACGTAATAAATAAGAATAATTGAATTAATAAAAGCGTTGTCAGATAATTAGTGTTAACACCCGTTTTAAACTTGTTTAACATCTTCCTAGTTTGGCTTCGGCGCAACTAATAATATTCTCTGTTCACACTTTTTATCCTTATAAATGAACATCGATATTTTACCCTTTTACCATGGTGATTTATAACAATTAGGACGCACATTTTCTGCTTTGTAGAGAACAGTCGTCTGGTAGCAGTGCTAGGGTGATATCATGATACTTTTAGAATATGAAAAGAAATTAGACAGTTTATAAAAAAAAATACACTTGTACAAAAATTATTGCAATAACGGATTCAGTTCTGTTTTCTTGACATATATGACATATTTTGTACTGAACATTTTTGTACAGAAAATGAACCTATTAAATTTTCGTTTATTTGAGACTTAAATCTATGCGTAGAACTTAGAAAAAGTCGGTATTCTATAGAAAAGCACGAAAATTCTTCATTACGTAAAGGCGATAATAAAATAACTAAAAATTTAATGTTAAAAATTATTTTGGTTATTTTTTGCATTTTGCTGCGGAAAAAATAATGTAATAATATCATAAAAATTACATTTAAAACAAAAACTCATTATTTTACAATCAAACTAAATATATAAAAATAATATTAATATACTTCGAAAAATCGAATGATATGACTCGTACATTTTCTGTCATCGTGTATTTTTATAAATTTTTTAATAATTACAGAACTTCAATTCATTTTTCAAACGTATTAATTTTTTTTCTTTCGAAATCACTTTTTCGGTGTCTATTTTACTTTTTTGTGAGCCTTAGTTATTTAATTTTTTATATTGGGCTTTTATTTAAAGTTCTAATTTTACTTTCGTTCGGTCATTTTGTTTACTTTACGTCTACGTTCTCGTTATTTCAAATAAATTTAGTTAGCAGACAATCTTGATACTGAACTTTTGAAAATCACTAAAACTAAATCGATAAAACTTCATAATTCGATTTTAATTATCTTGTTTAAAAAAACATTATTGAAAATTATTACATCCACTAAGGCAAAACAAGAGCCACAAACCAAAGTTTTATTACTCAATTTTTTACTTTTGCTTGTCTGAATTTGTTAGTGAGTTTAATTATATTTATGAGTGTATTTATACACTTCATATAATCCTAAAAACTCCTAATTATTAAAAGAAAACTACCTGAAAATATCGACATAAACATTTTAATAATATTTAATAAATCTCTCTTTCATAAAATTATAAACGCGCGCGCGCGTATTTCTCCTGTTATTTTATAATTATATTCTCATGTTAATTTAATATTATATCCTTTCATCCCTCTAACTTGGAGATTAGTAACACGTATTTCAGATTCATGATCAAGTTTTTATGTGGCTATTCCAAATAAACAGAAAACTTGTAAAACTTTATCATAAAATTCGATTTTTAATTGTCGCATTACGGAAATTTGAACATAGGAATAATGTGATTTTTTCACAGAGCCCTTCCGTAATAATAATATTAGTCATACTTTTTTATTAATGGTTTTTAATTGTAAATGTTTAAAGGATTTATTACATCTCATCAAACAAAACATCACGAGTGAGGTCCAATAAAGTCCGTGGCTAACTTTTTTCATTGTTTTACAGTTGATCATTTATATAAATAAAGCATTTTGTTTCCTCAAGGTGTTATTTTTAATTAAATTAATTATGATTTATAATTAGAACAAAACTTAAATATTTTAACGTATTTCGTTAACATAATAAGTAAAGTCTAAATATCATTTATAGTAATGTAAAACTGTAATGGCCTAGATTCCTGTTGCAGAATGTGCTATAAAGAATTTCCTGAAAAGTGAGGTTAGATAAGCTCGGATTAGGTTAAATTACATTACACTGGGTTCGGTTGTTAGAGAATGCAATCGATATTGTCTTTTATTTTTGAGAATACCTTGGAATAATCAGCGTATAGCTTCAAGTATAGTCTTGAGGCACTTCTAAATTTATAGGAACATACGATGAAATAAAACAGTTAACATAGGATGCTTATTGTCAGTTTCTGAGATATAAAATAAATCGATGAATCAAATTGTGGTTGATACCATTAAAATAGAGCTTCTCGAATAAGATGAGATGATCAACCGCATAAAAAAGTTTTTTTTAAATCTAATCCGACCTTAGATTATAATGGATTAGTAGGCTTATGTTGGGTTCAGTTAAGTTAGATTATTTTAGGTTAGATTAGGTTACGTGTAAATAATTATCCAGAATAGTATCATCATCGAGGATAGTAATTTTATGGGGTGTGGCACGGAAATTTAAAAATTATTTTTCTAGTATACATTTTCACAGGTGAATTGTGTGAGAAGTAAGAGTTGTCCTCTTTCCTTCTTATCTATTTTCTTAGTAACTTTGGAATTAAAATAGTACTATAGAAGGAAAACTCAGCGATAAAAATTAGGTCGCGAATCCGTAGGCAAATTTAATAATATGTGTATGCAATGTAATGCAAAAAATTACTTAATTAATAACTTTTACTAAAATTTCTACAATAAGTTCAACCAATATTTTTAATTTACCTGTTAATTTTTCTAACACGTTTTTGAGATAGTTTATGTTTTAAATTAAATCATAATTCTATTAACAGGGGATTATATTCCGTTTCTTGATACTATAAAATTATTTTTATACTTTTAAACATATTCCTTTTTAAGACCTAAGTTTTAAGACTCCAAAATTTATAGAAAATTAGTTACATAAGCCTATCTCCAAAATTTTCGTTGCGATATTTAGCTCGTTTATACTACAGCGTGTACATTCAGGTCGCAAAAAATAATTCGGTGATTGACTTAGCTTTTAAGATTTTTAGGACCCAAATATTGACAATGTGATGTAAAGTTAAAGAAAAATTTAAGAATCTGTTATATTTTGTATCTCGTTTAATGTAAATGAATACTAATTAGTATACAGCATTAGCTATAATAAATTCAACACCGTTTTTGATTTTAGTTAGTAACGACGATTATATGATTTATAAGAATTTGATTAACGACATTTTAAATGTGATGGTTTAAAAAGTGTAATTACTCAAGGCCTGTGTCATGTAAACCTCGCCCTGCAGTTAATTTTACGATACTAGAATGTAATATAAGTAAGATATCAACAGTATTTTAAACAGGTTAATTTCAAGAACAAAAAACTACTTTAAATGTATACTAATGATCATTCGATAGCTTAATTTATTATCAGCGTCTTTTTGTTGTATTGATTCATATTATTTACTGAGATATTTTAATATTACTAATTATTTAGTCATTTTTATATATGTTCACAATTTATTTTTATATCCAAATAATAAATTAATCTTTGAAATATTATTGGTATTTTTAATTGTAATAATACCATTTTATCTAAAACTCTCCAACATTTACTACTCTTAGCAACTCTAAAAATCATAGTTCAGTGACATGGACCTGGCTCTCAATTTACTTAAATATAATAGGAAAAGTAACCTCGATTGGATAAAAAATATTCCGATCGAAATATGCATATGAGAGTAGCTGGTTTTCCCAAAAGTAATCTGAAAAGTTTTAAGCTAACATGAAATTTGAACTTAGACTGCCATTTTACTTAGTCTGCCAAGTCAGCTATTTTCTGTTTTAAGATTTTCAGAGACATAAATAAAAGCCATAAATAAAATATTGGCAGAATTGTTCACGATCACCGCTTCAGCTATTAGTTTTAAACTTTAATATATTTGAACGTTATATTTCGTTATAAATCCTCATTTTAAAATCCCGTCTTAACGCTGACAAAGATTTGTTGTTTTGCTGCGATAATTTACATTTTAAAACATAATGTTTCCCTTTAACCAAATAATGTATTTTTACACTATTTTTATACTATTACATTTGTACTGGTCAGAGTTCACGGAATATGTTCACGGTAAAAGGAGGATATGAATTTTGTAGTTATAATCAATAAACGTTACTTAGGGGGAAAATTCATAAATCTTCAAATTTCTCCGCCACAAGCAACATTAATTGCCCACGTCTTATTTTCTAATCAAGCTTGATCTTATCTGTAATCTATTCAGTCATATTATATTCCTATCTCTAAATCTATTCATAAATATATTAGAATGTAATAGTATCCCTATTATGCATAGACGGTACTCAATACAGGCCCCATGTCAAATTGTTTGAGATCTGTAATGGACGCTTGAGTTTCTATTCAAATTTAACTTTACTGGCCAATGACATTAGGTTCAGAAACCTTTACAAAACTCTTATTATCAACAAGCCTTTGCTTTTGTGAAATGTTAATTACTATTTAAGCTGTAAAATTTTATAATCATCTTGTTGTCGTTGTCGTTGTTGTTGTTGTGTTCACGTAAGATGAAGAAGATCTCATATGGAAAAATGGTTATCAGAACCTGGAAAGGTTGGACTTCTTCCAGTCTCGGTGTGTGTCTTGCGTTCAATCTAACACACCACGGTGACGACAATCATCTTAATTATGATAAAATAAATTTATCTTTCGTAAATTTTTTAGGAGGTCCTTATCAATCTCATTTCTTCAAAACTCCAGTAAATTAATAATCCTCTCGATAATTTCTAGTTTAGGACTCAGATTTATTTGATACAGAATTAAGTATAAATTATGCCATTTGTGCAAAAAAAATTAGGCTTTGCAGAAATCTTTTACATCATAGAAGGCTTCGTAATATATCTAGTCTCTATTAGTAAATATGTGTGAATAACACATAATTTATACAAGGAACAAATATAAAATATTTGTGTATACATACTTATTTTCAAAAAGATTTAATTTAAAATTTTTATAACTTTCTTTTTCAATTCATATCAACCATATGATACATGAAATTGCCATAACCATAAAACAATTTAATTTGCTTTCAAATTAATATCTGGTTATAGTACCTTACAGACAAATTAGTCAATTCCTGTACTGTTTTATAAAAAAAGAAAACAATAAGCAAGAGTCCAAAGGAGCCGAAACAAAGGTCGAGTTCATAAAATATTAATGGACGGTTATTAGAAAGGTTATTTACAGAAAAACTTTATTTTGTCGAAAATTGTTTCATATGCGACGTAAACAAAATTTTGTGCTTAGAGAAAATTGTTTTTACTCATACGCATCGGTTTATACAGAAAAATTTTATTCGCTTTTAATTCTTTTATGTTTATAGCACCTCCAACAGTGACAATTTAATATGATGAATAATGGACTCTGGTTCTCACTGTTTGCTGACTCACTTACTCGCTAAACTCACTGAACTGTGATTGATTCAAATCTATATAAAACTCATTTACAAGGAAGCGGAGCTGCAGTCAATTTTTCATTTCGTCGCAGCAGCTGTCGGTGCCCGGATTCATAAGTCGACCGGTCAACCAGCTCGCATGAGATATACTGAGAGCTTTAGCCAATTTCGCAGCGAGTGACCGAGTTGTCGTGATCATATAAGTGTAAGGGGCTGCCAGGAACTAAGCGACCGCGGCGGTTATTACGGCGGCTGGGTATGAGTATCTCTCTATGTAGGTAATTTATTATTATTGTATTGTTTTCAAGTTTATCTTATTATTTTACTCTAAATATGACTCATGAATCACGTAAGGGAATGAAATAAATAAAAAATATATTTTTAATAAGTGAAAGTATGATTTTGAAATGTATTGAATTGTTTAATATCTAATTATGATTGCATAGACACTCTATACACAATGAGATATATGTGTGTAACTTAATTAATTGATTTTTAATCACTAAACGACAAATATATAAAAATCGCACAGCGCGGAACGCTAACACTAGCTTTTGTTGAAAATTACAAAGTACTCGTATTTCATTTAGTTTTTGTAAAAAAAATCGACAAATACACGGAGAAACGGGTAAAATAATAATCAAGTAACTAAACCCGTTGCTTAAATCTCATATAAGTAGCTTAAAAGATCATGAAATTAAAAATTGTATCTAACTTACTACACCAAACAGAATTAATTCCTTTTAATTGAAAATTTAGTAATTTTGTATTAATAAAATTTCAATTTTGATTTGTTTAGAATTAAGTTTATTTACACTAATTTATTTACATAAATACTAATAAAAACTGTTCTCAGAATTAGATATTTTACTGAAATTGTCTAATGTGTAGTCACTGATATTACTAAAGGATATGTATAATAAGACCATTACCCTGGTACCGATCTTACGATCTCATTGTCAGATGTCATAAAAGAGTCATAATACTCCTGCGAATTAAGAATTTAACATATGACGTTAAATAATTGCTGAAAACCTATAAGTAATACCCACACCACCAAAAATATATTAAATTTTAACTTCATTTTTGTTATACAAAGTTTATTTTCGATAAAATCTACAAGGTTTACATCGAATATGTTAAATTTTAATGAAGATGATTATGCATATTTGTATCGTATTTCTTTGCATTGACGGTAAAACTTTCCATTTTATAACTGCTGAAGGATAAAACCAATGTATTATTGTTTGCCGTCCATACTTCCTACTGAAATTTTAGGCTTTTTATCATTCCTATTTGAAATATATCTAGTATTGTTATAAATTAAACAAGAAATATATATGTTGTAATTTGATTCAGTTAACGTTCTTTTTCGGTTCATTATATAACAAGTTACGTAATTTATGTTGCAATTCCTCTTTTGTAACTCTCTCAAGCTAACAGTACAATTAAAGCTTAATTTGTTGTGAATAATTGAAAAAAGTTACCGCTTAACTTTCTTCAAACCAAAACAAAGTTTATTTTTTACATGAAAATGCTCCGCCCCAAATAGCAAAAGTATCGCGTGAAAAACTACTTTCACTTAAAATTTGTGTACAGAGATGGCGGCTTTATAAGTTGCCAACCTAAAATTTTGTAGTTATTTTAATGAAGTTTGGAAAAGTCCTTTTATAAATAACATATTTCCATTAAAATTTAAAACATTGGAACAGACACAAATGTTGAAGTAATTTTATATTTCATTTTTAACGATTCTTGATTTAGATTTAATTGTTATATCCTGTTTGCCCTAATTTTCTTGCAGTCATTAAATGGAAGAATTATTAAATGATAATATGTAGAAATATATATAAATTTATATATATATATATATATATATATATATAATGAGAAAAATATAATAAATTTTTATGACACAAACAGGTTCACGTCCAACTGATTTTATTTTATTAACTTGGCCAACTAACATAAATGTTATTATAGAAATAAGGTGATTGGAATTTCTTTGCCAAACACATAAACTAGTTCTTTCTTCCAGCATGGTCTAAGATGGTTGAAGATAGTATCGTTCCAAATTCCAATGAAAATATTTGACACTGTTTTGTTATTAAATCGAGTTTCTTTTACCTATTTAACAATTGGAGCCTATACCCATTATTTAACCATTTGTTAATACTGAGTAGGAAGCAATTTCCATAATTTATGTTATGATTATAAACCAACAAAAAATGTTCAACAGCTGCAGTCATGTGAACTTTGTTAAATATAAATTACATGTACCACTACAACTTTTTCCGTGACCTGAGGTACATATTTATGTAATTCAAAACTCCTCCGAGACAGGCCCAGTATTTAATAATCCATTGGACGGATCTATACGCAAGCGCAAGTCCCGAATGAGTGGAATAAAACATTTTCGTTGGGTCACGTTTTATTTTGTTTTGCTTTGTTCAAAGCCATTGTTATTTTTAATCGATGTTATATTATGAAATGTCAATTTTGCATTTTAATGAGAGTATTTCCAAAAAATTTTATTATTTTCTTTCGTTGCTGAGGCATTATGATCATTGGGATATGATGAAAGTGATATTCTAAAACATTGAAGTAATTGAAAGGCTATATATCGATTTAATATCAACTCATTCTGTCACGGTACCTTTCACTAAAATTTCATTTTTTTTTATTCGGTGATAATTTTACTTTTGTAAGATTCAATATAGAGAGTAGAAAACTTTTACATTGACACTGAATTGAATTAGGTTAACATGTCTCCCATCATAATAGTATTATGGTAGTAACAGTTCCTGACGGATTAATTTGTAGTATTTTTATAATTTTTTTAAGATTGCTAATTTAGTTCACCCTTTGTGCAGAAAATGTTTTGTATTCGAAAGAATTGTACAATAGAGTTTGCAAGAAGGAACCTCAAACACTTTCATATTAACGAAATATATACAGTAGATTTTTCCAACTAGAAAGAAATTTATACAAAATTTGGAGTGAATATTACGAAGGAAGAAAATGAAAACTCCTTAAAAATTGAAGACCTTAAAGTCTTAAATGTTAAGGAAAATAATCCGTAAATTTTTAAACAGCAAAGCAGATATTATAAAAAGTGATTAGCACATAAGTTAATAAAATATATGAAAGTAAACCATATACCCAAAAAGAAAGAAAGTTGATTCATTTGATTTGCTTGATGAAAGGCTAACTTATACTCTCCTTAAATCTATTTTGATATTATATTTAGCACTATTATAGAATATAATTGGCGTGTTGAAAGTTATAGTACAGGCATTGGCAAGCAAGCAAAGCAATTTTGTCGATGTCTTTATTATTAATATCGAGAATTAATAATACTGACTGTGTGCCATTATAGAATTAACAGAATTATTGTAGCTCTAAAAATGTTTTTAGTTTAATTTTGTCGCATTTCAAGTCGCTGGCCGTTAAAATACTTTTTGTATATAAAATTGCGGTTGCCCGCGAGCCATGTCATTATGACCCAATGTACAACATTGACGAAAGTAAAATATTTCTACATGATATATATTTTTCAATGTGTCCATGAAAAGATCGGTCCAACACATTTGATAGACTGTTGTGATAAACCTGTACAAATATAATAAAAAGAAGTTCACATTCAAATGGGTTATTGCGATTCAAGGCGCACTAATTTCATGAAAGAAAAAAGAATATTTAACGTCGATAACATAATGGTCGTTTATTATGTGAAATATTTTTAGGTTGTATATAATTGTGATTTATAGTATATTCATGTATAAATACCAATCCATAGTGAAAATGAAAACCAATTTTTTCAGTTAATAGCTTATTTACCGTTACTTTCAACCTCTTTTTATTTTCTTAAGTTAATTTTTTACTTTATTTCATTATACCGAATTTTTTAAACTATGCTTCATAAGGAACTCATCTTCCTTAACCATTACTTTGTTATGTACCAATTTTTTTCTCTTTGATATTGACCTAGTTGTGCATGCTTTTAGATACACAATTTTTTTGCTATAACGTCCATTAAAACACTTGTTTACTAATCACCTATTTTTCATCACATAAATTTGATTAATTTAAAGTATTCGCCGAAAGTTAACCTTCTTGTTAAGTGAAAATGAGTTATAAAATATTGACGAGATATTTATTGCTCGTTTCTTACTTCAACATTTCTAAAGATGAATTTACAGATCACCAAAATATAAGGAATTTCTACTGACAGTCGTAGTAGAAAATATGACTTCGTACTATATTACCGACATACTTAAAATATATATCCAACTCGCCTAAATGAAAATCTTAACAAAATATATGTTATATTCGACGAAAAATAAAATAAAAATTAATAAGGAGAGAAATTATATTTAACACTTAATATTTTACTATTAACACGATTTGTTTAGTGCGTATTTAATACTAAATATTATCCTGTTATTCAGCTATTGCATTTTTTTTCGAAGATCGGATTCTTATTCGACGAAGCTAAGATATGATCAGGTTTTCTTTATAAACCATTAATCGAATAGTAGATACTAAATATAAGTGTACGTGACACATAATCGAATGCAGCGATATAATTTTTATTTAGTTACGAGTCCGAATCAAATTGCTTCATCATTCAATCTTATTCTCTATAAAAAGAAAAACTTGAGAAAAAAATGATTGTATGATTTGCAATGCCAAGTGCGTTTTGCAACTTTTCAGTGCAAATTAAGGTTCTTTACCTCATTAAAGAATGACAGAAACACATATTAAAGAACGATCACCAGGATTTATGAGTCGTACTGCAAGACACATTTCATCGATTAAAAGAAAAAGTTATAAAATAAGAATAACAAGTAGGTATTTATAAAACTATACCAATTATGTAACTATAATAACCTATAAATATAAATAAAATTGAAGTGTCCACTGAGATTTTTGAATTTTCAACTTTAAAATACTTTTATCATTTGCATATTAGATTACAAAAACGTACAAACATGTTACCTGAAAAATAGAATAAAATTTCCGCCACATGGATAGTGAGTAGAGGCGGGTTGTAAAAATCTGTAAACGGGCGGCAGGAGAACCAAAGAGAGGGGGAGAAAATATTTCGACCTGCGCTAGATTTACGCCAAACAAAATTGTTTATGTCTAGTGTGAGAGCATAAAATAAGCGCATTAAAACATTTTACTTGCATTTTGGAATGCATGCGTTCGAAATCGCACAGTCATTAATAAAAATTAAGTATACGGGGATATCGTATGATTTTACAGTAGAAATGATAAACTATCTATTTTTTTACAGTATCAACCTATTAAAGCTTTTAACTCAACGTAATCCTCATGGTTTATTTTTGTCTTTTAAAATAAAATGCATTGTCTACATTATACTTACCAATTTTTTATATATAAATCTCATTTTGACTACTTTAGTATCCACTCTGATCATTCAATTATCGGCTACTCTTATAATACGAACTGCCGTAATGTAGACTATGTGTCAATCTAGGCCATGACTTATCTCTTTAGTAATTTTTTTCTAAATACCGTCGAGTTCAGCAGTAACGGCGTGATTGAGTCAGAAAAGGGAGACAATTTTGTATGCTGTTTCACACACTCATATTTAAAAATTCGGATTACTTGAGATTGCATGTCAACATCAAACTTAAGGAATTTTCCCTACAAAAAATACTACTTGGTCACGAAGGAATCTAATGACCAACCGAAAAAATGGATTGAACCTTCTTAACATCTTAAGAACTACTTAAGATTTTGGGTTAAAAAGTACGTTAACTCAGGCCATAAACTATTTCTATGCCGAAATTCATGTCAACCTGTTTGGAAACTGCGGAGTTACAAAGTAACAAACAACCATCCGTCATGCGTTCATCAATCCGCTTATACTTTTACATTTATACTATTTACGACACTCATTTAGTTACTTTAATACAAATTTCTATTTCTATAAATAGCCACAGAAGAAAGTATTTTCTAAAATATATTGCAACGTAAATCATAACCTAATTTACACAAAAAATAATCGGCGCAAGACTTGTCATTCTGTTCCAGATGTGGAAGGAATAAATATCTGCAGCATTATCTTCACTCTTATTTCTCATACATATCTAAAATACATTTCATAATATTATGAATATAACAATGGAGACCGCCTCGCCCCTCTCAACGATTATTTTTCGGGGACTGTGAGGGGAAGACTCAGACAATTACGTAATAAATGTTAAGATAATGGAAGAAGGTGATTCGGCTTTTGCGGGTAAGGGCTGTGGAAACAAATGGCTCTAATGTATAATGTACATTAGGGAGAAAACTCTTAAAACAGGTACTTACTGCAAGTTTGTTATTATCTGACATCCGTTTTACTCAAATAAGGGTTAAAGGTAATGATGTAGAAAAGTGATATTTATTATTAAGTGAACTTTAGAGTTCTTCAATAAATTGATCATGAAATGCACAGGTTTTTGAATGCAAAATTCGTCCGTAAACATTTGTAAATGGAACTGTTTTTCTTTACTAACATTTGATATCCGTTCAGTAGTTTAAAAATTTTGTTTGAAATGGATAAAAATTATACATTACAACTTTTAACGCATTACCAGAAAAAGATAATTCATTTTTCAGAATATTGTTATTTTCGTGGTCATCACGAAGTTAAACATTTCTATTAACTGACTTTTTTATTAATGTATTTCGAATCAGGACTTTAATTAAAGAGACAATTTTAAAAACTTGATGTTAGAGAGTTAAATGTAAAAAATATAAAGGTTAAATATGTTAAATTTTAGTCTCCATATTTAACTACATTCGTAAAAATTGACGATTAAGTTGGTATTGGAAATTGCAAAAGAAATGCATTGCCATTCTTAACAAGAACCAAAGGTGACTAGTTCTGTCCTTAGGCTTGACACCGGCCTCATTTGGATTATAACGAGTACCTTGAAGGCATAATATTAGAAATGTTTTAATATTAATATTCACTAAAAAAATTAATTTTATATAAAATACATAACAGACTTATTACTTTATAAATAATCAGGTTATTATCAAAGCACAGTATTAAAAATTAATAGAAAAATAATTATTGAATTGGATTTAATGAAGAAATTATAATGTAAAAGGGTATACATTTTATTACCGGCCATTTTCAATTGGAATATAGTCCAGAAAACTTGTCTCTATGTTGATGTTTCATTATGACAAGACTTTCCAGGTTACCTCTAAATTTCCTCTTCATGGTCACCTTAAGATAAATCGATGACTGACAAGAACGTAACTTAATTTTGTTTGAAAATTTTGATTTCGAAAGCTTTTAGAAATCTTTTTTATATTTTACTCAATCCAATTTTTCTTCATTCACCATTGTTGAATGAAGAAAAATGTCTAATTATTTGATTGTCATGTGAATTCATATAATTTTTATGTTAAAAACATTTAAACGAAACATTTCTCTGCAAAACCGTTGAAGGAATACTTTTAAGTACTGAAAGTTACGCTTTTCTTTGTGAACGCAAAGGCAAACATTTATTAAATGTTAGTAAAATGGTAATTACCTTTCATTTTGCGAAATGTTTCCTCAAAGCTTTTATGTATTTTTTTCAAAAGTAGGTAATTTTATTGATATATATATATAGCGACATAATAAGTGTAAACAAAAAATGTTATACATTTTCTGGTACGTTTCACAATAATATTTGTTTTTCAATATTTGTAGAGAAATTATTTCGATGATGCTTGATACGTCACGGCTGACTTTAAACAAATGTTATTTATATAAGATTTTTAGGTTTATATTATAGAATAGTTTGAAAATTACTTGCTTGTATGATATAAATATATAATTAAATTTTGCGAAGACTATCTTAGTAAACAGTTATTAATTTACTTGGTTAAATTTGGTTTGATTTTTTAAAATATTTTTCTGGACGTTGAATGTCAAATTTGATAAAAGCAGTATCAATGTTCTCTTTAAGCTTTACAGCTATCAGAATACCACTGACAGCTCTAAAGTATCAGTATAACTATAGAGTTAATCAATCTTGACATAAAATATCACGAAACAATAAGTCATAAAACTGCCATTCCGTAAATAGTTCAAACAGAAGGACATATACTACTTCTTAAACAACAAATATTAAGACAAATATAAAAAAAAATGTTTATTTAACTGCTTTGAATTGCAAAGAGGGTAAATGTAAAGGTGAATTATTTCTTCCAAATTGAAAAATAAGTCGGAAATGATTTTTACGCATTTTACATGGTTTTAGCACGTTTCCTTTCTCAACTTACTTAAGTTTGTTGTTTATGCGTTTAAATATTTACAGATACTTCACTTGAACTGCTATGTAATAGCAGTTGATATGAATAATATTGATAATTGATATGAAATTTCATAGGAAAATTAAATTAATGCAATGAAATCAATAAGGTGGAATGAAGGAAATACATTTGAACAAAAAGTAATGAATACCATTATAGAAACGTACTTTTTACATGGTTTTAGCATGTTTCCTTTCTCAACTTACTAAGTTTGTTTTTTATGCGTTTAAATATTTACAGATACTTCATTTGAACTGCTATGTAATAGCAGTTGATATGAATAATATTGATAATTGATATGAAATTTCATAGCAAAATTAAATTAATGCTATGAAATCAATAAGGCGGAATAAAGGAAATACATTTAAACAAAAAGTAATGAATACCATTATAGAAACGTACTTTTTACATGGTTTTAGCATGTTTCCTTTCTCTACTTACTAAGTTTGTTTTTATTGCGTTTAAATATTTACAGATACTTCATTTGAACTGCTATGGAATAGCAGTTGATAAGAATAATATTGATAATTGATATGAAATTTCATAGGAAAATTAAATGAATGCAATGAAATCAATAAGGCGGAATGAAGGAAATACATTTGAACAAAAAGTAATGAATACCATTATAGAAAGGTACTTTTTACATGGTTTTAGCATGTTTCCTTTTTCAATTTACTTAAGTTTGTTTTTTATGCGTTTAAATATTTACAGATATTTTATTTGAACTATTACATAGTTGATAATTGATATGAAATTTCATAGGAAAATTAAATTAATGCAATTAAATCATTGAGGCGCAATGAAGGAAATACATTTAAAAAAAAATAATGAATAACACGATTGAAAAAGTACAGTAGTTTTTTGTAAGTTTTGAACACGGGCATTGGAGTTATTTAAATTGATTCCATAATTTAATTACAATAACAATGAGTAATTTATAAGTTAAATTTATTTAAAGTTGAACTGTTAATAGGTTGTTTTTTGTTTGGAACATAATACAACACCATATACTGAATATATCCTGGATGTTATTGTATATATACGTCCTAAAATGGTCGAGCGTGTTAATTATTGACAAAAATTAGGTCATTTATGAATGGTTATTTGTTACAGTCGAGATCAATATTTGAAAAAAATTGGTTATTATCTTCTTGTTAAAAAATGAATAAAAAATGAATGCATTGTACTTATCGAGAAGTTATTTAAATAGATATAAATAACCATCTTTTAATGGCAATTAGGCTAACACTAAATGAAAAACCATCTCAGTGTTTATATTGTCTTAGATTTAATATGACAACATTTTTTTATTTGATATTTTGGTTGTGAAAGTTGCTATCATAATTTTAGAAGAAGTAAAAAAACTCACGATTAAACGATTTTTCAAAATTGCGGAGAATATTAAAGAAAAAATTACCATCATATTTATAGGTTTTTAGCGAATTATTTATTTTATACTTTACTAATGTCACACCATATCTTCTTGCACCCAAACTTCAACTTCTGCTTTTATACCTTTAATTCCAGCCACTTATGATAGCATAAATCAAAAGAATATCAAAATTCCTTATTTAGATCCGATAAGTTTAGTATCTATATTTATAAGCTATACATTTTTCTATACTGAATAAATTTATTTTTATATACTTTAATTTAAAGTAAAATATAAAAATAACTGAACGAGAAAGTATAATGCAGGTCTAAATACCATGTACTCATGTGTTTTTTTTATTTTATTTTACAATCCACTGCATTCTCAATCATTATCGACTCTTTGAGAATAACGAAGTAAAGGAAATAATTGACAGAAATGCAGGTTTCATGAAAATTTAAAAAGTTAAAGAAAAAACGTCTTCAGGATACTAAGTGAGGCTGAGGATATCTAATATTTACCATGAATAATATTTGAAAAATATTATTATAGCTTAAAAGCATGTGAAATAGCGTTTATCTCGAATTGAATCACGTATCGATGTTGTCTAAAATATTGGCAGCTAGATATAAAATTTATAACTTAATTTCTTGAAGCACATAATTTTCTAACTAAAAGTCAAACGTTATTTGTTAAATATATTTATGTGAAATATAATTATCGTCCTACAAGATAAATGTAAAATAATAATGTGTTGCTTGTGACATTATAATTATTAGCATATAATTTGAGAATTGAACATTCCCTATATGTATAATTCCGCAAGTAGGAGTATCGTAAATATATGCGAAAATGTGTTCCGATTTATGGAAATAAATTGAAATAAATGTAAATATGGAAACAATGTATTGTTATCGGAGTATTGTTTTCCAAGGCCCTGGAATTACGTCCGGTTATCATGTTGATATGGTAGTAAGAGAAAGCATTTTATGTACGAGCAGTTATTAGTGGTTGCTTGTGTATGTGGGGAATATACCGTTTGAATTAATTATTATAATTTTCACGTAAGGCAATAATTTATATACACGAAACACTGGTGCTCTTTATTTAGTTTTTTTTGTTTTTGATAAAAATCTATTTTAAAATTACGAAAAAGAGCAATAAATTTCTAGGTTAATTTTTATTTTTTAATCATATATATGAATATTACAGATTTTTCCTAAAAGATAGTCATATATTACATATCCATCTTTTATGGAAATACAAGGCAAGAAAACTATTAATTGGTCATTTTTCTCCAATTTAAGTTCCAAATATTGCTATATCTGCTATCGTCATGATGTGTTGGGTTGATAATAAAGGAAATATACCTTTGGCTACGCGACGCTCCGCAGAGGGCTGGGTTCGATTCCTGGCTGCTCGACGAGGATAGCTGGGCTGACGTTCTGGTTGACTGTAAGATATTGTTCTCGTAGCAATAAGTCCGCCATATGTATCAATTTTATACATTAAAATATGTCAATAAATTTATGAATATCTTACAGAACCATACATTTTTTTGAAAGTGTCATTACGTATATCTATATGGAATAATATAAGTTTCTAACAGCGAAATAATTTTTGGAATTGGTCTGAATAATTTTTGGAATCGATCCAGAAGTGGCTCTTGACCCATAAAGTGCAAACGGAATAAACGAAAAATATCGGCACTTCGAAATTATTTAAGTTAAAATATATTTATTATTAGCATCTTCCTTTTTCTCTTGTTTTTCGAATTGTTGTTTCACTTCTCTTCTTGGTCCTATGTTTTCTCTATGGGTAATAATGTGTATCTAGTTATATGTATATATTTGTGTATCCTATTGATACACACACTGATACAAAATCAGTGTGTGTATCAACAGAATTTAGCTGTAAACCGACGGTATCGGTGATGCTTATAGCATAACAGCACAAGCCGAGCTAGTGACCTTTTTGGATATAATAAAATAATAAACAAAATTAAAGTTAAGGGGTGTAATTTTTATTTCATCATTAGCTCTAAGTGAATTTCTGTACATATCTATTATTTTAACGGTTGAATTTTATATTCACAAATAAATTACATTATTATTATTATTAAATTTCTGAGTTTATTTTCGCCACATTTTTATTAACTCAATTTCTTGTCTGCTTGTTTGTTCATTTGTTCGGTATGAATTTTGCAAATGGTTTTAAACTAACTTCTTGTTGAGCTAGAGACATGAAAGTTAAAATAACTCAGAACTGGATGAAAATGCAATAATTATTAACAGTGTCTGTCTGTTTGTTTATTCGTTTGGCACAAAGGAAAATACCTACTCAACTACAAATTTTAAACTTACTTCTCGTTGAGCTAGAGACGAAACTACCAGGCGAACATAAGAATGAAGAAGTTTGTTGGAAAATAACACCAAATCTTCCGGTTGAGCTCGCGACCAGACTACTAAGCGAATAAAAGAATGAAAAAGTTGGTTAGAAAGTAACACAGAAGAATTGGCCATCAAATATTACTTACTGCGGTCGCATTCGTTCGAATTATCGCAAAGTATTAGGTTGTCATAAGTTGTCAAGATAAAGAATGCATATTTCCTTCATACTTGGTGTTACTATCGCGAGTGAAATAAGTACTTAATTTACTAACAATATATGGACTGTAAAGGTTTATAACGTAATGAGTCAGAAATAAAGGAATTGATATTATTAACAATATCAAGACATATAAAATATATTTCGAATTTTCATACACAGCACTAAAAAGCGGATAATAATTACCAAAAAAATGTTTTTCTTTATTTACCACATTCTTAAAACGAACTAAAAATATAAAATAATTTGCTCCATTAAGATTTATAACCCGATACAGACTAATGTCGTCATGTATATTATTCTGAAAATTTATGATTGCGAATTTTAAATAGCTGTAAAAATACTTGTAAGATCTGAAACGAAAAACGTGGGAACGAAAAATATAATACAATTTAAATTACGACGTCTACGTTCTATTTTTGTATAAGTAGTTTTAATTTCAAAGTGTTTTTTCTAAGTAACTCTTGGTTGGAAATTTGTTTCGTACATTTGCCAATTTGAAACCATTTCTCGTAACCAAGCCCCACATTTAAACTCGTAAATCTTCAAAATAACATTCACCTTACGTCCTTACTTTTTTATAAACATGTTGGAACCACAGGAAACGGATGTCTATATTATTGTCAGGTTTTCATTATTTTTGGATGTGTCAGAATTTTTCTTACTCTAAATTGACCGTGATGCTTTTTCTGTACAATATTAACTTTAGAGTTTTTTAGGTACATAAATTTGTTATATTCTTAAAATATACAAACAAACAAAATTATTTTGAAAAAAGTGTATTAAGAAAATTACTAACCAGACTAGAAATAAATGTGGTCAATGAGAGTATGCTAGAAAAGGTTGCTACTTAATTTTTGTAAATAATATGTGTTAAGTTAAATAATTAAGGTTATTGAAGATTATATTTTCTGTAGTTAATAAACGTAACTCACATTTTTTTTAAAAAGGCCATAAATATTATGTCTTTACATAGTTCCTTACTCTTTTTAAATTTTAATTGCTTGTAACTTTTAATGTGTGGTAAAATGCATAAATGTTTCTTATTAATATAAAGTTTCTGATTAAATTATTGGGTATGTTTTTTATGGGTGTGTCTCCGTTAAGTAATAAATATATAATTCATTTATTTATGTGCACAACGATTTATTACATTTCGTTTTTGGACAGCTTTGGAGTAAAATAGGGGCAAATAGGCAGAATTTTGTTATATATTTCCTCCTTCGTCGTATTATTTACCGGGAAAATTTATGAGATAATAGGTTAGTTAATATTACTTAACGGTTATTGCACAAATTTATTTTCCCGACGTATATTTTCCAATATAACTATTTCTGCACTATACATGGCTGATTTCTATTATTTTTGAGTTGCCATTTGTCTACTTTAACCGTGCGTCCCTCAATCTTTTTCATTTCCTTCGTAATTGACTTGTTTCATTTTTGTGCTTGTTTCGAAATTAATATAACACAATTGAACAAGTCATATCATAAGTTTTTATTTCTATATTCTCTCTGTCAAATGATAGATTTTTTTACTTCTGGAAAATTCATTTTGAATTCGACGTATTAGAAAACAATAATGTGAATTGAATTGTGAAACAAAGTAGTTAGTGTAGCTCGATGTATGACCATGCTACATGTACGTACATAACGCATGTACTCAAAATATTTATAGAATTTAGCATGTCCCTACGTCACACTTATATCACGTACGTAAAAATGGAGTAGTAATTATTGACCAACTCCAAACAGAAAAGCTTTAGAATTCATCACGCTACTTATACAATTTATGTATTATAAAAATAAGTTTACAAACTCGTGATTTTTCCTAAATATTGTTATTAACAAGCTTAATTCTATACTGTGAATACAGGACAAGCTTTTATATATACGTTAATCTATTATTCCATTATTTATAATTTTCATTAGAAATATTGTTCAAAATCACGTTATGTACGTATTTTTATCAGCTTAAAATGGACGTATATTATCTGAAAGATTACGCTCTCAATGCAGTGAGGTGGAAAATTGGTTACATGTGTTGCCTGCTCTACCATTTAGAGACCGCTACGAACAGCTTTGAACATTACGATTCATAAGTACCAGACGGCAGAAAAGGCATTGTTTAGAGCAGATTAATAACATATTTCTATTCATTTTCTCTTTTGTTCGTATTTTTTCTTTTTTCCCTTTTTTGCCTCGTTTGTTTTATGTTTCTTTTAAGCAAATTTTATATTGTAATATTTTATTTTCGAAATTATAATTAAAAACTTCATGCAAACACAGATAACAATTTTTGAGCGTTCGCCTTGAGCAGCTGCATCAACTTCTGGCGATTTAAAAATAAATAATATGAATTTAAATTTTTCTTGTCACTAATAGATTAAAGTTGGAAAACGAGCAAAAAACTAAAATACTTCTCTTTTTTCAATGTAATTAATTCAATACATGTCCATCCTATTTAAGTATAAATATCTGAATAGGATTTAAATTTAACAGGTTTTTGAAATTAAAAACCTATTTGAGAATATTTTCAGATATTGTAATTAACTTCATAAGTTTTTTGAAATGTGGGAGAACATTGCAAGCAAATTATAAAAATATTCATTCAAATCATAGATAATTATTTTATTATTACATAGAATGATTATTTTTATAATTATTGAACGATCCGTAATACTCTACGCAAGTATTTCTCGTTATACGGATTTTTCATTAAGCATTATTATACATAAGAATAAAAAAATAGACAAATTTTTAAATAAAAAAATAATGCGAGTGCTTAACTTTTATATCATACTACTGAATTTTATTCCGTTATTGAAATAGTTGAAATGTAGCCACGCGTGTTTTATAAAAAACGATGTAATTTTCGAACTATTAAAACAATCAACTAAGGACCACAATAAGCTTTTGAGGCAGGTAATGGATATAAAAACCGTAAAAATGCACATCTTGTTACACAAATTTGGTAGGTACATACCATGAATCACATTAGATAGAAAATATTTCCAATTGATATATATTTCTATTAAATATTTATATACCTATCTCCATCGTATTACAAATGATTTTTGGTACAGAGAATGTGAAAAAATGATAAGAAAAGCCTTGTGTAGGAAGTAATAGAGGAGGAAGTTGTAATTATAGTATTCGTGTCTATGGATCTGTTTAATGTATCCTGGAATATTTTTACGTGGCTTACTGCCAAGACATTGATATTTTTCACTATACTTGCATTTAACATTGAAAAAAATTAATCAAAATCGGGAAAACCAAATAACGAACACGAAACAAAAAAACAACATATGAAAGGGAAACAGGTATGTTAAATAAATAAATTATCATTTCATATAAATGTACAACATAAATACATAATGTTAGAAGATCGTTCCTAAAATAGAGCAAAAATGCTATCAGCGCCTCGGTCGAGCCTTGATGTATGTATATGATTTTTCAAGATGGTGGAGGTGTATAGAATATATTCATATAGGACGTTCGCCGTACGACCAAGGATAATGTTTCACGTATTACATGAATATAAACGTAGATAAAGTGTATTCGCATAACCAATAGCATTTGTTATTTGTACGGCGTTTATAACTGTAGCTTAAATTTTTAATTTTACCTTATAATCCTCAATCGTGTGTATGAAATGTTCTAATAAAGGCAATTATGAATATCAATTCCAACAAACCTAATCAAAGGACAATAACGGTTTTTATTATAGCTTTCCTTGAATTTAAACTTAATTTATACAGTAATTTTCCTGCTAAATTTTCATGTTTATGGAAAAACTGGAAAAATATGTATAATGCCTCACCACGTTGTTTTAAAAGTGATTGTTGTAATGAATTTTTAATTAGTCATATTGTCTTATTACCTTAGCGAATAAATTAATATACGGCGTGAAGGAATTATGCAATTTTAATGATCTAAGAGCCGTTTATTAGAATTAGTTTTCTTAAATAAAAATGTATCCTATTTGTTCTTTAATTACAAAAGGGTAAATCATAAGAACTGTTTCACTCATAGAATATTAAAACGATTTAAAGGTGAATATATTATAATAAAATAATTATGCATTCATTTTGTTTTTTTTTTTTTAATATAGAGAAATTAGATGTAGTCAAGATAGTTTGTATGTAAGTATTCAATAGTCACCGAAAAGTGACAATGTTTTTCATGACATTATTATAATTAATATAAAACTGAGAACAAAACAAAATAAAAAGAAAATAGTCGAAAGATTAGTGTTTATTTATTTTGGTTCCGCACTTTCGGTTTTTACAATTGTACACTTAATTGTTAAAATCGATTATCACATACAAAAAAAAAACGAATTTTTTATTATTATTAAATTAAATTATAATTTGAATGCTTTTTTTGGTTCCAAAATTTGGTAACTTTAAAAAATATTTGGGCTGATGCAAAAGGGATTTCGTGTACCAAAATGTCAACGAATTAAAAAGATAATTTATTTATCATTTCCTCACCTTTCTAACCGATCCATTTCCATATTTTGCTGCACTTAGTGCACGCGCCTATTAATATACTCATATATGCTATTCAATAAAATATTTTTAAAAAATATGCTATTTCTTAAATATATTGGTTAACACTAAGGTATGGATCAAAAAAACTTTCACTTTAATATGAATGGAAATGGTACAATATCGTAATACCTACCACATTTGCACAGATATATTTTAAGGTGCGTTACTTTTCATATCATTGATTATCAAAATTTAGAGCTGAACCCACAGTTCGCGCCCCTATAAATTTAACATTCGGGTGAAAATATATTTTTTCATCCCATCTTATATTATTATCAACAAATTGAATGTAGTTGAACGATACAAAGTCACTCGAGTAAATACGATGTTCATTCCTCATTCGATGTTCATTCCTCGATGGTCATCCCATAACAAGTGGGTCAATTAATTTGGAAATTTTCGACAGAAAAAGTGGAATTAACGGCAAATGAATGCCTCACGAAATAAATATTGACAATATTCTCAACGGCCGTACGGCTGAGATGGTATTTTGGCCGATATTTAGAAAGGGAACACATATTGGTGTGACGTTTATATTGCTATTGTCTCGTTTACTTTCAGTATTACTATCGTTACACATATCAATAATTGTATCCGCACTCCAAATTTGTTATGGTAATAAAAAATAATAGAATTCGAAAGTAGTCAATATTTTATAGTAAAATGGAAAATGCATTTGCAATTTATAGATTTAACTTAATTTGTAGGTTATCATTGTTTAATATACGTGGGTTCGGAATGAAAAATTTATGATAACCATACCAATTTTCTTTACGAAATAACGAAAACCACATACAAATTTGTCAGTTATTTATGTTCGTGAATGACGTAGGTCACTGTTTTACAAGAGGGATTCATCTTATGTATTTCTGGATAACCCGCTTTTGACCAATAAATATACACTAAATTATATGCTGAGGGAAGACTGATGGATTTTTGAAATAAAAGTTATTACTCTACAAACAGTTTAAAGGACATACAACATAATAATTTCTCAACAAATCTAATAATTTCTGCAATTAAGGAATATTTCTGTAAGATCAAAAATATCCAGCATAGAACAAGTCCAAATTTGGTGGACTAATAATACGAAATGGACTCTGTCAAGAAGTGAATAACAATAAATAAAGACATATGCCTTAATAGAAGATTTCATTAAAATTACAAATTATTGCAACATGGAAAACAATATTTAAAATTTTCGGCAGACGTATATTAAAAACTGGTTTAAATATTCTTAATTAATGTTAATCAAATATTATTAAGCTCGACAAAGATTATTGCTTTCTTAAAAAAATATGGTACCTTGCCTTGTTTCTATATAAATAGCAAATATCGTCATGTTACTCTCACTTTGTAAGTTTTTGTTCACAATAACAATAGCAGCACTAAAACCTCCATCACGGAAAGACTTATTTGTGAACTTGAACTAAGGCCTCAGAATTTATAATGAGATAGTGTAACTTTAGGGTAAAGTGACATAACAATAATAGAAAAGGAAAGAAACTCAACTCCCTACGAGTATGTGACATTTGTTTCAAAGTTTCTCGAAAAAAATTACACTATTTAAGTGTAATATATATTACCAATAGCCGTATCCTGTGCTGAATCAACTATAATTACTGTAAACAGAGCAATTTAAAGAAACTTTATTTTTTCTCTAAAATGCAAATACGGTGTCGTAAGGTACAGAAGATAGATTTAACGGTCACATACAAAATGCATTCTGGGCCACATATTCAAGTGGTGAAAAATAATATTAGAAATACTGTGCTTTTAATATATTATAGACAAAGTAAAAAATGTTTGTCATCTACAAAATTGTTACTTTGGAATCTATTTAAAATAGATGTTTGGTCTGAAATAAGCATTCAATGTTTTGAATTCTGTTCTTGTTAATAAACTATCAATCAACTGCGAGTCGGTCCAGGTTTTATAATAGCATTTTCTACCAATTTTATACCAGTTTCTGGTTGATGATGAGACAAACAGTAAACAGTTAATTTTGGTCTACTGAAGAATGCCATGACGAGTGGCGTTACAAATTGCGCAGTCAACGGGCAACAGTGGACTGAGACGTATTTAAAAACATGCGTTGTTTTATTTTAAGGAGGGCCGAAGAAATATCGTCGCGCACTAATCGGAGATTTGACCTTGTCTTCTTCCTACTTTTTGATGCCACATATACGTATTATTTCCATAACCTTAATTCGAACAAAAGTGGAATCATTATTGCAGTTTACTAAACTACCTTTAAGTGATGTAAGTACAAATAAAGATACAAATATCGGCAAATGCCTTGATTTAAAATAAAATGCCTTGGGCATTTTATTTTACAATTTAATTCCGACTTTGAACTTGTTCCTATGAAGTTTTTACCTCTTTATTGTATGTATCCATAATATTCATTTGACTTAAAATTTACTGGTTTACCGGAAAAAATCCAGAGTTATAGTAATATTTTGAAATTTTTCAGAGCATTTTACTGTAAAATATTTAATGAATAATATATAAAACTGTTAAAACCTATACATATACAAGCTTGTAACAAAGAGCGTGACTATTGTTCATGTATTGATCTAAATAGCAAGATACGGCCAAAGAAACATAAACCGAATCGAAAATGACAACACCAATTCCTGTGCGCCATAGATTGCAATTAAACGAAACTACTTCGTTAGTCACATGGCTGATGGTTTGCAACCGTAGAGGTAATGTTGTCATGGCGTTCTCATATTTTATTATTTATTAACTAAATATAAAAAAAAATTGGAAATGGAATTTATGTAAAGTAATGAAAAAACGTTATTTCAGGAATTATTCCAAATTAAGGTGGCCTAATTAAATCAGTTTCATGTTGTGCCAATTAGTTTTAATTTATACCCTGTATCAGGAGGTTGCGTACTTATATTGTCGCTGTTAGTAAGACGATTATGCAAACACCGATATATACTTCATCAGCGATGAAAAGGTTAAGTTTTAAAAAAAGAAAACTTATCTTGAAGAAATTATAATGTTATAATACTCTCCGTCTACATACCCGGTACATATCTACAGCGTGTTTTCGATAATCATTTCCCCTGTTCTCGTATTTTATATTATTTTGGTTTAAAATATTTGTTTATTACTTTAGTACAAAATTGGTTATGTACAAGATATAAAGAAAGATACCAAATTACTCAGGATCACATTTAAGTTCTTAGAGACCTTATAAGAAAACGCGAATTTTCGACAACTCTGTTATGACATACAGTTCATATGTTATACCGAATATAATTGAACCATTTACCTTTCCAAAAATATTCTCCTTCTTATTGATTTTCCCTGCTTTAAAAATTAAATATAGATAAATTGGTAAATTAAATAAATTATCAAAAAGTAATTATTTATATCCACTTGAAAAAGGTATTTAAACTAATAAAAATATTAACACCGTATTAAACGCAGCGAGATTTAGACAAAGGCAAGAAAGTATCAACCAATGCAAGACCAATAATTCTTATTATTCAACATCTTGATTATATGAAAATACTGGATATAAAGCAATTCATTATGTCAATTATAAAACAATGAAAATCATACAATTGGGAGGAATAAGTATGAAAATAAATGAAAATGCAATAGACATGGTTTTGATTGTTCAAATTGAGAAATATCTGCTAGAAGATATTATATATTGATAAAAAGATTTATTGTGATAAAAATGCCCAATTTTTTAAATTGACTTTTCGTTCAATTTTTTATCTTAACTTTTCATTGTGTTAAAGTAATATTTAAGAGAAACATATTGCAGGATTAGATTGAATTTAACTAGAGGAACAATATTTTAGGAAATTTTCATATTTAAAAATAAAATTACATTTGTTAGTGTAGTGCACCTAAGTAGTAGAAAACGATTCATGACGTAATCAGCTCCGTATATATCTGTCAAGCTATCTGTCTGTCACAGTCCTATTTGTTTTGAAACCCTTTGATACAATGAGCTAATACTTTGTACTGTAACATAAAGTAGCGAACTTCACAGCTTATGAAATTAATGAAAATATTAAATTTGAAAAGTTGAATTAAAAACCTCCTGCTTTTTTGCAACCGGTTAAAAATAGTCATAGCCTGAACCAACTGTTCCTCTAAAAATAAGAATAAGTAAATTCAATTTCAACGCAAACGTAAAAAGTTAGTCTTGCAACGGTCATTTTAAATATAAAGTTAGTAAACAATAACACGAAATCCATGGATGCTAATGAGAAAATTCTCTGACTGATTTCAGATATATATTTTAGAGTAGTTAATAAGTTTACTTGTTTAATGAATAATTTGTACCACAGTATTTGACAAGATTGTTATAATGCATATTTTAACACAAAAGAATGATTTAATATATTAGGTTGGCAACTTATAAACCCGTCATCTCTGTTCACAAATATTTCATTTGTAGTTAAAAAACCAATCGTTATTTATATAAGCACAGTCGGCATCTAAGTCTTATCGCCAACATGTACAAAGAGCTGAAGTTCCGTCCTTGTAGAAATCTTTGAACCTTTGTCTAAAAAACCGGTGAAGTTCGATTTGAATATGACTTTCGTCTTTAAATTTTCTATCGCATAAATTATTACACATAGAGCGAAAGAGACTGTAATTAGATGGTGAAAGATATTGAGGGTACGGTAGGGGAAATGCATACTCCGTCCAAGTGAAAGTAGTTTTTAACGGGTTATTTTTGCTGCGTGGGATCGAGCTTTATCATTTAAAAAATAAACTTTACTTTGATTTCAAGGAAAACTTGCTTAACTTCCTTTATTAGCGGTAATTATGCTCAATTTTTCACAACAAATCTTAGCTGTAATTGTATTGTTAACTTGAAATAGTTCCCAATGAATAACTCCATTTATACCACATTATGCACTCAAAATGATCTTTTGTCCAATATTATGTTTTCATCTAGGTATATTTATTTCTCCAACTCCTAGCCACTGGCGTTTACGCTAGAAATTAATATGAGTATTCATTTTCATATATGCATTATCTGTAACCAGATACTCCTCACTGGTACGATGGGAACTCAGTAGCTTCAAGTACGCATTAGCTCTCCTCTGAAATTGAAAGGGTATTATTAGCTCACGTAGTAGCCAAACGGAATATTTCCACTTCTTTCTCGAAGCATGAACTTGGTTTTCCATTGCAATATAAGAGCATAAAAATAGCTCTACTAAACAACGCGAAATTAATATAGGATCTGTTTCAATAAAACTTTTAATTTTTTTTATCTTAGTTGTAGATTTGGATGAAGTTTATCCGACAGACCAAAATGCCTTTCTTTAAATCTTTGGAACCAGTGCTTAGCTGGGTCGTAAGAGGGCATATCTTCACCCATCATTGTAAATATATTGCGTGATGCTTCGTTGGGTTTTCGCCCTAAATGACAATTATGAAGAAATTGTTCTCTAAGTACAGTTCGAAATACTTTCATTTTGAATTTTTTTCTCTCATCGCATAGCCACAATTTATTTTATGTTAAACGCATAGCCACAATTTATTTTGTGTTACATATTTATTTCTTATCTATGGAGTGCGTGTTTGTTATTTCATTTTTAAACCTTGTTTTTTATTTGATATCTACTAATACTTGAAAGACTACGAATACTGATACTTCTGTATCCAACAAGAAAATAAAAACTTTATCTTTGGAATGAAAAGTGAACATTATTAAATATTTTGATGCAAAAATGGAAATGTGTGAATGTGCAAAGAAGTTTGATCTACCGGAATCGACGGTCAGAATAATTATAAAGGGCAAAGAAAAAATTCTCAAAGCTGTAAAAAGTGCCCAATCTTTAGATTCAACCATCGTTGGTACACGTCACGGTATTTATCGCCGAGATGGAAACAATGTTAAAATGATGGTGTCATAATCAGGTAAATGTGAAAAATTGTTCTATTGATTAAAACACGATATGCTCTCAGCTAAGCTGATTTTTGAGAGATTGAAAGAAGACGCTGGGAAGATCTCTAAAGATGAATTTAAAGCTAGTAACGGTTGGTTCAGCCGATTCAAGGGTCGCTGTAATTGGCATAGCATTGAGGAAAGCGAAGAGGTGACAAATGCTGATAAAGGGACTGCGTCTTAATATCCAGAGAAATTAAAAGTTATGATAGATGATGGTGGCTATACCAACCAAACCATATTCAGTGTAGAACAGACTGGCCTGTTCTGGAAGAAGATGCCTAAAAACATTTTTATCGAAGAAAAAACGTCTCCAGGTTTTAAGGCTGCCAAAGTTTGATTGATAGTAATGGTCGGCGCGAATGCAGCTGGTGATTGTAAGTTAAAACCTCTTTTAGTTTATCGCTCAGAAAATCCAAGGGTATTCAATAGTAAATGTAAATCTGGCTTGCCTATGATTTGGAAGTATAATCGTAAATCGTAAAGCGTAGCTTCTCTTTTTGAAGACTGGTTTGGTCATCATTTCATACCTGAAGTCAAACGTTATTATTAATCTAAACGAATTCCATTAAAAGTGATGCTTATCATCGAGAACGCAACAGGTCATCCTTCTGCGACTTTAACTAGTTGTGAAAAATAGTTAAAGTCGCAGAAGGATGACCTGGTAAGTTAATGAAAATAACTTCGGTGGCGATATTATATTTGTATAATCTAAGATTTTATTAAACATTTTTTATCTAAATTATTATTTTCTTTAGCTTCCGCCCCCAATTAACAATAATTTATTTATTATACCCCGACTTATACCCCGACATAAGGGAATTCGACTTACGCGGTAATCGCTTAGTCCCACCTATCTCGTAAGTTCGGAGTATTACTATATTGCATGAATCGGTCGAAAAAGTGACGGGTTTATATGATGCCAATCTAACATAATTTCTTTTTTCATTCCCTTCTGCAAATAATCTAAAGTAATTATTTTGCAATACGGAGAAATATTGGAACCCGCATTGTCGAATACGATGTACTAAATATATGATTAAAAGTCTCTTAAAGTTATAGAACAGTGACGTTTTATAAATGCCCTGATGCTATGAAAATAGGTGATGTACAATCTCCCAAGAATGTTACAACATGTCTACGACTTTACCACTGTTTAATTATTGCGTTTAGTCGATTGTTGTACGGTTGTAAGTCGTTAATTGATTTTCCTTAAAACAGATTTTTCAAGAATATTTCATCCATATGGGGACATATGGACATACATATATTATCTGAAATACTAAATGTGGTGCTATATTCTTCTATCCTGAGTTATATATATATATATATATATATATATATATATATATATATATATATTTATATATATATATATATATATATATATAAATATATATATATGTATATATATATATAAATATATAAAAATACATATATATATATATATATATAAAGTTTGTTGATAAATAATTTCGAGAAAAAAAAAACTTTATTATACCGGTTTCGTGCAAATGTTTTCTATTTTGTTTTGTAAAATATCGAGATGAAAATCTATACAAATATAAAGAACTACTTGAAGATTGTATTTTGTTTGATGAAAAACTAACCATTAAAAATTGGAGATGATAAAATATTTTTTTTTTCATTTTGATTTTTTTTACTCCGCGTAATATTTCATTAGCGCCAGGATTTATTCCTTTATGGAAAATAATAAAATCTAAATATGCTATTTGAACAAATTAATGGACCGTAAAAAGTTAAAAATGTTAATTTTTATGCTTAAATATGAAATAATTAAACTTTCAATTTTTTTGTCTTCCTTTATGCTTAATATACAAAATAATACAAATAACTCAATATTCTTTTGTTATTACGAAAATTCAATATAATAATATATTTCTTCACTAATTGCTATATGAGCAATCTCCTAGAATGGACCAAAATGATTTTGAATCAACATATATTTTATTGCGAAATGATATATTTATATGAAGAATAAAAAGTGCATTAATTGTTAGCAGAAAAATATGGTGATTATTATTTATTATTATAAGAAATATTTCTTTCAATAGAATAATTAATACGGACCATAACCGTTAATTGAATTTTTTGGTTTTGAAAATAGGGGAAACTAATTTTCCGACTCCCGATTCTTTCTTTGTCACATTTAAAGAAATACTTGTTTTCCCGATTATTTAAAAAAAAATTGTCAATTATTGTACTAATACCGTAAATAGGCATTTGACTTTTATACTTTCTATAATTTTAAATATCTGCTGCACAATGTTAATTGATAGGTTCAATCGCATGGTATATTTTCGATCATTGTTCTTTCACTAATTGAAATGAAATAACTTGAATGAATTATTCATATTTTTTTCTGGATGCTGATATATTCCGCTCACTTTTACGTCTATAACAATAAATAAAATATATTTTTTTAATATATTGTCTTCTTTTCTAATCACACTCTTCGATTTAACATTCCCAAAATTCTATAGTAATTTTCATACAATCACACACATTATAATTCTTCCAGATATTTTTGGTCCCGGCCCAATTTAATAAAAAAATGAATTTAAGAATCTATCTCAAAACTTAAGAAACAGTATGAGAAAATGATGTTTACCACGATAATCAGTTCAATCTGATAAACTTTAATTTCGTTTTTTTCAAAATCGTAAAATTTTTAGCTTTAATCTTTTTCTCTCTTTGATTCACTATAATCAATTTCCTTACAGAAATGTCATGTATTTATAAAAATATTTACAAAAATTATTCAAAAAAAGCCTGTCGACCAATTGTGAAAACAAAATACCTTCCTTTTTTATATGTTGAATTGCAATTTACAATGTATACTGAATAACATCAGAATGACTATATTATCAATAACTAGATCCAATAAATCGAATGTCTCTCGTGATTTATAACTAAAAGGAAATTTGCTGTCTGGAAAATACTCATACATGCACATACATGTATGTAAACAATACAATATACTCATACCTACGAATGCACAATATGTAGGAATTCTAAAATAGTTCTGATCCACTTCGAAATATTTCAGAAGCTCGACAGTAAATAAGGTTTTCAATTCGACAAATTCTATACTTGAAAGCGATGAAAGACAATTTATGTGTTTAATACATTGCTTTATTTGGCTCGTTACTCGTTTGGCTCTAAATTGAATTACAGGCTTCAGTCGTCTCGCGTTTCATTCTGCAAGCATGACGGAAAGTATAATGCCATTTTGGTAATATATTGAATAAACAGAACTGGCAGCAAAGTTTTTATTCGAAATATACTTCGTATTAGCGCAGAGGTAGATTATAATTTACATGCAATTATATTTAAAAAATCTCCACGTCGTTGTCATCCCTTGGGAACGAGTTTCGAAGGGATGACAGGTACCGTGTGAGGGAGCGGGATAAATAAAGGTCTAAATTTTTTAAAATATTTTTGGTGGTTTAGTTTTCAATTACATATTTAAGACATATTCCAAAAATGTGCGAAAACAGAGCATTAAACCATCCCATTTCCGACACCACTGGATAAAATATAATGAAAAACCATGGTTGATAAAATTTCACTAGAAGATAGATAGAATGCATATAACTATATCCTCTCAGTTCATTTTGCGAGATGATTCTAAGGAATTAAAAAGTTGTATGTTCGCCCATTTTAAATAATTTTTAAAATTTTTTATATCCAAACTGGGCTTCGATTGAGAAACCCGTATGTCTAACCTAAGTAAGCCTGTGCGTAATAACTATTTAATAATATTGTTTATATTTACATAAATATTACGTGTCTTACTAACGTTTTATTTTACGTTTATAATAAAATAAATATTTACATAACTAAAGACATATATTACTAATAAAAATATTTTTATGATGTTATTTGTTTTTACTAATGTTAAGTACTCCGTTATGTCAAACGACAACAGTCTATATTGCCATTTCAACGTATTTACTGTATCGCAGATATAAATCGGTAATGCAAATAAACCTCATTAAATTGGCAACTTAAAAATATACATGTGTTGTATAACATTATGTTTAATTAAAGAAGTAATTAAATTTCTCAGTTTTGAAGCATTAAATAAGTTTAAGTTTTGTATGAAATAATCCACATTATCATTAAATGTTAGTTTGTTTTGTTACTTTTTGTTTTAGTTGACGCAATAATTATAAGAACATCCGATCATTTCCGTGCAATTTTAATTATTATGAATTTTCTAGTAATATTAATTCATCCTGTCAACTACGAAATAGTTAAGTATCTGTGATGTATGTAAAATGCTAGGAAGTTAACTCCATAGAAACGTATATTTACTGACTTAAATCCTTTTGCCCTCCAGATGCCATAATACCGCCGACTAATTCCCGACTGTCGCTTACGCGGACATGTTTACACCAACTCGGCTACTCGCTGTGAAGTTGAATAAAACTGTACGCACGCCAGCTGCGGCAATCAATGCCGGATTTATGTATCTGGGTACCGACGGCTGCTATGGTGAAATAAGAAATTCGCTCAGGCACTGACCAGTTATGAGTAGGTTCTTGTGCAGCAACGACAAATGATTGAAAGTGAATTAGAGATAAGCAGAGTTTTGTCATTAAATTGGTTAATTAACTCAAAAATTACGCGTAAAACCTTGTTAATAAATGCATGCGATTGAAATAGTAAAAGAAAAAAGCGCGTATTAAAATTCACGCGTTTCTGTTTAGCATTTGTATCATAAATATAATATATTAACTAATTAATTTACGTCGACTTCTCCCATTAGCTTAACGAAATCAAATTGTTTACTTGTATTTTTTCGTATGCAATTCATATATGTGTGCCTTTTAATATGTTAATTTTTCTACATATACGAGTATCAATTTATAAATTCGAGTTCGTTTTCTCAACTACTTTGGTCTTACATATATAAAGGTGTTTACTACTAAAATTATTTTGCGGCCAACAATGGGGTAAGAAGTTTTCGTTTATTATTTATTTATACGGATTAACTATTAATATGTTAGACAAAGTAAACCTATATTCATTTGAAAGAACATTAAATTATTGGACGCGTCTATTAATCGGATAAATTTAATTAAAATTTAGTCCCTTTATTTATTGAGAAATAGGCGAAGTTAACGTTTTATCGATTTATTAATGATAGAATCGTAATATTATCATTATATTAAAGAATAATTGCATTTGAATAAAATGTCTTTTTGGCAGATTTTGAAGTTTTTGTGGCGAAGTTTTTAAAACCATTATTTTCTTTATATACCATTTGTTATTAAATTAGAAACATTTTTGTAGATAAAAATGCATTGAGCACTCTAAAGATATTGCAAGTTACCGCTAATAGCACACAGCTAAAATATAGAGATACTATATATCTGTATAAGGCATATACATGGGGAATATTTGCGAGATGAAAGCTGAGTGCATATTTCTCGAAGCAATTCAATTTTATTATTTAATCTATTTATGCTATCATAAGTGTAACTTATATTCAAATGTGGAGTCTTTTTAAGTTAAAAAATATTTGTTCCATAAGCTAAGAGGCTTTCAAGTTTTATTTAATAAATTAAACTACTTTACTGTTAATATTTTCCTTAGAGCGGTAAATTCATATCACGTTAGAATTTTAAATAGCATACGTGTAACAGGAGATAAAGATGTTCTTATATGTGTTGTTGTTCAAAATATAGAAAATTTGCTTTTCTAATCAGAGTTTAAAACTTATATAATTCTCAATCATTGTATCACTGTCAACAAAAATAATTGCAACATGTAAATCTACCGGCATTTAATTATCATCAAAGGGATGTATTGAATACGCATGAAATACGCTTGTGGCATTATTTGAAATACGCATCTCTTTACCAACCATTAATGTCGTTCCAGCGAAGAAGACAAGTCATTTAAATTTAATTTATGTTGGAATCAAAAACTATTTACAAATATTTGCATACCGGTACGTTGACTGTACTGAACGCATAACAAACAATATGTCAAAATACCCTCTTATTCCCGACTCTGCACGCTGGAGTTGTGCGTTGCATGAAAAATTGTACAACTAAAAACAACTATTATACTAACAACTATTACATGAATCCGGTTCCTACCTAATCGATATATTTTACTTAATAACCTTTGTTCGAATTTAACAAAACGGATCAAGCAATGCGTTATATAGTATCAATGATTCGTTATCATGGAATTTTTATTAGGTAGAAATTTCAAATTTATCATCTCCATTAAGATATACTTACAAATTTAATTTGGAGAATAATAAAGTTTATTCGACAATATTTTAATTTACACATAATAAATATAATTTTATATAAACTAAGTTTTTAGAGCAGTTTTATAGATGACTGTATACACAACGAGGTCAGTTATATGTCGACTCTTGCAGTAGAATCACATGACCTCGTATCGAGACGTGTCAACGATAAAGCCATACGACGTTTGCATATGTTAGTAGGTACTTGTTGTTTTCGAATTGATGTAACGTTTAGTAAAGTTCTCACAGTCTGATATTGCTGTCACGATATTTCTAGACTAAAATTTCATTAATGCCAGAATTTATTGTTATTGGAATAATGTAGAGTGAATGTAGGTTTCATTAACTACGCTTCAGAACACGATTGACGCACATCACACATCTACGATTAACATGCATTTTATTACCAACAGTCTGGCTTTATTAGCGATTTTCCGGGCAGTAAATTTAAGAGTGAGTTCTTCGTTTCAAATTTTATTTCTTCTTACCTTAAACATCTCTGTTCCCTAATTTTGTTCTGTTTCCATTTTTACCTGAGAATTTTCCACAGAAGTTTTTCAAGTCTTTATGATAAGTTTAAGAGCTTACTAATTTTAAGGACAAATTTGTTAAACATTTTGTATTCTCCCTATCCGTAGTTAATTTTGCTCGTTATATAAGGATATTTTCAAAATTGAATATTACATTTTAGTTCCAAGAGTTACTTTGGAGTCTTCTCTCAATTTCTACAATTCGTATAATTTTCACTCGGTTTATTTTACCGAAAATAAAGAGAGTAAACATTATATGAATTATAACTCGTGGACATAGGATATGTGGAATTAGGGTATTGAAATTTTTTATAGCTGATATTTTAGTGTGAAGGATTTATATTTTATTCTAATTTGCTTTATGCAAAAAACCTTATATTAATTAATAAAATATATTTCTTTAAACGTAAAGTAATAATAACATAAAATAACCAATTTCCCATAAAATTATTAAAAGTTAAAAAAAAGTTACAATAAGTGAAATGTATAGTTTAAAAAAAATTAAAAACGTGGGTTGTAACCAAAGAACTTATTGAGATAACTCAAATGGGCGAAAACTCTAAGTGCTTACTTTAACCCTGAAGAAGCTCCCAGGGCCAACTATCTCTAATAAAATCGTGCTAATACAAAAAGAAACAAAGTCTGATGAAATTAAATTTCATAACTTTGTTATAAGTATCAAGCAAGCCATGAATAAATCAAACACACCTTCATATCGATTCGAACGCCATGAGTGCACTAGTATAACAACTTGGAATACAGCATTATTTCCAATACAAAGTCAGCAAATTCAGCGCGGGAACTATCGATATCTCGCAATTGGAAATTTGTTACATGTATGCGATTCCGATGCGAAATAGTGGATGTCTTCGTCGTCCACGTCTAATATATTTGAAGAGAACGCAGTACACGAGTAGATTAAAGAGGCGAAAAACCTAGAATTCCGAAAAAAGAGCGATACAAATCTTTATAAAACAGCGGTAGAAGGAAACATCAGAATAATATCTAAAGAGATAATAAATTTGTTTTCAGTCAAACAATTTTTTTTTTCTAAATTTGGCGTTATATATTCTCTACTTACATACCAAATTAAAATGTTGAAACTCTAGTTTTATAAAAATTATTTCCTTGGACAGTTTCTTTAACATTTTTTATATTGAAAAATATTTTCAATCCACCTCTGTTCGCAGAATGTTAGTTATGGATAATGTGGGGTTCTTGATAGTTTGGAATATTAAAAGTAGAGTAAATAAAATTATAGTTTAACGAAACTAAAAAAATACGCTTTTGTAGTAACTTGAACTAAACATAAAAAAAATAATTACTAAATATCAAGATATTGATCAAGAGCGAAAGGATGTCTAAGACTCAGCATAATTTTTTTAAATAAAAAAAAAACAAAGTAATTGATAAAAAATTAAACTTAATGTGAAAAGAGGATGGGGTATTTTTTATGAAAATATGAGTTGAGAGCCCTCCCGCTTTTTTTCTAAATCTTTATAAAATAAAATTCAAAATCTTTCCACAGGCATGTTTGTACATTTTTTGATTGTAATTTTATTTTCAAAGTTTTATTTATGAACTTATTGCATCGTCATCAGTTCCTGACATATGTGCCAAATTTCAAATAATTCAGACGTCTAGAAGTGAGTGAAAATTTAATTGAAAAATTCTGTTATATTTTTTATTTTTTCCAACTGTAACTTTATTTTCCAAATGTTTAGTTGTAAAATTATTTTATTGTCATTGTCTCTTAAGATGTGTGCAATGTTTCACATAATTCATACATCTAGAAAGGGGTGAAAATTTAATTGAAAGATATATACATACATACGTACAAACAAAAGGTAAGATAAAGCGTGTTAAAAATGAAACATTTCATTCAAAATGAGATTACGAAGAGATATAGAGAGAGGACCATTTTATGGTGAAAGTAAGAAACATTTTTCTAGCAAATGAATTCCATAAGTTATTACAAATTAATAAAATAATTTATAGTTTTCTTGATAATTATTTTAAATCTTTTAATTATTTGTTATAATTGTTATAGCACATGTATATGCCACTCATATAGATTTGCTATTAAGTGGAGCTGGAATAATAAACTTCTTTTTATTAAATATTTTATTGCCATAAAGGAAATATGCTTAAAATCTGTGAATTGTAACTTATAAATTACTGTTCGGTTATATACCAAAAGAATGACCAGATTATATGTAGTTCTATTTGTTGTGCATGAAAAATATGAAATCGGTATATTTACGGATGCCGATGTATTGATCTATCAAGGGTAATAAAATCACATTGACAAATAAGCTTTCTTTGACAAATATTAGAATCGATGATTTACAAACTAAATAATTAAAAAAAACTTCGTATTAATAAGTCACTCAGGTGAAACTAATCTTTCAACGTGGACGCCGGAGAAGGAACATCAGGGAGATTCCGCATTATAAAAAAAACTGACGCCATAAGGGATTTTTTTTTCCATTTCTAATATAAATATTTTTATTCACTTTTTATTTGTATTGTCGAATTGCATAATGATGCGGTGTAATTTTTTTTCATAACCTTACAATACATCGGGCACCGATTACTTGTAACTTTATATCTAACATATTAAAGTCAATAGCTTAAAGTTGTACCTATAATTTTAAGTCAACTTTGCTTAACATCACCACCAACACCAGTTAACATCACCATACTCCATCAAAACAATTTCATCGAAGCAAACTTTCGTTAACTTTTAATTAATTAACTGTCATCGTGTTGAAATTGGGAAATATGTTTTTTTGAATATATTATATTTCCTTTTATAATGCTTAATTAGTGTAAGTTTTTGTCAACAAATATTTTCATAAGGAATATTATTTCTAATTAGAAAGTTTTATGTTCTTTATTGTATTACAACTCTTCATTAAGTGTTTGTTTTCTTAAAATAGTTTAATCTTGTTTCGATTGTAATAATTTCCACGAATCTTTCTCGCGGTTGTAGCTGATGTTATCTTCTTTGTGAAAAATACTTTTAACCTAATCAAAATATAATTTTATTTATATTTCGAGTTAAGGTAAATTTGAACTTGCATAAGAATATATGTATATATATATATATATATATATATATATATATATATATGTGTATGCATACACACATACACACACACACACACACATATATATATATATATATATATATATATATATATACATACCTCATCAAATCCTATATAATTTGTATTATTTCCAAGACATTCGTGAGTGTCAAAGAAATGAAAGGAACTGGCTATCAGATTTAACAACTATGTTCAAATTTCTTTAACATTTAAATATCTAACTTTTACGAAAAGGTGTCAAGTAAAATTACAATTCAGTTTATAAGCTAAAATAAATTGGAGTCTATATATCATAAACAAGATATGTCCCCTTCGAACAGTCGTCTACGAAATCTTGATTTAGAAGAAAAAAACGAAAGGAAAAAGGAATTAATATCATAATAGAATTCTGTATAGATGAAAAAGGTTGCAACATTTTCATCTCGATTATATAAATACTAATTACTAATTTGTTTGTCTTTCCTAATAACTTTATTCGTGTTAATAAATTACAATTTTACGTAGAGAATATGTCTTGTAATATAGAATGGGCAAATATAGTAAGCGATTTTGTTTTTTAATTCATTTCCCACATGGTAAAATTGACAGGTCAAGTTATAATAAACCAAAAATGACTTTTCAAAATGTTGCGCGGGATGGTTCTATAGATATTATAGAAATACTAAGTATTCTAAAATATTTATATATTCCTAATTGTATACGTACTACCTATCGTAGGGTGCGTTTTACTCATACTTTAAAAAGTTTTGTTTTATTTGATTGGCGACAATAAATGAAAATATTTTATTGCTTGGGATATTCTAGTTGATGTGCTACTATATTAATTTACAAATATTTTGTTTGATTGAAATAATAGGTTTTCGAAAACTTTTCTTAGATTAATTCAAAAATTCATCGACCTAATTTGTGTTATACACGAAACAGTAAATACGAACTTATACGTAATTCGGCTACTTAGTACTTAAGTACCAATTAAAAATCAAATTTTAGTATCATGGAAAGTTTTGTTTTACTTCACTCTATCTCAAACCCCAAACTAACTAATATATTCCCAACGTTATCTAAGGATTGTACCTGCAAATATTTTCTCAGTCATGCAGAGCTATTGCACTAAATGTAACTCAGGCTTAGAAAAATTACTAGGAGGGGAAAAAGAGTTTACGAACCTTATTAAATAAATAAGACTTTTCTATCAGTTTGTTACAAATCAGTCGGAATCTAGGTTAGAAATGGTACTGATGAGGATTTTATAAAGGTTTTTCATTGCCAGTCTTGGTTTATATGTGGCTTATTTACTTAAATTTACGTCATTATATTTACAACAAATTTCAGTCTTAGTACCAAGGCTGTTCACCAATTGATCAACACGAGCCTTAACAGTCATTAGAGTGAAAGCTATTAAGTTTTTTTAAATTTATTTCATTTGTCTTCCTTAAGACACATAACATTTTTTTTATAGAAACATATGTGAAATTTCATACATAAAAGGTACCTATAGCCTTGAAAATGTTGAAGTTCTGAAGGAAATCGTAAAATGCAAGAAAAAGTAAGAGAATATTAGACATACCAATTACACTTAATAAAGCATCGATTGAATATCAAGTAAGTAAATATTCTTTAATAAAAAAGTTATACACTGTTATTATTTAAAGAAAGAATTACGATATAAACGATTTTTATTCAATGGTAAATCTTGCTACATTACGACATGAAAGTTCCTTAGTAGTTGGGTGAATTATATTATATTCTATATTTCTTTAATTTTTTAAATATCGATTAATATTGCTAATCGATAACTAAAAACGGTTATTGTTCCCAGTTCAGTTCCAATTTTGGCAATGTATTACATATTTTGTAAGCAAAAATTAAACTCTTCGGACTTAATAAATAACATTGTAAATATTGAATACATTTGGCGTTAATTTTGTAAAAATTCATTATTCACAATTGTAAGTATTGTAAGTGGAGATGGACGTCAGAATTTAGACTAAAGGTTTTTTATATTTTAGCGAGGAAAACTACCCATTTCAAAATTCCAGTTAAGTATTTCGGGATTCCTGTACAGACAAAGAAAGACAAGAAAAATGTTTAGAATTTAATTTAAATCAATGTTATTTGAGTTCGTCATATATTTTAAGAAGGTTACAGAAACCATACTGTGGAATGAATTAAAGAATTAAGTATTAAATTGGGTAATAACGAAATATAATTATTTTATGGCATTAGAAAAACATATAAGTCATAGTTTTCTGTATAGTACCTTAAAAGCAGCAGTAGCGAAATTTATAGATAGATCCTATTATATTTGAAAACTAATACATTTGATTCCATAGTAACTTTATTTTGCTGTTTAAATTCTATGACCAATATTATGTAATTCAAAAATTAAATAATTTTTTCCCTTTTTCATTAAATGATTTGTCGTCCTCTTTCCTTATTGTGTTGACCTAAGGTAGGTAGGAACGGTAGAGTATTACATTGCATTTAAATATCATTGAAATGTTACTTACATTCATAAGGTACAACCGGTCATTTTACATTCGGTAAAATGACCGTTTATAGACAACTCTGTAGGGTGTCATTTAAATGGGTAATATCAATATATGTGCATGAAACAAGGAGATATAGTTATTTAAAATTGGGCGTTCCATAATACGTATAAACCTCTTTTCTAACCTGTCTACAATTTTCCGGTTAGAGTCTCTTCGGGCTTTTTACTTTTTGTGGTTTTTGGATAATTTTCTCTTACTTTTGCTATGACACCTTCTTTAGTATTAAATTTCAAGATTCTAGGTCATTGGAAATTTGCACTGAGTGTAGATTTTAATATTTGATATTAATTTTAACTTTATATATCTAGTTTTCCTAAAAAAGGTCTTGACGGACAAAGAGACTGATAACAAAGTAACTCTATGAGTGTTGTTTTTATCATTACGGAACCCTAAAATTACTGACAGATTCTTTGAAATTAATATTTGTTGTCAATTAAACCATTATTTTTTTATTTGAAAATTTTAAAACACTGTTTTCTTCACTTTCTTATATCACACCGGCTTTCTTATTTGGTATATCATATGTACATACATGCATATATATATTTATATATATATATATATATATATATATATATATATATATATATATATATACAGAAGTGTACATAAATGGCATTAAATTACATGGTTCAGCATTCGTTATTGTTAAACATCAAGTGAATACCCACTTCGTAGCGTGATGACCCAAATGCGTATTTGGCGTTACTTCGTATTCATTGTCTTACAGTAAGTTGTTAATAAAGTGATACCAAGCATCTTAGCATCTTATTGAAAATTTAAATAAACGCAATTTTATTTGGGACATTTATAATTACATAACTTAGAATAACGTAATACATTTTTATTTAAAGATAAGTACTATATATGTCGAAGTCAAAATATTTTGCTTTCTTAATTAATTTGAATGGAATTAGTAGTATTACAATATCTTTAACAATGAATTCCTGTGGGAGGTCTGTATGAGATTTATGGGACGTTGAGAGTAATTACAAGTTCTGAGAATATTTAAGAGTTTTTTTTAATCATGCCGATAATTTGAAACTAAATTTGGTTTTTCATGGTTAATTTTTTCACTTTTTTGGAATCTGCATCTCAGGGGGGAAAACAAGGACATGCTTATAAGATTAATCAGGTGTCCGTCGGTCTGTATGAAAATAAGGATTTTTTTCATTTTCATATATCACATAAAAGAAAAAAATTATAGCAGTCCGAAAACTATTTTTTTGAGATTCATTTGAGAGATATAATTTAGTATAAAAAAGTATCTCCAGATTAACTTTTATATTTTACGTCAAGAACGCGATAAAATTAATATTATGTTCAATGGAGGAATTTGAATGCAATTAATTATTAATGATCATTATAATTAATTCCGAATTTAGATTATTATAAAAAAGTAATAATAGTAAGTGCAGTTTCATATAAATTACTATGTAGTTCAAAGGTTAGGACTCAATATCGGACACTTCTAAATATCAAAATTTACTGTAATGATTAAACCTGTTAGTTTTCTGTTCTGTAAAATCGACTCTTCTTTTTGTTCGAAGAAATGCGTATATCAGTAAGTACCGATATAATTTCGTTTGTGTTCATGAAATCTGTTAAAATGTAATTGTTTTTATTCAGAATGCTATTCTCAATATAATCTGAAAACATTGATATTTCGTTTTTCACTATTTATGAACAACTTATGGTGGTATTAATTAATTTAATGAAAACCAATAAAGATTTAAAATTTCCGTTTTTTTAAATATTGAAATTTTCTGTGTTTAGCAATTTTATGCTTCTCAAAATAATATTTTTTTGTAAACTTTAAGGATTATATTTTTGTAACGATTATTTTAAATTCGTAGGGGACGAGTTATTTCTGTTATTATTCTAAAATTCTATGCAGTAGAGAGTAATTAATAAGAAGCAAAGACAATATACTTCCTTTATTATTGACTACTAAAACTTGTTATGCAATATCCTAGTAAATCGTTTGCTTATGTAATTTACAGATTTGCTCAAATAATACATGTACATATATATATATATATATATATATATATATATATATATTTATACTATATAGCTTTATAGCGATTAAATTTGAAAACCGAGCGGTAACAACTTAATAATATTGATGATTAAGGCGCGATAAAGCAGTAATAAAGCTTTGTAAACTTGAAAAACTGAATGTGTAAAAGTGCTCGTGTAACATACTAATTCTATGAATTATAAAATAACTGGAACCGTCATAAGCCTAAAAGTTGTGTAAAATTTTGCTTACGCAACCAAATGATACAGGGTAGAATATAAATTTCTATGTGAATGCTTGATTCTTCACTATTCTATTAACAACTGTTTACGAGGTTACAGAATTATGAAAATATTAATTACGATAACAAATAAACGTCTCGTGTTTAATTTAAGTTCCTAAGGTGTTTACTTTACAGAAACAATACCAATAAATAAACCCGTTGACTATATTACTCGTCAAATTACTGAAATTTATAAGAAATGTTTCAGTGTATGTAAATTCGAAAATAAACTTTCTTTTATAAAGGGGGGATGTTTGAAATGTCCTTAATTTTAAAGCAATAACTCTCCTAATATGTGTAATTAATAAGAAAAAACGACATCGTTCTCAAAATTGCCGCGAAAACATTTCAAACGAAATTAAAAATAACTACCCCGATGTTTTACAGCAATGGTTTTCATTTACAATTTTTCCTGAACTCTTTCCAAGGTTTATATAATCAAAGAGGAAAGATTTTGATTATATATTGTCTAAAGTGTAATAGTTTCTATAATTTTTTGTTTTCTATTAAGACACCTCACTTTTAATTATTAGAGGGTACAATACCATAATTACCCTATTTTTTATTGCAAACATATTTAATTTATTAAATCTTAACGGGAAAATAAACAGATTGTATCGCATGCTGATCCATGTTTCTTGTTGAACGAAAATAAACAATTACAAATAACATTGGGCAAAAAAATGCAGTTTGATCATTTTACATAAATTCCTAATAATCCGCTTCCGCTTTCCCCTATTTTTTAATAATAACGTAATATATACTAGCTATTTGCAGATTCCTGGCCGCATGAATGCCGGTTATTCAAATTAAACTTTTTTTAGAGCTGCGGACATAAATTACATCCATAATTCGTTTAATAAAAAATGTATGTAATGCAGATATTCTGGTAATTTTTTTCTTGTTTCACAGTAACTATAAGTGCAACAAATTTTACATACATATGTGTATATATATATATATATATATATACACACACACACATACACACTTACACTAATATATGTAATATATGTATCAAAAGCATGGACAATACAGATCTCTGCATCTGGTACAGCAATGCAGCAAATCTAGTTCTTTTAAATTATAGCAAAATCAGGGCATTATAAATATCTATCACTCTGCCAAGTTTAGAATTTTGAAATACTTCTTTCGCAAAAATGGATTTTAGCACTTATCGTTGTCACACCCTGTTTCCAGTATGTCTTCCTTTTACCTTTTATAGACTTTTTATATTTTAGTTGCAAATGAATATTTTGGTTACATACGAATAGTAAGTGAATTATAGCTCACATACGCAGGCAGGCTTACAATCTTGGTGTTAAAAAGAGGTTAATACATTCATTACGCCACAAACAAATTATAACAACGAACAGGAAATATCATAAATCTGCCGGATTAAGAAGGTCAATTGCTGAGCCGAAATAGTTCTTTCTCGTTTAATGGTCTCAACTTGTCTCATTGCGGCTTAAGATAATGGTATGTGTGGTCTTATCTAAAGGATTATGTGGACATTATATAAAGAATAGCATCAAAATAAATACAGAGAATAAGTAGCAAAGTTCCGTATTTTCGTAATGTACAATTATCGGCGAAAATGCTCCCATTTTAGAAAAAAAACAAATTTATTTTGAAGTGAATAGGGACTATTAATGGAATATATTACATGTTCTCCTTAACGGTATTATTCAGTATTTCATACGTTATATCTCTATTGATAAGATATATTAAATCTAATATAAGACTGATGCAACAGTTTACTAATTTACGTAGGTTATATTGAGAGCAATGAAGATGAGTATTTGAGATAAATGGAAATAAAAATTCACACGAGGTAAACGAGTATATACACTGAGACTTGACTAAGGTGAGAAGTATTGTCGTATACACGAAAAATTTTAAAATATTTTCGGAAAAATCTTCTAGAAACGCAAAAACATCTCGTACCAATATTTCCGATATATTTCAAATCTCATTCGATATATAATATAAATAATTTAGTAAACCTTAATTCTTAATACGTATTAATATAATCGATTAATAAATTGTTGGTTAAATTAAGTCTATAAACTGGTTCTATAAATTTTTAGGTATCGTTAATCAGTATAATACAATTTAATGTAAATAAATTTAAAAAACTACGCGCTAAACGCTTGCCATTGAGAATTTCATGAGAACGAAGTTGCTAGCGATCGCTTGTTAAAATATATGTGAAGTATTGAGTGAAGAAATAATGAAAAAAATGTTTATATATTTCTATATTATTACATCCATTCTTTTTAATTTTTACACATACATGAAAAACAGCTTATTTTGAGTACATGCTATTAAATTTTTATGCCATCCATTCAACACATATTTTTGTATGGATGACATAAATTTAAATACACTCGCTAATGTAGCGGTCACTGAGTGTGCGCGCATTTAATTTTTTTCAACTCGTAATACCACCTCAGTTGTAGTTAAACTTTGTACGTTGTTGGAAAATATAAAGATAAGTATTTCGTACTTTTTTTGGAAAGATCGTTAGAACGTATATAGTTTATTACAAAACCTTTTATATGGATTCCATTAATATTTTTACTCAAGTTTGTGAAATTGAAAAATAATTCAAAATGAACTTTACAGTATACCGCAATAAAAAGAACTATTTTTATTTCGTTTATCTTTTATAGTTTATTAAATATATTTATTTGATTAAAATCGTCATTGTTCCGTTTTCAATTGAAAGAAACTAGTCAAACAGTACAAAGTAGTACAAAGGTAGTCAATTGAATATACCTTTATTATATTACTTTTGCGTAATCAATTGAGTAGATTAATCAATAAACAAAGACGGTTTCGTTACAATAATTACTTCATTCTGAAATATTTAGTAATGAGAACTTGAGATTAAAAAAGAAAGTAAGTAAGTAAGAAAGCAATTATTTCTATCAAATTAGGGTAATTATGGATGTAAAACCTTAAATTTAAATAACTTATTAGAATAAGCTTATTTAAGGCTCAAATAAATTAATTCAGCTCGTTAACTGTACATAAAGAAATGAAATGTAATATTTTCTATTTTCATTGAACAAGGTTACTCGAAATATGTAGTTAAAAACTTCGGCTAATAAAATGGATCGTGTAAAAATGTAGAATACTGGGACAGGAATGCTTCAACAATGAGACTGCAATATAATCATTATAATCAGCCAGGACAAATGCCTCCAATGATGACAAATGTCTGCGATTTGTTCAGTTAATGGTGATTTTATTCCATTAGAAGACAGGTGCAGTGTTTTATATGGCAGATAAAAAAAGAGAGAAAAACATGGCTGGCAAAATACCCGCGTCACAAAGGTCATAAATCGATACCTCGAGGTTCAAAGGACGTTTCCATTATTTTGACGAAAATGAGATTTTAATTCAGTCTTACCCACTTTCTCATCCTTCATAAACTGCATAGATAACATTTTGAAATTCTTAAAAACGTGAAGTTCATCACTTTTTTTAACGATAAACACAATCATTTTAAAATGCACGTACTCGCGATAAATATGATTCCGCAAGATAGATTACGTGATAAGCAATTAACAAAAGCCTTGCCAAATTTTGTATTTACGGTTGTAAGACATTTCTGAAATGAGATATAAGTGATGATGAGAATACGACAAATAACCAAGTTCAATTTTTTTACTTTCATCTTTCCTTCAAAATATATTTATTTCAATGTTTCACAGAAATAACTTTGTTCGATTTTCCAGAGGGTTGAATAAAAGTAGTCTTTCGCAAGGACTGTCAGTTCAGCATATTATAAATTACCATCTGACAAAAGGACACAAGATTTTTGGATCAAATGCTCTCTTTACATTAATATTATGTTACAAAACCTATTTCCGCACCTAACTAAACAAAGCATCAATAAAAACTATCCCAAAAATTATCAATTACCAATTTTTGCATCAACCTATTAAATCTGATAAAACAGTTATAAAAATTGCAGAGCATGAAAATTATACATTAATATGTATGTACGTAAATAATTATACACAAGCATAATTTTAAGAAAGGCATTTTATGTGTGCAGAACAATTACGCGTATCAAAAAAGTGACATTACCGTGATGTATATGTTGGCTTTGAAATCTCTCTATACTATGTACTGGCCCTCTTTGCATGATGAAAATCCCAATCAAATAAATTGCCATTATTTTAATAAAATTACCACATTTTTCTGAAGTCTCCGGAAGCTAGTGTCGCTGTATCCGTTCTAGCTGGCGAAAAATTATCTGGTAATATTTTATATTTTATCTCTTATTCTTTAGCAACGAAGTTCAAAAAAATAATTAAAATGAACGTGTGTGCTGTGAGTATTATAGAATTAAAGAGAACTGATGGCGTGTCGCTATAAAAAAAGTTTACTAACTTAAAAAAATGATTCCAATTTGAATATTATACACATACAAAATATACAAATCTATCGCGTTATATTTATTATATTGTCAAATTTGCTTTATATTAAGAAATTATGAACAACGATTTTTTTATAGTTTTATGTTGTTTAATCATATCATTATTACAATCCACAGAAAATTAACAGAATTCAGTTTAGTCTCATCATATTTGCATGCATATTTGCTATCTCACATTTTTCTCCTAAACATATAATTCTATTTATGTAAACTCGACTTACTTTATTTAACTTCGAAGTGTTTCGTGTTTTATTTCTACACACATACACACACACACACACACATATATATATATATATACACATATTGATAACCTCCTTGACATACTGCAGTCGGATAAAAAGCTTTAAATACCGCCAGCTGCGATGTCATAATTACATTGCAGTTTTTCTAGACATATACTTCTATATCCATTGTCAAATAAATTAATTGATTAAACGATACTTGGCTTTTTTGAATATCAGTTTTCTGTTATTTTTGGCTCAACTAAAATATAATTTTACACAATAAATATTTGAAATTAAATTTGTTCATAAAAAAAGGAAAGAAGCTATAGATTTAAAAACTCGTGAATAATATTTATAACTAATCATATTAAAATCGAATCAAGCAGTTGTGTGTGTGGTAGAAAATTCATGAAATTTTAAAATATTAATCAAAAATACGTTATGAATATTCGTACGTTTTATTACTTATTAATTTGAATGACCATACAAATCTATAACACTCGGGTCAATTGCAATTTATATATATATATATATATATATATATATATATATATATATATATATATATATATATATATATATATATACATATAACTGAAATCAATACTAATAAAAGTTTGCAACCGCGTCTGTTTTTCTGGACGTATGCGATTTTCTTACTAACTACTAAAGGGATGCATAGACTGCTTTTACAGGAATGATTAGGTGAATAATTAATTAATCTTTTACGAAAATTACCAAAACTATGACGATGAAGCCGCAAAAGAACTAGTAGTTTGGGGAGTTTCCTGGCGTTCCCTGTGTAACCCATTAGATATAAATGAAAACAATATGTGAGAAATCCAGAGCAAAGGTTTCGTTTGAATAAAAAAAAGTAATTTTTCAATTCAATTTTCCCGAGTTTATCCTGTAAAATAATCTTAATCCTTATCACTTAAAATTCATAGTCATCTTCTTCAACTTTCATAAATTGGCGTAGAGTTCCATCGACTAGTTTAAAAGTCATGACGGTGCTTTTAAGTGAGTAACATTTTACGCACTTTCACGCACTGACGCGTCTGAAATCTTTTTCTACCCGTACAAATTAGATATACTCGTATAAAAAGCATAGTCAAGATTTTAGCTTTTATACTTTATTTGTTAAAAACTTCACTAATTTAGACAGAGAATACAGAAAATTCTATACATACATACCTATATCACATTATATTAATTTCATACCACAGTTCGATAAAAGTTTTTTATACCGTTAGCAAAGTTAATATGTTTCCAAAATATAATTGAAATTTAATGATAATATTATAGGACACTATTCAATATTTTTATTGTTATATTGCACACACTATCGCAAATCGAGAGCAATATTTCAAGTCTGGGTATCGTTGTAAATTCAAAACATTTCCCCGAGCCGACAATTTTAGTTTTCTTAAAGTTGATTTAATTTCCTTATTAGGAATACAATTTGAAAAAATTTTCAAAGTTTAAAGTACGGGGTGTAACAATATTTTATTAAATAAATTTATTTTAATCTTTTGTATTATATCTATTTTCATTTTGTTTTCTCTTTGCGTAAGTCATATAATACTGATGGTCGTGAGCAGTTGATGCCGCTTTTCACAAAAAAAATTACGCATTTGAAAAGCCTGGATTAGTCTAATCTCTGAATGTCTAATATCCGAATGCTTTAGATTCAGGAATAAGTTCTACTAACATTTTTATAGTTTGCTGATAACAAACCTTCCATGGGGCGCTTTAGCAATTATAATTAATGTACATGACTAAAAAAACATTATGCCCTTTTCCATATTACCATAATTTCGTAATGAAGAGGGGCTGTTAAAATACTTTTTATCACCCCGTCTCGAACCAAAACCTATGGTCGTTTTAATATTTATTTGACTTTAATTAGAAGTTTTCTATACTTTGCTGGTACCTAATTATATGGATTTAATTTTTTTTAACGAACGTTCTGTCCATTCACTCGAAAAAATTAAATCTTTGCAAAACTAAAATAAAAGTATGGAAGAGAAATAATTCTCTTTTATTTCTTATCTATGTCATAAATTGACTTTAATTTTTTATTTACCGGACATGGTTATATTTAACTGAATAAACAATATCTCTTATAATAAAATTTTTTTGCCGTGGTTCACAAATTGCGGTGATTAATTAACTTAGGCTGATTTTCAACATATGTTGTTAGGTATATAGTATAGATTAATATACGTATAATAACCGACATTATGCGGTGATATAAAAATTTAAAAATAAATTTTTTAAGTAATCTTCAGCAGGTGAAGTAGTTTTTAGTTCACTGTTATGAAATACTTTTAGCAAAATTAAAAATAATTTTTAATACGCCGGTGCATCTTACACCTTGCTTTGTGGCGCTCATGTATCTGTGCGTGGATGCGCATGTACATGAGGGTGAAATAGACAGGTGTTGATACTTGACAAGTATCTAAGTATGACTTTTGACTTGGCACTGATTCTAAAAATTTTAACAGCAGCGCTGTTAAAATTTAAAAAAAAAAAGTTAAATTTTAAGCTGAAGCAGTGGTTGCATTAATATCTGAAACAGGAACGCCGCCAAATGAAAAGCCTAAATCCGAAAAATTCATAAGGATGGCCATTAAAACACTTTCCCCAGTTATTATTATACAATATTTTGCAACACGCACATTTTGACCATAGAAATAGTTAAGCAAAAATAAAAAAAAGATATTCCAACGCAACATAAATTCAAAACAAAAAGAAATGATCATAAAAACCTAGCGAATATTAATACATATGAAGATCTTACTAGGCTTCTGTCCTATTAGGTTGTCGAAGAAACTCTTAGGGAAAACGCCATGCAGCAATATCATGATATTGCTGAACCCTTTATGAGCATCTCGCTACACTTTGGTTTATTAATGTCATTATTTTGCCACAATGACCGTTAAAGGATACCTTACTTAATTATGACACGAAGGTCTTGATACTAATAGTTATAATAGAGTGACTTATAATATAATAGAACCTATTGGATCTAATGAAAAAAATGAATAATTTGCTAAAGGAATATGGATAGCTCTAGTACTTTTTTAATGTATGGCGATAATGATATGTGCACTAGTACTTGTGTAGATGTATGCATTATGTATACATATTACAAATATCTCACAGAGAATACTTTTTTATCATGCACATAGAAAACACAACATCATTAATGCGACGGGGCGAACCCTAATATTATTTCACAGAACTTAAATTTATTGTACGGTGATTCAACGTTTTTCCCGAGATTTTCCACACAGTATTTTATTTATAATAACGAAAGGTTTAATTTAATTATTATTCGGAGAATTTCAAAAATGAAAAATATTTTATTGTGGGAAATTAAATTATCTTATCCGTATAAAAGCCTAAATCAAAAAATATCGTGGATTATTTTTTCTTAAAAAAATTATCATAAGGACTTTAAATAATTAAGTGATTACAATAACATATTCGAGAAGGTTTTATTTTATATGGTCATTACACCAACTTCACATAATAAAATAATTATTTATTTAATATTAATTTTTAATAATATACAAATAGCATTTTTTTTCAAACAAGACATCTATTCAATTTTTTAAAATTTTTCTAAGTTAATTGTCATTTTCTAAATTTTTTTATTTAAATCATATATAAATATATATATATATATATATATATATATATATATATATATATATATATATATATATATATATGTAACAAGTTTTTATTGTTATCAGGTTATGATTAGGGAAAAGGAAAGAAATTTGTTGGTATACCTTTGAATACCATTCTCACCCTGATCTTTTTATCATTTCTATATGCAATTTACGATTATAAGTCATTATAAAAAAATTACTTTCAGCTCAAAAATCACACAATTTTCCTGACTTAATTGATAGAATATTTCATGTTAAAATTTAAAAAAATTATAGATTTATGGATCAAAGGAAAACTTGGAGGATTGCGATGCTTTATATATTCAGTGTAATGGTTTTGATTTCTTTTTCTTTTTATTTACTCAGCAAAATAGTGACTGGTAACAACGGCTACCTGAGACCCATTAGAGAAGACGTTCTCCAGATAAAAGTAACTTTACAATAAACGTAACTGGAGTAGCTAGACAATCGCTAACCTTTAAAGAACTTTTAATGCTCAAATCAAAAGCTCAGTGAAAATGAAAAATTTTTGCAAATAAGTGACCAATAATCCTAGTCAGATTTTTTTCGTTAGAAAATGAAAAAGATGAAGTAAATATATATAGAATATATTAATTACTATTTACATTGTTATTTTACTTAATTCTATAAATAGCAAAATTATTTATCAGGCCTCAACTACTCAATAGATCGATGGAATTTTGCTAAAGGTAGGCTGTAGTGTGGAGATGAATTTAGAATTATTGCCCCTATCATTTTCGGCCAAGTGTATAATTTTCTTTCGTAATAAAAAATTATGCCAACACAGATGAGAGCGAGAACAATGGATATTTAAACGTTTTTCCATTTAAAACTATTCAGTTATTTCTTATAATAAAGTCTAATATTTGCATTTCCGTCTATTAATAAAATAGTTGTGCCGCACAGTTTCAGCCACTGGTCTTTCCCTTGCCATGACTGAACACCTCCGATCCATTCAACAAACGACTTCAGTCGTCGGGAATATCGGCAGCAATACTCGGTGTGATCAGTCAATAAGCCGGTATAGCTCAGTTTTGTGTTGTTAAAGCAGAGTTCTACGAATTCTGTCACTGCTCTGTATCTATAAATAATATCATAATAATGTGTAATCAATAACCATTCTAAAGATATAATCTTTCTACTAAATATTTTTTTTTAAATTAGACATGTGGTTCCAGAGATTAGCACGTACAAACAAATCATTCTGTTTACACGCATATATATATTGGTGGGTCAAAGCTAGTTTAATTTATGCTGAATGCTCATAATTCATATGGCTTTGATAACATGTAACAAATAAACTATAGATTGTATCATAAATAAACGTAAAAATTTTAACATAACACCATATCAAATATATTCGAATCGAAGGTTTTATAATCAAGAATGTTTAATATTAACCTATACTAGACATACACCACAAGATTCACAAATAAGTATGTACCAGCAAGTTTACACAGGAAAGAATAAATGTTCAAAAAGTCTTTTCTACCCGTCACCAGACGATATATTTCAGAAACGGCGTGATTAATGATCCCAATCGATATAAGCGGAACATTCCCACTATTTCAATAGAACCTTTATTCAAAGGCCTTTTTGTCTGATGTGTTTCTTTAGTCTATGTTGCATCAAATTATCTAAAGGGCAAGATTTGTAGCGATATTTATTTGAATTTTTGGAAACTTTATACGAAGAACCGTTAACTGGCGTGTTTGTCTAGTTTACGTTACATTAAATTATCCATAAAGATTTATTTGTAGCCATATTTTGTTTGAATTTGTGGAGACTTTATTCAAAGGTCACGTTATCTGATATTTTGATCTAATCAATGTTACGTCAAATTATTCAAAGAGAAAGATATGACGCCATTTTTATTCAAATATACGGTAATGTGGTGAAATTTGGACGCAATATTGATTGACGTCTTTTATTTTACATTGATTTTTTATTTACTATTATATAATCCATAACTTTAACAAAATGCCTTATTTCACTTAAAGTTTAGATACCAATTTAAGTATTGTTTAGAATATAATGAAATAATAGGAAATGCCATGAATATATGTAAGTATCAAAATAGTATTTTATTTAAAAGCACCCAACAGTATTATTTCATCCGGGAAAATATTGAAGTCACCTACGATGCAGATGATAGAATTATTTGTTAAAAATGTTCATCTTTTGCATGATATCTTGATTAATTTGTATATAAATCGTGAAGTGAATTGAGTATATCACTAATAGTCTTGTGCATGATCTTGGAGCCAGTGTACTTGCAGTTCTTTTGCCTCGTAATCACATTAAATATATACCCCAGCATTAAACTGTGCTCACTTTCTACAGGTAAGCAGTACATGACTTTCCTTAAGATGCTCCATTAGGTTTAAGTATCTTAAAGGTCTTGGTTACCTACTTATCTGGAATAACGGCGCATCTTTGAAAAGATGAGATATTATTTTTGGAGTCCGCGCACAATGGCGAGGGTAAACTCAAGAATTAGGACGTCCTGTGGCATGGCTTTTATTTCTGAATACCTTTTCTATGTGTACGCCTATAGATTTTAACAAATCTATTACATGCAGAAAGGAATTATAACTGATTACCTTAAAATAATAAATATTATATACAATAGAAACTCGACATTTCCTTTTTTAAGAAAATTTGGTTAAGCTGCACAGTGTCCATCCGAATTTGGGTCGGGGTAAAATTTATCGACTTATTCAAGAAAATTAATATTTTTAGACAATTAAAATAATATACAGAATCAAATTAAACATTATAATTGTTTTAATGCCCACATTTTTAGACAAAACTCCAATATTCTCAAAAAATGAATACCATAAATGTATCTAATGTTAAAATAATATGGCGGAAAAATAGCAAAAATACAAAAAATACAAAAAATACCAAAAATACAAGAAATACAAAAAATACAAAAAAATACAAAAAATACAATAAAATACAATAAAATACAGTAAAATACAGTAAAATACAGTAAAATACAGTAAAATACAGTAAATTACGGTAAAATACGGTAAAATACGGTAAAATACGGTAAAATACGGTAAAATACGGTAAAATACGGTAAAATACAGTAAAATACAGCAAAAAACACTAAAATACAGTAAAATACAAAAAATACAAAAAATACAAAAAATACAAAAAAAAACAAAAAATACAAAAATACAAAAAATGCAATAAAATACAATAAAATACAATAAAATACAATAAAATACAATAAATACAATAAATACAATAAATTACAATAAAATACAATAAAATACAATAAAACACAACAAAATGCAATAAAATACATTACAATAGAATAAAATACAATAAAATACAATTAAATACAATAATACAATAAATACAAAAAATACAAAAAATACAAAAAATACAAAAAATACAATAAAATACAATGGAAAAAATACAAAACATACAAAACATACAAAAAATACAAAACATACAAAAAATACAAAAAATACAAAAATACAAAAAACAAAAAATACAAAAAATACAAAAAATATAAAAAATACAAAAAATACATAAAATCCAAAAAATACAAAAACTACAATAAAATACAATGGATGTATGGATGTATCGATGTATCGATGTATCGATGTATGGATGTATCGATGTATCGATGTATCGGTGTATCGATGTATCGATGTATCGATGTATCGATGTGTGGATGTATCGATGTATGGATGTATGGATGTATCGATGTATCGATCGATCGATGTATCAATGTATCGATCGATCGATGTATCGATGTATCGATATATCGACGTATCGATGTATCGATGTATCGATGTATCGATCGATCGATGTATCGATGTATCGATGTATGGATGTATGGATGTATCGATGTATCGATGTATGGATGTATGGATGTATCGATGTATCGATGTATCGATGTACCGATGTATCGATGTATCGATGTATCGATGTATGGATGTATCGATGTATCGATGTATCGATCGATCGATGTATCGATGTATCAATGTATGGATGTATGGATGTATGGATGTATCGATGTATCGATGTATAGATGTATGGATGTATCGATGTATCGTTGTGTCGATGTATCGATGTATCGATGTATCGATCGATCGATGTATCGATGTATCGATGTATCGATGTATCGATGTATCGATGTATCGATGTATCGATGTATCGATGTACCGATGTATCGATGTATCGATGTATCGATGTATCGATGTATCGATGTATCGATGTATCGATGTATCGATGTATCGATGTATCGATGTATCGATGTATCGATGTATCGATGTATGGATGTATCGATGTATGGATGTATGGATGTATCGATGTATAAATACAAAAAATACAAAAAATACAAAAAATACAAAAAATACGAAAAATACAAAAAATCAAAAAAATACAAAAATCCAAAAAATACAAAAAATACAAAAAATACATAATATACAAAAAATACAAAAATTACAAAAAATACAAGAAATACAAAAAATACAAAAAATACAAAAAATACAAAAGATACAAAAAATACAAAAAATAAAAAAATGCAAAGAATACGAAGAATACAAAGAATACAAAAAATACAAATAACGCAAAAAATACAAAAAAATACAAAAAATACAAAAAATACAAAAAATAAAAAAAATACAAAAAATTCAAAAAGTACAAAAAATACAAAAAATACAAAAAATGCAATAAAATACCATGGATGTATGGATGTATGGATGTATGGATGTATCGATGTATCGATGTATCGATCGATCGATGTATCGATGTATCGATGTATCGATGTGTCGATGTAGCGATGTATCGATGTATCGATCGATCGATGTATCGATGTATCGATCGATGGATCGATGTATCGATCGATGGATCGATTTATCGATGGATCGATGGATGGATGGATGGATCGATGTATCGATGTATCGATGTATCGATGTATCGATGTATCGATCGATCGATGTATCGATGTATCGATGTATCGATGTATCGATGTATCGGTGTATCGATGTATCGATGTATCAATGTATCGATGTATCGATGTATCGATGTATCGATGTATGGATGTATCGATATATGGATGTATGGATGTATCGATGTATACATACAAAAAATACAAAAAATAAAAAAAATACAAAAAATACAAAAAAATACGAAAAATACAAAAAATACAAAAAATAAAAAAAACACAAAAATACAAAAAATACAACAAATGCAAAAAATACAAAAAATACAAAAAATACAAAAAATACAAAAAAATACAAAAAATACAAAAAATACAAAAAATCAAAAAAATACAAAAAATACAAAAAACACAAAATACAATACAAAAATAATAAAAAATACGAAAAATCCAAAAAATGCAAAAAGTTCAAAAAGTACAAAAAATACAAAAAATACAAAAAATACAAAAAATACAAAAAATACAAAAAATATAAAAAATACAAAAAATACAAAAAGTACAAAAAATACAAAAAATACGAAAAATACAAAAAATATAAAAAATTCAAAAAATCCAAAAAATACAAAAAGTACAAAAAATACAAAAAATTAAAAATTGCAAGAAATACGAAGAATACAAAAAATACAAATAACGCAAAAAATGCAAAAAAAATACAAAAAATACAAAAATACAAAAAATACAAAAAATACAAAAAATACAAAAAATACAAAAAATACAAAAAATACAAAAAATACAAAAAATACAAAAAATACAAAAAATACGAAAAATACAAAAAATACAAAAAATACAAAAAATACCAAAAATACAAAAAATACGAAAAATACAAGAAATACAAAAAATACAAAAAATACAAAAAAAATACAAAAAATACCAAAAATACCAAAAATACCAAAAATACAAAAAATACAATCAATACAAAAAATAAAAAAAATACAAAAAATACAATAAAATACCATGGATGTATGGATGTATGGATGTATGGATGTATCGATGTATGGATGTATGGATGTATGGATGTATAGGGGCGCCTGCGTAACTCACCATAGATCATTTTATTAAACGTGCACCCGATCGTAGCAAACCGCTAGGAACGCTACCCTAAAGAACAAATTACTTTGTATGAAAATGTTTTTCATATCGCAAGGAGAAAAAAATATTGTAGTATATTAAATATCATTCAAGACCTAGATTTATTACTTTCAACTGAGCCAATGCACAAGAACATATTATTGATTGAAGTTACTGTATATCTAAATACTATAATTTATCATCCTTGATAATTTCTTAATAAGACGGTAAATAAATTGTGATGTTTCAAATGTTTCAGCTAGATTTAGGATTACTGGAAACATTTTAATAGTTACTGGACTTTGTGTATTATTGGAAAGGCCACCTTCAAAAAGTGAGACATTGTAAATATATAATCTTCAGGTTTGTCTTCTATTCTAGACGAAAATTTTAATGACAGTTCAAAAATAATAAAAAAGATGTGTATATTTGACATTTAAGACAAATATATGTTGACTTCGCTGATTCCTTATGTAGATAATGATTCATTCGAATATTTTCATTGATGAAATAACAACAAGGGTGATTTAAAAAAATAGTTATTTTAATGAATTTTCATTGGAGAAAACATGGATTTCCATGGATAATCAATATGCGTAATCTTCCTTCATGTCAAAATGAAACACTTAGAAATTTGCAATTTTTCCATAGTCACACTTTGCTGACAGATACGATGAAAAGAGAACATAATTTTGAAAAGTTTACTAATAAAATTACCAAACAACTTTGGAAGCGTTTATTTCAATCATTGATGCTTCTTTATTATTTCGAATGATACCATTTCTAACGCCTAATAATATGAAGCGATAGAAGAGATGGAATGCAATAAAGTTGCAAAAAAGCTACGTTCCTATTATATAAACATTAGATATGTTTCGAATCCGAATCATTAACATACAGGTTATAAAAACAAGAGAAGTGATTTTATTTGAGGTGAAAAAAATAAAAAATGCAGAGATCGTTTTTCATAATTTTATTATTGTATCTCGTTTAGTGTTTTCATTGGACTGTTATCATTTTTAATAAAGATATCAAGAAAATACTTTCGCTGGGAATACTTTTAAACACTACATAATTTCGTGTATAATGAAGTAAATACCTGAGCGACGACAAAAAATTGCTGCCTTGCTTTCGTGCGACGTTCATGTATATACCGAGAAAAGATTCATTTTCACCGATGAAAATTAAAATTTCCCCAATTTATTCCTTCTCGGTGAGGAGAATATAATTTTTGTGAAAGACTGTTGATTCATGAAATCAAATTAATAAAGTTCCTTTTTAAAAATGTGTAATACGAGTTCCATTCAAAACTTGGAATATTGAAGGTTATTATCACTCAAGGTTAATTGAATACTTCGTACAATTAAAATTTTGTTGAAATTATGTTTGATGTATTTTATAATTTTTTATTATTTTTTTTTATTCCACCAACGATATTTGTCAAATAATATTGCTGTTAAGTGCAAAGCTTTTACGTATTTTGATTTACGATTGATGATGTTTAATGGTTTATATGAACGATTTTCTACAGTTTTCTTAATTAGCCTGAATTAATTTGACAATAAATTAATACACTATGTTATGCATTTATGGCAGGAATATATGATCTATCTAATTGTTTTTTTATCACGAGGAAAGCTAGTATTCAGAAAACTTAAAAATTATATGTAAGTATGGTGTTGAAATTTCAATAAAAAATAATTTTGAAAGTATACTTAACCGCAAGAGTATGTCGACTATTCACTTTATTGCAGCTGGTTTTGTCCTTTATATACAATAACTTTTTCTAAACCTTTCTTATTGCAGGTCTTTATTTAATCATAATTAAACTTATCTGGTCCATTTGTCCCAATCATTGTAAATATTTCTGATTATGTGTAAAATGCTTTCAAGATGGCCAAATGTATATATAACATGAACTGCGTAATTTCATGTACCATTTTTTATGTGGTTTTACATACTGGATTAATGTTATAACCTGCTTCGCATTAGTTTGAAAATAGAGCAAGACTCTTATTTGGTAATCGTGTTACAAATTTTAATTTGCTTTAAAAATTTGACAGATTATTCAGTTCAAAGGTTCGACGAAAATAGTGTATATAAGTAATATAAGTTTGGAAATATATACAAAGCTTAACCGGCTGCGGTAAATCAGTTCACTTTTGTTATCGCTAGCGATATATTTTCAAAGGATGAAAATTTATTTTTATAATGAGAATTAAATGTGTAAAACATATAATTCCGCGTATTTCAGATTATGATATGATTCATAAAAATATACCACGAAACTAAAATTGTTAAATGTCACTTGTAAATTCTAAATATGATAATTAATTTATGATGATATACCTGATCAGATAGGCATATTTTAGTTTCCTTGGCATATTTAGGCATGTAGAAATGATGCCGTTTGATTTTGACAAGAAATGTTGTAAGTAGTGGAATAAATTCTCTTATTTCTCTAAAATGCATATCTACAAGTAGTCTAGCTGGTCATACATTGTTCTTATTGACAATTGTAAAAATTGATTTAAAATCAACGCCATAAATAGTTCCGTCGTAGAAAGGTGCTTCTAATAAAATATTAGCATAATTAAGCTGATTGCTTTTAACATGTATCTATATAAAAATGTTGCATAAACATTTTACAAACACTGAGTGACGATTAAAAAGCGATAATTTTAATTTAAATTTAAAACCCAGTCGTAAGAAATAATTAAATTTACGGTTCTATCACAGAATGCCTTTAGATGAAGTAAATTATGTGATCTTCTCGACGAATTTGTCCACGACTCTAGGCAAAAATAAGATTGCTTCTCTTATAAACCGTATTTTTATACGTTCCGTAAGTGATTGATCCAAATCTTGTTCGTAACTGGAATTTTATCAAGAAATGTACAATGCTTACATATAATATTTATGTAAACGGCAAAGTTTTTTATTCATTGTGAAAGTGTTATTAAGATTTAAAATTGATAACTTTTTACACCAAACCAAATATATTTAGTACTGAAATGTGAGCAAAAACTATAAAGTAAATTTAATTACCAAGTTATAAGGAACAAATGCGTAGAAAAATGCGCGTTTACAAAACTGATAGCAGTAATAGCCATTTAAACCTTTGAAAACTATACTACATTTATAAACTGTGCTATAATATTAATGAAAAACAGGACATTTAATTTTTTACGGTTCCTTAGTCAAACCCTTCTTTCTGTCCATCTGTTTATTCGTCTGTATGTCGCAGTTAAATTTTGCCAAAATTTAACTGCTTTATCGAAAATATTTAAATTTTTATGGACCTTTCCATAGATCAATTTGGGGATGAAACATTTGTTTTTCACAAACCTCATCAAATGAGGTGAGAAAATATTATGTAGACCTTTGTATGACGGTGTATTTTTCGCGAGATTCGTGAGATTGGTTGACTTGCAATAATACATTAAAAAGAGTATTTAGTTATTTATCTTAAGCCTGTGAAATTAATGCTACGCAATATATACATACGTTGAAAAATAATATTTATATGTGGTTGCGAAACCCTTGAAGTGTAAATTCGAACCATAATTAACAACATTTTTCCTACATGGAGAATAATGTGGAAGAATATACAAACAAATCTAAAATTTATTATATTCTAACTAGTTTTAATCCGCGGCTTCGTTTGTTTGAGAAAGTGATAAACTCGTGGTATCATTTAACAATTATGTTCTTGTGAATATTGATTTAATATTGGATGTTGGTACTGGAAACAGTTAGGTATGAGTAGTTTGATATATACATATACGTACATACTTATGTTTGTATTCTTATCTTCACACATAATTTTAATTGTAGAAAAACGTTGTATTTTTGTACAATTTCATGAAGAATATGAGGCGTGTAAGAGAAACTTAAAATAAAATAATTTTTGCATTTATAATATTAATTATGGTCGATAAAATTGATTGAATATGATAATTTCTATGATGTGCAACTTAACTCATTATTTCAAAGCTATAATATGTTAACCAATTCATTGAGATGAAGTGATGACGATTGATTGTTGACATAATTTTTGCATAAGTAGTCCATGACGTATACTTTACCAAATAGTATTTTTCTTAGTTTCACAAAAAATAAAAAGGATTTAGTCAGAAAATACTTATTTTCCAAAAATTGTATTAAAAAATAATGACAAATTTTGGACTGAAGTTGGAAATTGGAGAGTTACTTTCCTAGGTAATAGATTTACATATTATTGGAGTATACTCAACCTCTTCGTCTAATGCGCAAAACTCCCCTGTTGATTTTGTTTCTTTTTTTCTAAGAATAATCATAAAATAAGGTGTGATCTAAGAATTTAAATTAAAATTTAAGAGTTACAGAAATATCATCATACATTTCTTTCGATTTAGATTTTATAAAACGCTCATTATACTTCGTAATTGTTATATTTTTTTCTTTCCACACCACTTGTATCTTCGACAATCTCTAAATACTAACCATAAAGATTATCTAGCATCCGCTAATATTACGAAATAAGTCGAAAATTGTTTCCTTGATAAAAGCTGCTTAGCTCCTTACAAAGAAACTTTATATTAAACGATAGAAAACTTTAAATAGCTTTTAAAATACTTATATTTCTAATAAGAATTAAGAAAGTTTAAACGCAAACATAACTTTTTTCTATATATATTATTTCTATATACTTTTAATATAGCTTGAGTGAGAGTATTGAATTGCGGGTAAAATGACTAAATTCACATAAAATATTTATTAGGAAAGATTGAGGTTAATAAAATTATCTCATTAATTTAATGAGTTTTATCCTAGATTTAAAAAAGAAATTAAAAACTTTCGGATAAAATTGAGAGAGACAAGTAAAAACGTGTCTTGTGTTACCCCTGGTAGAATTAAGTGTGGCTTAAATAATTGCATTATAACATATTTTGATAAATAACGTACCTTATCTAACTAAACGGAACTTATAATACTTTGGTTAAATTTATATAGTGAAAAAAGTCCGATAATGATTAAAAAAGATTCTCACAGCTGGGATTCAACATAGAATGTTACTATTCATCTGACATTAAAAGAAAATAAATTTATAAAAAGTAGAGAAGTTGTTGTCAACAATTTTAAAAAATACTTCCTTTATTTTGAGACCTCCTGCGGAAAGTCCACCACGATAAATCAATACTTAAAAAGCGTTAGCAATCACTTAAAAAGAATAAAAAACATAGTAAATAATGATTATGTTGAAAGGAATATTACTGAATAGTATTGTCATTATATTCAATAACTATATGATAATTCGTATGTAAATGCAATAGTGATACATATTTGTTACCTGAGCAAACGAATGGCTCAAGGTAACGGGGATAATTACGTTTCTTACATTCATTACGTTATTTTGAGACATTATTCTCGAATATAAAGTACTCAAGAATAATGTTAAAAATACAATCAAATCGTAAATACGTTACTTATACTAGGACTTGTACACATATTTACTAAATGCAGGCATTACTTTATATATATATATATATATATATATATATATATATATATATATATATAAATATATAAATATAATGGACGTGGCTTACGGGCATAAAAAAGACATATAGAGAGAGTTGGTCATCAGATTTCGGTTTACCGAATACGGCGTTCGGCGACTGGAGTCATCTTGCTAATACTGTTGATACTTGGATATTAAAATAATAGATATTTATAAAGATGTAGTAAGATTAGGTTTTATTATGGATGTTTATGTTAAGTATTTTATTGATTTTTTATTTACCAAGATCTCAAATAAAATTTTCATTGCCCGTATAAAGGATACAATATTAAAACATTTAGTAATTGCGATGTATTATCTAAGAACCATATTTCCAGTTTATTCATGTGGTAATATCTATCTGTATAAGTTTCCATACGTAATAAATTATATCTATGCATTGCAAGCTGTAATGATGGAACGACACACCTATTTAAACTGATGTTCTTCTATCGCTTCACTTCTTTCGTTCTGCTATTTTTATTAAAACACTTATCTACTTAATCTGTTTATATTTTTCCGAATCATTTATTATTTCTTTTCTCGCTCACTTCTTTCACATTTTCCCTGATCTGCTCATAGCAATTTCCTTCAAAGTCACATTCCTTTCGAACATTTATTTATTGCTTTTCTGCTAATTATCCTGCTAATTATTAATTGTTTGATGTTACGTTAGTTTATTACCGTGTTACGTTACTTTTTATGTAACGTTATTTGTTTTTCTAGTAATAATTCACTCATTTAATTATAATAAAACATATAAAGCATGGCTACAATTAAATTGGGCGTACTATATAATTATTGATCAAACCGTTGTTTTTAACTTGTTTTTATTCTTTGCAAAGTGCATTTAATAAAATTAATAATGGCGGGATATTTATTTCCTGACCCGACGAGACTATCGTAAATTTATTTTCTAAAACTGTTGAGAAAAGAAAACAAGCAGATCTTAGTTACTTATGTTTCGATATTTACAAATAAAAAAAATGAATGTGAGCTGATTTAGTAATTGTTAATATATAATTTAGGTTATGATAGAGGGTCCTAAAGATATTGCTGTTTTATGAAATGTGAGGATTAAATTTTTCGGTAATTCTCCATGAAATTATTCATTCTTGCCAACTTGAGCCACATTGATATAAATTGATACGATATATTGGACATAATACGAAACCCGTTTAAATGTTTTATCCAATAATCATTTATATTGAGTAATCTCCAATACGTGGCGTGTAAAAATATCGCGGCAAAAATAAAATATACAAATAAAACAAATTGATTAAATGGTAAACGTCTAGTTGAACTCATTATTTGAACGTCTGAACATCTTTGCGATGAACATGAACAATCAGAAACGCTCACATGTCAAGCTTCTTCGCTTAAAGAGAAGGTCCAGCCCTTTTTGTTGGAATCATCTCGGTCCATTTACATCACCATGTACTTGATATTTTCATCATTAACCTGAAGTCCCGCCTCAACAGAAAGAAATATGCAGATAAACAAAGTATTGCTACACTCTCGACTTCATTCGAAATCTAAACGTTATCGTTGTTTTGATGTTTTTATGTATTTTTGTTCAAAATGTATCTTATACGTAAGACGCGTATACTTATGATAAATCGTTGGCTTTGAATAAGTTATATATGCATAAAATTTTGAAGGGAATTGAAAAATTAATATATTTAAATTTAAAAGTGATACATAAGAAGACATGATATCATTTTATACATTGGAATGATGTAATATTTGATGAATCTTACGTTCTGAATCTAATAATACTACGTCAAATACTAGGTATAATTTTAGAAATCTAAATTAGTTTTTTTCTTCACTCATGCACATATATTTTTAATAAACTTTTATTTATTAGATAAATGTAAACTTAGTTATAAATTAACAGAAAACAAGTATTTATATTTTACTCAATCAAAGTTGAGTCATTTTATTCAATGTAAAAACTATATACATAACAGTATGCAAGTTTTCCTTACCTGTTAGATAAAACATTTAAACACTTCCTACAATGTTACAGTTAAAATAGTGACTGAATTTTCTTTTCAAAGTGATTGTAAGAACATGAATTTCCGTAATACATTTTAATATCCAGTCGATGATATTAGGATCAAATAAAGTTCTGAAGTTGCACATATACCAATTTTAAAATCAAAGCACATATGGTTATAGTTTAAGTCGTGAAAATTTGGAATAAATTAAATTCGGATACTAACAATTTTTCTTCGATAAATGTCATGAAAAGCCATTAAAAACCTACAGTAAATAGCTACTTGTTTTTCGTTCACTTACCTTTTTTCATCCGAATTCAGGCCAATATTAAGTAATTTTCAGTTATCCATTAATCTGTGTTGGATAGTTTAAAGCCCGCCAAACCATTCATTTATATTACGTTATTGCCTTGCATGGGAGAGGTTGTACCCATGTTAATATGTTTGCTACATACAAAAGTATATATATATATATATATATATATATATATATATATATATATATATATATTAAGTTGACAACTTATAAACACGCCACTTTTTTCGACCGATTTCCGAAATGTTTTAGAAGCTTCTAGAATATTTATTGTAAGGTATATAAAAATTCGAACTCTATAAAAGGTTCGAATTTCTGCTCATTTGTTCAGTTTGCAATTAAGTAATTGGCGATTAAACATGAATTAAAAATGAAAGTATGAATTTTGTTCTGCCCGATATACCTCATGCAAAGCAACGTCTGTCTAATAATTTACATGATAGAAAATTTAAAACGAAAGTCATATCAAAACCGAACTTCACCGGTTTTTAGTCCTAAAGATTTCTAAAAAGACGGAACATAAAAAAATATACATATTTTAAACGTTTTTCGTAAAGTTGAGTTAATTTTATCAATTTGTTAATTTTACCAAAAAAAATTTAATATCTAATCTGAAATTATATTAATCTTTAGGAATATGCCCAATAGAGATATTGAAAAAATATATATAGAATGTGGATTTATTTCCTGTCTAAGTATGTCAACATTTCTTTTTGCTACTTTTTTTTAATATTTCAGGTAATACTTAATTTCTCCAGAAGTTCAGATAGTACTTCATGCAATTTTACCTGAATGCGAAATTTTGTTATACTATAAGCTACTACACCATAGACCGATACTATACCTGTATTACGTAAACAAATCTAAAAGTATAAAGTATATTTTTCAAATTTAGTTTATTCCAAATTACAAATCTTATATCCTAATTACTGTCTAAAGAAAAACATTTAGCGTTTAAGTGGACAAAAGAGAAAAGAAAGATGATAAGACCAATTATGTTGAATTAAACCAGTGCAAAGTTGTTGATTTCCGTATGATTTAGCAAATTACGCATACGTCGGAATAAGGATTTTCAAAACATTAGTTTTATCGTTGTACTCAGAGACACCGTAATGAATGGTTCACTAAAACAACGCATTCTCCTAATGTGAGAAGAAAATGGTTGTCAGAAATTATACTTACTTAATATAGCTTATAATGAGAGACAAGTTACTAGAATACATTTTATATATCTATATTTAAAGGAAATTTGTTGAAACACCGCCTAATCAGAATCATTATTGGAATTTAATGAAAAATCATTTCCTCGTATCTGAGCTCGAGGCTTTTATCGAATTTACCAAATAAACGCCGCTCTCCATCCGTAGCATTCATGGCTGAAGGGCGCTTAGTATTCAGTGGGCGTTAGACTGAAAATCGATAAAAAATTGTAAATAGACGTTAAAAACATATAGCTATTGCTATGAGCCTGAAGGATGTTTTTTTTCAGTTCGACCTACATCTCCGGCTTATATTAACCTACATTGCTGGTTTATTTTTATTTTATTTGCATATTAATATAATAATGAAATAGATATTGTGACTTACAGTTGAATCATCCTTACACCTTCAACATTCTTCTTATCGCATTTACGGTTTGAAAGAAAATTTATTATTTTGGATTTTATTATGGCTGTCAGGTAAATATGTTATTTTGATAGGAAAACGTCAAAATAGGATTGGTTAATATATTCAGTATGTATATACATTCAGGAAGTTATATGCGGGTACAATAAATAATATATAATATACAACATACATGGCTCGTTTTAATTCACCCCTAACTTAGAAAAAAATAATGTAATTTATATTTCATTTTTAAGTATCTATACTTATTAATTACAGAGGACTTAAAGTTGCAAAGGATACTTCGTATTTTAAAATAACGAAGTAAAATAATATTTAGGTATACGATTTAATGCGGATATAATGTGTCTCCATACATTACATCCGCATTTAATATCCGTAAACATCGAAATTAAAAGAGAGGAATAAATTAAAATTTGTTTTATTTGCCGACACGCAAAACTTGCTTGAAATGTGACATATTTTACATGCGCGCACGGGCACACACACACATATATACATATATATATAAATATATAAATATATATATATGTATATATATATATATATATATATTTATATATATATATACATATATATATATATATATATATATATATATATATATATATATATATATATATATATATATATATATATAGAGGGAGAGTACGTACTTGAAGGCAGAAAATAACATCGATGAGTTGATAAGATAGATTAAGCAATTTAAGATACTTTGTGTCATATACGAAAACCATTTTATTTAACGGTGAATAAATTCGGAAATAAAACTGAATACTTCTTCACGCCTTTCCCTCCAGCTGATGAAAAACAAATTAATATAACTTGTTTTTACATTTAAAATTTTCAACATTATTGGTGGCTAGTTTTATAATAGAACTAGTTAGAAACAGCGTCATAGCTCATGTGAAGAGGAAACATGGTGGTATAATTTAAAAATAGTCGTTTTGTAAAAAAAATAGATTTTATCACTAACAATTATCAAGTAGTTTGAGATACGTCAAATCGAAAGTATTTTGTGCTCTCCAATAGGTAATCCTAGGCTGACATATAGCCGAGATGGGTTATTTTGTATATCAATTCATACTTTTACCTCTAACGAAGTGTTTTTTAAAATACCAATTGCCCACATATACGAAAATGGTAGAGATCGGTTGAGTAGAGAACTAAAAGCGGAACAAATAAACGAATTTTAAATTTATTCTTGAGAATTCAGACACATATTAAAGACATCATAATCAGTTACGGTTTATAGAAAACCTCAGTCAAACTTATGATTAATAGTTAAATTATTTTTCAAAAATTAAATGTACATTTCACATACTACACTTAATTTAATAAACGAAGCACATAGGCAAATAATTTCATTCGCTAATATAATTTTGTAGTCAGTTAAAATAATGAAAATAATTAAATTCACCGCAAATTGAAATTTTAAATGCATAAATTAACAAAGTTAAAAGCAAGCAAGGACATTTAAATACAGGCTATTTCAATACACTATTGATGCAATTTTAAATGCTTACCAAAAATATTTAGGTGACCTCCCAAAAATTATAATTGTTTCGATATTTACAACTATATAATGATATTAAGGCATATATTAAGAAGGAAATGAAAAAACAATTTAATACAAATACATATGCTTATATGCCTTTGTAACAAATAGTTACCGCACCGAGTTGAAAACATTACTCTTATAAATTTTAATATCTAGTCACAGAATTCAGATTTTCATTATTTTAGTTATCAGCCGTCCTAATTCCTGACAAACGATTTCAGTGAGCAAAATTAAAATTAATAATGAAGTAAATAAACCTTTTTACAGAATTTCTCTAAAAATTTTAAAAACTTTAATAGCAACAAATGCAAAAAACTAATCTAGACAAGTGAGATAAGTCCAAAATCGACGGGTAGGTCATCCTAAACGCCATATTTCGTAGAGAAACCCTAAGCATAGCCCTTTACTTATCTTGCTTAGTGACTTAGGAAGCCGATAGCAAGGAGGCACGTCTCACTTTTATATGTCATCACTAGTAACACACAATGGTCGAACACTCGGGTATTTTGAGCGAGAAAACATAGTGAAGTTTGCCAAGCACTGTTCAGTCGAGTTGGATTCTCCGAGTGAACTCTCTCTTGAATGTCGATTTGTCTGATTGAATAGTTATCATAGGCATACGCAGTTATCAGCTACTTCGAGAGTAGCATTTCTAACGTGAACTGTTTTAGGGGCGACATGGACATGTAGTTACAAGGTGTGGCGATGGCATTGCTGGGTAATTCACCATTGAATCTGACCATATTTAAAATGTGATTTTTTATTTCCTTTAACAAACTGAAATATGAACAACTTTGTGAAAAATAGTGAAGATGTTAAAATTAATAATGAAAAACTTAACTATAGATTCACAATCCTGAATGCTTAAGATTTTCGATTAGGTTCCGAGCTTATTCTTTCTTTTCTTATACCCAAACATCCCATAACCTTCCACGAGTAAACCTTTACTGTTAATGCTGCAAATATATTTTGAATACCCGAATAAGGTATTCAATATGTTGTCCCCAATGTACAGTATTTTTTACAGATAACATAATACATTTTCAAGAAACAAACTATTCTTATGATTATACGATTGATAAACTACGTAAAAGTACCAATAAAATTAACTTCGAGCACCAATTTAAAAAAAAATTACTATTTATTATTGTTTGTTCTTTACACGTTATGAATAATAAGAAATTAACTAAAAAAATTCTAAACTTTACATCAATATTCTTAATTTGGAAATATTGTATATAAAAGGAAAAAGGAAAGGAAAAACCGTTAAATAAATATAATATTCTGAATAAAATTAAGTTATCTATTCAATATATGACCGAGGAAAATTTAATCAAACGCCCTTCCTCTAATAATGGAAAATTCATAAATTGAATTCAATTTTCGAGAAAAACATTTCCTTGCTGAAGGTCGCTATCTAACAAATGTCGGCGTGAATGTCACACGTTGCGAATAAACATCGCCCTTTAAATTAGCTCTCGTATGGAGTAGGCTGCTCTGTATTCATGGAGTGTGTAACAAAATCAATGATTATTGACAGAGAAATACTGAAATTATTGGAAATGTTGTAAATATATTTTTATTATTTTACTTAATTACGACGCGTCGAATGTAATATTTTTTCAGTTTTGGTGAATATAAATAAATGCAAACTTATTTCGCACTTTTGTATGTATTTCATCTCTCAAACGACAAATCCAGTTAATAAAGATTGCTCTTGATTGAGGACGTCATAAAAATTTCTTAATTTATTTGCCTTGAAAATTTAAACTGAAATTAGTAATTTTTTTACTAAACATTTCAAGTAGAGTATAAAAATTATATACGTCAGAAAGAAGTTTCAATATTAGTATAAGGTAAAAAGAAATGAAAAGAATTAAGAACGGTCGTAAGCGATTAAAGTGTTATTGAATTACAGAAATTTCATTGTTATATTTACAGCTTGCTGGTAACCTATAAAAAATAGGCTTTTATTATTTCATCATTTAATGTGCAACCGAAGTTTAAGAAACTAAGTGGATATCCTCTATGAAGTGTTGGCAAAACTGTTTTTTTTCTAATTGTTTTGTAAACAGTTCTTAGTCTTAACATTTTGTTTGTCTAAGATACTAATGGACCAAGGAGACATTTTAAATTTATCCATTGATTATGAAGCATTATTTTTACATATTCATTTAATTTTTTTCTCTTGGAAACAGAATTAGGCTGGATATAATCGTAGCGGATAATTAGAAATGTTTCGTAAGTGACAAATGGCATTTTATTTAAAACTTTGACTCTGGATCAAGATGGTGTTATTAATTACCCCTCCGACTTCTTAAAATCCTTAAATACATTTGAATTTCCTGCGTATGAATCGCAACTAAAAGTCGGCCCTATTACGTAGAAAATAAAGCTTTGCAACATAACCAGACTTCAGGTGAAAAGTGTTCAAGGGGACGTTAGTTCAGCTATCATACTGACCGGGTGTGGCATTAGTGAGAATGTCTTTATCCTGTGAATGCCTTAAGTTTTTTCAAAATTTCTATTTAAGCGTCTAAAATTTTCCATCACTCCTTATGATGATCATAAATAAGTCATCAAAAATTACACACTAAGGGTTGTAGATTTTGTAAGGGTTGTAGCGTGCTGTTACTGTCAGCATTACGTCGTTCTCCGCATAAAAAGACAGGAAACAACTGTGAGTTAAAGTTTTTTTATATAGAAATCACTTTCTCATTTTTTTCCTTCATTTCTTTGGTTTTTTCCATTAAACTTCTACGCGGCCGAAGAAAAAATAGTTCACTAAATTTGAACCAGAATTCCAATTAGAGCCAGTTTGAAATCTAAAGATAGCCAGAAGCTAGTTTAAAATCTAGGGACAGAGATAATTTTTTCTTTAAAAAATTTAAAACTTTCTATAAATATTATGTCAGTTAAAAATTCAATTAACAAATTTCTCTAATCAAAACAAATATAATTCGTTTTTCCAATCCATGAAAACTCATTTCAAATTCTATAACTCATATACAAATATACTTAAAGCTCCAACAAAATAAACGAGATCCTTAATACTTTGAAGCAAATGTAAATATTGAAATTAACCGCGTTTTGTGTGAGGGATTTGTGAACACCGTGAAGTCATGTAAATATTTTCAGAAGTCGGTTCAGAGTGTTAATTTAGTGATCGCTCGAGAGTTCTCACCTTGCTGTTAGAAATGTTCATTCATGTTTAGTGTCTAAATATTTGTTTAAAGAAAAAAGTGGAAGTTAAATTCAAAACTTTGGTAATTGAAAATCTTCATGTGTAAATGACTTGGAAATCTACAAGTAATTGAACTAAAATAAATGGAATATTCGTTATAATGCCAATTCTTGTGTGTAAGTTTATCTATACAATAGTTTTTATAAGGCCAAAGAGAAAAAAGTAGTGAAAGAAAATATAAAGTTATAGGATAATGTCGGTGTATCAGACAAAATCCACATAGCAAAAACCATGCGATAAAACTACTCTTCGGTTGAACAGTTTTTAGGGGAACATTATTGGGGCATTCTAAACAGGTGTATTTGTGGGGAGGTTTCATCCACCGAATGTTATCTAAATTCCCATTTAACTGTCTAAAGTTTTCTGTCGATATTTAATTTATGATAGTAATGAGTAAGTCGCAAAGTTTGTCATTAAAGGCTTACAAATCCTTGACTTGCAAATAGCGTGCTTCTGCTACTGCCATCTTTTGCTCCGGAGTGAGTGTATGTTTACATCTTTTCATCTGAAATGAGGAATGTGATGTCAGTTATGGTTTACAGAGAAACTTTTTTTTTCCAATTTTTTTTTATTTTTTACATTAAACTTCTACACGGCTGAAGAAAAAAATTGAAATTGTAAAAGAGATAAGTAAAGTTACAGGGCAATGAAGATTGTTCACATATAGATGTACATTTCTTTTAGTAAACCGAAAACAAGGTATTAACCAACGAAGTAATTCTGTCAAATCGGTTTCATGTTAGAAGAGTGCTTAAGGATAATTCATTGGTACACTCAAATTTTTCACCGAAATATCTGTACATACAATATACAAAAATCTTTTCAGTGATAAGTTAACAGTTGACATTTGATGTGAAATGAATAAACATTAGGATGACAAAATTTAAGTGTAAATATATTTTATAATTTGCTAGTTGGAAAATATGAAATTGAAACTCATTCTTTGATGCCCTTCACATTTCCTCGACATTTTTCCATTTAATCGACAAGTTTATGTATAATTTTGATAAACTTGGATATATTTATGTAATAGTTAAATTAGTCGAAAACCCGATTACGTTTTAAGTGATTTTAACGAAGTATCTTCTGACCTTATATTTTTATACAATATGTAAATATTTATATTTACACTCGCCTTATATTACACAATATTAATAAATTACAGGGCGAAGTCTTTTCTATTAATTCTTTTCGTTGTTATCCCAATACATCAATACCAATAAGGATGATTTTGATTTATTTTAGTAGTATTTAAATGTATTTATATAAGCTAGTTTAGTCATAGTAGTTAAAGAGCTTAATCAATTAGTGAAGTATTTGTGGACACAAATTAAGTGTCATGCACAACATTATTAAGTGGACAGAAAATATTTTTCCGAAATGTCATAAACGAAAAGTTCCGAAAAGATCATTTTAAAAATGTATGTCAGATATAGAAAATGATAACAAATCTAAATGAAAATAAACTATACTATTTATGAAAAGACAAAACAATATTTTTGTATTTGCACTCTTAATAATTTATTTCTTACTTTCCGTGCAATTAATTGTTTCTACCAGATTAGTAATTTATAAAAAGGGATAATATCGTGTCCGACCTGATTTAACCACAAATTCAGAGCTACATAAAATTAATATTTTTATAACCAGGATGAAAAAATCACTTCAAACGTGCGAGTGTCTGTATAATGTATCTGAGACCGTAAGTAGTTATAAATAGTTTAAATAGTATAAAATAGAATAAACATTTTTAAACTCAATTAGGCATAAAGCAGGAGCAGAACCTTGTTTACGTAAAGTTTTGACCTAGTAAATCAAGTGAGTTTCGAGTTAGAGGGGTGTCAAAAGCTGCTCTATATGTTTCGTATAAATATCAGGCGGTGCTCACACGGCTGTCGATAATATGTCTGCATTCTATAATGTACACAGATCAATATACGAGAATTTATACCTAAGAATGAAGTTAAGTTGCAAAATTGCCTTCTTTTAGATATCAGTTGATAGCCAAACCAGTAAATACTTGAAAAATACCTTGAAAGTCGTTGTATAAGCAATAAACCAAAGATCTTTCTTTAAAAGGCATCGAAGGATAGGGGATCATACATGTAGACTCATAATTTATCCAGAGTTTCTCAATATAATAAATACACAATATAACGTCAGTGAATATCTTCCAAAACGAAGTGGAAATATCGTTATCGATTTCAGGGGATTCGCTAAGTCTATGTAAATTTATTATTCAATTAGTACGTAATTATGACTTCTGAGTTTGATTAGATGTAGCGCCTAAATTAAAGATTAAATTAACGTTAAAATGTACACAATCGTAAATTAATTGCGATAAAATATTTAATTTCAAATGTATTTTGTTATTAATATTCTACCTATTAGTTCTGCATTGGAGCTAATAAATAATTTCTTCTGAAGCTAATTTTAAAGAAATATTAGATTTATGAGGTCAACTTGAAAAATAGTAGTTTCAAAAAAATTTTTCTTAATAAAAATAATTATCAATTAATGTTTTATAGTACATTATAAAGTACATGAATCTTACCTTCTGATTATAATTAGAGTTGTGACCTTTAGGGAGGTAACACATCTTTTCTATTCACAATACATATGCAACAAGTTTACCCTCTGCAATGTGTACTTTTTTAATTTGTAGCATTATCAGTAATATAAAAAAATATAATTTATAACTTATAAATAATTAATTCATATAACTTATTTAAAAACTTCAAAGTACATATTTTGTCATCAAGAGTCAGTGTTACAAAAGCTTTAAATTCTTTTATTTAAAGCTCGAAGTAAACGACCAGTATGTTGATTTTATATATTTAGAAAAATTGTAACTTGATCATTTTCATTGCAAATTCTTTTGCTTACAGATCATTCGATATATTTCATTTATTATGGGTTGTTTTCTTTAATCATAAATAATTTTTTTTAATCGACGAACTTGAATAGCAATACGAGTACAGGGTTAAACCTTATAAACTTCTTAGCATTAGTAGATCTATAATATTTCCAGCTTTGGAAAAGCTATAAATTTTAAATCAATTTAAATAATAAGATTATTATCTAATTTAGTTCACTTCATTTGGTTTTTCGAAAACTTCCTGTTGTAATTTATTAACTACCTGCTAGTTTATAGTTTATTGCCAGGTTATGCCAAATATATACTATAATTATAATTAATGAAATTGTTACTGGCAAAGTAAATCTGCGCTCTTGCGAGTATTGTTCTTCCTCGATTATGATTAGATTTAAGAAGTTTAAAACATTCCTCCATTATTTATAAGCTAACTTCTAGTTTACATTTCAATTCATTTATAATTTTTTTTACAACTCAACGCTGCGAGAGTAAATTAATTCCATAAACACCTTTCATGTCACTTTTTTAATTTCGTAGAAAAATCTATTAAATATACGAATTATCGTTTTTGTTATTCAATCACTTGATGTAAATATTCAATATGTGGGCGGCGCCTCACAGCAGTAGAGTAATAGCACAGATGTGCGAAATTTACTGTGTGTTCACTCTGGTTACAATCCAGATGAAATGTATAAAATTAGAGGTATCAACTAATAATGTGAAAAATAGGAAGTAAATGAAAATATATGTCCAAAATTAAATTTGTGAAATGTGTTAGCATGACACCGTTTTTGCAATAATAAATGTAAGATAAATATGCGTTTGCTTTTACATCATTTGCACATACAAAGATGCAAATGCCATAAATGTGATTTCATAACTGTATATAAAATAGTACAATTTCAGAACATCCTACCAGATTTATATATTTTCAAGGAATTCTTATTACATTTTCTCATAATGTTGTTGTTTATGCAAGAATATTTCTTATTTATTTTCTTTCTATGTATGAATATTTCATAAGGTATATATATATATATATATATATATATATATATATATATATATATATATAATTTATGAAATATTATTGATGTTCAAATGTCATGTAAGCTGCAATTTTTTTTCATGGCCAATATTGTTTGGCTTTTAACAGATATGTTGTAGCATAAAACATACGAAGCTCAATTTGATACCAATGAGAACTAATTAGAGATTTTTGTAGTTTCATTATTATGTTATTATTATGGTAATATCAAAGTAAATTACTTTATACATATGAACAAAAGGAACTAAAGCGATACACATATCATGAATACATTTAAAAAGTTCAATTTATTTGTGGGCAGATTTAAATTCGAAATGAATTAAAGAATTAAATATTTTTCTTTTCTATTTTTAACATAAACGGTTACGATCCTCTCCAGGTTCGATTAGTTTAAACAAAAGACTAAAACATTTATCTACGCTTTTCTTTCAAGTATTTCCAATTTGTTTATCCTTACACAAAGCGGTTACAACAATTCCAGATGGAAATTCACTAAATATAGATTCTGTAGGGCAAAGGACATAAATAATTGATTAACAATTTTAAATCTCATACCTACGTTGTAATCAGTTACTGCAAAAGAGCAGTAAATACTTAATCAATTTGCCAAGTGGTTTTACTCTTTGAGAGTTTTGTCCCTACATTATTTAAAAGTACACAAACAATAGTATTAGATATAAAATTTTTAAATTATTGTCCATGTTCCCGGTTAAAGAATCACTTATTCACATGGCATTTAAAATGATATTATAAATAATCGAGCTGAAAATGATGTATTGATAACTTAAAAACTATTACAGTAGAACCTAAACTTTTAATTTGTCATTTACACCCACATTATTTACAGTAAAATACCAAGAATTTTACTAAAGCAATAGATCTTACAGGTCAAGCTAAACATAAATTATTTTGTCTGATTGAACCATATCTTTGGGATGCAAATATAACTTGAATGAAAATATAAATTTCATTTAGGCTGCACAATTTCTTAATACATTTTTTGTAGCCTATAATATAAACAAAACAAAAAAGTTGAGCTGTAATTTTTCAATTGCCTATTGGAAATTAACACAAAACAAAAAAAAAATATTTAAACTTAAAAAAAAACTAAAACTTTTAACGAGATTTCTGTAAACTATTTTCTGTGAAACTCTATTTTGCGAACAATCTTCTGTAAAATATCATATTATTTCTTCATCATATTTTTTATTTGTGAATGTATTTGCTATACTATATATATATATGACTACATTTAACTACCAATATGCATTGTATCCTCAATAAAAAATAACACAATGAATATGTATATATATATATATATATATATATATATATATATATATATATATATATATATATATATATATATATATATATATATATATATATTTATACTCTTATTCGCATGTGTACTTTTATACTTGCGTGTGTTAAAAGTAGCTTTCTCACTTGTAATAATAATTTTCTTAATAATTCTAACTATTGAAAGTAAAGTATTGCAGCAATAAAAGTCAGTAGTAAATTACGGTAAGACATTCTTTATAAAAAACGACATTAAGTCATTATTCTAAAAATACTTCTGTTTATGGTCTCCAAATTTCTCACGCCAAGACATACATGAAAGAAATAAAAATCCACCGCTTGGATCGATCTATGTATTCCTTCATATTTAAGTAACAACTCCGAGCTACCAGGTGTAAACTTTGAATCGGTTTATCGATAACACCTCTCGTTATTTTACGGACTGACTACTACGAGATGTACGTAAAACTTACCTGTTCACGTGTACAGACTGACATAAAAATATTTTAAAACATCGTATATGAAACGAATTATACAGTGTATCAATACCGTATTTAATAGTGTTTTGACCCTCTGCTATATTTAATTCTCTGCAATGATATTATCGTAGGCCTGCTGTTTGATTATAACCTTATTTTATAACAACTACTAAAAGTCACTGACACTGGAGAATATTGATTGGAAGTTTATAATAAATAAATATTCAATAAACTACAATTTCAACATACACTCTAGCCGCCTTTTTTGGTATTTTGGAAACACATTAAGACGCTTTGAATATTACCGAACATCTCTGAAACAAATCGGAATATATTCAAAATATCTGAATCCAATACATTTTCAGATCCACGGAACACGATCAGGTTTCCGAATGTAAAATGCAATTTAACTATTTAGAGATCCATGATTGGCACATGTTTGTAATTCTTTTGTATTTGCTTCGACTTTTTGATCGATTTTCATAGTCCGAATTTCATGCGCATACGTCCCAGAACTTCACAAGAGATCCTATAACATTCTTTCAATGAATGTACTATTAAACTGTGAAGTAGATCAAACCTTCATACAATTATTCGGAATTTCTCAGCGATATGCGTATTGAAGGCAATAAGCATACTGAAATATTTTTCTTCTGTCACATATTTCCTGATTTACCTTTTTAATTCTGATCTTCTTCATTCTTATCAACTCGACTATCATATTTTTAATAAATTTTTGCCCTTTAATTATTGTCAATTTAAAAAAAAATTATCAATTTCTACAATGCACAATTTGTTCCAATACACGATGTTTAGTTGGATGAATGTTTTTATAGCAATCGATTATACTGGTAGATTTATATACTTAAGACATTATATTAACAATATATGTAACGTTGTATTAAACAATATATGTAATTAGAAATTGGAAATAAAGTCTTTATACGGTTTCCACTTTCCTTTCCAACTTGATGCTGTCAATGGTGAACAAATGTTCATGAAATTAAATAGAATTATATACAAATTGTAGGAATTTTGGCAAGCGACCAAATTTTTCTGATTAGAGGAATTTTGGTAAGCGACCAAATTTTTCTGATTAGAGGAATTTTGGTAAGCGACCAAATTTTTGTTGACGTCTACCTAATTAAGTTGCAAACTGCGTTATGTGCCCATTACTGTCGTAGAAAATGTAATGAATATAAACAGATGGCTAATTTTTCTAAGTTGTTGAAGAAACAAAATATGTAAGAGGAGTGTGTAATAATGATTACTTGACGGAGAAGTAAATCATGTAACAGTATTACATTAAAAAACGCCCTCTAACATTGTTTTAAATAATATACTGTTACTTATGCTAATTTTTGCGAAAGTCCGTTTAATGAAAGTAACGAATATTTGTATCTAGAAATCTTGTAGGTTTTTTATAAATTACGGACAGGATATATTTTCAAAATCGAATAATGATAAGTTGAATAAAATTTAGTTTTCATAGATATGAATCGTATTTTAAGTTACAACAAATAGATCACGTCTTTATTCAAACCACATAGCATTTAATCATTAAATATATCAGATTCCCTGAAATCAACAAAAGCTATTGTAAACTGTCATTATAACGTGATCCTGAATGAATCCTGATATTTCAGCTTTTGTGAAACGATAAATTCATAATGTCTGCTGTTTGAATCATATGAGGAATTTCTCATTTCCTTGTACCCTCTGTCGATGTCCAGATCCCTAAGTCTAGCCGTTAAGCAGTTTAAGCGTGCGGGTGTACCAATATCGTTAACTAGTTTCCCAGCGGGTGGCCGAGTTGGGGTGTACATGTCCATGTAAGCGAGAACTAGGTGACGCGTCGGGTATTGCGAGTGACCGGTTGAAGGAAGTAAATAAATCCATAAGCAATGGTTTGCCACGGATAATAACCAATATAAAATAAAATAGGTTTCTATTTTATATCATTTTATACTCGTTGGATATGCGTAATATATTATTGGGTGGCGAATACAGGTTCAAAAATAAAATTTTCAAAAAGTAAATTAAATTTTAAATGTATTAAGCACATTCCTTAACAAATAATTTATCTAAAATCCAAATATTCTTCAAAGTTTATTTTTCATAACATCGCTTATTTGCTCAATGAAAATACACCCTGATTAATAGAAAAATTCACAGTAAACTTGAAAATACTTGTGCAACCTGAGATCGATTATATATGCTAAGCTTACAGCGTACGTAAAATAGTACACATACTTATCCGTAACAAGTTTAACACAAGCCAAGATTATACAGTGCACAGTAAATTTAATCAGTCATATTAAATTACTGAGGGTATCGTTGTTTTCGCAATAAACTCTTAGAATGGAAATAATTCTGTTTTATAGTTTCACTTATGCCTTAAAACCATCTTTATAAATGAGCAGTGTCGTACTTGTCTTTAGTTATAATTACGTGAAATGCGAAATTTAGTTGAAAACAAACTTATTTTTTCAGTCTATTATAAAACCAAAATTACATCCGGTTACGAGAACTTTTTGGTTTATAACAAAACTATAATATAATATATAAATACTTAAATTACGTTTATTCTGACTGGAAAAAAATGTTATGAAAAGTAATTACACAGTTTATTTTCAGTCAATGGTACCATTCGGAACTGCGGTCTTGCGAGAGACCTACTGAAGTATTTTCGACTATTGACAATTTAGCTGTACATGATGAAAACTTGCTGATTTTCAATTAGAAAACAGTATGTAAATTTTTAAATCTCGATTATGCTGACCAAAAAGAAAGTTGACACAAATAAATTCACCTTCCTTTTATAATTAGTGGTACCAACCGGAAAGGAGCTGCAATGATGCAAAACGATGCGGTGAGTGATATTATGACATAACGCCGAATAATTTTAAGCCTTAAATTGTAGTATTAATTATCAAATAAAAATTGAACCAAATGGGTAATATTTTGCTGCTTCAAATCCAAATAGCTCCATAAATATCGTATGAATTCATTTTTCCTACTGAAAAAAATTACTTAAATATAACATTCTTACATTCTTTTTTCACCGTACCCATTATGTATTGCAGTTTGTAATGGGGTTTTCGTTTGGCCGAGCATCCTCCAGTGACATTGCGACTTCTATTGTATATTATATACAAGCATGCGGAACCATAAATGCAATATACATAATTAGATTTATTTTTAGTTCAAAAATTTGTCTAGACGAAGTGCAGAAACTTTTCAAATACGAGTAGAATCCTTATTACGACGGTTCTGTGTTGGGTAAACACGTTTATAAACATTTAATGGTATACAATAATTTTATTAAACTATTTACGAATATTATTTCTTCACGATGAAAATATATTGCCTACATATTATTTACAAGCGTAGAAACATGGTGTATACTTCATAAATTGTAAAATCTAATATCATCGCAGGAAAACTAGCCTTTAATCTTTTCAGCAGATTTTACCAAACCTATATTTCATGATTTTTGGTTCAGTAGACTCGAGTACAGGGGGTGGGGAAACCCTATTTTTATATTATTTAAGAGTATTTTTTAATATGTAATTTAAAATTATAATGGAAAATATTTTTGAATTCCTCGTGAAAATTCCATTCAAATAACAGGTGCGCATTATAAATAAAATTTAAAAAAAATTAAGTGCTTTGTTTACTCCCTCTTTAATTCTTATATGAAGGTTTTTACAAACTTGCCTTACTGGAAAATATGTGCGTTAATACATTATGTTACTGAACCAAATTTAAAATTTCTACGTCACATAGTTCTGAGAAAATCTATTGTCAGCGAGGGCAGACGACAGGTAGGCGAGAGTGAATTTATAAGGGTACCGTTTTTCAGTTTGAGGCCAGAACCCTAAAAAACATGAAAATTTCAATGAGAAATGGTAACCTGCAGTATTTGTTAAGAAAGTTATTAAAATATTAATATAATATTTAAATGTAAATAAAGTATTAATAGTTTAATACAAATTTATATTAATTACAAAAAAGTTTGAGTTTAAGTTGTTAGCCAATGTGTCACAAGCTTTATGTACCTATAGTATATGGCGACGGGATTCGAAAAATACAAAAGTATTTCAAAAAGAAGATATTCGTATAGTTTAATTTAATTTTTATATATTTTTAAATAATTTGTGACCTTACCTAAGATGCCGTATATTTATTTAAGATATTTTGATTACTGTGATCTCGTAATCAACTTATATGTTGTAATATTGAGTATATAGACTTAATAAAGAAAAAATAACGTAAATTTATTGTGATATCTCGGTAACTTATATGCCCGAAGACGACACTGTACTAACGAAGTGACGTTCGATTCCGCAGGTTTTATGGAGTTCACAACTTCCGTGTACTTTTATTCTGTAAGAATTTAGGCTGCAATTCATTTATCTTACTTCAATATTACTTAGCCATGTTTCAGAATATGTCTTACCTTAATTTTATTATTGAAGAAATGTTTATTTATCAAATCCATTATCTACTCGTCGAAGTTACATGACGTGGGTACAAAAATAAATAATATACAATTCTCATACTAAAAACCTTTTCACTTGCATTACTACAGAAGTGCATTGTAGGTGCCACGCCAAATTTATTGTCAGAACTTAAAATGTTTTATCGGTTTGCAAGATTAGAAAACTTTCCAGACACATTACGACTAAATGTAATGTCTTTGTTTTATCCGTGGATGTAGTAAGGAATTTAAGCTTCTTGCAAACATTGTAAAATAATGAGCCATGCAGCGACGTAAATTTTACTTTACGATATTTAAATTTTAAATAATTATTGTATTTATTTAGTATTATTTCTACTTTCTTTATGTTTTTTACCACAAACTAGGTTTTGTTGTATTACATCATCTTCAGGTGGGCTATTAGCAAAGATCTTTGCTAATAGCCCACCTGAAGATGTTGTGATAGAACGAAACCTAGGTCGTGGTAAAGAACTTAAAGAAAGTAGAAATTATATTACATCACGTAGTTTCATTTAATTGTACACAATATTATTTTATTTATAATGAGGATAGTTTTTTGCCTCGCTTAGCCCACTTCTGTTTAAATCTAAGTTCTCCATTGTCGTGGAGTAAATTAACCCGTCGCCCAGACCTGGTTTGGAGCCTTAATGTTTAATAGCTACTCCGAATCGCTCGGAAAATCGTCTAGCAGCAGTTTCTGTATGCAGCATACACTGCGTGTGCTTTTTGCTTCTAAATGATCAGATTGAAATTTATAAAATAAGTATATTATAGCCTATATTTTCTTGATATTGGCATGACAATATTCAAACCATAAATGTCATCGAAGAATGCGGCGCACTCTCTATGTAAATTTGTCCTTTGAATATTTTGGAAGTTTAAGCAAAAGTTATAGAAATTGATGAAAATGAAATTTATTAATTTTTAATTTAGTTGATAAGCTAATAAATTTCGTTAAAAAATGTGAATACAAAATTATTTTTTATCGAAAACATAGTAATTTAAAATCTTTATATTTACACACAAAAACAAAGGCAAATTCAGAAAACATTTTCTTCAATATTTTTGCTTTTGAATTTCTACGCATAACTTATGATATTTTCCTCCAAGCAAATTAATGTCTACGTTCAATTTAAATTTATCTACATAAATTCATGTCGAAGAAAGTTTAAAGTAACATCTGCATATTGAAATTTAAATGAATACATTATAATTTCTAGATAATTTGCCGCTAATTCGTGTTCTTACGCGTCGTAATTCGTTACTTATATTTTTATATCGCACAGAATTTTTTGGTAAAACTGACCTATCTACATAATTTTTTAACTAATTGCAAGACAGTAAAACACATGCAGAGTTAAAAATGTTTAAATAAAATGTACTAAATGTGATGATATGTAGTGTAAAGGAAGGATATGAAAGTAAATTCGAAATAATTAGACGCAGTTTGTGTTTAAATCTTTAATTAATTTGTTTCTTCTACTAAAAGGCTTTTCTTCAAACCATAAAAACGTGTGACCAAACCTGACTAAGGTCTGCGTTAAAAAATCACAGGTATGTCTATACCTGTAAGGTGCTAATCACTAACAGGTTTGCATTAAATTCTAACAAATTTATTTTGTGACAAACTTATTTTGCTTCGCAAAATACGATTTACGACGGCTATGATAAAATTTATTTGTGAAACACGTTAATTTTATTATGAACAGTTATTACAACTCGCTTAGTATATGATTAGACTAAAGTATTATAGCAATGAAAGCGCTTCAACTGAAACGTTTCCTTTCACCAAAGATTAATAACGGCATTTTTAGTAAATACATTCACACATTCACATATCACATATTTCTCCATTACTGACTAATAAAAACAGCAAATGTATAAAAGCATTGTTGAATAATTTTACTCAAAAGTATTGGGTCTAATTCCATGAAGTATCTTTTTAATTCTATTTGAGGTTTGGTTTCTTTTTCTTTGTTCGCTCGTTGTGCTAATTTTTGAATGCACGACAAATCCAAATTTCTAATAATTATTAATTCTACACCACTGTAAAATATATTTGGAGCTGTTTAATTAAGAATTTGCTTTTAAGTCACGTAAAACTTTTTTCTTGTTCTTTTATAATTTTCTAGTCATTCCAATTAACGTATTAAAGTATTTTTTTAACGTGTAAAATTTTTCAAACACTTCAGTGATGATTTCGTCAACTTAAAGGAGTAAAATAATTTCTATTTGAAGGACTGCAAATAACTTATTAAAACCTGCGGATTTGTTTCTGCTATTGTTTTCATTTGTTAAAAGGAAATTTAAAGAAATTTTACGTAATTAATTATTAAATTAGACATATGAGTGCTGAACATATCTTTTTATAAAATTTCAACTTTACAAACCAAAAATTATAAATATTGTTCAATATAATCAAAAGTACATGTAATATATTTTATTAGTACATTGCATTTTATTTATAAATTTATAGACTATGAATGTTATAGGTTATGTCAAGTAATATTAAAACCACATCACGATACCGGGAAATCATCTCCGCAATCAGTGTTCAAATTAAAAAAAAATTACGTTTTAATAAATTATGGAATGTTTATTTATGTATCTTTATATATTTTCTTCTCTCCGAAGAAAAAATTGTTAAAGAATGTTTCTTTAACTTTTCCCGTCGAAAAAAATGTTTGATCGTAAATCCAAATATGCAAATCTGCGTAAAGACTCTATTTTGAAACACAATTCAGTGCTTGTAATATATAATAAAGTACAAAGAAAGGTACTATGAAACGAAAAAACATCAGATGTCAAAAAATAATCATGAAATGAAATAAAAAATAATCTTTTACTTGTCTACAGTAGCTTATGACGTATTGAAAATATAGAAATAGGATAAGTACTCTTTAGGTACTAGACTAGTATGTCTTTAGGTACTAGAGTACCTAAAGTCTAAAAAAAAATAGTAATTTCGTGAGTATTTCAATTAATAATGAAGATGAGAATAATTTCAAATATGGATTTCAGTATTTTTGCTGAAACAAGTTTTGTTTTCATTCTTTTTTGCAATGGCGAGTGGGAGTGGAAATTATGGAATATGGATATCTTCCATGGAACCAAACATTTTTCTACATAAATTTATTTCTACATTTTTATTAGATCTACTTTAATTGCTTAATCATATTTTATATAATCTTTCATCTATTAAATTTCATCATAAAATGTACAATTCATATAATTCTAGTGAAATTGAATCCACTCTTTTTTCTATTCAAAATACTTCTTGTTTTTACATATAAAGTCTTTCACGTTTTTCACGCCAATTCAAATATTATTGTGGTGAAATTCAAGGAAGGAATTTTTCATACTGTGTATGCAAATATTTCCATTTTTGCAATGAAATCGGTCAGAATAAACACTCTTTTTAAAGATACCGTCAAACAAATCAGCCTTTAAGCGTTAGAAGAAATGTAAAAGGTTATAATGTTTTCGTTATGAACGTTTCAATACAACCGATTGCCGACACAGCTTATTACAAAAACTCGGCGCTTTGAGGACTGTTGTCTTAGAGGAACTCATTATATCCGCACACTGAGCGTGGACTTCTCTTAGTATTGCAGACAACTGAGCAGCTTCAAAGTGTTTTAATTACTTTAAGAACTAATGGTGTTAAAGTAATTTACCTGGAATTTTGGTTTACGTTTTGGGTACTTACAATAACATTCGTGTAGAACTTCACTATGTTTATCCATTATGTTTTATCCATCTAATATATAATGCTTTTTTTTGTATTCGTAGGTCGAATATATTTGATATTTTAGATATATTTGATATTTTACCTATAATAAATATTTATATAATATTAGATGATACCAAGATTCGATTGACGATATTTTCTAGAAACAAAAAATTATGTTTTATAGCGTACTAGGAACCCGGCCCGGTTTCGCACAGGTAGATGGTGGAAAGGGATATTCACAAATATATGGATTTTTTCCTACTTAATCGTTGTTTACCGCCACAGGTCGGTTAATTTACACAAAATCTATATCAATTTTATATCTTTGAGGTATCATTAATTATTTATGTCCGGATCGTTTGTCCAGCGTAATGAAGTATAAGTGTATCTCTCCGAATGTTGCGTAGAGCTGGTAGATTAGAAAAAAACACAAATAATGTGAAGTTTTAAATCATCACATAACAATGTAATGATCGCTAAATATTGACCACAAATTTTAGTGAGGTGTATTATAACACGAATTAAAAAAGAAAAAATAAAGGCTTTAAGGTTTAATATCACACGGGACAGGGCAACGTACATTTAGAGGTGTGAAAAAAAATTGGACCCTGAGATCACTTCCAGCATATTTAAAGTCTCGCCCTATCCTTTATTTATTGTCATTCCAAATGCTAGCCACCATACAATGATAGAAATCACTGTTACACAAAACAAATAATAATTTACGCTGGTCATATGTATCATGTTTTCAGAAGTCATTACTTTTTTCGACTTACTCGATAATTTTTACCATAGTTCAGCCAAATTACAGAAAATTTTCATAAATTATACACATAAAACTTTTTCTTCAATCACTCTATCTATTGGCGAAAACTGTATAAAAATCCGTGCAGTAGTTTTTGAGATTATCGCTTACAGACATACAGACGGAAACTTTGTTTTATACTATTTAGTGATGATGATATTGATGAGATACGCGGTAAAATGAGGATTGTATATCGTGAATGGGTTAATAGTAGAATTTAGCGAGTTTATTTTTTGAATTTAATTTTACTCTTCCAAAACATGTGGAAATACAAATGTTGTGGCTATACAGTATGTTTTTCTTTAATTTTGATATATTGATAATAATATCTACGTAGTTGGAGAAAAAGCCGCTGATTTGGCTGCTTTCGCATTGTCGTTTAAAATAAAAAAACCACTGACTATAATGTCATTAAAAAGTAATGCCATTATTGTCAGTGGCATTACTTTTGAATGACATTATGGTCACCTTCCTAAACCTTCGATATTATAACGAGATTTTGATATTTACGTGGTTTATAACTGTCAGAGGGCATGATTTTTTCCGACTTACTGGGCATGTTTTATCGTAGTTTTACCAAATTACACAAAACTTCATAAATTACACGTATTGATCGTGATCGTGAGTTACTCTGTCTACTGGTGAAAATAGGTGCGGTACTTTTTAAAATTATCGCACTCAGACATCAAGATAGACAGGGACTCTGTTTTATATTATGTAGTGATGGACGATACAGTAGGCGATTTACTTGTGTAATAACAACCAATAATAATAATTTTATTTAGGTATAGTTAGTAATTATTTAGGTATAGTTATACGTGTATTTAGTTGTATACTTTACGGAACACTTGTAATATTAATTTTACTTGAATGGCTTCTTATATTTGACGAACTTTCACTTTTTTTTAAATATTCTTGACGAACTGTCTTGATTGGACTAATTGTTTTCCTTTGTGTTAATTTGTGTAAATTGTGTATTATAAATTAAATTATATATTAAATTATTTGTAAAAAATCAGCATATTCCTTACGTCAAAATATCACCGTTGTAATGTAATTCATTATTTTTTACTTATTAAATTATCTTATATCCGATCTGTGTAAATTCACAGTGATAATTTAGTGACAAAAATGATATATGATTACATGATTATCACAGGGGCTGAAAATGTTTTTTAGTGTTAAAAATTTAGACAATACAGTGTATAGTAACCAAAAAATGGCATTTTGAAAATTATAATTTTATGTCTTTAATAAATAAATCACATATTATCGTACGAAGTTAAAATAATTAACGCGATTGGATAATTCCTATAATATTATTATAGTTATAAAACGGAACGATGTGTAGTCTGATATTTAATTAAAAAACTTTTAGGACCTGGACGCCACCGACAAATTGTATAAAAAATCTAATGGGTTTACATCGCTTTTGGTATCTAATAGAAGTCTCAAAAACCTTATGAATTTCTGATTAGATGTTTTTGAAATTTTTAGCGTTCGAAGAATCAATATATACATAAATTTATGCAGAAAAAAACATATCCACAATAGGCAAAGATTTTGTTTTCTTTGCTTAAATAATATTTACGGTATTGCAAAATGATAACGAATTTAACCGGTTCTCCTCCCAAATACATCTCAAACGTTCTACTTATATGAGGGAAAAAAGAAAAAAACCATAGGAAAGATAATTAACAACAATATAACCATAAAAATATTTTATTAAAATCAAAGGAAGTTTTGAATAATCTAAAGTGCAATTTTGCTTACGGTCGTTGTTATTCTGTACCTGAGAAAAAATAAATATTAGAGAGAAACACTTAACCCCGTGGGGTCAACAAAATGTTTACATTTTATTGATTCAATAGTTCACTATGTTCCTAATCATAGTGAACTGTTGAATCAATTTTGGCGAAGATTTTATTTGTATGTGTATATTTTTCGGTCAATTTCTTAACTGGTATAAAACGGTCTCAAAAACTGAAGCTCGAAAAAGTATTTGTTTATCTAAGTTATCCGTTTATTCAAAAAAAATATATGCTACCATTCTGATCTTCATGAAATACTGATGAAGAGGCTGAATAACTTTCGAAGTTTATGAATATTCTAAACTTTTTACCTCATGAAATATAATCTTTTCTTTAATCTTCTTTACCCCTAATATTTCAAAATCCACCACGTGACTAATTATTAAACGACGACCGGGGAAAACGGTCCTGGCGTTGCAGATTTAGAATATGATTTCTCAAAAAGTGATATTATTTAAACTATAAAAAGTAAACCATTAAGCAAATAAAAATCAAGAAAAGGCAAATGATATAAGACTATTTACGATCATGTAATAAAAACAAAAAAGGTATTTTCATAAACCCGCATATGACAACTATATTTTTAATAAACCAAGAAATGTAATAATTGATTAGGCAAAATATCAGTACCAGTTGCTTTTTTGCCATTGCCGATATTAATAAAAAATAACTGTTAACGGACATTGAAATTTGTTCTGATGTGGTCAAAGTGCGTGTCTTTTCTAATCTTTTCTCTTGAACTATTTGAATTCATCAGGTGGCTTTTTTCGATAATCCTGTCGTACCTGCAGGTTTCATAAATTAGTATGGTGAATCTGTGTATAGAGAATTGAACAAAACGTAATTTGCGCATGTTCTATCTTACTGAATGAAAAACTTCCGTGGATATAAGCTTTTTCTGAAACATACAAGATTCATTTATTTTTTAATTTTGTCTATTTCATAGTGTTATTTCGATACTTATAACATTTAGATTAAACACAATATGAAGACTTTCCGATTTTCCAGTTGAATGTGGATTACTAATATGATATTTTAAGAAAATTAAACGTATCTGTGAAAAATAAATTGTAAATATGATTTTATTCTAAAAATTAAAAAAGTCTAAAAATAAATTTGAATTCTCACAGTAAAAAGAATCACTGAGATGTATCATGATCGATGTGATAAAAAATGCTGGAAACTTTACTCACATATATTCACTGTAAAAATGAAGGGCTAACAAGATAAAAGTATAATCCAAATTGGATAGGAATATATGTGAAAATGAAGTATTATTTTTATTAATTCTGATAGTATGTAGTCCGTCATATTTTTTCAAAACAAAATATCTGTGTAGGTCCTTTTAAATTTATTCACATCTGTAACGATGAATTGTGGTATTTAAATAAAAAATTATATACGGTCATTAATATTTCCGCAAACTAAATGGTATTATAGGTAATTTATGTGATATTTTCATTATTATAAAATTTAGATGGATGGAAGGAATATATTAGTCACATGAAAAGGAAAATAATCATTAATTAATTAATGAGCGTGATTTTCTTTGACAAATGCATTAAAAATAGAATAAACAATTTAGAGTGTTTTTTATAACAAGCGATAAAAAAAATCGGACAAAATTGTAGTATTTAAAGTGTTTTTAACAGTATATCGTTTGCGTACATTGGTTGCACAATGACCTTTTAACGAAATTTTCCTTATCTTTTACCCTCGGAACTGCCACCATTTTCAAAGTGTTGAGTCCATTTTCTCTATCCACCAACTTTATTTAGATTTTGATCCAAGCTATATTTGTCAAATATTTCTCCCTATCGACTAAGGATTTTGGTTTCTAGAGCATATATAAATTTCTTTAAATAGGATATACATATATATATATATATATATATATATATGTATATATATATACATATATATATATATATATATATATATATATATGTATATATATATACATATATATATATATATATATATATAAAATTTAACGATGACATTACATTTGACGTGTGAGCATTATTGTGTAGCAAAATGTAGTTAAGTCAAGATCTTAGTAATAGGTCGATTTATTCGAAACTTCTCTAATATATTTTGAATTGCGTTAAAAGTCAGATAATATAAGTGCACAGGAGGTCCCGTCAGAAGTAATTATATTACTACGAAGACCTTATACGAATTTAGGAAGTAATTTTACATATATCAAATGTAATGCTGCCAATATTGGTGATATGCGTACTCCGTCAACCGACTAATAAAATGAGCAATTTATTAGCACGAGTTTTAGATCTGTTTTCTTACATTACATAAAATGACAACAATTTTACTAAAAAAACCGTTACGTGCGTCAAGGGAAAAATGATCAAGATCCAAAAATAGCACAGTAACAAGTGGCAACGTGTAGGAAATCTTACAAAAAGAAGCAAGAACTATATTACTTAATTATTCAAGAAGGAATTTATGATTCCTTATTATGGATTTTCTTATTATAGATAATTGGACCAGAAGGCAGCGTTGGCAGCTGAAAATTCCTATGAAATTTCCATGTTGTTTGACGGGACACGTATAATAACATATTTCCTGATTCTGAAAACTAAATTGTTCGCAAGATATGCTCCCATAAAATATAAACCTGCGGTCCTATAAAAACTAAAAAAACTTTTTGAATCCAGACCGCGTAAGTAAAATATTTCAGAAAATCTATCCACAAAAATTTCCATAACGAGTATTGCTAATCTCAGTTGTTTTATTTGCATATTTTCAGAAATATAATTGATTTGGCTTATATTGACTCTTGATAATATGTGCTATTAAGAAGTGCACATTATTGCGATTTTAATATAAAGAATAACGGAAATCCCTTTTGACATTTGCCCCTTTTACAATTAATCGCAGAAGCTATGTATTTAAATTTTAATTAAAATTATTAATTTTCACTCACAAAGTAAGCTTATATCGCAATTAATCAACCTAAAGCTTTACGAGATTATTATTATTTTTCATTTTTCTTCATAGAAATTGTGAATTTTTTTTTTCAAATATCATATGTATTTAGTTGAACTTTAATCTGAATAATTCCATACAATCGTAAGAATAACAAAAGTTTAAAAAAAAATGTAAACAGCTTTAAATAAGCAACGAAAAAGAAGTGCAAGGTAAAAGCACAAAATAATAACAATGTGAGTATATAGTTGGAATTATTGTGGTACAATATTAGCATACCAGTGCTAAAGATTTTTGGAATCGATGCTAAGTCGATTCTTATCTCCTCTCTTATGTATATGTACAAATCTGTACAATACTGGCACCGACTCCAAAAATCTCTAGCAGTAGCAATATTTTGCAAACCTTTTATATTCGGAAACGAAATTGTGACGCAAAGGTTCCTATTAAGTAATTATGTTTCAATATTTTATACTTTTCTTGTATTTTAATTATTTTATACTTCACCGTAGACAGCGCTTCAAGCCTGTATATGCCAGTAAGTATTGCATATCTGTCTAATAAAATTCTAGTCACTTTACTTTTCGTGTATACCTGTACATATGTACTTACTTGACTGTTAACAATCTTATGGATATATGCCTTTTTTATATCTTTATGCATTTACTTGCCTACTTTTATTTTAGTTGCATCATGCCTTTGTGTGTACTTGTATACAGTTACACGTCTATTTATTCTATTATTTTCTTGCTTGCGTCAAGATAAGTGAAATGAGTCCAACCTTGATGAGTTTACTCCATGTCAGTAAAGAGATCCTATCACCAGCTCCCAGCTCCATAATTGTACCCTTATTTTGCAAAAGGGCAGATTTATATCAAACTTTAGAGATATTATTATTAAATTATCATTAGACTTGTATCAATGGAACTCCATCAGGGTACCTTCACTATTTAGCGTTTAGGCGTTTTATGATGTACCTGCAATTTTTATGATAAGATTCTTATAAAATTTTGGTGGTACTATGCTGAAATTATAATCTTCCAAATAAGAAAAACATTCAAATTGGTTGATAAATACCGGAAATATGAGGTAATGTTCACAACAAATATGCAGTTAAATTTAAAACCTCCCCCTTTTTAAACTCGGCTGAAAAGAAAATAATGACACTCGATTATTAAACATATTTAAAAAACTTATACAAAAATTTTAAAGGTAAAATAGCCTTAATTGTGCTGAAGGCCGATTGCGAAGCGAGGAAATAATTTGCCTAACAATCACCTGACAACGTCTCTAATTGATAAAATAACTAATATCGTGATGTTCTGATTTCAAAATCGAAGAATATTCGTTTTGATCTTTTGTATTTTGGCCTAATTAATAGAGGAAAATATTTTATATTATTTATACTAAAAGCCTCTTTTTAAGTATCGTTATCTCTACCTTTTTAAGGTTTTTTGTATTCAGAATGATTAAAGAAAGAAACGAACTAAAATTTATTAAAAACAAAATGGTGGAGTTGAAAATACCGGAAATCGATCCACATTTTTAAAGGATATGTTTATAATATGGAAGGAATTTATTATATTACCCTTATTGTTATTGCAAAATTTACAGGTCGATAGCCTTTTAGTTTAAGAATCGATTTTTATATGAAAATTTCATGCTTATCAGCCACCAAACTATATACTATAGATTTCTCCCATTGTTCTTATTCAAGCATCCAATCTATAAATTTTATTCTGAGCACTCTCCTGGAATGTTGTATCGATTTCTACTCTGTTGGCAACTTCCAGAGGGCAACTGAAATATTTTTGAATGGTCTACTGCCTAAACTGTTGTTACAATTTGTTAGCTCTTTTTGTTTGTCCTATAACAAAGGTATAATTAATTTATCCAACCTTTAGGTTATTACTGTTTAATTATTTTAGATCAAGCTTCCACAGACGGTATTGTACATCGTATTTATTACATTGTAAATTATATTTAAAACAAGCTATTAGTTTTAAAGGTAGAATTGTAACCGTAGTTGTGTCAAGTTTAAAATTTCTTTACATTTGAACATTGTTACACTAAATGATAAGAATTCGTATTATACTTATACACTTTTTACTTCACATCCTTATACTAATACAGCTTCAAAATATGCTACGATAGAAGGAATGATGCCATCGTAGGACTTCGAATAAGTAACATATTTATTGCTATGCAGACAAATACATAGGACTGTTAAATATTAAGAACGGTAAAGTATCAGTCATGTGTGGTTTTCCTTATCAAATTTGAATAACGAGTAATAATAAATAGGCTTGTCCATGAATTTGGCCTTTTTTTCGTCGAAGTAATTATTAGGGAATATATTTTATAAATACCAAAAACGAATTATAATTGGCTACAACTATTTATGTCAAATATGTCTTTTGAATAAACATAACTTTTATTAATGATATTATCATGTTAGAATAAGTTGTATCTCAGTTTAAATCTCTGTTAAGAACGGTTTTATTTCCTTCATTTTTATTAACGAAATAAAATTGTTCTTAAATCTCTGTACAGTTAATTCTAATATGAAAAATATAACTAAGGTCAAATTGATTTTTTTTAAATCAAAATATAAAAAAAACACGTTACATTCATGTGAGCATATAAAATTGGTGAATAATATCAACTGTAACATTTTATTGAAAACGAGGAATTGCGTGTTTTCATGTGATTAATTTTAAGACAAACTGCACTTTATTTATATTTTTTATTTCGAAAGTCATGTAAATAAAAAAAGCAAATATATGTTTTTCCAGACACATTATAAGCTTGTTTGTTATGCCCAGAAATTCGAATTTGCATTATTGACTTACCCCTATTATGTTTACACCTCATTATTAAAACACTAACAAATTAGTTCGTTGTAACTAACCAATCATGTTATAAAGTAATTTAAATTTATCTAAATAAACATTTTTGATATTAGAGTTTTAGGCAAAATATTCATTAAAAATAACGAAAAAGTCCATTATATTAATTGCCACCTGTGATTAATAAAATAGTTAGTTTTTTTCTCATTAGTACCTAATCTTTTTCATTGGTGTTCAATCTTCTGTGTAACAAACGACTGACAGATATACTCAATCAGTAAGATTGGCTACCGAGAAATGACTTGGAGAAATGTAGTGCCTTGGCAAGAGCTTATCACTTTTAATATATCTACTTCGTACTAACTCGGCAAGTTCCGTCACCTTTAATTAATTTAGTTTGTCAATATCGGTGCAAAAATTTTATTTTTAAGGCATGGATAAAATATAGTTTTCAACCATTTATCAGCTTAATATGAAAAGTGATAGAAAGAAATTACTTAAAGTCCGCTATTTTAATAAAAATAAAATTAAAAAAATAAAATCCTAGCCATAGTTGCTAATGTATAAGACTTTTTGAGATAAAATTCCAAAAGGAAACTTGCGAAACAAGTATTAATTATTTTAAATTTGGCGAGAAAACTTTTACTCTAAAAGAAAACACCAATATTTAAATTAACATACAGACTTAGATATAAGTAACTTTTATTTAAGCCACAACAGATATCAAAAACTAAACACTCTGTTGTTTTTATGAATTATTAAACATACAAATTTTATGAATTATTTATGAGCACAAGGCGCAGTTAGTATCTTGCACTAATTTAATACTTAATATGTATTTTTATTCGGACACGTGGACACAATGCACATGTTTTTAAAGTAATTAATGGATGAAAAGAAAGAATGTTGTTTAAAACTGTAACGAAAAATGATATATCATACACTAATATGATCACATATTAATACACTAATATGCCTCTGTGATGCTTCTGTATTCTAGTGATAAAACGGTTGAAATTTTGAGTTTACCTTATTTAATATCTTCGGATATAAATATAATATTATAGAAAACATTAGTAATAAGCGAAGGTACTATTACACAATTAAATGTTTTTTTACTTGATAAAGACATCAACCTTTTTAATAAAGAAAAAAAAAATTCGCCAAACTCAGATTTTTCATGAACTTATCTTAAAGTTAACATATTATTACATATATTGTAGGAAACAAGAAACACTAACGAACATTTGTGAGAACTGTGAATCACGCTCACGTAACAAAATATTTAACTATTTAGCTTTATACTGTTACATAAAACTACTGTATTTTAATATACTAGTGTAAAACTACTGCACTTTAATATATTTTGTTCAAACGGAATAATAATGGATTTGATGGATGGATAGATTAAAATGGATTTGAATTCAGTCTATAGCGATCGCCTAAACTGTCATCAAACTGCTAGTGAAGATATGTTTCGTGATTTGCTGAAATATTTTAGATGAAAAAACTGATATAAAAAAGGTCGGTGTTCCCAAGATTTCGAATCAATTTCATGTCCTAGCAAGACTGATATTACAACAATGTACAAATAAATTTTAGTTAATATTTATTGCAAAGCTCGTCAACTTTGGAACACAATTACCATTATAACAATTGGGTACGATGAAGTTTTTGTTACCATAATGCTAACAAAAACTTTGATTTGCACAGTTCTGATTTACCCGACACAGAAATAAAGAAAATAAAACAACTGGAGTATCGGTTATCGCACAAATCTAATATGCTTGTATTTATTGAGATTAATATACTCGTTTATTTCAGATTGTTTGATCATTCATTCCACATTTTTAAAAGTATTGATAAATATTTTTCATCCAATTAAAATATTTACTACATTAAGCATTTACCGACCGATTGATATATTCCGATTGATATATAGTTGCGTTGATATATTCATGGAATATTTAGAATACTGATGCTTTAGCGAAAAAGACTCTTGTTGTATTAAAATGTTTAATTAAACATAAACTATTTTATAAATTATATTTTATAAGGATTTTCTTACCTGTTAATAGATTAAATAGTGGTAAATACTTTTTGTTTACAAGTTTTTTGAATTCGTTGCTTTAATTAGTGGCGGCGAAGTAAGTTAGTATATTAGCAACCTTAACTAAATACTTTTTTTGTTCAGCCTTTTCAAAGTTACTCATATAATTGCCATTGCTATACATATTCTAAAATAAATTAAAACACAGTATAAACTTATTTCCGTTAACTTCTTGCACTCATCGGTAACACTTTCAAAAGTTTCTCTGTTTTTTATATTTATATATTATACATTTATATACACTTAACCGATTTCCATTAAATAGTGGCAAGGAAAAATAAACAAAGCTCAAACAACAATTTTTATAAAAATCTCAGATAGAAAAATAATAACCAAATACAAGAATTGAATACAATATAATTTGAATACATTCTAATTCAGCAAACATTTATCACATTCAGGCATGGTAGAGAGGAGATTGTTTACAAAATCCGTATCATTGCACAGTGGATGTGTATAGATGGATTAGGGCCTAGATATGGCGAACAGTTTGTGCTCGTGGGTTCTTATGAGGTAAAAAGGACTCCTAAATCTAACAATTAGAAAGAAGTATATTAAACCTTTCAAAACTCAAGGGTACAAAGAAAGAGTGGTAATAAAAAAGATTGAAGAAAGGAAAAGAAAAGGGGGAATAAAGCACATCATTTTCTACACATTAAAAAATCGTAATCTCTTACAAACACCTGACAACTTAACTTTTCGAAGATTCCATTTATTGTATGATGATTCCATTTATTGTATCTTGCCGGGAACTACTCACTTATACAGAAATCTAAAATGAATCGACCCGAAATTATAGTTAAATAATTATGTTAACGCAAAATTATACTCGTAAAATATGATTGGAAGTTTATATGAACACAAAGTTAGAAAATAATGCCTGGTTTTGGAAATAATACCTATTGAAAAGGGATCATATTACTGCTTCTTAACGCGTCAGTCGGGCGCGGCTAACTTATATAGCGCACCGCCAGCCGTGGCGCGCCCTATATCATTGAATAATTCACAGCGAACGATGAACGAATTCGAAGACGCTCAGAGCACCTTGGTAAAAGCTAGGCTCGGTAACGCAGTCTGTCTGGCTACTCTCTTGAGTTATCTACGGTATTTAGTAGTTGGAAAACAATTAAATAAATAAAATAATTTCATAAAATTTGTGATAAATTTTCACTACAAAAAAAATCTAATAAACCAGGAGTGAAACCCACGCGACCTTTCATGGTTTACAATTTATGTTGTATAATTGGACGTTAAAATGTAAAAGTTAAATGCAGTAGATGTTTATACAACCCATTTATTAAACAAGAATATTTTATTATCGATAACCATTAAACTTATTATCCTACATACTGCTTACATGCCATACAATCATTCATGTGATTTGGTTATTTGACGAAGTTCTCGCTGGCTGTTTCCAAGTGTACCCATATTAATTGGCATACCCGAAATAGGCGAACCATTAATAAAATTAAATCAATAATTTTTTAAAATTAGAAAATTTTTAATTGCAGTCAGAAAATTCTTACAGTAATTTCATAAAAAATGGTTCAGTATTTTGTGGGTGATATTCTTATTACTTCTTTGAAGTAATTGTATTCAAATATTTAAAAAAGTCATATCCAAAATCCTTCCTCCGTGAAAACTGTAACTAATAATATAATTATTTGGCTACATTTATGACAAAATTTTTAGCGTCTAATTTTTTAAATACGAGTTATATCAATGAAGTTTATTACGCACACATTTGATATAAAATAAGTTTGTGATTACGCAATATATTCTAATCCTCCTGGATATTAAAACTAACGCCAGCACTCCCTATTAAATTTGTACAACGGTGCATGTATTGTGCTTCTCGCCATAAGGATAAATAATACTATGGCTCATTTTAATAGTCGCAGAGTTGTTCAATTTTAAAGTCTATCTTGCTCTAATTTCCCTACTGTAACAAATTACGCTGCATGTGCTACGCTGCATGAGCGAACCGAAGATAACTGAGAGGGCCCGAGGTTCGACGAAATTCACCTGCCTTCCGGCTCGTTATCAGTGTCGGTCGCCGCGATGCGTCAATTATTGTTTTGTTACAAAATGCTACAAATTTAAAACTGAGCAAACTCAATCAACACACAATTCACACAGACTTATTATATAGGAAAACGTTAAGAAATTACCGTCGATTGATATAATTTATGTTCGGATACGCAAAAAAAAAGTACAGAAAATTTAGTTTTTCCGATTTGTTGTTGAAGTGTCGATTTATTCTTGCTCGTATCCTAATGGATTTATGGCTAATTGACGGAGATAGCTGTCGACCATTTAATTGTGATATATATATCATAATTTGCCCGGTTAATCACGTTTGTTTTTGTATTTGTTTAGATTATGAAAGGATATTTAATATACTGTGTTGTGTGACAGTGTGCGCGGGTAAAGCTATTAAAATGAGCATTAATTTTAACATTGACTATATTAAAAACAATATTAAATCCATTCAAAAAAGTAGACATAAAATCGGATGGACTACCTAGGCTATTTCTTAATTTAAAACAAGAGTGCCAAACGATAAATAAAGCATTTACGAGAAATTTTATAGTTGAAGTGTACAATGAAACACAGGTACAGTTCTTGGAAGGTCTTCTGTCACTTATTATAGTATCAAATATATATATATATATATATATATATATATATATATATATATATATATATATATATATATATATAAACTAAGAATAACTGAATGAATTTTGAAAAAGTAAGTTTTCTTTATCGCATACAGGTAATGCAATTTCGTAAGTCCAAGAAAAGAAAAAGATTAAAATATAATACTGTTCTTTCTTCTCCTATTTAAATAATTGGGTAGGTACTAGTATCTAAAAAATAGCAACAATGCATAAATATGGTTTTTCTTTCCTTAAGATATAGGATATATCTATTTGCAAATCTATGAAAAATTTATAGAATAATTCTTATGTCCTTTGTTGACGTTTAATATATTTAGAAATTAAAACATGCTATTTACTGATAACCATGCTATTTACTGCTATAAGTAATAACAAACATTAATTTTTGGAACTACAAAATACTATTAGCAGTGCCAAGGCCAATTATAAAGACATTAAACAAGTTTATTATGATGTTAAATCTGACAAGTGTTTTATTAGTTAAAGAACATTTATTTATTTATAATATTTCAGGGCAAAGTTTCAATGACTTATCGGTTATAACATTTTTAATTTCAAGTCGTTATTGATGTGAAATTAGGAATATTATCTAAGTTAATGAATAGGAATGGTTTGTAATAAACACAACATACTCGTGAAGACACGGTTTTAATGAATATTGTCTTCATAACTTTTTAACGATAATGAGAGTATCGAAGTAAACTTATTTCAATATCTTTATGTAAGACTTAGAAATTTCAGATATAAATGGTTCAGTATTAAGATAATGTAAATCGTTGTTATATCAAAATCTTGTTAATTTACTAGTTTTATTTAAAGCTAATAGTTTCAACGTGTTGTTCTCTCCAACAGCAGTGGTTCACAACAGCTTAGTTCCCAAGTTTGCCAACCCTCATAAATATTGGATTAATATTTGAAGATTAGAACGTAGTGTCTATGCAAGTACACAAAAACACATAATAGCAACTCATATTTTAAGTAACCGACTACAAGCAAAACTTGTGAAACATGAAAAGAACTCGCTATTCTAGAGTTCTTTACGCATTAAGGCACTTAAGGGCATTTAAGGGTACATAGTTTAACTAGTGAACTATTTTCAAAAATTAATTATTCACAATCTAAATATGTTGCCTACGGTATATTTTACGGGCGTAAAACAATGCATATTTACAAAATTATAAGATCTAGGCCAATTGCTGTAGTTTCGCTGTATCTCCTGGTCAGATTGTTTCCGACGCTGTTTTTTTCATGATTTTTATTTAGTAGTTTTAAAAAAGGGGAAAATACTGTATTATTGCATATTTCTGGAATAACTTTATAAATATGCCATTTAAGTTTACAAAAGAAATACTTCTGTATTTCTTAAAACAAGCCCTTTGAAATAATTACTAGATATAAGAAATAAAAAAAAATTGAGATCTGCATTTGCCACTTCTTTTATTCATATATTACTACTTTTTAAAAATTAACTAATGCAGAATGTATAAATTAATAATATACTACCCCAAATTTCAACTTTTGAGTATCGGATGTGAACATACAAAACCATAAACGTATTGCATAGGTGTAAAATTATTGTGCCTATTTAAACAATTCTGATATATACCATCATTGCTATAGTATACAACCTTTGGGTGGGCTTCTAAAAACTCATATCTTTTTCATAATTTTAGGTACAGTGCTTTTGGAGATAAGAAAACAATTTTTTTTGCATATTTTACAGTATATTTTTGAACATACAATATCAACAATTATGAAAAATACTCTTTAGACACTTATAACTAGAGTTTTATAATGATATCCCCAAAACATATATTGAATTTAAAAAAATCTTATATTTCATATGCTACCTCTAAAATTTCCAAAAAAATATTTTCATGTTTTAGCTATTGAGATATGTGCGGTTTAACATGTATTTCAAGAATTTTCACAGAAGAACGACTTTGACGAACTGCTGGAAGAGGGTCTCCTAAGGGTTCCGTTTTTCCTTTTGAGATACAGAATCCTAACAGAAAATGATACTATTACATTGCAAGTATCACAGTCAACTAGATAAATATATTTCTATACTTCATATGAAAATTATATGCCTAGTGAGATAGAAAAATCTACCTATTTTATAGAAATATTTTTTTTTTAACATTGCTTGGAAAGTTACACTGCCATTCTTCCTATCCATTATCCACCGAAGGCTGTGTTCAAAAACACAATAAACCGAATGAAATGTATATTCTATTTAAATAATCTTACTCTGTATATGCATTAGGAAAGTCAAGAGGAATTAATTCCACTTGCAAACTTAGTTGCTAAAATATAATTTAACTAACGTTGACAATATTTACTTGACATATTTTCTTCATGTATATGGAACAGAAACTTATACATTTTTATTTTTATCTCCTCTTGGTACAGTAAATCACCATAATTAAAGATATAAGTCACATTTTAACATATTTTTCCTCATTTATGTTCATGAACACATCTATTCTTTATCTATTTTGCATTCAGTTTAATTCAATCATGTTATTGCGTATTTTTTCTTCAGCGTTTGTTAATAGCCTCATCATAAAATTATCATAGAATTGATAACTTTATGGTGAGGTTTTGTCTTTTCTTAACACGGGTTCCAAGGATACCCAGCAAAATATGCTCTTATTTTGTCTCAACTTTTCACACCAGAGCGGACGTAACTAATTTTTGCATTAAATATTTAAAACATTTTGGTGATATTACTATCATCATGGCACGTTTAAAAACTATAGTTTACTTTTTTTTAAACTGCCGGTTCAAGCCAAATAATTTACACACAAAACACACACACATAAAACACACACACAGACACACATGAACACGCACACGCACACACACATGCACACGCATACGTGCACACGCACGCGATAACGCACACGCACACATATGCATATTTACAAATATTGATTTCTTTGCTAAAAAAAGTTAGAACTTGATTTAGAAGAACTTTTTATATCGTTTAACTTTTTAACCTTATTTAGAAAATATAAAATATTTCATAGCACCTTAAAGTACAAGTTACTGTCTTAAGTAATTTCTAGGCTTTTTTAAAATCAATTTATTAATGTAAGCAAAACCAAAACGTGTCAGTAAACACACAAACACGTACATAGTATGTATATATATATATATATATATATAAAAATAAATATATATATATATATATATATACATATATACATATATACATATATATATATATATATATATATATATATTTAGGCATGGTTCTTTATATCATTAAAATATAATTACGACTTTATAAAATTATAATTTCTGGGATATACTTTATAGTTTTCTTGTAATATTTTAATTGGATTTAGACTGTTTTTTTCATGATTTCTGGCTCAGAAATTTATGAAATAAGGGCGGAGGATTTTGGTATATTTTTTTGGATTTCTTTTAATTATGCGATTTAAAATAGGTAATAAAAAGTATTTTTACATTCTTCATAGCAAATGTTTTAAAATAATACTTACCCCAGATAATATGTAAAACGAGAAAAAATGTCAAGACCTTTATTTAATTAATTTTAATTGTTATAAGAATATTTAATACAAAGTTGGAAATAATTAACAATTATGACATCTAGAATCTTCGCTATAGTTTTCCTCTAATATTTGCGTGGGCTTCTAAAAACCAATATTTTCCATAATTTCAAATTGAGTAATTTCGGAAATAATGGAGGGGTCATGTTTTTTTCGGATATTTCTCAGTATATCTCTAAAGATATAATATCTAAAATTATGAAAATAAATATTTTTGAGAGGCGTGTAACTAGTCGTGTAGTAGCACTTTCAAACCAAATTCCGCAGTATCTATGTATTTATATTATTATTTTCGAGTGCTTATTTGCTCTCCATAAAATTTCATAATAAATATTTTTGAGTTAAAACTCAATATCTATTGTTATATATTATATTTGTCATATTGTTACATATTCAAATTAACAAATTTCAAGTTTCTACTTCTATCGGTTTCTGAGGAAGGAAAGACACGTAAATGATTTTATAAGGGTTCTGTTTTCCCTTTTAAGGTACGAAACCCTAATATTTCAGAGAATAAACCGTCTCCTTATAGACTTATTTTTATGGTCACAACAATCAAAACAATTAGATAATTTATGGTATCTACGAATATTCAAATTAAATTATTGATATTGAATTATTAAATGTACCTTATAATTCCATCAGGTACATTACTGGTATTGAGAAATATTTAATTTAAGTTTTAAGTAAATTTGACCAACTTTTTTATTTTCCGTATAAATTTGGCTACACCTTTTCCCTCCTTAAGTGTTTAATTTATAAAAACGCTGAAATACGTGTTTTAAACAAATTCGTCGAGATTTTTTAAAATTTCCGTGTAAATTTTTCCACCCTTTTTCTCCCCTTAAGGTTTAAATATAGAAAAATTCCATCTCGAAAAGAACCTACATAAAAAAAATTTAGAGGTTAAGTTTGGCGATAATTACACAGTGAGACAGGACTTTGCCTTTTATATATGTAGATTTATAATTTCAGCAAAATTAAAAAAAACTAGGCCGTCATTCATCTTTAATACATTTGATATAAATATATTTAACTGGCCCACAATCTCCACACTGTTCTAGTATTTCGATTGTCGCCGTTTATTACTTCGCTGATATTACTTTTTAATGATGAAAAACATATTTATTTATTAAAATATTGTATTTTTTTATGATATTAATCTACGTACGATAACATATTCTATCATAAGACAGTGCTAATCAAAGTTTAATAAAATTATGAGATGCGCAATATTTGACGGACAAATGAAATCATTCTATAATCTGTTGATTTTATATGTTGTTTATTAATAAATACATTTATCTAAAGATATATTTATTGTAATTTATTTACACACACTAAAATTGCCACGTGGATATTTTCTGCTTCAAATATTGAGAAATGTCGGGTGAATACGCTTTAATGTTTTAGCGTCTGACGGTCTCTGAGAAAAATAACTGGCAGACGAACGTGTATGACCTTCTAAGGGTTCCATTTTTTTCCTTTTAGGGTACGAAGCACCATAGAAAGGAATGTGACTAAAATATTTGTTTTTTGAATAAACCTTTTTTATATAACGGTCATTAAATATCGCATTGTATTTAATTTGTTTATAAAAATAAACAAATTAGTTTATACAAAATTAATAGTGCGACATGACCAGCATTGCCACTGACAAACTCATAAAGATGAGAAATACGTCTCCACATATGAGAACGCTTAGTTTTCTCCGGTTTAGTTCCAGTGGGTGTATAAAACATGAAGATAAATAATATACACAAATAATTATGGATCTTCCTCTACACAAGAGGACCCTCTTAGGAAGGTGTTTACCACGACATACATTTTAACAAAAGAAAATTTACAAGTTTTAACAAACCAGTATGTAGCTTTTAACATGACGCTTCAAATTAAATAGAAAAATTTATGCAAAACGGGTACAAAGTAGTTTATTTTTGTAACAGGAAGATATTGATTTTAATACTAATTTTCAATCCATTTTCCTAACATCTAAAGAGATCGGAAAAAAAAATTAAATTTCACTATTTAATCCCTTTTAATACAAATTTTCTCCGAGAAAAAATACATGTAGGAAATTTAAAACAAAAGAACATCTACATGTGAATTTTAACAAATTTGTTCACAATCAGAATTTAATAAATATCAATAAAATGAATAAAACCAGAAGCATTATTTATCTGAAGTTAATTTTGAACTACGGTTTTTATATCGTAATATCAGAAATACAATCTAAAATATCTACAAACGTTATGCGAATAATTAAATTAAAAATAGTATTTGAAAACGCAAACTTTTCCTGCATTAATACATGTTTATTGTGCCAAGTATCCAAACAACGTGAACGAAACGGCGCCGTCAGTTTTGCCGCCGGCGTTTGTGTTACACCGAGGCATAATTAATTTACGGCGATGAAAATTCAATTTTCTCCGTCTTTTAATTTACTCATTATCTGGAAGGAACATATGTTTCCCGAAAACCGTTCAAGCTTGCTGTTTGATTAATTTAGAATAACAATGTATTGTAAATATTGACGAAATATGATCTCTCAATTTTTAGTTTTTAAATTAAAGCACAGAGAAACATTAATTCTGTTATATTGATAGCTTTCGTTATTAAGATTTCATGAACACAGAATTATTTACTTTATTAACGAAAGACCCATTAATTCATTGTCACAACTTTCAGACGAAGGTGAGGATAACTATTTTTAATTCGAATTTTTCCTTTAACTCAACTAATTATTATTTTTTGATCGTGAAGACAATATTAATCCAATCATCTCCTTCTCATGTTCCCGCAGCTATTACGGCGTATGAGACTTCAGTGCTTCTTTAATTAGCTCTGTGCAATAATTTTATTAAAGAAACACTGGAGTCTAATATTTCTTTATATACAACAATTTTGAGAAACAAGTATAACCAATTCATCATAACTTTTAATTATTAACAGATTTAAAAAAGAAGGACTTTCCTAGTATGACCATATTATTTAAATAAGTTAACTGATATTTGGCAATTTGTTATAATATTAAAGGGTTGTAATTTAATGATGATCCAAATAAATTTTATCTAAATCTGATTGTCGTGTAGATACCAAAAAAATAAGAGTTATTTAATGCAATTTTTATTTGGTTTGACTGATTTAAAACAATATTAAAATGTTTTTCAATATTTTAAATTTATTTTTTGGGAAATATCAAAAAAATATCTTGGAAAAACATAATTATATTTTTCTAGCCTTATATCGGTATATAATTCTTATCAGATTTATTACTGCATTTATTCATGTCGCCTTCATCTTATAAGTATTTATACTTATTTATCAGTAAATATTATATTAGATTGAGTTAAAATTGTCCTGATTAATTGCTATATTTCCTCAAGAACCTATTTTAGAGTCATGGCTTACGATGACAATAACTAAACCAAAAGCCAAACCTTAAACCAGATATGGACTTGAAAGCAGAGTAATTTTCTCATGGTTAAATTTATATATCCTTTTCATGAGTGTAGCAAATTACTTATCCTAACAGTATACATAAATACTGACCTAGTCTATGAGTACGCAATTTCACTCAATTTAAAATGTTAAGTAAGCTTAATTCATTTCAGTCAATAATCCTAAATCTCTAATTAAGTTTTCAGTAAACAGCGAAATTAAAGCCACCAAATCCATAGGATAAAGAAAAAAGTGACATCAATTTTCTCTCGTTTATGCCAGCGGTATTATACAATGAAGCGCTTATTATATTCCGAAACATTAAATTTCAAAATTAAATTATGTTTGAAAATAGACTGACGAGGTGAAATTAAATGCTTAATCTAGAAATACACGTATAAAAAAATTATCTATTAAAAATAAGTTTTTCGATTAAAAATAATAATTTTATTATATATAACTATTACCATCAAGCTGTCATTCAAAGCTGGCTGCAAAACTATTTGAAACCGAAGGTTCTTTGTTCCCGAAACCCAAGGATTATATTTTAAAATATTCAAACATCTAAATGAAATTTGCAATAGCCAATTGCTGTGGTCAAGTAATAATTACATTTTACCAACGTTATATGAATTTACAAAATGCAGTTTGCTTAAACTTATCCCCAAAACTTAAGTATGAATATCGTATATTATTTTGCTACGAGTTGGTTTTATACCAGAATTACACAATCACGGAACGGTCTACAATTATCCTGTGGCATATATATATATATATATATATATATATATATATATATATATATATGCGCTTCTTTATTTTATTTTAATATGATACTTAAGTACAGGTCCAAAGTTTTGATTTGGCTGCTTTATTCTTTAAATGAAAAAGTTACTAATTATTAACTGAAGAATTATATTAAGGTGTGTTTTATATAAATAGCCACACCACTTTTACGCTGCAATGCCACTCTTTAAATTTTGGATTCGTTTCGCTTACCAAATAAATATTGCAAAAAAAAGGATAAATTTTTTTGCAATATTTATTAAGTTTTACAAAATTACCAAATTTTCCTGTTTTAAAAGATAATATGATAGATAGTATTTGTTTATCGTTTTTTGCTATGTCGCCTTTAAATATTTTGTGCTTTTGGTTCAGAAGTTATTTTTATTCACTTTTCGATGTCTTAAAAGTTGTATATATATATTTTTTTAAATAATAATAAAATTTAAAAACTTTACAAAGTGTAGTAACTCATATATACGATTGTGACTAAAAAAGTTGTTTAATATTCTGCACGCAAAATGGCGCTGGTAGAACTGAAAACATGTGCATTGCACTAAACAATCTCCTAGTAATATCTGTTTATATAATACCTGACTTTATTGTAATGGTGTTCGTTGTTAACAATTAATTGAGAAGTGCCATAAACTGCATTAAAATTTAGCAAGTATGCAAAATGTATTATTGTTTTTAATAAAAAAAGAACTGCTGAACTAAATTATGGTGAAATGCTTATTAATATAATTTTTGTTTAAAAATTATGTGCTTCTTTATACAAAATAGTGATACATATGTAAGTATATATATATATATATATATATACACACATATATATACATATATATACATATATATGTATATATATATATATATATATATATATATATATATATATATATATATATGTATGTATGTGTATAAGTGTAGCTAAATAACACAACAATAAATATGTAAGTAAAAAATATATGCTCACACATACTTCCGAAATTATTCACAAAATGGCACGTAGTGAATTTTATAGTGGACATATGCCTGGTCACAGCCAACTGCTCGGAATATTCGATTTTCAGTAACGACGCGAGATCCCGCGTGGCGCGTACATGGTCTGTGTGTAATATTTAATCAACGACCAAAATACGTTGGGTCAGAAGAAATATTTCTTTATCTCATACCTTAACTTAACATAAAAAGTCTTACATTTTTCGATTTTATAATCAGTTGTTCATGTAATATTTTTCTAAGTCAAATAATTGGTATAAAAATATATAGAACACGTGTAAATGGTTATTAAATATTCCCATAAGAGTTGAATTTCTATTCGACTCTGTTGAGTCTTCCATTTACTAAACTTATGGGCATATGTCCAATAAATTTTGGAAGTTGATGGTTTGCACAAGAATCTCAATTAATTTGTCAAAAAATATTAAAGAAAACTTTAAAAAGTGAGCCTCATATTGTAAATAAGAGCATCATATTGTATATACTGATAGTAATATTGCATATATTTTATATTTTAAATAGCAATATTTTTTTAATAATATAAAATTTCCAATGAAATTTGGTCTGAGCCATATTTTTATGCACGCTTTTACAGTAACCGTCGAATAAAGCACGTCCGGCTACAAAGTTCCTACTGGTATTATTACCTTGCTCGTTGTAATAATAATTTATACTCATTATACATAAGGTCCCCTCATTGCGACTTTCTGCCGGTACTGACATGAAAGTAGAACAGCACCATTCAAGTATTATAAGGCCATAAGTTAACAGGCTTTCTTAAATTTTTTTAATGACTTTTAGTGGTATTTATATATTGAACAGATTTTTAAAAAATTAAAAAATTAGGATTCCGCATTTCGTAAAAGAACGTAATGGTAAGGCGTTTGAAAGAAAAAACTTACTGGAAATTTATGAAGTAAGTATGATTTTGGAGGAAAATTATAGATTTTAAGATTTTAAAAAGTCTAGTAAGGCTGAAACATTTTATTAAAAAGGAAAGAAAAGTTTTGGATACATTTACCTAGTAATAGTTGAAACACGTGAAATATGTTTGTTGCAGTATGGTTAAAAATTAAAAATCTATAAAATCTATTGACACAATATAGTTAAAGAGTGATAACTGTCCATTCCTTTATGTTAACTTTAATAGATATTCCGCAAAAAGAAGCATCTCACGAAGATTTGATTTATATTTAATTGCGGCTTATAACAAAATCCGAGCAAATAGATGAATTTTTATTTTGTGATAAAGTCAAAAAAAAAGCATTATGGTGAAAAAGGACAAGTTCCTTGTTAAAACGTAAGCTGTGAAAAGTAATGGCATAAAAGGCACCAAATTCTTGCAGAGCTATCCCTCTAATATATGGTAGGATTTATAAAACATCTAGAAAATTTCACCTTACTTAACTCTGGTTGTTAAACTTATCATTATCTGGAAACTATCCACCGCGAACCTGGGTTAAAATCTATTCAATACAACATCAGTGTATTAATATAAACACTTTGAAGAGAGCAGTCAACAGTAAGTTATCTTTGAATAAGATTCTCAAGCATGTCATAAACCCAATAGGCTGTTGTGCCCGTGAAGGAAATGAAAAAATAATTTACGCGACTTGAATCTATTGTCTGGTTTTGCCGTATGCATGCAGGTACTAGTATCGTGTGTGCAAGCGTATTATACAGATAATAATAGGTGCATTTTTTATATGTTTGAAGTGAAAAATATTAGGAATAAGGTAATCGTTTTTAAACAAACATTTTAAAAATACTTTTACAGTTTAAACGATTACGCTAGTTTTTAAACTGGGTTGCGAAGAAAAGTACTGTCCGTGGTATTGAAAACTCGACAATCTTGGATGTTAATATTAATTAACTTATGTTAAGTATAATTATATACAAAATAAACTTCGTTTACCAAAAACAATTAGTTATCACAATTTTATCTTATGTGCGTAAACCAGTTATGAACAAAACATATAAAATAAGTACATTACTTACGTAAAATTAAAACTTACTTACAAAATATATTCTTATTTCCAGAGGTATATGTCCGTTTCCGGTGCAACCATGCTAAAATTTATAAAAACACAGAAAATTTAATAACTTAAGTCTAGAGATTTTGTACAGATTGTATAAAATATTCTACCAATAAACATTGGAGAATTACCAATATAAAATAATGTTTATCATTAATTTATACATGTTACAAATCTTTTCTTTTTTTTCTATTACGTTTTCCTCACTAATAATTATACATTTGTCGTCGATGCAACATAACTATACATTTTATGAAGGCCAATAATTTAATTAACTGCAATAATTACTTTCAAAGTAATAATATTTTCATATGAGCATTATTATTGTGTGTAAACCCATATAAATAACGAAACGAATATCCTCTTACTTTATTGAATAATACTCTGGGACATGCCACAAATGTATATGTATATATTTATACATATATGATCATGTGACGAAACTACGTTAACGTGAACAAAAAAATGGCTTTATTTTTACTTTAGTAAAGGAAATCGCAAAAGGAAAAAATAAAAGGACCAAAATGTCTCAATTTGGAAGAAATCATTACATGGAAAGTATGGATTTATAGACGATAAGGCAAATGTAGTTAATATATAGTTTTAATTGAAAATGCCTAAAATATTACTTTAAAGTCAAGAAAAATAGTAAGTAATTCAGTATAAATGCAGAAAATAAATCTTTCAGATTTTATTAGAATAAACTTGTAAGAACAAATTTTACATAGGTAACAATTTTGTAGTTTTATGAGAGGCATTCTTATGATGAGGCATATGTTGACTGTAAAATGGAGCGGTCAGACTTAAGAGCATGCCGCTATCAGAATCCGAAAATAACGACTGAAGAAAGATATTATATTCAGCAATATTTCTTGAAGCATTATTTTCAGCAGATATTGCAATACGATACAGTGGTACTTTGTATTTTCAACTAATAATCTGAAATCATGACCGAAATAGATGCACGCTTAAAATTTTTTTTTAAATATATGTAAGTCTATAAAATTTATGGAACACTAGTATTTTATCAATGTTTTTTCATATTTTTAAGTTCATTATTTTGAAAATCTCTTACAATTAATAATTATGGCGTTTACTTCAAATGAAATAACCGATGCTTTTGTAATGCTATGTAATATATACCAAGATAATTTTAACTGTAAAAACCGGTCATAGGTTCAGGTTATGAACACAAGCTCATTAGGTCATCGTATAGCTTAGATTATAACAGAAATAACTAGAAACAAAATAAAAAGCAAATTTATGTTCATTTAAGACTTGATCTCGACTTCACATACGAAAATTGTTCGCAAAATTTCTGATAAATACTTTTATTTTCCTTTATATACTTTTTACATATTTTAATTAATAACTTTTGCAACGTCACTAATAAAATCATATATTTTTATGACTTATCCACAAGTCATTTTGCCTAATAGGAAAATTTTCCTATTGCCATACCCGAAAAAATCAACCAAATATGTATTGGAACACGTTTAGATTTTCCATAGGTATCTTTATCTCTTGACATTGTTAATGTAATTTAAATGACACTAATTTCATTAACATTTCTACTGTAATCCTAGGATTTATTTTTGATATTCAAAATTAGAGAGTGCAGGACACACAGGTTCTTTAACATTTCGTAAGCGGTACTAAAAAGTGACAATAGTGAATATAGCTTTAATTCCCTTTTAAAAGGTTAATCTAATGATATTCAATTTTACGAAATGCCCGGGAGAAAAAATTGCCCCCACTTTGCATATAATGAGAAGATTAAAAAAAATTATGCACTAATTGAGATATCTGTGTGAATTGTTCTGCATATTTATTGAGATCCCCGCATGAATCATCAAAATTGAGATCCCCGCTTGAATTATTAAATTACCGTAAGCCTACAACTATAGAAGGCTAATACTTACGGATGTACCGAGGTGACGACATCATAATTATTTCTTTTTTCATTATATTATATCTTGGAACTATTATTATGTTATGATTATTCATTTCATTTTAGATACTTCAAACACTGAAAAGTAGACTGTCCTAATGATTTTAATTTTTAATCTTATCCAAAGATAACTCGCGTTAAATTAAATAAATAAATGTGTCTATGGTTTTAGAAATATTCACTTTGAAGTGTTTCATTTATAGAAATAAAAGCTGAAGAATACGACAGATATCTTTTCCTCATAAGTGATTGACTGTTACTGTATGCAAGTTATTAAGTATAGAACAGTACAGTCAATATATATATATATATATATATGTATATGTATATATATATATATATATATATATATATATGTATATATATATATATATGTATATATATGTATATATAAATATATATATATATACATATATATATATATATATATATATATATATATCTGCAAAATGAACAATAATATGTAGGAAATAAATAAATTACAAATTCATTTGAAATTTTTTCTTTCCTTAATTTTTTTTAAGTAAGTCCTTTCCGTAATTCCTAATTAATGCATGCAAATGCGTACCGCTCGAAGTATTCAGCATTCTCAAATACTAACGACAAAACTAGTATGTATTACTCTTAATTATTTATATTAATGCCAAAAAATTAATGATAAAATATGCTGGTTTATTTCTGGAGCTTAAATAAAGAATAAAAATAAACGAAAATGTATTAATTATATATTTTCAAGTGGCAAATCGTAAATATCCGGAAAATAAATAAATTATGTTAAAGTTTGTTTTAATTAAAAAAACTCTTTATTTCTTAATATTCCAAAAATACGTTATCGGTAAATCAAAATTATGCATTAGGTAGATATATTTTATCTACCCACAAAATATCAGGGAAATCCATTGTATAGTCAAGACGTAATTAAATAACAAACAAATGCAGAAAAAACTTTTGAATTGATAAAATTAGTCAAGGGTAGTATAAGATTATAATAAATATGTCGCTGCTATGGTGGGTTGGATTGATTATAAAGCAGATAGCTTTTAAATGCGCGGCGCACCGCGGGAATTCGGGTGGGTTCCCGGCCGCTTATCTAGCTTGTCGCTTGTGAGCGAGGCTGGACTGGTGTTCCAGTTGGATGTAAAAGATTGCCCTCGTAGCAGTAATTCCACTATATGTATAAAATGTATATATAATTAAAGTACATAAGTTAATAAATAAATATTGTTACATATAAAGACTAAGATGCCATTTCCCAAATCAAAACACCATTTTTTTCAAAATAATGTGAAAATATTATTTCATTAAATAAAAATGTATATTGGCTACTGAGACGTGCCCACAATACATTATTCATAACAAGTGCTCTATAAAGTAAAGTCACCAGCCTCTATGCATTTATTTCATTTTCATCTTTAGAAAATAACAATACATTTAAGAAAGAATATTGATCAGAATATAAAATAACTCAATTCTTCTTTGTCATATATTTGTTGTAGGTTCCATTCATTAAAACGTCTTCTATTAATTACCAATATTTCAATTTGCATAATAAATTTATTCATTTCGTTGACTACCCGACTTTATTACTTTTTCATTTCTATTTTTTATCCTTAGTTGATTTTAAGAATTTTTTTTGTAAATCACGAGTGTATGAACGCAGCAACGTATTTCGAAAGAGTATAGAAGTCCTATTATTTTCGATTATTATATTATGTTAAATACCCTTTGTTGTTCAATTATTACTTTCTACGTATGTTTCCTTTTATATATTTATAACCTACAAATGAATAAACTTTGAATCAAAGCATATACTAACATGTTGCACTATATACACAAAAGACACCATATATTGTAATATAAATCAGTTGTAAAGTGAGAATTGTTCGAAACTAATTATTAGGTATTGTATTTACCATGGTCGTACCGACTAATTGTCTATTTTTTTCTTTATATTTATTATTTTCTTACTTCTTTTGAATACGAGCTTACTAAAGGGGATACATCATAAATTTCCCTGAACTAGCATGGAATTATGTCGGTAAAAAAAACCTATCCAACTTATATTAGAGAATTTTCATTGAATCGTCTTAAATAAACGTCGGTCAAATATTACTGACTTTTTGAGGAACGAATACGAACAGATTAGATACAGCAGTTCGCAAATATATAAGTATTTAGGATAACAGGACCAAAAATAAAAATAAAAAAGTTAGAATATGGACATGAAAAAAGAGGTACTATGTAAAAATTATATTTTAATATTAAAGTTTGTATACAAACTGCTATGTAAATTCTTTTAATTTATATTAATTGAAGTGTTCTAACAGAAATGGAAGTTCAAATCAAGATTAGGAGAATTATGTATGGTTATGGAAAATATTATAGAAAAGAACGATGTACTGACGAACTTGTAGACATACGCACACGTATACAAACGCATAAAGAAATCATCTTAAAAACACTTCGTTTTGCTAATCGTACGATTCCTGCTTAAAGTCGAGCACTGCTTAAAACAATATCGCAATGTTACATTTAATAATTCGTGTACTTACGTATCATATTATTAAATGTCAGGATTTATTGACCATCCTTCGTCTTAACGTGCGTTTATATTAACCTAATATATCACGACTGAAGCTACCGCCTGCTTTTGTAGTAAGTTTGTTTTTTTATTTCCACCATAATCCGATGGTCCCCAATAGATAGCAGTTGACTATTATTTTTTCCGTTATGAATTAATGTGAAAAGTTTCAGCATAATTAGGTATAATTAATCGTAATGACTACATAAATTCAATAGCTTTGTGAAATATTCATTATGCCAAAATTACTTATTATTATTTACATTAAGCCAAGCATTAATGAGTTTGGTTGTTAAGAAATTTATTCATTACTAATGTAGATGAATATTTGATATTTCTTCGTAATTTCACGGTATTGTATATCAACATCGAATTAATTTGTTTTCATTATTTTAAGGATAAGAAAAACCCAAGAAGGAGTCATTTAATTATATATTTTTTAAATGTCATGTACATTTGCAACAAAAACCTGCTGCCAAAATATTTTACATAAACTTACATAGAAAAGCACAGATTTTGGTTTGATATTGAACAACATTTTATATAAGTATGGATAACAGATTTAGCAAAATACATCTGAATAACAGAAATGAGAATTCCCTGGATTATTTACATAACTACTTAATTGAGAGGTTAATAAATCATCAAATGTCCTGTTAAGAAATTATATATCCGTCGTTTATTTTGATTTCATAATTAAAAGTTTCAAAATTTTCTCCGGTTCTAGCAAAGTTATTCTCTATATATAATTGAATTTACATAATATTGCTTACTCGCTTTCAGGTAGAGGTTAATCTCAGAAAGTGTTAGACTAATTTTAATTACAATCTATCTTAAATTTATTAAGGTGTTCTTTAATTTTTTGAGGTATTTACAGGTTAATCTAAGTCAAATTCTACTTACTATGGACAATTTTGACGTGAAAAAAATAGGTTCAAAACATATAAAAGCAATGTTTATTAGATGTACGACAATGGAAGGTACTGGTGTGATTGAGATTTATATGGTATTATGACGCAATATGTGGTAATTGTAAAATAATTAGTAGTTTTTGTACGGCAAAAATGTCTTCATTATTCAATCAGCATTTACCGTTTTATGTCTCATAACACCGAACGATATCATTGTTTTCATTTAAGATATAATCTTTCTCAATATCTTTACTCGACATATATTATCTTAGTTTATAACTTGCCCAAAGTTTTGAACTCAATTTTAGATTGAGGTTAAGCAAGTATATACAAGCACATCTTACATGAAGGCCCGCCATCGTAATAATGTTTAATTGAATTTGAAACGAAAATATATACAACTCAATAATTTTTTTTAAGTTATAATTATTTTGTAATAAGTGACATTACTAAAAAATTATAATAAATAATTTTTTGGCATGTAAAATATTTATAATAAAATATAAAATATGGCTATATTATAAAAGGCAATTTTCCTTAAAACTTTTAGCGTTTGCTTTCCAGACATTGCACTATTAAATTACTAGCTTATAATGAGATAAGAGGGTAAACAATAAGAATTAGTAAAAATAGTAAGGTAAATTTCTATTATACGAAGTAAAGTATATAGGGACGAATAATTTTAACATATTCCTTATTTATATTAAATTTGATTGATATAAAAGTATAACTGATTTTTATAAAAGTAAAGTTTAGTTTCAACACAGTAATGATTCAAAACACGTGTATATGTAAATATTTTTATTTCTCCTTGCAATATTAATAAGGTAAATTGTTGGATACAATGTAAAATGGATCGTTAATTTAAATCTATAAATTAACAATTTACTTGAAGGGAAACTCAAATTTATTCATACGTGACATTAACAACTTACATTGTTTTTTTTTCATTAAATTTGTCCCGAAAAGAAAAAGTTACAAAAGTTTCAATAAATTTCAAATATTTTTTATTTTCAAAAATTTTTTTATGAAGCTTTAGTTTTTGTAGGGTACCCACATTTTTTAAATATTTAAGATGTTTATATGCATGAAAATGATGAAAACTAATATTCAACTGCCTGTACCAAGCGAGAAATACAACCCCATGCGTATATATATATATATATATATATATATATATATAAAAATATATATACACGTAAGTGTGTGTGTATGCGTGTATAGTTGTCACAAAGAGAGAATGTACGCGCTTAGCACTACAAGTTAGTGTGTATAGTTGGAAATAGGAATCAGTCTCTCACATGGACAGTTATTTGATGTACTTAAGCTGTTCATGGATTTTCGTTTTCTGTTAAATATTTTTATTGCACGATGGATAATTCAAAAATTATTTGTAAACATTTGTATCATTTGTTAGTGTCTATATTATATTATACTAATTAAAAATTAAATTGTAAATGCAACGCCTAAGAAATTTTGCCACGGCCAGTCGTCCCACGACAACTCAAGTATTTTTCCCCATTTTTGTGAAAACGTAACCCTTTTCTTTTCTCCTTTATATAGATCTATCATTCAAGATATACTGGGCACATTAAAGCTACTGAAAAATAAATAATAATAGTAATGTTAAATTTTTAAAGATATTATTTCTCTCCTGAGATAAAGCAGAATATGGAGTATTGATTGATTTATACGTTGTCTATAGGGCTAAGATTAAACGCTAATAACATACATAGAGATAAGCTTTGGACAATATAAGTGAATAATGACCATAGAAGTGAATAATTTTCCACATGCGGATGATCGGACGAATATGTTGGCATGCTTTCACAAAACCCAAATCAAACCATTTTCACCCTCGACCCGTATCTGATTATAATAGATTAAAATCCTAGTTTTTTTTTCTCCCCCTCATCAATTGATCAATATATACAATTGATCAATATATTGCATGTAATGAGAGTATTAATAATTTGTCCTTTTTAAAGCTTTCCAAATGTGGAATTTACGAATATAAATTTGACGCAAGATAATTTTTAATATTTAATAAAAACATTAATCGGAAAATTAGAATATACTGTACCTGAATGTGAATACCCACAAAATGTGATTTCATTTACGAAAATGTGTATATTATTTCCTTAGAAGTGACCTAAACATCTGTGAGGTTGTATATAAAACGTTGTTTGTGAACACCGTTTTTGGAAAGGTTTAGTTTTAAAATGCAAGTATTTTAAGCAAACAGTCGGCGATATATGCACTTTTTAAAGTCGTGCACTTTATCTCAATGTATTTAAATACTTTTTTAACCTTATACATATATACTCTATACATTCTCTCTATCAATATATTTCTTTCACATTTTCTCTCTGTAGTATTCATTTTCAACTTTTTTTAGCGAAGCATATTTTTTTACACCCTAGTTTTCCAGCATAGGTGCTTTTGATAATATATTGAAGCCGATAGCTATGAATTGCCATTATTAACACTCTTTTCTCACACCCTCGTTATTAAGGAAAACAATTTTTTTTTATATATAGAAATGAAAATTAATGTGGACGAGCGTTCATTATTTTATAACCTTTTATTTATAACATTCGTTTTTAAGTTTTCAAAGGAACAAAGGAACCTTTGTAATATCATTCACACGTCTATCGGTTTATCCAACAGAGGCGTTTTTCTCAGAAACTCTGGACATAGAAACATAAAATTAAGTATAGTAGATAAAATATCTTAACAACTAATATTCAAAAATATATTTGTAGAGGTTATAGGAGCGTAAATTTCTCAATAATCTATTTTTATTGCATAAACAGTATATCGTTTCTTAACATTAATAATTTGGCCTTAAAAATATATTGTTCCTAATCTTCAGGGATATACTGTACAACATACGGAAAAATATGTACGGAGTATATATTATTATCCACCTTATTCCCGAAACAACTGAACATAAATTTGAAAAAAGTAGAGTTTATAAACAGCGTTAAAAACTCTAGGAAAATTGTAACAATTGTCCTTGGTCTTATAATTTTTAAATATGCTCTACGGTTTTACGCCGGTGGAAATATAGGTCATGAATACACGTTGTGAAAAATTAAGATTTCTAATATTTTAATAAAAATATTATTTGCTCTTATATGTTTGGTATCCCATCGACGAGTCGGGAGAATTACAGTCTATATAGAGCTTGGAATGCGGTAAAATATGATACTACATATTTAAGGAATACATGATGACTGTTAGAAAATTATTTCAAAGAGAGAAATTGAAAACATTTTCCAGAAAAAACACCAACTTTTAAAAAAGTCTCACTGTAACAAATGCTAACTTTATATTTACTTTGAGTGAAATAGTAAAAAAATTTTAAGACCAGTATTAAATAATTGCAATTTTGAGGAATTGTATACATTTTGTAATAGTGAAGTTATCCATAGAAATTTTATGACTGACTATTAATTATACAAAGATGTTGGATTGTACGTAAATGTCGGCATTAGTGTAAAACTTGATGGAATGCTAGTCCAGGTCGATTTTAAAAAATACACATCGAGTCGAAGGATAAAAGTGAGGTGGTGTAAGCTGCTGTAATTATATGTTCAACATCTAATTAACTGTAACAAATATCTCGTTCTTTGCAAATTTTTGTAGGTATATTAAAATATTCTTAACTGTATCAGAAATATTTAAAAAAGTTACAATTCGTTGTGCTTCCGTTGCGATTAAAATTTGTTCTGCTCGTTTAATAATGTTGTCGTTATTATATTAACGGCAATTGTCGTTATGTATTGATGACAATGATTGTACTAACTAATTTTTATATTTCTTTATATTATATTATACCCTTATCTTACACAGAAAATGCTGAAAGTATTGACTAATTTTATGTTTTTCTTTCATTTTACGTTTTGGCCCTAGCAAACTTCTTCGTCTAATTACGATATGGATTATTATTTTGGAAAGCAAAAAAGGGAACTTGGAAAAGTCGTTCAACGTCTTCTAGAATTCTTGTATCGACAGTATTGTTAAAATCAGCACATTGGGGTTATTGTCATCAGACTCTTCGCTTATATTTTGTATAATTTTATAAGACGCGAAGAATTTATACTTTTTATCAAAATAACCAAAACTTATGTATAATTTGGCTACTTGTAATATCAAGAGGACAATTTTTTTTATTTTCGATGCAGTCAATTCTTTCGAGGATTTTATCCAGATGCCACAAGGTAATTTATATTAGTTTTGTAATTGAATGTAGGAAATTAATAAACACTACATTGCATCAGTTGATCCAAAATGTCCTTCCATGCAATCTCTTTCTTGACAGAATCCTATGTTTTAAATATTTTAATTGTTTAAACTTCATATTTAAACACACGATAATACTTTCGTCATTAATGTGTCGTTGGTTTGATCCGCTTGTGGAACGGTGAGGTAGGCATTGTTGGAAATAAATCCGTTCAAAAAATATTTTTTTTACACGACACTTTGCTTATACAGTACGGTGGAGTACTTTTACGGTACGGTGTAATGAACGGAGTCCTTCAGAGAATAACATCAATAGTGAGTTTTCATTTAATTTTTTATAATAATATTGCATTTGTAAAGTTTAGGTCGTTATATATATCATAATCAAAATAAATGACAAAGCCATTTTACGTATTTTCTCTAGACCAAATTTACAATTTACATTATATAATTTGGATTACAGACACATAATTTTTTTTTTAAAGTAAATAAAGTGGGAATGTGAATTTTGATGATGTTTGGTATATTGTATTCGTAGATAAACAAGGGGAACAGAAAGTGGAAACGGGCACGTTTAGCGTGGGAATATTACAGGTGCACCATATCGCGGTAACACAGCGAAAAGCAGCGACACGTATTGTGGTCAATTTCCTAGTAATCTGCTCAAATGTTTGGTGAATGATTTCCCTGTGTTTGACAATAGTTATTGGAACGTGTGTATTTTACGGTTGTCGGTTCTTTAATTTAATTAGGTTCTCAACGTGTTACTTTAATTTTTTTGATGACTCATACATGTTACTGAATGTTTATATGTTTATTTCATTTCTTTTTTAAATTTCCCTGTGACTTTTATAACGTAAATATAGCTTTTAGGTTGATTAATAAAGTTAAATTGATAATTTAAAAGTTTATTTCAATAAATATTGTTTTATATCTTACTAACTTAAGGCTTGCAGTATAGGTCTAATTTTTTAGTAGATTATCTTAGTTTAATTTCAGTCAAAGCCAAATTCATTTGCATGGAGGTTTAGGCGGATAATGCTTTTTATGTTGTAACTCTAATTTACACGTTTTGATTGTCCAGAAAAACTATTTTATTTTAAACAATTATATACGTAAACTGAATAAAAAAATTTGTATATTTTGGAAGTGCTTCCAAAATCACGAAAAATCACCATCAGTAAAAAAACTAAATTTTTAGATGGTTTTATTTTTATAAAGCTTATGTTACTGTTCTGACTGAAGATGAAAGTTTAATTTTTGTTCAATAAAATAAATCAGCGGACTACGTTCAAGAAAGAAAAAATAAATATCAAAAAATTTTAATAAAATAACTGAACTCTACCCCACAAATTATACTCTCAGACATAAAGGTCAAGAGAACAAGAGAAAAAACCCAAAAATGCGTTAATTTTTTGTTGAAAGATAACAATCACAGAAATTTCGTTCAATTTTGAAGAATGGAACCCATCATACTGGCATTAATTGAAGTTCATATAATGGTAGCTAGAAGTTTCGGGACAGAGTTGAAAATCGCCTTAAAAGCTATTTATGCCGATAATCTGTGACTAATAATAATCCACGAAAATAATATGTAATTTTAAACAATTGGGGCATTATGAAATAAAAGAAAATTGAAAAATAATAACATGGATGTAGATTCACCCGGTTCGAACCTCTTGTCATTCGGAATGTTCAACGAGATGAACTATATACAGCTAAAATCAATTTATCTCCGTGCGAGAGCCATCAACCTCAACAAGTTTGTACAATCGGTCAATTTGATATGGTTATATCAAATGCCGATTCAACACGAGCAAATTACAAGGTTTTTTTGGAGCTTTGTAACATCGAGTTTTGTTGAGGGAACACAATATAATTAAAACTGGAGAATTGTTTTGAAATAATCTGTCGAAGAGCTGTTTGATGACTCAATTGCCAAATCCTGTGACTAAATTCTGAAATACAATGAGTTCATGTTCTGAATGTAGACAGACACGATGGAAGTACTTGCTATTATCATTAAGGTAGTAAATTTTATTAATTAGTTAAAAAATAAGGTATACTAAACAAATTTTATTATAAAAGTTAATTTTCCATGATGTAAATAAAAGTTTATTTCTGCGGAAAATGTTCTAGAGTCAGAGAATGAACCAATAGCGTATACAAAAATATTGCGTAATTGTTGTTGTCAAAGCTATAATCGGAATCTCTATGAAGATAGCCGTAAATCCGGCAGGTGTAAAAAGGCTATGGAGTTCTAATAAGTCGATTGAAGTCAATTGAGTTAATGAACTATTTATCAAGATTTAAATGAAATATATATTTTGCACAAGTAATTATGTGATTCAACAACTTTCTTCTTCATCTTAACATTATCCAGTATTTCTATCGTGGTCTGCTATCTAATCCAAAGGATTTCACCGCATTGCTGGTTTTTATATGAGTGACATCTGATCTTCACAACCTATGTGAGGAATTAGATGCTCCTCAGGTTAACATTTTTTGTAATATTTTATATTTTTTATGTTATTATTTTTATATAGATACTAGAAAAACATGGTTTTCTTAAGAAAACTTACTTAATTTCTTGATTATATTAAATAAAATGTAAAACTACAAGATTGTAGTAATTTTGCTCTTTTAGTTTCTTTACCAATGATTCTTAGTGACAATACCAATATAATTATTGCTGATCTCTGAGGGAATGACTGAGAACATTTGAACTGGCTGTTAGTAAAAAAGATAACCGATGATTTTTTAACACTTTTATCGTCATTCAATAAATAGCAAAGTTGCAATCGACTTTTCTTGCATTTGGTTATGAAGTGTTATCATTCAATAATAAGATGCTACTGTTCATAACTAGTTTAAAAATTTCGAGCATGGTCATATCAAAGAAAGCGATGATCTGCACGAGAGGTTCCTTACCAGCGACAAGTAAATATTATATCAGTGCCATGCGGCTCATGAAAAAGACTGATCAGATATTACCCTGTCAGCATATTTAGTCAAGTTTAGGAATGAATACAGGTTAAGTGCAGAAGCGTCAGGAAGCTTCATTCTAGGTAGATTCCATGATTTTAATGGAAGCTCGAAAACACCGTCATGTCACTGGTGTTGCGCAACGGTAGAAAAATTCGATGGAGATCGACATATTCGACATCCCCATGGTTGATAAACTATGAATATATTATTAGGAATTTAAAATAAAAACAGTCTGGCAGCAGATGTGACAATTTGAAAGATTGCCTAAAAATGTGAAGAAAAAGCGATGTGCTGAAAACAAATGTTTGTCTCGTTGTACAAACCGACGAACGGATTATCATGTAACAATTCTGCTGGAAAATAAAAGAACATTTATAACTGATTAGCATACCTGTAATTGTTTGCCTGTTATTTTGGTATAAATTTCAAGTGAAAAGTTCGCAATAAAATCGACCTTTATCAAGGCAACGCTTTTATACATCGATTTACTACATCGTGTTTAGAAATGAAGGATTATCCATCACATGGCCCTGAACTAGTACCATCTGAATTCTATTTATTTTCAAGAATTAAGGATAAACTGCGAGGAAAACAATTACTAAACCCCGAAGAGGCGGCGACTGCCTTGACCAAGACTTTAAAACAGGTTTTCTTACTTCTATTACCGTTCTATTTGCTAAATCACTCTTTTTAAAATATTTTCCATTTACAGAGTTCACTCTATTACATTTTTATTATATTTATACACCTGTATTAATACGTGAAAAGAAAACTTTATACCGTTTTTTAAGCATATTGTGCACATGGTTGTGAGATTTGGCATTGTTAAATATTATATGGAAAAGATGTGCAGAAAGCTAAAATTCATATCTAATATGTGTTATATATACAATAAATTATATATATATATATATATATATATATGTATGTATATATATATATGTATATATATATATATATATATATATATATATATATATATATATATATATGTATATATATATATATATATATATGTATATATATATAAACATATATATACATACATATATATTAAGATGTTTATTGTTTACGTTCAATAATAAAAGATACGTTGTTTGTGTTCATATTGTCAATATCAAACACAAAACAGTTTGACGCACAGAGTAGAGATTGTCGCCAAAACAATATGAAACTATCGTATTGACTGAGTTTCGAGTTGCAATTTTTACGTGATTTCAAATGTTATTTTTTCAATAAACTGTGGAGTGTATGACAGGGCAAAAAAAGCGTTTATTTTATATTCTGCTTAATAGATATCTCTGTTATAATAAATACGAATACAAGCTATAATTATGTTTTTTCAACTGCTACTGAAATTAAATTCTGAATTTCATAGGCATTGCACTAAATTAAGACAAACAACATACGCTAATGACGTATTTTCACACGCTATCAGCTGACGTAATAGAACAAAATTTTAAAAAATATATGCGATGATTATAGAGGAAGATTTTCGGCAAAAGAAATTCAATAACATTCAAACTTAAAAATTTAATCAATTATATTCGAATTTTGACCACGGGGTGACCAGTAGTAATTATAAATAAATCACGTAGCTGTCTTGTATGATATTTAATTAATTATTTTTATGGCTTAGGTCTTCTATTACCACTTACATATTACATAAATGTCTAACTTTTTTGAAGTTAGGTAATCAATAAAACTAACGAAATTTGAATATACTATTGAGACAAGTTCAATTTTATTTTATTAATCTCAATAATAACATTATTTAATATATATTGAAATAATTTATTGATCAAGTTTTTTTAAGATTTTGTTATCACTATAATTGTGAATAACATTTGGAAAAACTAACTTCTGTTTTGATAAAATTTATTAATAGTATATTAATTCGGCCTTGGTGGATTTTGTAAATCTATCTAACGATTTGTTTTATATCTTAATCAATGCCTTGATGATAAATTAATGACGTGCGAAAACCAAATTTGTGATAATGTGTCCACGCACACAAAATTAAGAGTCTTCTGTACTTGAATGACTAAAACGTACACATTTTCTATTTGTGTTAACGTCTTGTAAATGGTTTATACGAAATAAAATAAAATAAAAAAACATAACAAAAATAAATATTTTTTATAAACAGACCTACCATTTGCAAAATATAATATACCTATTGAAAACAAACATGTCGTCTGAAGTGTGAGAATTTTTTTGCCTTTTTGGCACTTGGTAAATCAAATCAAAGATTTATATCGTTTGTAACAAATCAAACGTAAATATTTAGTTTTATTTTCTTATACCGGAAATTAAGCTTTTTTTTGAATAGGTTCGAAAAATAAAGTTTCCAAAGCCGTTAGAGCCAAATTGCTTTCTCGTTCCCAAAAACCGTGAATTTATGCCATTTCTTCAAAACATTCTTTTAAAGATAAAACTTGTGCATAAATGAACGATTATTGCCTATACTACGGTGTAAGATGTTGTATATATACAATTTTACATATAGGAAATATGACCCAGTGTAGGAAGAAACCGTGTTTATGTTCTTTTTGCAGGTACACACCATTATAAATAATGTGAGCTCAGTTCGGTTATAAATTTTTGTCGATTAACTTTTGAGATATCATATGGTTTTCGAATTTTTGTTGCATACTTGTAATGTTGATAATTCTAAAATATCTAACATTTGAAATGCAAAGTAGCATGATTGATCGCGAGTTTTATAACATTGAAGGCAAAAAAAATTATTTTGTAATTTAATCGAGTTGATTTGATATATCTTTGAATTGTCATCAATTACGCATAGCATCGATAAAATGTTATTAACTATAACGTTTTACTACTCATCGGAAGAGGACTCTTTTGAGTTCAATAAAAGATGTTTAGCATTAATATCTCATAGTTAATGTCTACTTTAGCACATAGAAATCAATAATAAAAATCTTCAGAAATCACTTCTTTAAGTTACTGTCCATTTGCCGATAATAAAATTATGCTCGTTAATTATATTCCCATTTTGAACGCACAACAAAATGGCCACAAACATTTCATTATTTATTTTAAAAATTATATGATGAATAGAATATTTGCATCAAAATTTTATTAAAATTTCAACAAATTCTAAAAACATAACATAACATTTTCAAATTTTATCAACCAGTATCGCTTCGTATCGTGGGTTTGAAACTTTTAAAATCCATCAACACTTGTATGTAAGATAAATACATTTCACGAAAAGAATAAAACTAACTACATGTTTATATTAACTTTCTTACCAATCTGCGTAGACGTGACTGTACTAAAATCATTTTCCGTTACTTTTCTTGTCATGGTTTTGACGTAATTAAAAATCGTCAACTTGTTTTCAGATTTCTGTTACACATATTGGTAGGGTTCCATTATTATTTAATTTAAAGCAATTTACAGATTCAAATTACTTTTGCAATTATGTAAGTCAATATTAGTTATTTCATGAGATAAATCGATTTAAAATACGAATTTTTGTATAAAAGGAAGTTCACTCCACTCCACTTCTGACCGCAAAGACAATTATTATATTTAGCTTCATTTTAAACGATTTTAACCAATTTATACCTGCTAATAAATTGGTTAAAATCATCCTTTAAATTGTAATACACTTTGTCATCATCTTTGTAATCTACACTTAGGTTGCTTTTAGATTCTATAATATAGAGAGTATGTTAAAGACATTTTTTGCCGCTTTTCCTCTTCCGCAGTTTATTCAGCAGCAGTTTTTCTCTCAGCGTGCTGAAGTCATTCCAAAGCCCTGATTATCTTCGTTATATCCCTTTCTGAACTATGAATTACTTTAAACAATAAATTTGTTTAATAAATTGTTGAGTAAAACACGAAGTACTGGAAACTCATGGAAACTCGATATTAGGAATCATTATATAATATTGCTATTGATAGAAATACATTTGTTTTTCTAAATAGCATTGAATTTTCATAAATGTATGTATGTAAATGATGAAATATAAGACCCGTACTTAGCTAACTACTGTTAGAGCATTTTGTTAGATATCGTCATATCAGTGCTTATTTGTAGGCTTATCGTGTACTCAAAGTTTACATTGGCCTTCTAATTTTAATTTTGCAATTAATATTTAATTTAATGTTTTAAACTTTAACTTTCCGGAAATATTTCTACTTTGATTTTGTATGATATAAAGATATGACTGGATCTGTCTCGTGTTCAATGCACAAACATTAAATTTTTTGTTGTACTGAATTAAGTCTGTGATAGGAAAAAAAAATACTCGACCTAGAATTATCTCATATTTGAAGCAGTGTCTACTATCAAACTCAATAAATTTGGTTGCGTGCTAGTTTTTATTCGAAGTAATTATTAATATTGTGGACTGAGTAACTCATTGGGGAAACCAAACATTTCTTGACACAGATGTCTTATGACAAATATTAGCTAATGATAAGTTCAAGGAGTATTAGAATGACGTACCATCCTAAGTATGGAGGAGCTCATAAGGACATTATTATAATCTATAAAAACGGTCATCCATCCGATTACCGACTGGTGCATACATTGCTTAAACCTCATTGACCGAGTGAAATAAACGAGTGTAAGTCGACTAGATGTCCCTCGATATAAAAATATTCAATCAATTCATAAAATTACGGGTATCTCAATAAATAAATTTTAATTCTAAATAATATTATAAATATGAAGGAATTTCATTTGTGTCGCCTTAAGATTTCAAATATTCAACTGATGTCCGTGTGATTTTGTCTGCGTATAGCTTTAATCAGGTTGATAAATATTTGATACGTTTTAGACTAAAATGAAATGTATTGTTTTGATAATTAAATATGATAGATGACGACTGTCTGAAAATATAAACATTATTTCTAAATTGTAACTGATGGTGATATCTTGTAATCTCACTTAGTAATAAAATTAACTTTCAAGTTGCTGCCACAGTCTGAGTTCCTAGATTATGAAATATTTTTTTTCCTAAATATAAAAAAATTACTACGTAAAGTTAATTTCGTAAATTGTGAATATTATGTGAAACTGGTCATAAAAATTTAGACTAAAATATTTTCTTTGATATGAAACATATTTGAAAGGTAATTTTTGAGAAGTCAAACATATTAATTTTCAAAATTTTAATAAAAATGACGTTGTTACATGTAATAAGAAAATATAAGTTTCAACCGTTTCAATTCTTCTATTCTAGAAACGAATAAAAAGGAAATACTGCTAAAAGAGATGAAAAATTTATCTACTTCGCATAAATTTAACGGTTCAGTTTAAAAAACTGTTATTAGCTTCAAAATGTAATGTATACATGAAATCTAAATGAGAATATTTGCAATCAGATACGTAATGATATATTGTGGCTTTTTTTGTTTTATTGAATATATCACATTGCAACCGAAGTCAATAACGGTTTCAAAAGGTTGACCACCTATGAAAACCGTCATCTTACAATTATATTATTGCATGATGCAAATTAAATACTTGTGGCAAATTCGAAATGAGGCTAATTATATTAAAAAAAATACAATTTACTGAGAAATCATATCGTTTCAACAGTTTTAAATATTTTTTGTCAGATTTCGCTTACTAAAAACCATTTAATCGACCGGGCTTCCTTTCAAAAATTAAATATTAATTATATTATATTGAAGTAGAAATATTTTTTTATTTTATATTTTTACAAATTGCAATATCTGGGGATGCCGTTTTCTGATTATCATCTCAAGTAAAGTAAAACTAATACTGTATGAAATATAAAATGGTGAATGTTTCTTGGTCCTTGACGTGTATAATGATGATTACATAATATTTCAGTTCTCCTAATATAGTATATGTTTTAAACCGTTTATCAGAAAAAATTCAAATGGAATTTAATAATTTAGAGCTCTTAATATTATAAGGAAGTTTTAAGTTATGCTAAAGCCGGGATATATTTCTAAAATATATAGTAAAAATAAATAATATACGTAGTATTTGCCAACATATTTTCTTACGGGGAATGCGTGACTTAATACAATATTAAGGTTTTTATAAAAACAAGTTCTTAACGAATTTCATATTTATCAGCAAAGAACTCAATGAAAAACATTTTGTGATAGTGGAAATCTGCCAAACAGATCAGATATTAGATAACAATTAAAAAAAATACTAGAGAAGTTGTATTTATTAACACAATTATAATTAAAAGTTTTAAAATAATCCTTTCGATTTAATTAAGGAATTTCATAGGACATTTTATCTATAAAAAATTATGAAGTAATTCATTTTGATACTTTGGGTAATTTTTATTTTCTAATCTACTATTAGTCACGCAAGTTCTTAATGCAAATGTCTACGTAACAATTTAAAAAGTTAAAAATGGGCATAATTCCTCTTTCTTACATCAACATCCTTAGTTGACTAAAATTTGTGTGTGGCCATCAGAGGTGCTTTATGATATTTAACCAATACCCAACAACATTAAGAACTGTTAAGCTGATAATGTGACGCTAAATCTCTCACCCTAAAAATATATTTGCGCCTTTATTTTGAAGTTTATATTTGACATTTTTAAGAAAAGTTATCTAAAAGTTATAGAAGTTAATTTTTAAATATCAAATAGATTTTCTAAAGTGATGTGATTCATATACTTTTAACAGTCTTAAATTAGATTCACTTAACTTTTAAAATTTCACAAAAAAATCAAATACCCGTAATGTTTCATATTTTACTTACGATGACATTACGGGTTGTATTTATGCTTCTCAGTAAACCAGTAAATATCACGGCAACAAATTAATATCTCTTAGTGCGAACAGAAAGAACGCCTACATATTAATTTCAAATATATTCCATGGTTGAATTTATTATTAGAGAATACGTTTTAACAGTTTTTGATTCTGATTAATGTTTTGCATGAAATGAAATGAATATTCGTATCATAATTGCAAATAATTGTTATAATTTTATTTATATTGTAATTGTTTTGCTTACCTTAATATATAACGAAATAATTACATATAATTTCTGTAATAATCAAATACAATTTATATATACTTTTAGTAAACGTTATGTTATAAATCTACATCTTGAAAAAAAATGTACATAATAGACAATAACATTATGCTAGAAAGTATGAACAGCACGACTTTTTTGTCATAATTCGTTATAATTAATTTCAAGTTTAGTTGGTAACAGGACGGTGAATCAAATAGTCGGAGTGGATGGTTGGCGAAAAAGATTTACGGGCAAACTTTTACCACAAAGTTTGGAAAAAATGTATGCGACAGTTGTCTGTAAGGAGTTGAGTTTCCTTTCTTTTTCTATTATCTTTATGTTACCTTGTCCAAAACATTTTATTATCTTGTTATGTTTTCGGATGTTTAGAGCGAATTCTCGAATTGTTTTGGTGACTTATACTTTCAAATTGTTGTCAGTTAATACCGCCTCATATTACGTATATTTTCCTTTTGTCGTAATAAAGCGGCAATTTGTAGTTAGTGGCATAGTCTCTATCCTGTAATTAGCACTTATGATTTGACAGTCTTACTATTATCAACATCAATGTTTAGGATTACAATAACCTGCCGATGAAGTTGGATAAAGATGAAATTGTTACTTGCTCTAAAATATTTTTTTCACTTAGTATAACAAGGTTTTACAATTTAATAAAATTTGTACTGCTTGTGCACTACGACATTACCCTACTTAAAACAAAGTGCAAATAATGTTATATTCTTTAAATTGTATTTTTAATAATTTGCAGAATTAGCACAAATTTAATTCGAAATCATTTTTTTCTATACTTTCAATGACTTTTCAATGAACATTCTGTGAAAACCATGATTTAGGCCACATTAGTTATGCTATTTAAATTATTCTAAAACTTCATTCGGAAACCTTCTTCTAGAAAGCATGTCCTAAAATGTTGCCTTTACTTAACATTTCTGAAGGTTATTAAACTCGCAATGCTCGTTGAATGAAACAAAAGTTTTATGTTATAATGTTTTCTAATTTCAGTCGTTAATTATTTTCACACATTCAAGCTCTTTTGAAGGTATTAGTCATCAGAGCTTGAACAAACAAACACAAGTTATGACCACTTGTGTTATGGGGTGTTATTTTAGTTGGGCAAGTTCTTTCCATTCATTATTTATTCCCAAAATGATACAATGAATACAATATTTGCATCAAAATTTGATTAAATTTTTAACAAATTCTAAAAACATAACATTCACAACTTTTATCAACCTGTAGCGCTTAGAATTGCTGCGGTGGCAATATAAATTATGCGTTACCTACTTTTTAGTTGGATGAATAAAAAAAATTTTTTTTTCACAAATCATTTTCATTCAAACTACACGGCGGAAAATTTAATGTGGCTTATGTCTGATATTTTTAACTTAAAGAAAATACAAAACTGTACACAAGCGCCATTTTTTTGTAAAACTTCCATCCCGGGCTGAACTGAATCAAACCAAATCAAACGGTGCGAATATTTTAAACTATCTTCTTAATAGAATGGTTTATCGTTAACTTCTTCAATCTTATGTAAATAAGGTAGTAGAGGGGCAGTGGTGATTGGTTTCAGTAGTCACTAGGAAGTAAAGAAGTAAAAGGGGAAGAAACATGGCAAAAAAGTATATCACATTTTTCTGATTAACTTTTTATGATAAAAGTAACTTTGTAGATTGAAGTAAATTTAAATAAAAAAATTAAAAGAAACAAGACTGCAGTAACACAAAATTATCTAATTAGAAAAAAAATATTCAATATAGAAAACATCATCTTCGTTTTTAATTTAAAATTTGTTCAATTAAAATTAAAGCTTGGATGAAACATTTACGGAAGTAATTAAAAATTATTTGGTACCTCGCATTAGATCATTTATTTTATTTATGATAATTTAGTAAATCTACAAATAGAATTACATACTTTTATATTTGCAATGAAAACTACAAATTTTGTAAAGTTTTCCAAATCAAACTGGCGGGGAGAAAAAGGAAACCCCAAAATCTGGCCTTAGAATAAATCTATTTAAAAACAAAACTTTAAAAATCCATTAAGACTTGTATATAAGAGAGATAAAGTTTGTGAAAAAATAATTGAATAAAATAAAACTAACTAAACGTTTTTATTAATTTTCTTTCCAATTTGCGTCGACATGAAGGTACTAAATTCATTTTCTGTTACATCTCTTGTCAAGGTTTTGACATAATTAAAAATAATCAACTTGTTTTTCAAATTTATGTTATACCTTTTTGTAGGGTTCCATTACTATTATTGAGTATGAAGCAATTTACAAATTCAAATTACTTTGTGCAAGTATATACTCGTAAATCAATTTTATTTATTTCATGAGATAAATAGCTTCGAAATACGAATTTTTATATAAAATACACTCCGCGCCTGACCGCAGAGACAATTTTTGTTTTTTAGTTTAATTTTGAATGATTTTTTGTTTTATTTATTTTTTGTCTCATATTTAATAATGAGGGTTGATACAAAGATATAGGGTTACCTCTATCTCTGTATCACCCCTCAAAGAATCGTAATAAAAAGATCCAATTTACTAACACGCTCCTTTAAATTGTAATACACTTTATCATCATCGTTGTAATCTACACTTACGGTGGTTTCAGATTCTATAATATAGAGAGTATTTTAAAGGAAAATCATTCCCCTTTTCCGCTTCCAAATTTTATTCAGTATCTCTCAACGTACTTAAGACATTCCAAAAGTGTGATAATCGCCATTATGTCTCTTTCTGATCTATGAATTACATTAAAAAAAAAATTTGTTTAAACAATTTTTGGGAAAAATAACAAAGTTCTGGAAACTCTTGGAAACTCGATATTAAGAATCTTTATATAATATTGCTATTGGTAGAATTATTAATAGATATTTGTTTTTCTAAATAGCATTGCATTTTGATAAATGTATGTAAGGCATTGATGAAATATAAGGTTCGTTTTTAGCTATTAATTACTGTTAGAGCATTTTGTTAGATATCTTCATATCATACATACATTTGTAGACATATCGTGTCTTCAAAGCTTATATTGACCTTCCAATGTTAATTTTTTAGTTAATATTTGATTTAATTTTTTAAACTTTAACTTTCCAGAAATATTTCTACTTCGATTTTATATGATATAAAGACATAATTGAATCTGTTCTGGATTTAATTTTTTAATGCACAAACATTCTCTTTTTTTTGTACTGTAATAAGGCACGTAAATATATTTCGATCTAGTATTACCTCATATTTGGGACGGTGTCCGCTATCTGGTATTAGCTTCAAAGTGTAATATATATATATATATATATATATATGTATATATATATATATATATATATATATATATATATATATATATATATGTATATATATATATATTTATATTTATATATATATATATATATATATATATATATATATATATATATATATATATATATATGTATATATATATGTATTTATATTTATATATATATATATATATATATTACACTTTTAAGCTAATACCAGATAGCGGACACCGTCCCAAATATGAAGAAATGCTAGATCGAAGTATATTTACGTGTCGCAGCCTTATTGTAGTATGGTTTAGTTTTTTTTATCTTTTTACTGAATATATGACATTGCAACCAAAGTTATCAACTTCTAAAAAGGCATAGCATGTGCCAGCATTTTTTAACGATAAGTAAAAAAGTTAAATTCAAATTTGGGATAAAAATTTAAAATTTCAAAATAAACAAACCAGTATATAAGAAAAATCATTGAAACTAAAAATTATGCAGATATTATTGGTTCTAGTTCATTTCTATTCAGAGTAAATATATATATATATATATATATATATATATATATATATATATATATATATATATATATAAGATGTGTGTGTTTGTGTATTATATATGCAATATTTTCTCTACCGTCAACGCATTTCAAGCAGTTTTAATTATCACATTTTTATGATACTGTCCCGTGGCTTTCACTACTCGCAGCTTTACAACATATGTCAAAAATCATGAACTCTAAATGCTAACGCTAAGCCGATGTATTTAGAGCTATATAGTTCGAGCGAGAATATAATTAGGGCGGGGATGTAAATCGGATTGATTGGGCAGTGTGAGGACTAAATCTATGTGTTGATAAATTATTCGCGTGAAACTAATTTTTTATATCAAGACCCAACTGACGTTTACCCCATTATATCTCTTTAGTGCCTAAACTTCTGTAACAGCGGCTATGTTTAAATAAATCAACAGAAGTTTCGTAAATTACTTTTGAGTAAGAAATCTGTTGGTTAGCAAAGTGTAAAACATAAAAAAACAAGTAACTATTTCTTTCCTTTATTATTTTGCCGCACAATATATTATTGTCCTTACGAATAATAATATCTGTAAATAGTTTGTTAGTCATAGTATACACCCTCAAATGTTTATATAAGCCTAGATGTTGTTGGGATCATTACGATACGAATTAACAGTATTAATTATTTTTATATAAAAATACTCGTCGAACATATAAATATACTGTATGAAGAGAGCTAGGTAATAAACGTAGTAATAAGCTTAGAAATAAAATCTAAGAGGGTTAAACGTAATCTAAAGATAATAAAGGATGAAATGTTATTGAGGGTAGCTTTGCAAAAGTGGTTAAATCGTGTGTGTTTGTTTGATGGCAGCTATTTATTGGGTAACTGTATAAGCTTTATAATTGTCTCACGATGAGAAAAAAGTGTCGTGTCATACCAAATTTATTTCATTAAAATTTTCTTATTTAATTACAAAAAAACAAGGAACAATTGTTGGTTTTCAACATAATTTCTTGTAAATTCAAGGACTTTGTAATTTTTAAATATAAAATAATCTTTGCATTTAAATTTACAGAATAAAGTCAGGAATCAGTTTAAAGCAGATATTCGAAGCACTGTAATATTTTGTGCAGTTACATTTTTATGTTACTTGAATCGGTCTATTTTATAAATTTGGGTGGTCATTGCTTTACCCTTTAACTTTGATAGTGGTTCAAATTTGCAAAATATAAAAAAATAAATTCGTTTTAAAATAATGTGGAGCGCTTTGGAATTTTGATACATCAAACATAAATTTGGTATTTAAAAATAAAAATTACAGGGATTTGAATAATATGACTGTTATATAAGATGACGGTTTTAAAAGGCTGACAACCTTTTGAAACAGTCATAATTCAATTATACTATTGCATAATGAAACTTTGGTACTTGTGCCAAATACAGTATAAAGTAGGTTAATTGCGTCTCAGGATATATTTCCATCTCTAAATCTAAAAATGTAGAATTAAAAAAAAGTCTACAGGGTATTTTTTAACGATTTTTTAATTTGCAATCAAATTTACTAACGAATACCTGTGATTGTAAAAATCTACCAAATATATTTGATATTAGACCTCACTTCTATCAATAAAAAGATAGTAGATAAGTTGTATTTATTCATAAAAACATAATTATGAGTTTTACAAGAATCCTTTCGATTTACTTTAGAAATTTGATAGTACTATTTGTCTAAAAAAATGAAGTAATTAATTTTGATACATCGGTAGTGCTACAGACGTACATTGTATATCTTCAGAAATTTTATTTCCATTCTAATGATAGTCACTTAAATTGTAAATGTAAATGTATAAGTAATGATTTTAAAAGTTAAAAATAGGCATAATGTCTCTTTCTTATAATTAAAATCTTTAGTTGATTAAAATGTTTCTATGGTCGTCGTGCGTGCTTTAGGATATTTAATCAATACCAAACAATATCAGGAACACAGGGCGGTCATAATTTTCTCAAATTTATGACAGCATCTGTGAATCGGAATGGCGATGAATATAACTATATACAGCAACATCTGGGGATAGCTACATGTCGCGATGGACAAAATGCATACTGCACTGTACACGGTTAAGTGAGCCTGTTCACAAACAACTCTCAGAAAAGCGTTGCTGCGCTATTACATATTATATATAAGATATTTAGTATTATAAGTTTTGTATGTAAATTGAATGATGAGGGTATTGTAGCCATTGTGTTGTTATATTTATGTTGTTCAAAGATTAATATAAATTTTATACACTATCAAAGTAAAACGTAATTTTGGTTCTTGCGATGTTGCAAAGATGTTCATTGCTAAAATGGAATCCATAGTTGGAAAGTACTCCTGACACGTATTTATTAAATTTCGCAATATTTTGAAGAACGTATTACATTTTGAAATAATATTATTATAAAAATAACATTCTTTGTAACCATTGCATTACAGTCAAAAAGAATTTTTACTATTATTTGAAATAAAATTTAAACTAAATAATGTTTTAATTATAGGCACCGGTTACAATGTAATTTAAAAGAAGATTAATCTTAAAAGGTTTACCGTATAAAACTACAGTCTTGTTACAAATTTTTTTGGTCGGAAAATCTCTTCAAATATTTCAAAGAATTATTGGGTGTATTCGTCAGTAGTAAAGGGGTTTTTCAAATTGAATTTTTTCCGAAATAATATTACGGGCTGCATTTATAATTATTCAAAATGTTGTTTGTTGTAAGTTTTCTTCCAAATTGAAGAAAGAAAAAAAGGGGTTTACATGTTTGTTGTTTAAGGTTATTTACATGATAATACCATAATATCCTTATGAACCAATTTTTGGCTTGAAAAAATGAATATGTCATATAAACCTCAGTTATGAAATAACTGAGAATTAGAGAAAGACATAAATTAGAGGCAACTTCTTTGGGATCCGGAGTGTTGAAGAACGATAAAGGTGAAAGAACAGGAAAGTCGAAACTCGTGAGGAGGAAGGTTTATCTACTCAAGAAGAAGATTCAGGAACTCAGACGAAAATTAAGAAAATTGCATAAACCTGGGCAGTGTGGTAATTTGAAAAGTATAAAAATTAATATAGTAAAATAAAATGTTAAAAGTTATCGTATCCAAAGTATCATATACATTATTTAAACGCAAATTTAATTACAGTAAAAAATCAGGAAAATAATAATTTGATTACTTCATGTTCACAATTTCAATATTTCATCAATTACAACTTAATTTTTTTGTAAATGAATTAAAGATATAGTCCCTTCTGTTATGAAACTGAAAGTAGAGTAAAATACCTCCTGTACCCATAATTATACTTGAAAATATCAAGTGGTCAAATCAGATAATTATCAATTCAGATGTAGTATTTTTATTTTAAATGTATTCGTGAAGGTTGGGCAGTGTTTGGCACAACCTCAAGAAAAAGATCTATTTACAATAATTCAAATTATACTGGCACAAAAAAAATTAGTAGCGGTATTGACGTGGAAGCATGATTAACGCAAATATTTAGTATTACGTGATTTTTTTTAACATTATGCCAATTTAAAAAAATTATGTCCACCCACTAGTTGTGTATCTAACCACTTCCTCTTCCTTTCCAATTCTGATGGAAGATACCCAACACCTGTGAAATAAATCGCGTGACAAAATATCAATTGTTATTGGCCAAATGTGGGGTTTTAAGGAAAGTTTGAAAATATACTTCATACTCTAATAGATATTTTTATAATTATGTCTGTCTTTATGTATGTTTTTGTTTATTTTCAAATGTACGAGTTGTCCACATTCGAATATGCAATTACCACCTAATGATCCCAACTCTGACAATATTTAAAACTGTATTTTCAAATTTATCTAAATTTGCTTGAAATTAAACCAATATATATTACGGGAATATATCATTATCTATTAAAGCAAACAGAAGAAGTCGTTAAATTGAAAATACTAAATGGTTTTTTTCGCCTACATATTAGTTTCAAACGCTTTTAGTGCTTGATTTTTTATTGGTGAAAACATTTCAACTTTACGTACATTTTAACTCTCTTTAAATTTGATCAGCGTTTTGCAGGAATTGAAATAAAAATTGTTATTTTAGTATCATAATTGTTTTGCCTATCTCAATATATAAGGAAAAAATAACATAATTTTGGTAATAATCAAATAAAATTTAATTAAAGTACTTAACTTTTATTGAACGTTATGTCTCTAAACCTGCATATTGAAAAATAATGTACATAAGAGACGATGACATCGTGCTAGAAAATATCGGTAACAGGATACAGACCGGTGAATCAAGTAAACGGCGCGGTGGTTGCTTGAAAAATAATTACGCGTTTTACAAGGAAGTTTGGAACAAACGTATGTAACATTTGTTTGTAAGGAGTTGAGTTTCATTCCTTTTTCTATAATCTTTATGTCATCTTGCCCAAAAGTTACTTTATCTCGTTATGTTTTCGGATGTTTAGTGCGAGTTCTAAAATAGTTTTAAGTGACTTATACTTTCAAATCATTGTCAGTCAATTACACATCATAATATGTATATTTTGCTGTTGTCGTAATAAAACGGTAATTTGTTTTCAGTGGCAGTTTCTATTCTGCAACTGACTTATGAAATGACAGTCAAATAATAATATTATATATTTTCATAAAATGTAGTTTGATCAACGCCAGTGTTGAGGATTGTAATAACTTGCCTTGAGCTCAATAGATGAAATAGGGATTTAGTGTAAAATATTTTTTTCATTTATTAGTTTTACAATTTAATATTTAATGTAAAGGTTTTATAATTTAATAAAATTTATAATACTTCTTTACTGTAATACTGTTCCGCTTAAAATAAAATGCAAATACTCTTATATTCTTTAAATTGTCATTTTATTAGTTCTAATAATTGGCATATATTTATTTTGAATTCATTTTTTTCTTTACTTTCAATGAATGGTTCTGCGAAAACCTTGATTTAGATTACATTAGGTATGCTATTTAAGTTTATCTTCATTTTGTAACCTTCTTGTAGTGCCCATATGTTCTAAAATTTTGGCTTTACTTAAAATTTCTCAAGGTTATTGAACTTACGAACTCATGAAAGAAAAATTTTAATTGTAATATTTTCTAATTTCAATAATTAATTGTTTTCATACAAAAAGGATTATTTGATAGGGTTTGAATATCTTAGTTATGGAGTATTACTATGGAGTGTTTGTGTACCAAATTTCGGTAAATAAACAAAATTTACAAATTTGCTTTTCCATATATATATATACATATATATATATATATATATATATATATATATACGTAAATATTTATGTACATATATAATCAATTTATGCACTGTGTAACAGATCGGCAATTAGTCCTAATCCTCCATCCGTTCACGTTTAACGTTGACTTTTGGCACTTTACTTTCCAAGCTATTACTACAGCTGCAGTGATAATTTTATGTCACATCATCCCTTCCCTAAACAAGATAAACAGTGATTAGTTTTGGAATCACTGGTAAATAATTGTTTTTTCCCACATAATTCAGTCCTTTCTTAATTTCTCTCAAATGTTCCTCAATGGGCGGAAATTATGTTTCGCTTAATCCTTTAATTTTTTGTCTTATTCCTGTCTTTCATATCCAACTTCTTTACGAAACTTTCACACCGTCATATTTATCTTTATATCTTAGGCTACATACTTTTTTTCTCACTTTCCCACTATATTACTTTTTTGTAATTTCTTCCAAAATATATATCTAATCTATTGTTATAGTCACCACGGTGGTTCGATTACAGGTATACAACCTTTGATGTCGCAGCGCACCGTGGAGTCTTGGGCTCGATTCTCGGTTGTAGGTCGAACGGTGTTGGAATAATGTTTTTGGTCACTTACCTAAAACCGGTGACGAGCAGCAGCTCTACAGGAAATACGTACCGCTATCGCAATACTTTCCTCCCGGCATCGCGATTATGGAAATTGTTTTCAGCGATGTGAGCTTTGGAAGAGATCTATGTCAAGCTGTGGACGGAGGCAATTGTTCTTGATTACCAAATTCCTTCCTCCAATAAGTCTGATTCGTTCAGAAAATATTCAAAAATTGTCTCTTGGTGGGTAAAAATGAATAAACTTATTATTTTCAACTCTGATGCTATTACGAATATTACGTCATTTAAAAAATTCGGTTTTCTTATATGTTTCTAAAATTTCTGGCAAATAATGAAAATTTTCTCAAATAAATTGGAACAAATTGCTTGCAAGAAACACTCCGTCACTGAAGGAAAACTAAAAGCAAACAAGACGACCAATGCGCTGTTTGTGTCCTCACACATGTCAAATACACAATTTTTATTTCATTATGTACATGCCAATTTGTCTGAAACGTATAACACTACAAAACTAATACTAATATCCTACAGTACAAATACTTTATCTTTTACCCCAAAATCTAATTTATCAAACGATCATGATGCAAAATACTCTCTAAGCCTTACGGCTGTTGAAAATATTGCCGGTATTTATGATATAAGGAATCATTTGTCGTTATTTCCGCTTTTCTAAATGCACGGACCTATTTTTTTATGCCAAATATTGTTTTGTATCGAGGGCACGAATGAACAAAGTTTACTCGAGCAAATACAAATTTGCTCGAGTAAACTTTGTACTCGTACTATTATATTCGATTTTTACCTTCGTCAAAATGATGGAAGTATTCCGTTAACTTCTACGAGGGGGCCTACGAACCATGAAAGTAAGAGGTGAAGTTTGTTTACAATGGAAATGTTAGTGGGTAAATCACGCACGTATTTACGTATGCACGTGTAAGATTTGAAGAAAGCTTCTGACCGCGGATATTTTTGTTTGAAAGTGCTCAGTGGACCAAACAAAACGATAAGTTTCGGAGCTTGAAATCCATTTCACCATTCGTTCGCTTATCTTTCCATATATTAGAATGTTATTGATAGGTTGCCTGGCTGTAATAGAGAAAACGTTAAGGCTACGTCATTCGATAGCTCTAATTCTTCTTTTTCCTCTAAGTGACGCTTGTCAAATACAAAACCGTACCACGATGTTTGTGATATAATATGCGGTTGATGGATTTAGTAAAAAAATGTGGCTTTGTTTTATATTTACTTGTGTAATTTGCATATTGTCTCATTTTGATCAAGTTTTACCTCAGTTTCACCCGGAGGAATCATTTAATACGTTCCTCCGAGTTTTTTAATTTGTATAAAGTAGGAACCTGGATTTCGAACGTCAAACTTTATTTTGTTAAAGTTATTTATACCTGGGCATTAAATGTTAATATTCTGGTATTGCACAATTTTGGTTCAAATTGAAATACAAATTCTATTTTAATTTAATTTTTTGGCCTACTGTAAATATGTATATTATATATTTATTTGACTATTTTATTGACTTAGAATTTATTTTTAATTACATGAATATATCTTATTTATTATTGTTTTAAAAATAGGATTATATTGTAATCACTTTATTCGTCAAATAGAATAAAAACCATACTTCCATAAATATTCAAGCTGTACAAGCTTGAATATATATAACGGTCTACTTTGCTCTAAATAAAATTTACACATATATACAAAACAACAACATAATTTCCGGATAATAAGTGATAAATATTAAATGATTTTTTTATTTATTTAAGAGCAGGTATCGATAATCTGTACACGTATGTTTAAAAAGCTTTTAAATTACTCTTCTGATAAAAGATCTGAACTATTTCTGAATAGCAGAATGTGGGCCATATTTCTATGTTATATTGGATTAGATTACTTCGAAATAATATTTCTTTTTAGTGAATGAATCCAAATTTTTCTACGGCACTTCTCCTTGACACCGAGTTGTGATCCCTACTAACGGTAATAAAAAAAACTAGTTTGTAGTCTTTGCTTCTCTTACCTAATACATTTTCTAGTGAGCAGTTGAATTGTTATCAAATTTGGCAAACGTATATCTCGTGTTCATGTTATTATCTACCGAAACGCTGGTATAAGATACGGCAACCGTAAAAATTGGATTTAGATATTTGATACTCATCACTCCTAAACGGAAGGAAATAACTCGTGATTCAAAATAATTAACAAAATGCTTCTAAATCTTTATGTGGTTAATATAATTCATACAGTGAGAAATTCAGTGGTTTTACTAAATAATGAAACTTGTTAAAATAACAAATCAATAGATTCTGAAACTTGTAAACTCAACTTGTGGCTCCCATGTCTAATAAGCCTAAAGTATGCATGTTACATATGAACACAGCGAAAATTTTGTTATTAACCTCTGAGCTGACAAAGCAAGGAAAAATAGCATAAGTCATTTTGATTTTGATGTCATCGATTTACGGGGACTCTTGCCCCTCGATTTATGGGGTCTCTTGTAAAACCATATACAAGTGGCATAATCTCTTCAAACAAGATAGCGATTCGATCGAGATCGCGGCCAGGACGGTCGGTCGAGGCAACCGCCTCGGACATTATGTAAAAAGTTGAAAAACTTGTATTGGAAGATACCTGATTAAAAAATAGAAGAAAATATTTTATACAGGTCGACCGTCTGGAGCTCACGTCTTCTTTATTTCTTATGAATAATAATTTTTAATATAAAGCGAGGATTATTCAGCTTGATTTTGGTGACTGTATTTTTCACTGTGTTATTGAAAATATATTCACGCTTGTTATCAGACAAAATAGAAAGCTTAAGATATGTCACGCTTGTTGTCAGATAAACTAGAAAGCTTAAGATCTAAAACCTATTTTCACTCGTTCGCACGGTATTGGCGTTTTTAAATAATTAAATTTGTTTTTATTTTTATTTAGTATTCGAATTTGATTCCCAATAAAATTTTATCAAGTACTATCACTACTATTATTAGTGATAGCACTTGGAAAACAGATAGTTTAATTACATTAATACAGAATTATATGTTCCAAATATACCCTTTATTTCTATCTAAATAATTAGTTCATTTCAGCACTCTCTATCTGCCGTCATTAAAAATGGGGCACAATGGGCCTTATTTATGTTTGCAAAATCTGTAATATATTGTCAAAATTATATAGTTGGATCGGTATACTAATAATCTTTTTTATGTGGTTACAAATTACAAACAATCCATATAGCGAACAGTTTAGTTGTTATTAATTCCATTTTATGTAATCTTAGACTAACTTACCTTAGACTTTACCATTACATTACAAATTATAGAAGTGAATATTTTCAACAAATTAAAAGTTGTATGTTTTTTAAACTGATAAAATTCATTTATTACAAACGCTTCATTCATATTTTTCTATTTTAGACAGTAAGAGCCTTTTCTTATCAAACCTACATATTTATAAATTAAAAGTATTTTTTTACTTCTGTTTAAACACATTCTCTCCCATCTTAATCTAGAGGTATTTTTACGTAAATTATCTTTGGCTCGAAAAAAAAATCACAGTAATTGTAAAATGTTACTGTGGAAATGTCGAAGAGATTAAGTTATGGCTATCAATAATTTACAGAAATATTTAGACTGAAAAAAGAAAACGTTTCCCATATGAAATAATTCAACTTCCAATGGGAACTAATCGCCGCTTAATGTGTTTAAAGCGAACAATCTGCACCATTGTTCGTCCTTTAATTACATTTGCCGCATTATTTCTCTGTCTAAGAAAGAACGTTATATCTGTTTTTTACACAACATTTCGTTTATAAACATTTTTAAACGAGTTTAAACTATTTACCAATATATGCAGTCTTATAGATAAAAAAATTTAATAACAAGGACAAGAAAAATAACAGGTTTTGTTCAGAATGTTGGTTGGTTAAAAATAGAATCGACGTGTTAATATTTCCAGATTTCACAGTATTTCATATAAACAATCATGTGAATTAATAATTATAAATGCATATAAAATCAACGACATTTCAAACAAAGAAATGTTTCGTCTCACATTTTTTTTATTATGTTGTCATTTGAAGACGAAACATAAGTATTTTTTCAACAAAAGAATTAATAAAATACACGTCGGCTTAAATGTTAAGCTTTAATTATCTTAACGTCGTTATTATACATTTTTTCGTCAACTTTTTTTTTCTTTCATCGTTTAATAAAACAGCAAAATAAATATTAGATTGCAATTATGTGTTATATCCGCGGATTTCAAAACATTTTCTTTTTCTTAAAAATGCTGACGTTATTTCCCTTGCACAATATTTGAAATGTAAGAATATGTATATTAATATTTAATATTTTTTGGAACTTAAATTTTAAAAGTTTGAAAAAATACTAAATAGAAGTTTAAAAAAAATAAGTAAGAAGTTTTGAGAAAAATACTAAATAGAAAGTTAATGAATTTAATAACCAAAATAATGAAACTAGTCATAACAAGGAAATAAAAAAAAATACTCAATATCAAAATCATACTTTTTAAATGAAGTATGTTGTCTCATATACTTTAGAAAGGATAAAAGTCTGATTTTATATGCACTCAGAAAAGCTACAAAAATATTTAATTGGGCCGCGATCCACATACAAAAGATGAAATTTTTACACTTGACGTTTTTCTTGATGCTTCCCAAAATTTTAACCCCATTATAAGTAGAAAGATGGATTGACAAACATATGAACCTATCTAATTTATTTATGTTTTAATGTGATACGTTACTCCCGTATAAATATTTCGCTATGTTAGTAACAATTTAACAGATGTTTATATTTATGACAGTGATCAAATTATTTTAAAATTTGTTAGTCAATTTACTTTACCTGTGTTTTTAAAACTATACATCCAGATACTTCACATAGCTTCAAATTTAATTACAGTTAGGATAAAGGTAAACCGATATAACTTTGAATACCCTTTACAAGAGAGGCCTGTATTATTATTTAATTACGAGGATATAAAGAAATATAGTGCATTTATCAATGGATTTTGTGAATGGTTGTTGTGTGTAGGATATGCTTGGTATAAATTACCTCATCTCAGGAAAGTGCAGCTTTTTTGAGAGGACAAAATGTCTTATCGAATTGTCAGTCAAACGGTTTTTGCCAGAGGGCATAATTATATTATATATCTTCACGTAGAAGAAGTAAAGTAATTTAATTTCGGCAATGCCCATAAAAATTTAAACCTTTTTTCATATAATTTATTAACAAAACTAGAAAAGAATTGTCACTAAAAGAATTTGCTCTTGAATCTTGATAGCATAAAATTTGCCTAGATATTGTAAGATGATAATCTAAAGTTAGACTTGAGTAAAGTGGGTAAGTAGGTAAACGCTCAGTAATATATTATTGTGAGCGTCATTTAAAATATCACCAAGAATTTAAATTTAAATCAAACAATAAGCACATCGGTACGACTTTTAATATGTTTCATTTTAATCGCATTTTATAGTAACAGCGGCATAGCTGTTCTATATATTGTCACAACAAAACAAACTTTTTGCTAGAAGAAAAGATTTCATCATCTTTCAGTTAGTATCAGTTCTTCAAAGATAGATATGTTAATACTTCGTTTCTCTTATTTTTATTATCTCTTGAACAATTTGGTATCTACATGATTTTCCGACTTAATTATAACAAACCATTACTTTGTTGGGTGTGTATGATATTTTCCAGATAGAGCATTCAACTGCCTAATAAAATTGGTTTACTTTTCCATAATCTGTTAACGCGTGAGAAATGAGTTTGCGCGTAATCAGTTATGTATTGGCGAAATTGCCCAACACGACATCGATTTTTTCATGAACTTTTCCAATTGAGTCATTAATCGGCAACTCCTTAAACACACATTATTCGTCAACACAAAGATACAAAAAAACTTGTATTTATGCGTAGTAAATACCAAATTATTAGCTTTTCAAATCTTTCATATTTTCATGCCGCTCGACTTTTTGAGTACATGTATCTACTATGTAAAGATTATGAAAAAAATATTGAAGTCTACACTGATGATACTCCAACTTTTAAGTATTCGTAGTCTTTAAAAATATCATTACAATTTCGTTTCCTTTGTCCGTCTAACACGGTTTTAATCACAATTTTTCTTTTTCATGTTTTATGCTTCATCTCATAATTAAATATAATATAGCATAAGAATACGTATTTCTAATATCTAATAAATCTTCTAATATCTTCTAAAATACATATATTATCTTAAAATTTATTAAAATATATAAGTTAAGTACGATGTTATTATCCAAAAAAAAAAATATCTGAATCCCGTAACTAATTAGCGTTTCCAAGACGTGCATATCAAACAAAATTTTCATTTCACTGGAGAAGGTCAATGAAAACTAATTTATCAATATTATGTAAGGTCATCGCATATTGATGTTATTATGCCTTTGCAAAAGGGGCTTAAAATTCAACTGAAAACATCAAGCAGTCATTTTTCATATGAAGTTTTCTTCGTAATATGGGAGTCTCCATAAAGAATTGTTATATTTCAACTTCCCAAATTGTTTGACATTTTTATTTAAAATCTCAAAAAATTACGATAACTATGTTAATTAAATAACGGATATTAGTGAAATATCTATTTGTAAAAAAATGGAAAGTTAAATTTTTCATAGTTACGGAATTATAACATTTTCAAAAAAATATCTGAAGACAAAGCGCAACGGAGGCCATATGAAATCCATTGTCACTGACCTATGCTTATAATACAGTGTTTCCTAACCTGGGGGTAATTACCCCCGCAGGGGTAAAACGGCAATTCTAGGGGGTAACAGAGTTGGCACAAAAAAGTATTAAAATAATAAACAAAATAATAGTACGGTAGCACGGCGCTCTCATGCGCGCGGCTGACGGCGACGGCGGGTGAGCGGTGGTGTGGGAGGGGTGAAGCACGTCTTCGTCGTGGCTAGCGGTGGCGGCCGGGCCTGCGACGCGAGGCGACCGTTTCATTTTGAATTACCTAACCTTAGGAAGAACACGCGTTTTATTTGTTCCGCAACGCAGAAATCGTATTTTTTGGATTGTTTAAATTTAAAGGTAAGCAGCGTTTCTTAATATGGTCACGAGTGATTTGTTTACGTATGTATTTGTTGACTTTTGTTTTAGGTACCTACAGGTGTTTTTGACATGGTTTCTACTTCATCTGGCAAAAAGCGCACTTATAAAGAAGCATTTCTACAATGGGGTTTCACAAGTATCGTAGACAAGAATATAGAAAAGCCTCAGTGTGTTTTATGTAATAAAGTGCTTAATCCAGAAAGCATGAAACCGAGCAAAATGGAAATAATTTAGACCAATTCAATACAAGACAATCTAACTTTACTTCCCTCATTTGATCTCATGAAATGGTTTGTAAATTTATTTCAAAATCAACGTAATATATTCACATTATATGGAGATTTAATAATTGATACACTATTTATAATCTCACAAATATTAATTATAATTATATTATGAGAAACAATCATGAGAGAGGGTGAGACAGTTTAATTTAAGTATACTTCTGAAATCATCATAAGCGGTCACCTGCACTTAGGTTTTTTGAAATTATTTTATCTGTAGGCATAACATTGTAGATATACACTACAGCGATAATTTTATCTGTAGGTATAAACTACAGTGAATTCAAAATAAAAAAACAGTCTGAAAATTCTTGTATATATAATATCCTATTCTCTAAAAAACAAGCACAATCTGAAGATAAAATTATAATTGGCAGGCAAAATATACCAATTAAGAAAAAATCAACTAAACTCACTGATATTATTTACTTTTGTGTACAATATTATATACAATTAATTGCACATTTTAAAATTAAATTTGCTAATAAAGTTTAAATTTTTTCATTTAGCATACATTAAATCTTTTAAAATCATCAAATACTAATTGGACCGATACAGCATTTAATCATGAAATGTATTCATTTCTAACATATTTTCATGTCTGCTTACCTTCACTCCTCAGATTAGAGAAAAAAACAGTTCATTTGCAAGTAAATTACTACCGTTTTTCCTGGGCCTTTATAACCTACTCCTTTTGCATTTATAATCTACTCCATATGGTTCGAATGAATTAGCGGATTAAAAAAAATACAATGATGTAAAAGGAATAAGAATTCATGCGCAATTTTTCATCATTAAATATTAAATGGAAAATTATAAGGCAGCAAAACTATTTATCATGGCTGACAGTATTTTAGTTCTGTCCCTTAACATTACGTATCAATTTACTTCAATTATTTGAGACGTTATTTTACAGAAAAGATAGAAAATTATTTATAAGTCCTATTTCTTATGAATAAATATATTTCAATGTTTTTATACTTTTCGAAACGATATGCAACCAAGTAGTTCTTACTACTTAGTTGCAAATAAAACGCCTAGATTTATTGACCATTTAGAACCAAAGAGTTTCCAGGTAATAGAAGAAAATATCTTTAAATCGAAGTATTAAAATGAAAAATTAAAAAAATAATCCTTATTGCTTTTTAAAAGACCTATGCAATCGTTGCATTTAAAAAGCAATAAGGACGTAAGCTGACTTGGTGGAACAGTTAAGTTTATTTATAATTTCATTCCTTTCATTAAAAGCACCTTTTTGCCCGAATCCACCCTCGGCGATCTCTGAACGGGAGGGCGAGCAACATATTAACCACTTTTCTTCCTCACTGCATAGAGGTGTGATCTCTCGGTCATAATATGTTATTTGTGAGGTGCCGGAAACAAGTCTCAAAATAAATTAATAGAAACAAATATATGCACTAGATTTAGAAACGGAAAAGAAGATAATAATAAAAAGAAACGAATGTACAAAGAAAACATTTTTAAATCAGAATTTAGGAAAATATATAAAAGTAGACCTTCAGGAAATATAAAGAATAACTATTATATTCATAGGACGCGCCAACCCAGACGGCTAGTAACAGTGAAATGAGACGCGCTCGAAAATATGTTCCGTTTTATTAGAAGCAGTTCTGAGGAGACGTTAACACGCAGAAATCTTAAACCTATCAACGAGAAATAGCGACGTATGGTTTTTTTATTTATTAATTACGCTTTAAGAAATGTCGTGGATAGGGAATATGTTGTAAAATTACTTAAAACTTAATTATGTTACCTTTTCGTTCATGAAATTATCAATGTTGCACAAAAAAATTCCCTAAGAAAAGTTATAAATATAAAATCTTGCCTTCTAAGATCATTAAATTTCATTACAATTCATGATTTATGATCCCTACAATATATTCTTGTAAATTTCTGTCAAAAGGGGATAATATATTTTTTTTAAATAATCTTGTTTGCAGCTGAGTATGGTATTTTTAATATCACAAAAACTATTCAAATTGAAAAAAAAGTTGAACTTAGTCCAAGGAACGTCCACAGGAGTTTTGTTATACCGTATACAGTAGTGCGCCATCGTACAGTAACAGTCGTGAAGAATAAAAGGTCAATCCTAATCATCTGTTTGTAAGTTTTGACGTTATTTGGGATCCTTGACTGTGTCACTTTATTTGCAATAAAGATTGCGTTAAGTAAATAATACTTTACCCAACATCATCACCTTTTTTAAACTGATCAATCCTATCCCGCAGTTTTGATTAGACACCGAATATTACCGAATATTACCACGAATATACGTACCTAGCTGATTTTATTGAACACAATGCATAATCTACCAACGATAACGATTCGGATCTATTTAACTTTTAATATTTTTATGTCAGTTTTCCACAAATGCCTGCGAGAAATACGAACTTCCACATGACTACTCCAATTAACTACATTTGACATTATGATGCATACATGTGTGGAATTCATTTGTATATTTAACTCCATTGTAACGATCCATGTAACGTGAATTTGATAACGGCAGAAGAAAATGTAAAAATAATATTAATGTAGAATAAATAAGTATCGGCTTTGTGGGATATCAGTAAGCAAAAAATAATATTATGTTACTAAAGTAGCCATAATCACTTCCTAACTTTAAATAGGCATTGTGTTTGATGCTTGGCTGCAATAACTTAAACGACAGTTTTAGTGATGTCAATTAAAGAAATTGCTTGAAATAATTTAGGTTTACATTTATTTTAGATAAACCTCAATATGTTTTTTATTTACAAGCTATTTTTATTAGTTGGAACATATAATTAGTAATTTCCATGACGTATACTGACATTTGTTCTTAGTGACTTGAATTTTCTTATACGCAAATTCCTTCATTTATATGTATCATATTATTCTAGGGCTCTTTTGTTACACTTAAACAAATTTTTTTAAATTATATTAGAAGAAAAATGTAACTTTTTCAGGCAAAAATAAAGTTTATGTTAAAGTATTATCTCCCCATATATTTTTAAAACATATATATTTTTTTAAATTAAGTTTATATGAGATCTGTAAAAATATTTCCCAATAGACTTTTGATTATTTAGAACTTAAAATGTTGACAAATAAAAAAATACATATCCACGTATGTATTTAGGAGAAGTCTAGTTTTACTTATTTCATTTGCAATCGATCCCTTTTAAATTCTTTGAAAATTAATGAGTGTTGAACAAGAGTAAGTGACCTAAAAAAATTTAAATTTTCCTGGAGTTTTTTATGAACTAAGGGAATGAAGAAAAATATATGTTATTCAGAGGTATACTTAATTCGTAATTTTGGCATGGAGAATTAAATCATCTTTTTTTATTTTATTACACCACTGTAAAAGAACTTCCTTCCGTATAAACTTCCTGCAAGTTTTTCGCTGTCTTACAACAATCTAAAATTTAAACAGAATCAGAATATAAGGACTAAATATCTATTATGTTTTCTTAGTAATTTTCTGAGAAACCGGAAACAAAGTATATTTTATTTTCGTCGTTTGTTTACCTGGTAAAAACCACAAACACGTGCGTGCGTATTTATGTGTATGTGGGAATAGGTTTCGATTTTAAACAAAAACTTGTAATATATGAAAAAAAATTCTAATTAATTTAAATTATTTTATTCATTACAACTTATTTTCAAATAAATTAATATTTAAAAAATCAATAAACATGTTTGACTTTGATACGAATGAGAAAAAAATTACATGAAGGATCATAATCATGTAATTCTTATTCTATATTTATCCTTTTTACTTTTAAACGGACTGAAAAGTGTAAAGAAAGAACGGAACATGAAATGAGGTTTAAAATTAATGAATAAGGGAACACCATGCTAAAAATGCATGAAAGCATTTATCGTCCGAAGTGTAGGAGATTTGTGGAACTAATAGTGTTTTTCTCACTACCCGATAACAAATCGTGTTAAGTAAAAAACGGACAGACAACTTAATTTTATAACAAACGGCTAAATTGGAAGTCACATTATGGAGCAAAAGCATGTCGATTATTTTTAAAATAGGTAATTATAAATAAAGAATGAAGAACGAGCATTTCGATATTATTAATTTGTCAAAAATGAAAACATAATTTGATCGCCATGAAACAACCTCTGTGTATTAAAAAAAAGTTTATTGCGATTTTCACCTTAAAGAAGGAGATAATAAAATACATTTTAATTGAGTGGTATGGCTTCTTTTAAAGCTTTTGTTATTAGCAAATATAACTAAGATAAAATATGAATTAATCAATTGTTTTCATGGACTGAATATATAGTATATCATTAATTATAACTTAGTATGAACGTAAACATGTTAGGTAGAAAAGTTATTATTGTGACAATTGTTTTTTTTTCATTCTACTATTTTCTAAATAATAACTCATTATATCATAAAAATATTTTTAACACCTCGGATAGCTGCTATAAAACTATATTCAAATAGATATCAGCATATTTCATAATTACGTATCTCACGTAATTAAATATCTTGAATATTTAATTACATATGTTCATTTTAATACGTTGAGTATCAGGGTATCGAATTCGATACGGAGCAGACTGCCCCTGGGTGTCAGTGTATTGGATTCGATATTTGAAACTAAATTATTTTGAGGAGCCGGTCTAGTTGTATGGACAGTAATAAACTTTTATATATTTTTCTAATATTTTTAACCTTTGTTCTTTATTATTTGTGGCTTGATTACCGGATAGCGAGGTTTTGTCATTTTTGTGAGTTTTGCAGTTCATTATATTTGTGCTTTTCGTAGCGTTCTGTATATTAGAGTGTTTATTTTTTATTATTATTTAAATTGAATTATTATTTATTTTATCATGACAAAAAAAATTATTTTTCTCTTACAAATATTTTACCTAGTTTGTTTTTATAAAATTATATAAAACACCAGTTCTTTTTTCCGATTTTTTGGTAAAAAGTGTTGTTTTTTATTTTTAATTATAACTTTTATTTAAATATTTATAAAAATAAGGAAAGGAGCTTTCCATAATTTTTGAAAGGTTGAAAAATTCAGATTGTTTGCCTAGATTTTCATCGCATCTGATCTAGTATGGTGGCTTTAAGATGCGCTAATGTTGATCGCTATATATTCAACGTGTTAAATTCCTTGATGACAAAGTTTGTTGAGAAAATAAAGAACGCAATTTATATTTAATTTCAAAATATTTAACGTGTGTATACACATTTAATACGAGGTCACGCCTTTAGGGAGGCAAATGTTATTCAGGCAGACGATAATTAAAATATATTTATTTTTTAATCTATTACCCAATCAAGCTGATAGTAGCAATTTATTCAAATACCTAAAGAGCTTTTAGAAGAACGAATTTAATTTAAGCTCCTATTTTGAATCAATCCAGTCCGATCGTAAAAACGAAATTAAATTAAAACCATGAAAGTGAAATTAAAATGAAAAACAAATAAAAGGCCCGAAGCAGAGAATACGGACGACTAAATTGAACGGTACTCATTCCAAAAATGTTTCAATCTAACCCAGTTCGTGTCTCTTTTTCTCCTTTCCACATTTCTTGTGAAATAGTAATAATAACGACCTTGTGGCTTCCAATATTAGAGAGAATTATTTAAGATCTTCAAAAAATTGTGAAAACGACTGAACGGTGATCTAAAAATTATATTTCATTTACTATCTTTATTTTAAAGAGACCCGTTTACATTGACTGTCTTTATGTTAAAATATACTATCCATTGATAGTATATTTGAAGATATTTTTTAATCAAAATAAATTGTTAATAGCAATCCACAGCAAATCTAGATTTAATTTTTTTAATATTAACGATAATACATAACTTTAATCAAGTTAGGGAACCCTCGAGTCATGAGCCAAATTCGTAATTAGCCGGGCATTTTAGTCAGAAATAACCACATTTATAAACGAAGTCAAAATTTAATTCCTAATATACTATGTCTGCTCATTCTTATCTCAATAAAAAACTGACAGTTTATCTAAAAAATATTTTATGAATTTTTTAATGAATAAGTTATATGCACCATGTTTCAGTAGGAATATAAAGAAAGTGACCATAAATATCTATGTATTATTTCATCATACTGTCTATTATTTCATCTACGTTTCTAATCTATTTGCTACGGGCTGTAATAAAAAGGCTGACTTAAAATAAGTATTCATTTATGGCAAATAAAAATAAAAATGCAAAAAAAATATTTTTACGTGACAGTACGAAACAGTCACAATTTCAAATTGAATGCTGAGAAGTAATAAATTTCAAACTGTACCGACAAAAGCCTCACTTGACTACATATCGTTCAGTCTTATATACAATACTTTGTGAGTGTAAAAATGTTTATATATGTTACTTCGTTTGTATACCAACTTGACATTTCCTTATAAAATTTACTTATAATATGTTATAAGTATATTAACGAAATAACATTTAAATACATTCATGAGAAGATATCCAGCAAGGTTGGTAAATTAGGGATCTTTTTAATATAAAGTTATCCAAGTTAAAAATTTGTGTCAGTAATTTACTTAATTTTTTAGTAGAATAAGTAAATATTAGTATATCTTCCATTACGTATTAACAATATAAAGCAGTCTTAGTGAAGAATTTTTATACGTTGTTGGCTTTAATTTATTCTAGTTTCTCATAAATTCTATATAAATTGAAACGATTAAATCAAAAAATAACATTTCGTTTCATAAAAAAAAATTCAAAATTTATATATTTGTTATATTAAAATTTTATAAGAAATATGATCTTTCATTTGTCATAAAGACCATTTTTCAATGTTATAAATTCTGCTAACAAAAGCGTTTTATGAAAGTACGTTATGGTTTTTTTGTTGCAGGCAAATTATTTTAAAAGCTACGTTTCTATGAAGCAATCCGCCATATGTACTCTACATAAAATATTAGAAATAAATAATGACTCAAGGCGTAAATTTTGTAACACGTTATTTTTATCCAGTTTAAAAATAAACAAATAATATACAAATGATAGTATTTAACAGGTACTATTATATAAAATTCATATGAACGATCCTGTTGATCAAATTAATATAGGGAATAACAGTTTCTTTCCGTTCCATTAAAATATTCTTTTTAAATATAATTTAAGCGTGTACATAATTATTTTTCAAAATATAAAAAGAATATGTTTACCAGGTGGATAAGAAAAATGAAGTGAAAAAATAAACAACGTGTCACAGACAAGGTATCTATTGCGAAAGGTATTGCGAATGTTACAAAGGAACGTATCGGACTAGCACGCGAGAGCACTGGAGAACTTGATATTTGACACAATAATAAAACATATAAAACCGAACATATCGGGAAATTCAAACACATTGATTTGGAAATTTTTGGGGAGAGCAAATTAAGTACTTGAATTTTGTTTGAATTCTTTATGTAGAGTGAGTGTCGTATGAAAGGGCTAGTTATAAGTATAAACGTATAAGAAGTTCGAATTAGCTGCGGCAACTGAAAAGTCGCCCGTGTGCGGGGCCGCATTCAATACCGTGTGTTTCATTCAAACTTCTTCAAAGCAACTAAATTTTTGCTTTGAAAAAGTTGCCAGTACGCGGGAGTACTAATTCTTCATTCACATCGTAAAACATTAAAATCGTCTGCACATTCACTCTACATACGTTTGTATTTATATACTCATAGAAACAGGTAAACTTCTAATATTCGTTCATCTTTCATTCTTATTTTCATGTTTTATCTACTAGCGTAAACTTTTTATTCAATTCATAATGATGTGTCTATATTTAATAATATACATAAGTGCAAAGCTGTTAGATGACATCGTGTGATCCTTAACCCACTTCAAAATAGGAAATGTTCTCAATTACTTAATACAAACTTATCCAGTATAGACTACTTGAATTTGTCTTGAGCTAAGCAAAATGTAACCAAGTAAATAATTGAGCAAGTATAAATAAGTGTATCTAAATGCATGAAGCAACATTTTATGTGTTTATTGATTAATATCTCTAGCATTTATCAACCAATTTAATTAATTTTTTTTATTCAATAGAATATATCCTCAGATAGATCAGATTAAATTATTTTATCATATTTTTTTAGAATTTGCCATGGAAACTGCAAAACACAGAAGTACAAAAGTCCCGCGATCTAGTTTGTGTGATATAGGTCGGATGGCAATTTAATAATATACTCTTCAATATTTTGATTAAAGACGATATCAATCAGCTCTTTAGTAAAATTAAGGTTCAGCGATGGAGCCGGAAGGTGGTAAAAAAATCTCTTCACTGACGAGGAGTAAACTCATTCAATTTGAACCCTATTGACTTATTTTAACATAAGTAAGACAATAACAAATTAAATAGGTAGGTAAGTATACGCAGGTACTAACAAAAGCACGAAGCAACTAAGATATGAGTAGGTAGGTATATAAAAGAATGGGTAAAGGTACTCGTATAAACAAGTGTTTGAAATAATTAAATTATTAGAAGAAATGTAAGTAGGTAAGTAGGTACCAAGAAAGGTGCAGGTGGAAAGAGAGACAAAATAATTAAAATATAAATATGTAGTTATTTAAGTTTGAGCAGATATATGCGTATAAGTTATATGGTATACACATGCAACTACAGACATAACTAGAAGTAAAGCCAAAATAGGGAATGCGACTTATGCTGCATGTATGTGTGTAATTGTGTATGTGTTTATATACAGGCATGTACGTATGTGGTATATATGACTATATAATATGACTACTTCAGCAAATACCGTAAATATTTGATCCGATTTTATGAAATAAGACGTTTTGAAATTAGTTGCGAAATCGTGATGTTCTGGGTAGCATTGGATATCATAGACACTAAAGATGGAAAAATAAATGTTTTCATAAAATAGCGAACCGAATAAGAAAACTAAAATTCCGGCTAAGTGCTTGTATTTTCATCATTGCATATTTTTATTGCGCTTCTTATTCGGTGTTTATTTGAATTTGGTTATTTTTTTTGTAAAAAAATAGATTAATTTTGGATTTATCTCGTAGCATTACTCGAATTAGTACTTCCATTTATTAAAAAAATTACGTACAAATTAACTTATATACAACTGCTGTTTATACTGTGTGGTATTTTTTTTAGTTTGGAGGAACCTAATAACCGTGGCAAAAATTAATATTTACCCCTCGTTACCACGGTGACACTTACATCAAGATATCAAACTCACATCAACAATGAATAATTTCAAGCATATTGTTAATTATTGCAACTTCCCTTACGTCCAGACATAAATTTGTGTCAGTAATTACGTGATTTGAAACCCGAGAAGGTCACGTTAATTAAATCGTCAATTTGTATGTAAAAACTTCTTTTATTATTGAATTTGTGTATGGTTTTCAGTGTTGCCAGTCGTCGTCGTTATTAAGAACTTATGATCATTACATTCTTTTTTCAAAACAGTTTGCTTTTCCATTGTTTTCCAGTAGTTTCTTGCGAAAACTAATATATAAATACGATTAAGTTTTAAATGGGTCTTTTAGTGAGTAGTTCAATATAAACTTGAAGACATTAAACAAATATTAAAAAGTATGAGCCTCAACAATATAAAAAATAATTAACAATTTTTGTAGGATAATAATTTATAATAATTATTTGGAATCTAGAAACGTATCCTTTTTCTCGTTAAAACTATATTTTTACTAATTTGTAATAATAAGTATGTTATTAAATTATTACTAATTTCCACTAGAAGATATTAAGTAAGTTATAATCTGCCCCATACTTGTATTTTTTGTATTATACCCGTGCACAAACCTAAATGCTTCATTAAAGCCGCAAAAATCGGAGGTAACCTGCCATTTCATCAACAGATTAGCATTTGAATAATCTATTTAACATTCTCAACCGCTATATTGTTAGCATTCAGTTGATTCAGATGTATTTGGCATTACTTTTTGAAGCGTTATACAATTTTGACGCGAGAGAATGGCTTGTCGTTAAAGAATTTTCAGTTCAAGAAAGAAAAGTATCAATTGTTATTTTAGTTATATGTATTAAGAAATTTATGGCTTAATTTGTATGTTTATTTTAAAATGTTACTACTGAATTCATTTCTATGCGTAGTAAACAAATGAGCGGATAAAATTTAACCTAACTTGGCTATTACTTAATATAATTTTTTTCCCTTGATACGTCAAAATACACCCATTTCAACAGTGTACATTTAGCAAAAGATTGAAAATTTTCCGTAAAATTATACATTTCTCTCACTTTAATCTTAGTATTAACAAGTGATATAATGGCATTTAACAGTTTTGATCATCGTCAAAATTATTAAATAATCCTAAATGTTTGCGCTATGATTCGTCATTTACATCTTACCATTCAGCAACGCTAATTAAGGGCAGTTGATTTCCCAACATTTTATTTCGGGTTTAGGGAATAAAAGAAAGATTGTTTAAAAAATACATTGTAATGTATTATAATGTTATACAATGCATATAATGTGCATAAACACTACACATGTTTGGAGATTTTCATAAAAGTGGAATCCCTTTAAATGCGTTCCACCAATTTCCATCTTGTAAGTTTCCCTCTCTTCTTCAACCTCTTCTTCCGTGTATCAGATTGAAATAGACTACCTATACATAAAGTGACAAAGGTTTCTATTAGACTCACGGCACCTTTAATGATCAACTTCTTGTGATATCTACTGCAAAAAATCACATTTCAATCGAATCGTGAAAATATTCTAGTCCTGGATGGGTGATTCATGATTCCAAATATGTTTTAAACAGATTAACGACTGAGTTTTTATAAGCATGTACTGTCGTACGATTGGCGCTAATCAATCACTGGCTGAAGAATTTATACTATAGTTGATAATATCTAATTTTGACAAAGTATTTACACGTTCTTATAATACTCAAATGATAGAATATACGTATTGCGGAAGGCTTGTTATAGGGCCGTCATTTAAAAGGACATAATTTAAATGTAAACTCTTTACACTGCTGAAAACAGCAGTCTGGGTGAATCTTACAAATATATACATTTGTATATATCTTTTACCATAACAATCATCAAATAAGACCTTAACTTGTCAGTATTTGATAAACAATACTCAGGGCGTGGACGTGGATGTAATTGCCTTCCGCATAATACTTTCAACAATTCGCCGCAAAAGTGGAAAAACTCTTCGTTCCCATTTACTACCGAATTAATTTTCGTAAAAAACCTTTTTCATCACTTTTCATGTTTGAGCGCGATGTTCAGCAAAAAGTGTTTGGAAATCTTTAAGGACACAATAGTATTATTTTTTCTTTATGCCAACGAGATTGTAAATATTTATCTTAATAAGAAGGTGAAAAATAAGTTTTTACTTAATTGGACATAAATAAATAAAAATTATGTGAAGTTTCTTTTTAATTATTGGAACTTTTACTTTAATACAATAATTTAATAACAAAAAATATTTAAAGTCTAAGTACACTAGGCGAAATCAAACATATAGTATTTGCTGTCTATAAATGTTTGTGTTTTTGGCATAATTAAAACATTTTCTTTGCGTTCCCTAAAATGTATATTCATTCAATAATATCGTATTAAAAGTGCTTTTGTGTTGATAATAGCTAATATTTTATAATTTAATAAAAATCAAGGAATCATTCCATTGGTGGAATTTGGAACTACGAAATTATTAGCATTCATACTTATTTATACTTGAATAAGACATGCTCTTCTGTATTAACTATGATAATATTCATTTGGAATATTCATGCTCTCTCCCAACTTCTACTCGACTCCAATAATATATGATAATTTGAACCACTTATAAGATCTATATACCGATACTGACAAGATACTGTCTTCCAAAAATAAATTTTCAAGTCCTCTTCGTCCAAAAAAGGAGGGAGCCCGGGAACGGTTTTACTTTATAGTCTCATATTAGAGTAACGATATACTGTTATATAAAAGTGGAAAGGATGTTTCTACTTACTGAAGAAAATAGCATGTTTGATATTTATTGACAATTATGTTCTGTTACAATCCGATTGTAATTCTTATAATAAAAATAATTTACACATATACAATAAACATGAGTACTCTTGCTGAGCTGCTATTCCACCGGGTCTTCATAACACCAGAAGTCTTACGAGGACAACAATTTATGAAGGATCGTTTAATCGCCTTATCCATGGTAATTGTATGGGAAAAATGCTAACCTTTTTAAATACGAGTAGTAACTAATTAAACTTACATTCTTTTTTATTTCTTTTATGTAATCCAATACGAACATAATGTAATAATGTTCGTCTAGACTTATATACTTTATATAGAAAAGATGGATGCCAGTTTTCAAATTATTGATTTGTAATAACAATTTTTTATTCTTTATTTTTTTAAATTTTATAAACTATCAAACGTTATAGGATCACTATTCTTGTATTTGCCTTGTAAGATCAAAAATTTGCAAAAATATCTTTATCGATTGAATAAATGCCACTCTTTCTCAAACCACTTGCAGCTGCACTTTTAGAAGTGGCGCACTCGTATGTCTTACCAAAAAGCATAGAGATCTGATGTTGAGTGACCGCTCGACCTTCGTTCTGCCATGGCCAATTTTCCATCTTATAAGTACAATATAAATAATAGATTTAAAAAATGTAACGTCTGCAACCTGTGCGATGTAAATGCCAGTATTTTTACTCGTGTAATAATGCTTTCAAGTTGTCGCTCTAAATCAGTTGAATGCAAATGCTTAGTATGAGTTACGGATCATCAAGAATAAGCATTACTCTTTTTGTAAATTACGGTTTTACATATATAACAAAATGTTGAGAACAAATGTGGAAAATATAGTTTATTAGGTCTTCACAATCAGGGTTAAATGCAAAAAAGGATCTGGAAAGAGCGCCGTTTTAGCTCGTCAAAGCCGAGTTGCAAAGTTTGCAGTTTTGAAGTTGCTATTAAATATAAAAATATTCAAATTGTTATTAAATAAAATAAATACACATATTTTTTAAAATATTGAAAATACAATAAAATTATATAGGAAGCAAAAACAAGGACCTTTGCTGTGTAAAGAGAAAAAAAAAATGTTTTTCACAACTTACAAATATATAAACACACGACACTCCGTAATGGCGGCTTCGCCAAACTAACGTTGAGTGGGGAGTAGCAGACTCCTGCGCAGAGCGTTGTCTTTTGTTCTTTAGTCGTCCATAATCGTGATAGTTTTCAAGAAACGTCGTCAGTTAAATGAAACCATTGCTTCAATTTGTAGCAACCTTACCGTACTTGATGAAGCAACACTATAGTTCTTAAATGTTTCATTTTTGGTTATAAGTTTTTTCACATATTTTCAATAATATTTTCGTATTAACCTTAATACGCATTAAATATATTCTCACTTTGTCTAGAATCACAGGAAATCTTTCATTAGAAATCTAAGGTCTAATTTTTAATTCGCGACAAGATGAATCAATTTAGTACCTCGATACTATGGTAGCATGTAATTTGGAAACTGACACATTTTCCGCATGTCAAACATTTTCAGCAGTCGCAATGTGTCGTCATAAATTATATATACCCTTAATAATTCTCTAAGAGATTAAATAATTTTAGCATCGGTATTATTATTGTGTTGAATTACATTAGCTACCACAACAAAGTATGATAAAAGGCGATAAAAATGCAGCAATGCAGCACTTTACCAAAAAATGGCAATATGGTAAAGTGCTGCATTGTTGAAGAAGCACTATACATCTTTTTTGTCGTTGTATATGCTGGCTAGCTTAACAGTATATAGATTACACTTATGGAAAATTTTAAATCTATAATAACAAAAAAATATAATTTTCTCATTCAAATTCCATCAGATCAACCTTTTTATCTTCCAACGTGGAAAACGTTTTAATACATCAATTTCATCTCACGAAAAATGTAAAATACTTTATTCAAGCCACATAATGTATCACATCCTCCCGGTAATCTACTAGCCTAAAACAGCATAATCCTTTTTGATTGAACACGTCTCTTCGCTCCAACATAGGAAGTTATAATTTAAATATTTTACGCGTTCCAATGTTACATTTCAATAAATTTTAAGATATTATTAGCTTAATTTCATTAGTACGACGTTAGTAAAATCATTTATTAATTTTGACTTACATGTATTTAAAAACTTACGAACTTATTTTTATATGAGTAATCTCCTTCACTCGGAATAATATCAGAAATTGAGTATTGAGGGTTGCTAAAGACTGAAACAGACAGTCGAGAGGCATTAAAAAATTAACGTCTCATTACTCTATAATAATTAACAATATAATTATACAATAAACATTAACTTAACGGTAAATCGATTAGCAAATAATTTAGATATAATCAATAATAGAGAGAAGGCATAAGGTTTGAGAAGAGGAAATAAGGTCATAATAGGAAATCAAGATCGAAGTATCTTTTTCAGACAATTTATGAAAACATAAATCGACTATGTCTTTCTAATGTTAGGATTATGTTTAGTCCAGAATTTGGTAGTATACATTACGTTGGTATACTCGCAGTACTTGTCAAATTGTCACACTTTTATGTATGCAAAAAATTATGTAAAGAACTTAAATTAAAAATCAGATTGTAAGTAATTTTTTAGCCAAATGCTTGTAAATAATTTGTGCTCTATTTTTATATTAACATTAATAGTTATAAGGATACTTTAAACTTCTAAGGACCGAATTTCTAATAAATATTTTGTTTGTAATACGACGATTAATATCAACTAGTAAGCAGGTACATTTTTTTTTCAACACAAATGATTGTCGCCGGTAAATCTATCTCGGTGAGAAATTACGTCTAGATACAGAATACGAAATCTAAAGATTTTGTTGTACAATAAATACGAGATTAAAGTTACATAAAGAATTAAGAAAGGAACATTGGTTTCTTTCGTCGAAAGAAACTGAAGCGCTATATTTTACATTCGAGCTTTGTTTTAGTTTTGTACTCTATCCAAAAGGTGAATCTAATCTTCGTGATTTCCAAACTTACTCTTTAATAACTCTCAACAAACAACAGTTTACATATATATTTAAGGAGAATAGGGTAGGCGAAACGAAATGTACGAGGCGCGCCTTTCCCCCTTATTGTTGGAATTAATCAAATCCAGTCTCCATCCATCAAAGAAGTAATCAAATCCATTTGTACTTGAATGAGTAAATTGCATTCAGTTTCTTTTGCACTCAAATAACTACAATAAAGGGTTGCAGGAGAAGCTTGAATTTGGGAGCTTTGATTTATGCAAAATTATCGTCCTTTATTAATTATAATATGATAAAGGATCCAAAATGAAAAAAAAAATTGTTCATGAACAGGTGGTGGAATCATTTCAAAAATAGTCTCCTACTATTGACTCCTACTTTATTTCATTTATACCGAATAAATAAAATATTTTGTTTCTCACTTTACTATATATATATATATATATATATATATATATATACATATATATATATATATATATATATATATATATATATATATATATATATATATATATATATATATATATATATATATATAGAATGAATTTATATTAATCTATCGTCACGAAATTACGTTATTTTACATTGATTAACAAAACAATCCTAAAAATTAACATTATTTCAGACATTAATTCTATAAATTTTAAAAAAAATCCTTACAACATAAATATTTAAATGGTTCTAAATTACTAGAAATAATTAAATTATCTCTCCTCTCTCCTATAAATAGTTTCTTCTAATTCGCTTTCTCCTGTAACCATAATTAGTTCAAAATAATAGTCGTTGAATGCGCACGTAACTTTTCAATATTATAAAAAGCTTTGTAAAAATATTCAATATTGTAGATATTGTAAAATTATGTTACTATGGTATAAAGTAGTCCAGAGCTCATAGCAAAAACATCCGAGAGCTGTGTAAATTTTTATATTTTTTAATAAAAGTTCATAGGTATTTATATCACTAATCTATTTATTGTCAATAGGTATAAAAACTGGCAAAGTGCGTTTTTTCATAGTGTGCTTGCATTTTTATTGGTTATATAACGTCTACCTTCATTAGTATGTGATAATTTACTACTTGCCGGAAAATTAAAGAAAACAGCTCTTTTTTAAATTTTTATTTGAATCAACCATATCCATTGCACATATTAATAGGCAAGTCAACAAGTTTAAAATATATTTTTGGGATAATTTAGAGACTGATTAAATTATTAAATTTTTCAACCTATTTTAGCAAGTGAAATATGAAACGAAATTTTTTTTCCATATATCAGCAAATTGGTGGAACATTGCCCAAATCTTCTTAAAAAAAATTATAAAGTTTTATTACATTCTAGAACGGTATATAATTATAACTTCAAATACACTTTTAAAATGTCAAGTGAACATAGGCTAATATTTTTCTTTAAATATTTGTACGGCGTGATCCCTGACGCTAAACAAATTTAAAGTTAAAATTATTTAATATAACAGATGAAAACAAATAGAAGAATAAATATACCGCTTTAAAAACACTTTTGAAGTTTTTATTCTGAATATAATAATAATTAGTTTATGATGTCATCATTGTCACTAAATTTTTGTGACAATGACGACATCATAAACTAATTATTATTTCATTTCTTTATTCACTGTGCAGTTAGTATTATCATATTTCACATTTTAAATATAAATTATATATTTATATATATATATATATATATATATATATATATATATATATATATATATATATATATATATAATAGAATGAATTTATATTAATCTATCGTCATGAAATTATGTTATTTTACATTGATTAACAAAAGAATCCTAAAACCTAACATTATTTTAGACATTAATTCTATAAAAAGTGCCATCTATTATCTGTGGTTTAAATCCAAAGAAAATAGATTAGGAATAATTACCAACTTAAATCAATAAATATTAACACCTTTGATATCAATACAGAAATAAATTATCAAGAATATAAAGGTACTAAAATGTTTATGTATGTACGATATTTACACTTGTATGCATGTGATATTTAAATTTTTTTGTTTACACATAACTATTAGAGTATACAGAACTGTAACATCAAGTTGTTAAATTAATAGATATTATAATAATATCGTATTGTCCATATTAATATCTGTGCTATTTCACTGACATGACGATAGACATTAAAACGAAAGTCAAGAATTTTTATAAAATAATTAAGACAAATGAACAATGTCAGCACACATTTTATTCACAAAATTTAAAAGGAGTCGATTTTTTGTTATCCAGTCCATAATAAGTACCCTCTACAGTAAGCCAGCCATAAGTTTCAATGTTTAATAATGATGAATAAAGCTAAAGAGTACAGTATGGTTTGATTTCCTGATATACACATTTTTCTCTAAGTCATGGTTCATAATATTTCTGTGTATCCTTTATACAACTTCAGAATTTGAATAAACCTTATTAAAACTAACTATGATCCATTTTATAATGGTTTCGGCATGCTGAAACATATTAAACATACTTATTTATTTTCATTCATATCATTACTATTTCCGAGAATAGATTGCTCCCATCAGTCCCATAATTGTATTTATTTTACAAAAGGAAAAAAAATTGCGCATGTTAAATAAGTTTAAGTCAGTTACATGAATTTTAATTGGTTTCATTGCACTTATTTTATGCGATATTACAGAAAAAAAAATTTCAAAATATCTGTAAAGTTCCTATAATTAATCCTGCGTACTGTTATGAATATTCAAACGTATAACGCAAAAAGGATTATACAGCAAACATAGTATAAGGGTGCGTCGTAATTATTTCAGATGTCGTGAAATTTAAGCTTAAAATTTTTAACAAATAAAATATTTGCATTTTTGAAATGTGTTCTGGTAGTTTTCTTATCCATCTGTGAAGCAATATTTACATGAATATTGGAAAACGACGGATAAAACAAATTATATAATTAATAAAGCGATGTAAGTAATAAAGCACACGTATGTAATGAAGCGCACAAGCTTCATGCGTGCATGAACACGATGTACAATTCACATTTAATTACGAAAAGCGGCGGCTAAAACATTACTGCAAATTTACGTACATTTTGATGTGGGTAACATTATCAAAGTTCATGCATAATGTAGCATTCAAGAAATAAAATATTATGAGTTTTTTCAATAATTTTCTTCAATATTTTAATAATACCAACAATATTTTTTAACATTTTAATAATACCAAGAATATTTTTTAAGAATAAAAAATTTACAACAGACAATAATAATAACAGAAATTGACAATAAAAATTAAAACAGTTTTTTTTTAACATTAATGCACAAAATGAAATTAAATCCGCCGCAAGTTACATTTTGACGTTTTTAAGTATTGTTTTAAACGAAACTTTTCAAAGCTTCTTCCTTGTGTTCAAGTTTTTCAAGTTCACTTCTCTTCTCTTAGTTTGAGCAATAACCGGTTTCTCTCTCAGTTTCTTTGGGCATATTAATAACAAGCTAAAAATGTATGTTTTTAGAGTTTTCTATAAATTCCACGTTAAAAATTCTATTTTTCAAAAATGTTCGGCTGATATGTAGTTCTTGATACATCATTGAACACCTTTTAAACGTCGTATTATAATTTTAATATTTGAGTTTAACATATTCCTTGCTCATGCAGATAGTTAATTTTTGGTCGCAAAGATCGGTTAAAATATTTTTATAAGAAATGTAATTCTTTATATTACACTGACAATTTATTTTATAACCCTCATACGACTTTGTGTATCCTTTAAAAGCGAATTCTTCTTTATTTTAATATATTTTAAGTAGCTGTAATATCACAAGTTTCTTTTCATCCACTCTACAAATACGTATTCTTAAATTTTTCGATCACATCACGTAAAAAAGAACTTCATGGTGCAGCTTGTAGTTTAGGATCGAAAAAAGGATAAAATCTTACGTAATCGAATATTGAAAAGAAGGTCAATCTCATAAAATCCTCAAAGTTTTAGTTGAGATGCATCGCATGCAGATAATGTGGAGATGAATCGCAAAAGCATAATAAAAAAACACGAGTTTTCAGTCTACGACTTGCCACTATGCCAAAGAGGCGCTGTCAAGTAAAAAACTTAATTTCAAGTAAGTCATACTACCATGCTATTGATTGGTTTCTGTTTCTAGATCGCATAAATTATTAGAATTTACATGGCTATATTCCCAACACAAAAGCTTGTCATTTTAAAAAGGGTTTTACGTACGTTATGTACGTAATCGTATAAGAAAATTGGAAAAATAATACTAGTTAACTATAAGTCGTTTCTTCACTGCCTTGCAATTAAACTGCGTACATTGCTCACAATGCAATGAAACTACGTGATGTAATATTATTTCTACTTTCTCTGAGTTCTTTACCACGACCTAGGTTTCATTGTATTACAACATCTTCTAGCTATTAGCGTGAGCTATTAGCAAATAGCCCATCTGAAGATGTAATACAACGAAACTTAGGTCGTGGTAAAGAATTTAAAGAAAGTAGAAATAATACTATATCACGTAGTTTCATTTAATTGTGAATAATGAATTTTTGGTTAACTCCATGTAAATTTCCAGTGACAAAAAATAGTCTGCGATTTCTTAAAACTCGCTCTTTCGAATACTCTGTTTTTTTAGGAAATGACGGGATAAGCAAAACTAAAAGAAAAGTTTCAGTACTACATTCGTTTTCTTAATAATATCGATGCAATGATTTCAGAGAGTTAGCTAATGAGATATTAAGCGAAGAGGCATGCTCTATCATTATGTCAAATTTTATATTTCTACCATATTTATATATCATGTGGGATGTATAAATGTAAATATATACAAAAAGCACAAACGGATGGACAAACAAGTACTTTTTTTAACTTTTAATGCATCAAACCCATTGTAATCATAAGCATTGATAATCTTTATCAAATTTAGTTGATCACAATAAACAAATTAAAAAAAACTTGACTATTTGTGTGAACTTCAAAAAAAAAATCAAACGATGACAAGGAAGTATTATCGATATCCCTTAAACCTTATTCTTTAATGATGCAGGAATGAATAATTAAAAAGATAATACATAACGATTTAAAAGATATATGGTAAAAAAGACGTAATAACTACCATCATAATCCTTCATCGTTAGCCATAATTACCTCTTTATATACAAAAATAAGCGAAGTGAAATAATTTCCATAAACTTAGGAATCTATATTATTGAAATATAAGATATAAATATGTTTACGATTACCGAAATTCCAGAAATCGACATAATGAAAAGAAATGAATGGTGATAATAATTACAATTGACGTCTTAACGCTCTTGTTGGAAAGAAATATTCGCCTCCAGACAATTAACTTTTCAGCCTCCAGGGACTAATGAGAAAATATTTTCTCATCTCTCGTTAATTTACTTTAAGTTTTGTTCTTATTTGCTGCCGCCAAATTTCTTAGTTTTATAAATTTAATATTGGCAATGAAAAAGCTTTTCTTGTTATTTACAATTCTCGCATTAATAGAAGTAGTATTACTCTATGAATAATCTAATCATGTAGTATTTAAACTCTTTATTCAATTATATAATAGGTCCCAACAAAAAAATATTTGTTTTTAATTAATTTTCAAAAAAATTGGTTGAAGTGTTAGTCCCACTTAATTAGTATTTCGTGATTTATTGTAATTATTGTCAATTTTATTTTCCGTCATTTAAAAATGTTATAAATGGTTACGTTTTCAAATTGGTGAGGTAGTTCAAAATAAAAACGAAAGCTAGACTATTGTGCATCAAGATAAGTACAAAGAAGGATTAGTCATCTATACCACCTGGTGTGACAAGGCGTGTAAGATAGCACTATCGGCCCACCTGGGCAAAATTATCCTAACCAAAAAATATTTATATTAAGTCAAATAATATCTACCTAGCTTTAAACAAATGGTTCAAAAAACCAAAAAAATAATGTTTTGGCTCTTGTCATTGAGTAAATCGAAAGCTCGTTAAAATAGTAAAAACAATGATGAAATTATTAAATATGCAGTATATGTCTGAACATCAGTAACTCTTTCACTAAAAAATTATGTGCGTTAGTGGCAGATTTCAAAGTTTGAACAAACATAGTTTCTGAACGCAACACATAAGTGGGGCGCGGGGAAGCACAAGTGGTGCGGATGTTTTAGTAGCCATGGAGCAGTGGAGTGGAGAGCACCGTGCTTTTGCCGTCGAGGCGTAAATTTCGAGTGTATTTTCTCCGTCTGTAGCACGCCGTCGATTTAATAATCGTTACAGTATTCGTCGATTACGTGATGGATTATCGATCAACCTCATTCAGGCAAGGTTCAGAGGTACAGGATCAACATTAAATAAGCCCAGGCCAGGACATACACCATTGGTAGCCACGGATGAAAATGTCGAGCGTGTTATGGTTTCTGTCGTTGAAAATCCCCGTTTATCACTGCGTACACGTTCATCGATATTGGGAATTCCGAAATCAACTTTACCATACATCCATATAAAATTCAAATTGTTCAAGATTTACACGATTCTGACTTTGAATTAAGAAAAACTTACGCGGAGGTGATGTTGTTGAGATTTCGTACTGCTACCCGGATGGGCAACATATTCTTTAGTGACGAAGCTCACTTTCACATTGGAGGATATGTGAATAAGCAGAACTTTCGTTACTGGGATGTCCACAACCCAAGACAAATGCATCAAACGCCTTTACATAAGCCTAAAGTAACAGTCTGGTGTGCCATGTCTGCATCTGCAATCATAGGGCCTTATTTCTTTGAAAATCAACGTGGCCAAACTGTAACTGTGAATTCGGAGAGATATGCCCAGATGTTAAAGAATTTTTTCAGAGTAGAACTATAGAATAGTCCATCCTTCAACCAAAATACATGATTCCAGCAGGACGGGGGCACAGCTTACACTGCTAATGTGTCCATGAATGCAGTGCGGCAGTTATTTCCAGAAAAAAACATATCCCGAAACGGTACCGTACCGTGGCTACCTAGGTTACACGATTTAAGCCCATGTGACTTTTTCTTATGGGGATACTTAAAATCCGTTGTTTACAAAACAAATCCCAGCACTGTGATACAATTTAAAGAAAATATTCGAGCCGAAGTCAGTAGGATACCCCAGTCGCTCTGCAAACGCGTTTTTGAAAACATGCGTGCTAGACTCGAAGAGTGTGTCAGACTCGATGGCCGCCATTTGGAAAACGTGGTTTTTAAAAAATGAAATCCGCATTTGTTGTTATAAAGTTAAAATAAACCTACTTTGTATTGGAGGTGTAGTTTTTTTTACAATTTTTCAAACATTGAAATCTGCCACTGGACACCTGTATATACTAACCTGGGAACTTCGGGTACCAGATAGGCTTTATGAACTCCGAAGACTCCTTTAAGAAAATAACTGGAACGTCTGACGCCGGGTGAATCTTGATTTTCATATATGAATTATCTTGTATTGAAGATACTCTCGCTCAATGAGTAATGGTTACCATCTGATTCGATTAATAATTTATTTCTTCATCTAACCAGGATTTACAATGAACAAGTTGTAATTTACAAAACGCATAAAAGAGCAAGGGCCTTTAGCGAAATTCGTAATTATTATTATCTTGCTGTCTTAATGTTTATCGAAGAATACTTTCATAAAAGAATACTTTAAAGTCAAAAGAACTAGTAAAAAACTCTCTCGAGGACTCACAGAAGACTTTCCATAGCAAGAGACTAATTGATATCCAAAGTTCGAGAAAACTCGCAAAAAACTGTCTCGAGGACTCACAGAAAGCATCTAAACTAAAATTATGTAAAAAATATGGTATTTGTAAAACCATCTATAAATTTCAAATAGCATGGGCATGTAAACTGTTTAAAAAGCAGTAAATAAAATGAAGCCAGACTAATAAAAAATGAACCATAAATTTTAAATTGAAACAGAATAAAATTATATTTCTTTGAGAAAATTCTACACAAAGTAATCGCTTTATATCTTTTAAAGGTATGTTTCAAAGATTAAGATCGAATGCCATATTTTAGAATAAATTAATTAAATTACATGCCATATCTTGTCATGGATAAAGATTGTCTGGCATTTACAAAGAAACCTCCTAAAAATGAGTTGTAATAAATATAATAGAGTTACATAAATGGTGGCTAATCTATATTCATTTTGAATCAATTATTATTCTTCATCAAATAAATGAATATATATATATATATATATATATATATATATATATATATATATATATATATATATATATATATCACAAGTTAATTAAATGCTGGCGTACAGAATTTTATTACGTTTTTCCAATCCATGGTTAAAAAATTGTGGAACCGATATATGTTGAACATTACTTAGAAAATTAATCTTTGGTAAAGTGAACCTATAAATTAAAAAAATTATTAAATGGAACCTTAATTTAATTTTAAAAGTAATAATAATACACCGTTGTAACATGGGAACATGATTCTGCACTTCAATAATCTGCTCAAACTAATTTAAAAATATTTCGTCCCTATGTATTCGTTTTATGGGTCGAGCATTGAATATGAATAACGTATTCGGGCCATATAGAAATAAACAAGGATAAAGTTAATTTTTTAATTTGTTTTACCCTCAAAAGCTTAGTACGTTATTCGTGAGTGCATCATAAAATTCCAAGTTGCTTGGAAATGCTACTCGATTTAAAAAGACTGTATGTGGTTTATTGAAATGTACGAACAATAATTTTCTGGCAAGAAATTACAGGTTTTTTTGAAAAAAAAATATTTTCTCAATATTTTGCTACGGTTTAATTGAAATATTCAAGTATATGCTTGCGAATTGCATATTCACGTGGACCTAAAGCTGTATAAACTATAAGTATACTCACGAAGAGACGGGACGAAATTGCAAGGACCCCTTGTTTTCGAAAGGAACCGTATAAATTTTAGATTTTTTTTCATATCTGAATATGTTTATAACAAAATATCTGTCATTTTTGGAAACGATTATTATTTGTCAGTGACGCGTTAAGCAAATATTGACATAACGCTAGCAGTAGTCGCTCATTACAGACATCCTTGAGCCTGCTTTATCTAGCAACAAATAAAATTGAAATAAAATCAATATATTTCTAAGTGTTTATTTTTCTCGTTTCAAAATAGGCTTATGAAATTTTCCAGTAACTTTACGTTCCTTGGTAGTACGATTACTTTCGTTTGTAAGCATTTTTGATCATTAAATATTTTTAAGCGAAAATCAATCTTCAAATTCTGCTTTATATTAAGTATAAAATATACAATAAATCATGGTATTAGTATCAAAAAATATATGTGATTGAATTACATATGCCATTACACACGTTGTTTATCTTGAGTAAAATGATTCAATCCTTATTATATTATAAGAAAAATAATTAACTAAAATTTTATTAGAATAGCATATATGATGATATGTGCTCATTAGTTTTGATTTAAAAAAATTAATTTTGCTGGAAAAATAGAACAAATCAATTTCAAATGTCTTACTCTTATTTTGATTTAGGTGTGCAACACCTTGAAATATTTTCGGACATAAAATTTTAAACTATAGTGTCAAAGCAAATATTTAAACAAAATATATTTTTTATAAAGGTTATTTTACACCAAAGGTATTGAATAAAACCAGAGGTACATAATTAATAAGAAACCACGTCATAGGACTAATCGTTTTGTACATATGTATGTTCATATGATCTTGCTCAATTATATCCTATCCTACCTGATTCGTTTAAAATTGTAATTCATTTTCATATAGGTAGAACATAATGTAACCATGATATCATGACTTATTATCTTGATGTAGGAGTCATCTGTAACTTGCTAATGCTCACTTTCTTTGAACTCATTTTATTACGGGAACTGCTTATATTAAGAAAGAGATAATACCACATGTTAAAATGTCTTCTACAAATAATAAAATATAGTTTAAATTATAATAACGGCTATAAACAGAGTTGTTCTGTTACTAAAATGAAATATATTGTATTTCTAGTTCTTTAAGGTTTAGACTGGTCACTATTTAATTGAAAGTAAATCAGAAAACATGAAATTTTATAGCTGTTTACTATTTTTGCTCTACCGCAAAATAATTTAAACGACAGAAAGTACTAAATATTTTTCTATGAAATTGCCAATTTTCTGCAATAAGTTTCAGCATCGTTAGTATTATCTTTGTCTTAAGATATTTGTTGATATTTACAAGTAACTTATCACACCAAACGATATAATCTATCTGATGATGTCACTTAAATTCCTAAATCACGAATTTGCAGTCTAACATTAGACGGATAATAACGCGTTGAAAAATTAATTAAGAGAAAATGTCCAAAAAAAACATATGTGGCATTCACAACATTATTTCCTGTGACAGCATTGTCGTTACCGTTGTGTTGCGATCCATCAGTGAAAGCTTTTGTTGAACATTTTCCGTCAATATACGGTTCAATTATTTGTCGACTTGACGTTGCCGGTAACCATCTTGCAGTCTACTTCCATATCATAAAAGTTACTGATAACGATGTAAAACTTGCTTTCTCTAAACCGTAAATACCAATAAGGTCCGATGGTTTACTCGAATATATTCAAAGCTTACCTTAATAATTTTATTCAAATTTGTATTTAATCCCAATGTACCACAAGGTATCTATATATTAAGATGGAAAATTATTTGGGTAATTCTTGCACCAACGCAGTAAAGGTTCTTCCACTTCTTGTGTAATATCTAATTTTTGGCCAATCACCATTTCCAAAAACCATTTCCGGCCAATCGCAATTGCACCAGAATGAGATTTATTTGTGTTGAGTGGTAATAACTTCTTGAAATTTGTCATCGGTATATATTTGAGTATCATTATATTTAGTTGTCTATTTGTCATTATTATATTTAGAAGTACGTAAATACAATGTTTCTGTAACTATAAAAATGTATACATGACATGACTTCTTTGCATAGAAACTTCAGTGATGATTCGTTTCACTCTTAGTTGTAATTGTAATAAATAATAACTCCACAGTAAATAATTCAAGACTATATTATAATCTTTATATATGTACTAATTACAATTATTCATAAATGTTATCATTGACATACATCATAAATATAAAAATGAAATTCTTGAAATAAACGTTGTAAGTTGTAAATTACTTTCGTTCTGAAGGCTCATTTTACAAGTAAAATTTTTGATTCGTATAATTATCATATGCTTAAACGGGTTTAAGATCCACGTGAATCGTTTTAAATGAATACTATTAATTCGTGTTTTATAAACGTATTCTCCTAGCCAATACACAGCTCTTCAAATTAATAGTAGGGATCAAATTCCAGTGCGTTTATTTTAACCGTCTGAACTACTCAATTGAAAAAAATATTACTAAAGATAAATGTTGACATAAACTCATTGAAATGTTTTAAAAGTGTTCTTATCAATATTGCGTCTTATTACTTTACTCAATTAGTGCAGAAGCGTGATCTCGGATACGTCCGTCAGTCTGTAGGTCGATGCAATTTTTTTTATATTGACACATACACTAATATTCAATTTATATTTTAATACAGCACAATACAAAAAATAGAATTCATGACACGCACGTAATCATATGCATATGTAGTCACACGCTCACTCACACGCGCTCATATGGTAGATTCTAATGTCTTTTTGTCTAAAATATTTCTTAAATTTTCAAAAATGTGCATTGATTTTCGTAATTTTGTCGTTGTTTTTTTCAATACTTAGCTAGCGGTAGAATTGATAAATATTTTTACCCAAGTATTTAATATAAATAATCTCATACAAATTTGGATATGGGCATCGCAGTGCCGGCAATGTAATTAAACATTTTGCAAGAATACCAGCGACTAGTTTAAATGTTAAAAAATTACACATAATCCATGTATTTTGTATAAAAAATAAAATAGGACCTTGCCTTGTTTACCTTTCCTCACAATATTTTAAGAAATGAAATTACGCAACGTTATATCAAGTTTATCGTCTAGTTACACGAAATATCATGTCTGCGTGCAGTGTGTTATATCTTTTTCCGAACCGTCATCACCTTTAGCAGATTAAAAGCTATTATCGTTTCAATAAAGGCGTGGTGTTAATAAACTAGATAGACCCAATTTCAGATGAATTCTATAAGATTTTTTGACGTGAATTCTCATTGTGATTATTCGTCGTGACACGGTAGCGATAAAAAAAATTATAATATATATTAATTCAATTCAGTCTATTGCTTAGTAGACTAGCTTAATATTATGAATATTGAAACGGACTTATCTACTATCAAGATTATTAAAAATGTCTATATGTAATAAACTATTGTTAATTTAATCACAAATTAGTGTAATTAATTTTTTTGATACTTTTAAACGATATAGCACATAGTTGCATCGACGCTCCGCCTCTAATTTCGTGTAAGAAATTAATTTTACGTGGATAACATAAGTCACCGTAATATTAGGAATTGTCTATCAAATATCATTTAAAAAGTCAAAACCAATCTGAAGTCTGTGTTCAGAAAATAACAGACGTTTTCCAATATATTAACTATCGGTGATTCTACCAAAAGATATTCATACATTCAGTGTCCTTCTCGAATAAAATTCAAAGAAAATAGTTTAATAAATTTTTGTACTAATGGTGTCATCTAATGAACCTGTTTATAGTTTTTGAATTCACATGTTTTAAGGGTTTCGTACCTCAACAACGAAACCCATATCAGAACAATCACGTTTATGTCGGTTTGTCACTAACAGCTGATTTTCTCAGAAACTGCTTAACGTAGGAGTAAAATATGTTAACTCGTCACTAGCTAGAACTCAAAAATATTAATTTGAAAAATTTACAGATATTTAAGTACTCGAAATACATATACTTATTTCCATATATAGTGTGAGATATCGTTCTAAAGGGCTAGTTTTAGAGGTTATTTTTTTTTATATTTCAGTTATTATATCTTCAAAAACATACTGATAAACATGATGAAAAAAGGGTTTATATAATACGACTACAAGAATATAAGTAAACTATAGTGGTTACTTATGGATTATAATTTTTGAAATATTCACCATCCTTTTAAGCTTGTGAAAGATAGTCAATATATTTACGTTATGAAAAATTCATATTTATAAATAGTTTAATAGGAAAACTATGTACTATTTAGGGACTCATAAATATTTAAATAATTATGAGAGCCTAAATGAGTACGGAACCTTCTCAATGTGAGTTTCATTCATACTTGACCGGTTTTTATTTGATTATAAACGTCACGTTGTAGGTAAACTGACAGATTAAAAAGAAATGGCTAAAAGTTATTTACGTCAGACACCAAATGTAATAAATCTCAATACGGGTGATAACACCGAAAGTTTTTTGAAAATCCAAAACAGAACCAACTACCCAGTTTGCCTCTTATTTATAGTTTTTCAAATTAGCCCAGGCGGCACTATATACATCGTTTTATTTACTGGAATCACTCAGAGAAACTGTCGGCTCTCTCTTTCTTGGACGTCTAATCCACGGTCTTTTTAAAGATCGCTGCTGCTTTGCCGTTCGGGAATCGAATACTTAACGGTTCATCTTTTAATCTTGGGAACAAATAAAAAACTCATGATGTGGTATCGGCGCTGTATGGTGGTTTCACCGTCGTTCTCTGATGTCATAACGAACGACACTAGAGAACGACGGCGTCGTCGACTGGGGTCGTAACGGTCTAGGTGAGTGCGCAGAAGCGCAACGAAGAGGTATTCTTTTGTGAGGGTTTGCTCCCAAAGTTTTTTCTACCAACAGGTAAAGAATTTCTGATATATAAGTTTGCGGTAAATATCATTTTATTTTCCAAGAAAATCGTTCAATAATAACTCCTCCGTAAGACGAAAAGAGACGTTCTTCTGGATTTTGCCTTTATTTACCTTTATGACTTTTATTTACCTTTATGGCCTTTATTTACCTTTATTTACCTCTATGGCTTTCATTTACCTTTATGGCCTTTATTTACCTTTATTTACCTTTATGGCCTTTATTTACCTTTATGGCCTTTATTTACCTTTATTTACCTTTGTGGCCTTTATTTATCTTTATGGCCTTTATTTACCTTTATGGTCAACTCTTCAGAAGGGGTTACCCATTACACAAACTATCTTTTAGTTATGAGTTCGTACCAGTACATACAGATTTCATTATCCATGTTGATATCAACTGCTGTATTTGAAGGATCACTGTGGGATGTTTTTAATATTTTGCGCTCTCAATCAGCGCTACGATATTTTTGAATTTCAGTCCAGCACAAAGCTCCCTGAACCGTTAATATCCATTTAGAATTTTCTGTATTTGACCCATACTAATATCTAAAATTGCCTAAATCAGCTCATAAGTTACTCTCATGTTAATCATTAGCATTAACTGCATTGCATTGAATTCATCTTCTGTTGTTGCTGTTGTGGGACGCCTCTCATACAAATTGTTACTAACATGCTCGATAAAAAAAATAATCGAACAAAAATTTTCTCGTGTTAAGTTCATCTTGACGACATAAACACAATTTTCTAATAGCTGCGAATTTATAAAAACAAATAAAAAATTCAAGCAACATACCTTAACGATTTACCAAAAAGTTCTATTTTCCAAATGTTAATTTTTTTTTTATTGCAATTATTACAAATGGTCAGTTGTGAAAGCTTTTGGGATAAAACTTTGTGTAGACTTTGCAAAAATTAGAATTATGAAGCAGAATTTTATTTCAACAAGTTTCAGCTTGCAATTTCGTTCATATTCACATTGAGATGCATGTGAGTAGCATGTCAAACCAGTAATAAAATGTAGACGGGCCGTAATTGTAGACGGTAACCATTAGAACACTTATTCAAATATTTATAATTCAGATACTTTGCTAAAAGCGAAAAAGGCATTTTATTACCAGACAGACAAATACTTTATTTAATGATGTTTATTTAAATTTTAGAAATAAATTAAAAAATTGCACATAAATAAAATGATAAAAAAGCTTCATTGGCTTCTATATACTTTCCAAAGAAATATTAAATCTATTTTTTTTAATTTAATTTATTTACGAATGAATTATATGAAACTTGCGCAAATATCTTGGGTTCAATATTTAATATTCAATTATAGTAATTAAGTATAAAATTCCATATATTTGAAATTATTTCACGACCATAAATATAGTCATATTAACATTTCTTGGAATATCAAAACGTATGGATACAATAAGTCTATGTAATAGGTTCCACGCATTGCTGTATTAAATAAAACTTCAAATTCGGCTGGATAAAATTGACTATGTTACCTGTACAGTCAAACATAAAATATTTATTAAAGTGTTTTTTAAATATGTTATTAAATACTTTATTAGTTTTATGTTTGATATTTTCTCGAGTAAAATTTTCCATTCTCCAAAAAAAATAAGTCAATGTCTTACAATAACGACCGTAAATAATATTAAAAATATTAGAAATGAGAAAAACTCTGCGACTGAAAATAACTAAACACATATTGTAGTGTACATTTTATTTAAAAAATTAATTAAAACGGACATGAAAGTATACAATTACAGTAAGTCTATTCGGTCAAAATTGCCGAACTAAAAATAATATTTTAGTATAGATGATATTCACAGTTTTTTACGCTCACAGCTATATGATATACATGCTTATTTTTAAAAGTGTTCTTGCTAAATCTCTTTAAGAAATAAATTGTTTAAACTTGGAAAACAAACATACTTTTTTTAAATTTTTCAGTCAAAAATGAATTTGCAAGTATTGATTGACCTGCGCTTATACATTAGTGAATTCCCTCATCTCAAGCTTATCACCTAACAGTAGTTTTAGAAAATTAGGACTTTCTTAATTTTGTAGTTCTATAATCAGAATTACTGCCGCAAAGAAACGTGCAGTATTCTGAGAATTTAGCAAAAAATTATTTTATAATATAAATACAAAGTTTCTTATATCGATATTATACTCAAATTATAAATTATTAAAACCCAAAAATATTGTTAGAAATTTCTCAACGTACCGAGTTCTTAAAAATAGCTATATCCCTTTTATAATAAAATTAAATTTATTATATTTTTCTTTCTTGAGAATCAACCAATTACAGGGAAAAATAATACATGACGATCACGACGAGAGTTCACGGAAAATGATTTTGGTTTGCAGAAAAAAATAAAACAATTGCAGACCTGTAGCTTTTCAACTTCTATAACTAAGAAAAAGGACATAAATTTAATATGGAAATGCAAAAATATGACTGGAAAGAGAAAAAGTTTTTAAACTTGTTATCTTACCGAAGATCTCTGAAATAAAAAAGAAATTTTTAAAGTAATCTTAATTAAAATATAACATCTTCCGGTTATAGATCGCAGCTCAGCTATTCAGAGGTTTGTGACTGACTGAAATTTCATAGTCCCGCGTTCGATTCAAACTAAACTCACTTGCTATTTTCATGGTAAATTCACTTACTGGGAATATTAGAGAATCTCTTTATTGTAATAGTTAAAATTGGGAAAATTAATTTATTTTCTCGTATGCCGAAATCTTAAAATAGGCTATTTGTATGGAAAAGAAGTAAAAATATGCAACAAAAATAGTGAGATAGAAAGAGGACATCATCCGAAAATTGTTCTCTTTCACCAGGATGAAATACCTGCGTATACGTTCCTACTTGTGATAGGGGTGATACAAGGAACTGGCTTAAAAATATATAAACACTCATCACAAAATTATCGCTTCCTATCTCTGCTCATTTCCAAACTTGAAGAAACACTGGAAATTATTGAGAACACTGAAAGATTTTGAGTCGCTGCAGCTGTAAAAGAATTTCTTAAAAAAGGTTATGCAAGAAAGGATATTCAAATGCGTAATAGATATTGATTAATTATATTCATTTTAACTGTAATGCATCTATTCTCACTAATTTTTGTCCACTTCTTGCACAACCGAAATGACCTAACAAAAGAAAAGTGTTTGTCTTTTCTAATTTCTTGATTTGCCAGACAGCAAAGAAAATTCTGCCACACATACTGGTTGGTTATTTAATATAACTTTAGAGCTTTCGAATGGTGTGCGATCAAATTATGACTCTAATTCTATTTAGAAGTGAATGAATATAGAGTCAATCAAAACAATATATTTAAGTACATGATTACTTTGAAATATAGAACCGTTCAAATGGAAATCTTACTGTCCAACATTTAAAAACTTTGAAGCAAAATAGTATTAGATCCCGATGTAGGCCTGACATTAATTTAAGCAAAATTATTTGATCGCAAAGAGAGAGCACTAAAGCGAATATCAAAAATGCGATATCGAATTCACTAATATGGCTTTTGATAATCTGCAAAATACACGTAAAATATTTATTTTCTGACACTTTGATTGGCGTCAATTAATTAATTAGAGAACATATTGAATTGAGGACTCGGGGATGTCTAATTGAGAAAATGGTAAATTATCTCTAAAGAGGTATAATAGTAAATACTAGCAATATTAACTTAGCATTGAATATATATAAATAATTTCTACAGTGGATTGTGGATATATACCTTAGCTGGTCTGTCTTACTGGTCACTCTCACATCTGAGTGCTATATTTCGCTTGGAACTTACTCTAAATGCCTCTCGCAGTAGCAGCATTTTACAAATTTATTTACGTTTGAAAACGTCATTGTACCGCAAAGTTTTCAACTAAGTAGTCTTATTTTCATTATTTATTATCAATGCTTTTTCAAGTCGGTAGTTTATAACAGCCGATATAATTTGTTTGCAAAAATTTTTCTTTTCCTATTTTTGATGGATATAATATCCTATGTAACCCAGAATATCATGAATTTAAAATGAATTTAATATAAGTAATATATCATTCATTAAAATCGGAACAGAGGTTTTCAGCGTTTAGTGGATCTAAATATATTCATACGTATCTACGTACATACAAGCATGTATATACACATATATACATACAAAGGGATGTAAAATACACATTTCCTCTTTTGCCTTCACATCGGTTAATGCTTTATGTCTATATATGTGCCTGTTTATTACTGAATTACATTGGGGATAAATCCTACCAAATAAAAATTAAAATCATCCAAAATGGCTTGTGAATTTTTATATATGAAGGAGATATTCTCAAAAAATATGAGAGCCATCCATTAAAATTCAATCAAATTTTAACATACAGTCGAATTAATTGTATTTATATATACTCAATATAATCACTTTCTTTGTAAAATATTTAATAAATAAAATTTGAAAACATCTATTGTTATAGTAATAACAACGCCATTTCTTTATCCTTACTTAAATAAGAATATTATATTACATTGTCACAATTAATAACCATCTCATTTATTTAATTTTTATCATTCTATAGTAATAATTTATTACTGATATTAATATTTAATTAATTTATTATCTGTTTTTAATATTATCATATGTTTATTTAAGGGCCACTTTGTAGGATATAAACCTCTTGTAAGCTTTTATGATACCTCCTTCCGTTCCTTTTCTGGAGTAGCTAATATATTATCCGAATTGGCCTTGGCACTTTGTCACTACTGGTCTTCTGACGTGCTATGAGACCCAATTCCACATCAGGATTGTGGAATGTTGTAAATGGTCTATAATTTTTTTTACAGTGTTCAAATAAAGTGGATAAAAAGAAGATGGTTCTTAATTAGACTGTATTTATTGTTATCGTATCTCACGCATTTATCAAGCAATTTGGATGATTACTTTGTTTATATGAACATTTGTGTATGTATATATATAATTATATATATATATATATATATATATATATATATATATATATATATATATATATATATATATATATGTATATGTGTGTTTGCGTGTGTGTGTATACATATATATATATATATATATATATATATATATATATATATATATATGTAAAAATAATAAAGTTTTTACGTTAGTCATTGGCGTCCCCATCGAATACATCAACGTAAAGGCTTCCTCTAAGCCGATATTCGGCGAAGCGCTGAATGGTTTTAATAAATCGAGCTGTATATGTAAAATATGTATAATGTATAATGTTTATTGTTATTTGCTATATTTTTGGCTTCAAGAGCAATTTCTTCCAGTCAATCACTAAAAGTTTTGAATAATTAATGGTTATGGTACACTATAACTATTAAAAATAAAACATTCGTAAAACGTGGGTATATTACACTTAAAAAGGACAAGAAATATAAAACAAATATTGAATTGAGTTGGATTGAAAGAAAAAAAAGGGTCGAAAGTGAAGAAAGACTAGGGTTTAGGAAAGGATCATATTTTCAATCGATAATTGAAGAAATTTTAAGTCTAAAAAATTTCAAATTTCGCTGCTTGCGCAATAAGGGATTTTTTGCAAGAAATTTGTTTTGTTATAAGTAAAGTGAGTAAACCTGCAGAGCGTAACTCAGGGTTATTTGAAAACTAATTTTTAAATACACTATTGAGATAATGTGGACCATAATATATAAAAGTGTAAATAAATGAAATTGGCGTTGATCGTGGATTATAACGGCCGCGTATTTAATATTACACTAAAAAAATTGTGCATTAGAGACATAAAAATAAAGATGTTTGAAATTAAGTTGAATAAATCAAGAAGGACGAATTTAAGCAAATTTTTTTCGATAAAAGAAAGCAGAAATTAATTGTGAAAACATAAATCTGCACTACTATGTAATGTTAGGTCAGTTCGTAGTAAAATTTTACTAAATAAAAGTGGTATAATGCTTTGCAAAATACAAAAAAATGGTTCTGTTCATGTCCACGTATATTATTTTTTTCACAGAAATTGACACATTTTCTAATTATAAAGGAATTCGAAGGTCATGTGTGACCTCAATAACTTATAATGTCTAGAGCTACGACTGATCTTGATTCACTAGTTATAGTACTGAGGCGGAAACTATCTTTAAGATAATTCTTACACAATAAAATAGGCCTACATTCAATTTTCATGTATTTTACTGCAAGTCATGTCTTTCAAAAATATTGACTAGACCGTTTTTCTAGTATAATTGGTACATTAATAATATAATGACAGTCGATTTACTAAAACTCCTCGTTCTCAAATCGTTTATTAATCTATATGGACAACAAATATTGCAGTGATACGCTTTATATGGATCTGCGCAGAAATATATTTTTAGATTTAACATTCTGGTGTTCGACGAAGAAAATCAAGCATCATCCAAGATCTATTAAATTTTGATTGATAAATATTATGCTAGTACAGAAAGTTATTTTAGAGACTAACTTTAATTAAGCTATCAGAATCAGTGCAGTTTATTGAAATTCATATAAATTGTAATAGGATAATATAAGAAAGCAAGTTATTTGGGAGTACATAGCGTAACGGATCAATGAGATATTTCAATCCTACATTTTTTAACTGTAAACATTCTTGGTATAGAAGAATTATAAGTACTAAGAGATATATACATACATTTCTATAGTCTTGAAAAAAACTAACATGCTGAAAATTAAGAAAGTGCGCGTGAATTCATGGCACACATACAGCATATATTCAGCGTAATTTTTATTTGGCTTAATAAAGTTTAAATTTGATTGCCCACAGCAATAATTTTGTTTAAATACAACGAGAAATTCCAATTTTTTTTGTTTACATTACACAGATATATAAAACTTATCGTCCGACTAAATGTGTAATTATTTTAAGTGAATTTCACATACCACTCATACGTGTTATTTAAATCGTAGAGAAAAAAAGAAACATTTTAAATTGTATTCTAAATTTTCTATAGATTATATAACATCTACTTGATGAAATAATAAAACATCCTTTAATTACTAACTTGGTTCCTGTTTCGTTTTAAATCCTTCCTTTTAAATCGTATCAAGAAAAAAAGTTATTTAGATATTGCCATTATCGATAAAAGTTAAGAAGACCGAATTAAATAACACTAACTTTCCAAAACCGATCCATCCATGAAAGACACACATTTTGTAATGTTCTGACAAAAAATAATAAATAAAAAGAAATAAATCTTTATGATCTAATAAACCCTTATTAGGTACTTAGTAATAATTTACGGCCTTACAATTTCAAAACGAGCGTTTGTGGACAGTTTAGACGATTTGTTAAATTTGAATGTATGCTTGAAGTTGTGACTACTATACGTATTAAAAACTTTTCAGAGAAATAAAGTTTTTTTACGAGATATTTAACTTATATCAATTATTATTAAAGAAAATTACGATAATATCAATACAGAAAACACCAAAGCACATTTAAATATGGTCTCAAGTACTATATAATTAAATTTATATGCAGAATTATTTTAAATTTTGCTGATATTTTTTTTCGTTTTGCACCTAACACTGAGCAATAGTAGCTATAGACTTAATTTAGTTCAGTAAATAAATGTCATACTTAATCACCTGTAAATTAATGTAATCTTATGTGTGATTGTAACATTTCTACTGAACACTAGTTAATAATGTGAATTATGAAAATCTTATATCTTCCTTGTCACGCGTAATGCCATTTCCTTATAAAATCCTTTATCTGAATACAAAATAAAATAAAATGGTCTAGTGAAGTATCTGTCAAGCCATTTTTACGTGATTCGTTAAAACATTTTATTAATGAGATGCCAATGTAACAAATACTACGGGAATACTTATTGAATTTTCTATACAAAATAATCTCGTCGATCGTTTATCTGGCAAAACGTGTACTCGCTCTTTCATTTAGATGAACCTTCCTCCGAAGTAACAAATATTAACTGTTGTTTGCCTTGAATCAAATAAAAGAACACAGTGTTTTGTTTTGAGAAAAATACTGCAATTTTTATTGTTGTCGCTGTGTTTTGTATAAGATTATACTCACATGATGTGTTTGAAACATTTAAGGCCAAATAAATAATAGACTATATGTGGGTAGTTATCGAGGCACAAAGAATAATATCTTACATTAGTTGAAAATATGTCTGAAGCAATCAAACAAAAAGATGATTAGTACCAATTTGGCAGAAGAGGTATTGTTATTTTACTAAAATATTGTCTAAGCAGTTCAAGAATATTTTTATAAACGACGAGTATTTCTTTATATTGTTACGTGCTTCTTTATATTAAATTAAATCATTCCAGGAAAAATAAAACATTTGTTTTGCTTTGGATGAAAAATTGAAAGAGTCATGGTTAGAAACACCGTTATCATAAAGAGTACATTTATTGAAATATGTATTTCAACATAGGAACATATACATTATTAGCTAATCCAGTTTCCTTGAAAAAAAAATATTGAGTCCTAGGTTCATGTACGTCAGTGCCCTTGAATTATTATTTTAAATATAATTTCTACTTTTAAGCCACAACATTAAATGTGCAAATTTCGACAAATGAACGAAAAGTTGAACGGGAGGCAACATTGTCACAGTAACAGGATCTCAATCGGACCTGTCGAGTATGTTACCCTAAAAATGAAGTTGTAAAAATCAAAATATTGAACATTTTAATAACACATTATTTACAGAGAATCATGTTTCTGAGGTGTCGAATACACATCAAAAGACATCACACAATGGATTATAGAGAAACGTAAAGGGTTAGTGACTCACTATAACATCTTACAATCGTATTCTTGGGACTTTCAATGAAAATGAAGTACATCGTTCATAATAGAATTTAGAGACGCCCAGGTAAAGACAACAGGGTAAGAAGAACGCTGTAGTGTATTATTTTGGGTTAAAGGGTTAAAACGGTAGCTCTTTTATATACAAACTAATTCCAAAGGTTGATGATAACAATATCGTACAATTAGTGTTAGATTGTTAATATCGTACAATTGTATGATACTAACAAAGTTTCCGTAATAAAAACGATATTTTAATAACTATCGCTTATAACTTACTTTTTATAATATAGAGATATATATTTCACGTCATTTAAATTTCGCAATTATTTCTAAACAGTTTTATTTTATGTGTTTTTGTGAGTAGCCGTAATTGGAATCAGTGCCTAGATCTAAAATTAAGTATTATTATAAGGTCTTAATTTTCTCTGTTATATTTTATAGCTATGAAATCCCAAAAACCCAAAAAAGGTGACGTTATTTCAGAGATAGGTTTTCAGTAATAATAATACAAATTATTTATGTCTATTAATTAGGCCGAGATATAAAAGCTCAAAGAAAATATTTCTCGATCTTCAAATAAGAGTCAGACAAAACAAGTTCTTTGATCTATTAGAGACATTCGTTAGGTAATGGCTAAATCAAACTTGTTTCATTGCTTCGCAATCGGCCTTCAGAACAATTAATGTTAATATTTGGGCATTATTACTTTTATTCTAGTCATTTTACTTTATTGAATGTAAATTTAAATTATTAATCATAACTTTCCCTAGTAAATATTTACCTACGAAATTACCGTTTTATATAAAAAAATTAAAATGAAATTTCAATGTTTGATGTTTTACTTCTATCAAGTGTGTTATAATTTTATATTTTTGGTACTCTTTTTGCATTTCAATGGCTTTCATCTTATACCATTACTGCAAAAGTCAACTAAAAATGTAAATGGACGTATGCTTGGAAGACGAATTTCATTACCTCCTAGAAATTAAATTATTTTTTACCATAATTTGTCCAATGATGATCAGTTGCGAAGAAGTGATAAATTACGGCATTAGTCATGACCAATCCTCACCATTCAGTTAAATTAATGTCCTATTTACACTTTAAGGATAAACGCAGTTCTGAGAAAAAGTTACACCGCGTCGAAGCATAAAAGTTATTCAGTGTAAAGATACGCTGAAAGTTATGAAAACCGCCGAAACTTTTGGAAGCGTTGAACGCATACATTAATCTTCATTCCTTATCGTCCAATTTTAATAGAAACAATCTTAAATTCACTGCTACTCTGATGATATTCTATACGAGATATTTCACCCGACTTTTGGGAAGCCTGAAGGGATATTAAAATTTATATTTATAAACAGGTATATACTAGTTTTTGCCCGCAATTTATAGTTTCGATGAAATCAATTTAATTATTGGCTTAACTTAAATTAGTTATTTTCAAAAATTTAACCACGAAGTTTTACATGTATATACCATACATAATTTAAATTTCATTACGTAAATTCATATTGAAAAAATCCAAAAGGCAGGTAGCGTTGTTATTGATTATTGGTGACGACTTTTACTCTCAGTAACTGAAATATGCGTTAAATTATAAGTTATAAAATTTTAAAAAGGATAGGAAAGCCCTTCAAAATATGTCCAGTGATAATACGTCGGTTTAAGGTTATTTTTTTTAAATACATTATTTTTTTTAAAATACATTTATTTTTAATTGTCCGACGTACGAACTTTCAAAATGTTGTTCTTAGCAATTCAAAAAGAAGCGAAGACGAGCATTAATTAAATATAGATGACACGAAAACCAGCGGGATCATAGTGGAATTATTTTTCACACACAATCGTACAATCGTCAACATACTACTTTTACACAATTTATCGCAATTGGCGTACCATACTTAGTTAATTTGGCGTACCATACAATTGGCGTACCATACATTATCTTGAAAACCATTAGGACCAAGCTGGAACCAGCGCGATTAAATTTTTATTTGAAAAACCTGTAAAGGTTACACGTTATGCAAAATATTATTACTTTTCGGAGTAAATTCAACTTTAGTGTTGCTTTCTATTTGCTTATGAAATTTTTTTTCTTTCAGGTTACTGCGACCAATTAATATTGATTAGCTCACCGAAGCTAGCGATTAAATCTCTGTCTCTGCAGTTCTCTTACCTCAACATGCACGATCTCCTCTAGTTGATAGTTATGAAACTTGTTTCATCGCTTCGCAATCGGCTTTTGGCACAATTAATTCTCCTTTATTTTTGGAAGGTTATTATTTTTTTGTAATTAATATTTATATTTGAACATTATAACTTTCATTGTATTCCAGTAATTTTACTGTATTGGACGTAAATATAAATATTTAACCATAAATTTTTCAAGTGAATATTTACCTATGAAATTGCCGTTTTATATATAAGGATTCAAATAAAAATTACTTACATAAAGTTTTATTCTTAACGATTGAAATATAATTTTATTTTGTTAGTGCACTTTTTAAATTTCAATGGCTTTTATATTAACAGCATTGCGGCAAAAGTCAAATAAAATGTGAATGAACATATACTTCGAAGACGAATTTCACTGCCTCCTAGAAATCAAATGGACTTAATCACGACAGAGATTTGATTATAATAAAATCTTTGCCCCGATCAATAAATCAAAAGCCCGGTTATGCTCAGTTGCAAAACATAACACATAATTAGACCTCTGATGTTAGAGATTTTGAATGTGAAAAACCAATACAATACAAAACAACAAATAATGGAAAACCTGCATATTTCTAATGTAACAAAAGAGTTATCAAGAACTACACCTGAATTCAACATATTGCGCAAAGTACAGCTATTTATTGAAAATGAAATTTTAAGGGGTACGTAAACCAAATACATGTCTTTCTGTTGATAAATTAAAGAGAAGACATCCATGAAGCAAAATACACTGATAAAACTAATAAAAAATAGATTCAAAGAGATTGCAGAACAAAAAAAAACAAAAAATAAAAACTCGGTTACTCCGTAAACTTGCCTCGTTTACGGAGTACCAGACGAGATTTGGCTTGCACGCTTAGTATGGCCAAAATTTGGAATTTTTCGAAGCATCTTGCTTTGAGATATTCCACCTTATGGAATTAAATTTTCATTAACAACATGAATGAAAATTGTTTCCTGCACTAAAATTTACTATTTTTTTCTATGAGGGCTGTGATAAAAATCTTACTTATTTTGTTTCTACTTTAAATAAATGACTATAATAAGATAATGAGCTACTGCCGTGAATCACTAAAGCTCAGTTAAGGGTTAATGTATTTTTCCTAAAATAGGACTTTAACAACCTCTAAAATAGACCTTATATTTTGCATTTTTTTTAAATTAAAATAATAGGATGACAGAAAAGTATTGAAAAAGATAAAATCAATATTTTCAAAATATTGCACGAATTATATCAATAAAAATATAGAATTATATTTATATAAATTAGAGTACACTGAAGTGAAAAAAAATGCATCACATATAAAATTCTATTTTTAATTTTTGTTAATGTAATATAGTATCGATACAGTAATAAATAATAAACATTTTTACAAATAATTTTCGAATTATCCATTACACAATAAAAATAACACTTAACAAAACAAAAAATTCATATATATTTTAAGTACAGAAAATATACGTCCACATAGTAAACGGATTTCTTTTTCCTGTAGTGCCACACATACATATATATTTAAAAGGAACGAAAGAGAGAGAAACAGAGCGACGCGCTGCCTGTAGCATTTTGTTTCTCTTTTAGTCTGTCTCACTCACTCATATGGACAACAATATGCGCTGCCTAGCCAATGAAGAGCATTTTTCCTTTTCTCAGTTAGGTCTCCATCTCAAACGTCCGTTAAGAAGCTCCGCTTTGAAAATTTTATACTGACACAACCGTTCTTGCATAGTTTAATTCATCTTTTTTGGAAGTCATCTTCTTTCACACGACTACCAAAAATGACTTACTTTACATGGCTATCATTAAATAAAGAAATCCAGTGTAGGCTTAATGGAGAATAATGGTTTGTTTTGACTATGTTAACATATGTATGAAATATTTAACATTTATTTCTTAAGTTATGTCGACAAAACTCTCTTTTAATCTAGGCATAAGGCAGTGTGCGAGTCAAGTTCGCGCGAACATACGTCATATTTACTTCATACGAATATTTTCCATGCCCATAAGGTTTTCACTATCAAGCTAAAAATATAAAATTAATCAATGTATGTTACCAGTTTTTTTTTAATATTGATACTAAGATGTGCTGTAAAATTCACGTTTTGCTTTAAGTATTAAAAGGATATGACCTTAAAAATGTTTTATTATGACGACTCGTTGACTAAATCAAGTTTCAAAATCTACAGGATACTTTTATTGAGCCAGAATATTGAAATTGGTTTCTTAAAATGTGTAGATATAAAAATATTGAAGAAAATTGAAAACATGCAAAGTGAAATTAAATATTGCCTAGTAAATTTGTATTTTAAATAAAATAAACTGGAGTTTGCTATGAGCTTTATGTATTAGGCACGTAGTTAGGTAGGTTAAATTTCCTAAAATTCAACCGTCTATAAAACTTACCTGGAATAAAAATATCATAAGTTGTTACATAACTAGAATTTAAATTAATATTAAAATGTAACGTGATATTTTTTAATTCATTTCAACAACGAAGTTCCTATTTAAATACAGTATAGGATTTTCAGATTAATTTTTTTGTTAGAATTTGATTACTGTTGAAAGATTTTAACTGATTAAATAGAAACGGTTAATAACTTTATCAATTTATCTATCATGTTATTATTAAGGTAATTCGTTACAAATATTTTAAATGTGTACGTAATAAATAGAAATATTTTAAATGGTATTTAAAAATTAATTATAATAACGAAAATTTTACCTGAAAAATTGACTTCTATAGCTAATTGTGATGCTGAGATTCTGAGAAATATACTCAAATAATTGTTGAAATGTGTTATAGAAATTTCGGTATTAATAATCGTGGTGACGAAATATATAACATACCGAAGACATACTCGTATGTATAATATGAGAAGAGTAACCGAAGTATTAACTAAAATATTCATCATTATCGTTACTAATATAAGATGATAATTTTAAATGTGAACAGATCTATTCAAAAGAATAAGTGGTTACGTTTACGAATAACAAATAAGAAGCCTTAATCCTTTCTAGGCATGAAAACACAGTTGAAAAATTGACTAGATTGAGTTAGAAAATTGGACTTTATTTGAATATCTTAAAAATAGACCGAATGTGTAGATAAAAAATCATATATAAAGTAAACGCCACTTGGAAAAGATATGCAATCTTTAGAAATGAAATAAAGTTTAAAAAATACATGAAATAAAATGCGTGTAACAAAATTCGAATAAAACTTTTTCGTCTGGTGTGACCTGCGAATAAAAGCCTAAAATTTTATTTGTCAAGCTATCCCTCGTTTTGAATTCCGAACATGTACTTAGAAATATAAACATTTTCTAGCGTTAGTTATTTGTTTTAGAGAGAAAAGTTATTGACAAAGGGTTCTTCAGTCAACAGCTTGAACATGTAAAAATTCTCTTCACAAAGAACGTGATGAAATAGCAATTGGCTATACTTTTAGGATGCTTTCACCCGAATTACCCTTAGACGTGTCCCTGGATGTGTTGTTTACACCAATACTTACCAATTGCTTATCCAACAAAATTTAATTGATCTTTTCTGAATTACATGAATATATTACACAAAATTAGCATTAACAAAAACATACAGCGCTGCATACAAACACATGTACATAGTTTGTCATGTACACTAAACTATTTCATTACATTCGTAACTTCAATCCAAAGTATTAATTCATCCACTAATCAAAGACTCGGCTTGATTCTACCTCTACACACCAACTATCTCGTAACCATCCTTTGAATACATTAAATGTGGTGTTGCGTAATCTCGTTTTGTCTTTGGTAGGTGTTTTGTGGGTTTTATGCGTATTCTACGCATCAATTATATATTTGCGTCTGACGCTAGCTCCTATAATATATATTTGAGGAGCTTTAGTTTATGTTCACCTTTATTCTTATAGAGTTTCATAAATAAACATTTTAGTACACAATGGTCGAAAGTCAAGAACTACAGTGTGCCAAAAAAATCTGTCAAATATGAGTCTTGGTCTCTTTATGATCACTTGCAGCGATATACGACTTAATAACAATTTTTCCCTTTATTATTTGAATAAAGATACTACATTAATTTTCCTGAATAGAATAGAAAATATATACATCTTTTGTAATGTCTAATATTTCTGTGACAATAGTATAAATATAAATAAATCAGTTAAGTGTTAGTCACGTAATAAAGTAATCTTTCCTACGATCACAATGGCAATAAAACGTCAAAAATATCACGCTGTTAATTTTCTTGACCGTAAATTTTTAAAATGCAGAAATACAATTCAGAATACCCACAAAGGAATGCGCTTGAATTAAAATAGCGTAGATGTGCCAGACAAATGGTAATAAACAAATTTTTTTTCAAAAATACTAAATATGTAATTAAAAATTAGAAGGTGAGTTAAAAGTCCTATTCACATTTAGATAGAGCTTGATTAACAAACACACGCCCCTCTTTATCTGTCTGGAGAGGGACATTAAGAACAAAATATAATTATTATATTTATATTTTATTTAATATAATTATATTACTATATATTAATTTAAATCCCGATTGGATGAATCGATTTACAAAATTTTAAGTATGAAACCATAAGCCTGAAACAATAGAAATTGTAAGGTTGTTACTGGCGGACGGTTGGATCGGACAAAATTACGAGGGTTTGTTGTTTTCCTACGGAAGTAAAAAACAAAACTTTTTATTAATTAATTCGTGTTCATAAAGTCATTTATGAGAACAACAGAAAAAAAGCTGTCGCCGCCAATTTCGCCGCTGACGTCTGTATATATCTGAATACACTGAGGTAAAATTAATGTTCACTGGTAAAATTAATTTTTCCCATTTTGCAAATTATTTTTTGTCTGGAAACAACAATTTACGTTTCCGAGAAACCGTTTACGTTTAATAATAGGTCAATATTAAAAAAAATTAATGACAATGTGAACGTTGATTCTTTTATCTTTTATACTGAGATCTCATATAACTACATAATGATATATTCATCTTGATCTTGCATTAAACGGTATTCATACGCATCACACGTATGGAGAAAAATTAGGTCACTTTAATACCCGAGTGCAGCTAGCTTGGATATAAAAATTCGGTGGCGCTGTGTCGGACGGCCGCTAGTTTAATGTGAAACGTCTATATCAACTAGTTTCTTAAATGTACGTCTAGGAGGCACCGTAGTCGAAGTGGTCTGAAATGTCTATAAAATTTAAATTTAATCCGCTATTACTATTGGTGGGCACCTATCATTTATTATATTCATTTTGAACGCATTTAGAGGGAAATGAATTCTAAATAACGCGACCGGTTTCGTCTTAATCCGTATACGTACTGACGAGTTACAAGCGTAGAAACGCTTTCCAAGCATCAATTTTATAGCCCGAATTATGATGTGGGTCAAGCGGCACTGGCGCCATGGCTGCATGAGTTGTGGTTATGCGTAATAGCTACCTTACTCTTTTCAGTGATATATAAATGAGTCTTATTATCTGGCACGCGATGGCAGAGCTACTCTCATGATCGAGGCGACATGTTTATGCTGCATGTGGTTTTAAAAAATGATCCCTTACCGAATTGAAAGACGTTTCACGTCAAAAATAATTTAAATATTCATTTCAATCGTCTGTGTTTTAATTTATGTTATAGTAGGAAAAAACCATTTTCTTTGTTAAAAATATACAGCCAAGATAACAGGTTGGGAAAACTTACTCACTTTGAAGTACCATTCTCTTATTGCAATTTTTAAAAATGCCTTAATAAATATGATTTACAAAAGTAAAAAAATAATTATACATAATCATTTGGACACGTGTTTCATAATAATTGTTAATATTGGCAATTGTACATCTTCTTGAAAAAAATGTTTCTCACCTTTTTTTATCTACACTTAATGTAATGAAGTATTTTAAAACTATCAAATTTCAAAATAAATCACCTTCTTTAAAATAAAAAAAAATTAAAATTATTAACTTAATTACTATGCTTATAAATACTTCTATAAGTCACATAATAATAATAAATAGAAAATGTATGATTTTTTGAAAAAACTAATGTCCAACAGTCGGGCGGAAAATTCACAAAACAAAATGTCAATCATAATCAAATTTTAATTTACGAATCTCAAAGTGTCAAACAACGTAGTCATTACAACGGCGATAACAGTTGTCGTACTGTTTTTCGTAATTTTTCTACTACATGCACGCGGTTTATATTCTGACTCGAAACTATTTCCGGTTTTTGGTTAAATTACCAAATCTATTCTAGCTATATGCGCACATCTCAAAATTAAATGTGATGCATAACTATTTAATAATGTTTTGTTGTAAAACACCTTTTTTCACTGATGTTTACAAATTCCTTACTGGATATTATCACAATATGTATGTCTATTTGACGGATGGAATATTTAAAAAAAATTTAAAAATCCAAAACTCTGAAGTTATCATCAAGAAACAAATGTAAAATATAGATAAATTCTATACAAATATTTGATCATGAATCAATCATTTTTAAGTTCGCGATAAAATGGCAGTCGCCAAGTAGTATAGAACTCAACACCTTAATTTGCCTGATGTGAAATATTTGAGTAGAATACCAGAAGCGATTACGTTGCTTAAAGTAACAGTTTGCATAATCACCTAATTACGAGACGATTAATACCGAGATTACATGACTTTCAGGAAATTTAAATTTAATGAAAATTAAGGTTTGCGGCAAGAATATTGACCCAAAGGCTTAACGAAACGAGTAGCGAATTGTTTAACAGAAAAAAATAAGTTTATATCATCTTAATAGAGGCGGAAAAACGAGTGGTAGGTTCAAGTTACTTGAACAGGTTGTTATAACGTATTGGGCGCCAATTTTCATTTCATCGGGGGTTATGAAACACAGTTCAAAATTTTAAAAATAAACTGGGAAAACCATATTGTAAGTATTCCCTTTTAAATAATAAGTGCTAATATTGACAAGAAAATTTGACTACAATTGTAAATTTCATAAAATGTAATCTAAAAACACTTCTTATTAATATTAAAAATAAAACAGACCGTGTGCGTGTCGGATTTTAACGAAGGAAAGTTCCCTAGTTGTCTATTAAGCCAGTAATTTTGGATGAAAATTGATCGAATTATTTTAAAATTAAAAATAGCAAATGGAATCTAAATTTCTCAATCACACATAAACATTTGAATTACTCAACATAACTTTTATATTTGATCTCGACAAATTTTTAAAGTAAATTAACATGTGTTGCCAGAACAAATATAATAAATGGAAATATAAATAATAGGTAAAAACAAACATTTAATCTAGTCAGTGCAAAATAATTATACTAATTTTGTTTAAAATATTCTGTATTTAATAGCACTACTAACTTTTGCAAAGAATCTAACTCACCAATTTCTGATTATCTCCTTCACGTATATGTAAAATCTTATTTAACATTTTTTAGTCGATGGGAAATAGAACAGAGGTTTTGATGATGAGTGGTTGATCAGATTCATATTTAGGAATTTTCGGTGGAGAAGGGAGGGAGGGAGTCTATACATATATATATATATATATATATATATATATATATATATATATATATATATATATATACATATAATCACCAAGAATTTGAAACGTACATTTTACAAAAACCAATAAAACAAATTGGATTAAAACGGAGAAAATGTACGTTATGCGTATTAACATATAAATTGATCCTAAAGTTTTTAAAAAAATCAGGTAAAGACAATAACCTGATTTTTTTCCCAGACACTAGGAAGCTACCAGCAGTACTGAAAGATGGTTGCTACATTATAGCCTTTGCTACGATTACATCGTTTGGAAGTTTAGATTGTAGAGGTTATTCTTTTATAAGATTTGAATAAATCTCCTACTCTTGGTGCGAAGCCGTCAAACAAATACTAGTTCTTCTCTGCGTCCAACATGTTGGTCGCATAACGTCAGTTGATTTAGAATTAAATTATTACTGGGTCCCACTTTTTTATGTATTTAACGCATTGTCCTATTTAGATAAACGTTTTATCTGACCTTTTGTCCAAAGGGCAGGTTTAGAATACTCCTCATTCCACCAACTCTTTAAAAAATCCATTTTACTTGCTGCCTATATATTCTGCATTACGAGCTCACATTCATATGTGTTCGACTGCGGTTTTCCAAAAAAATTTCACCATAATGTGTCTTAAACTAAAAAAGCTGTGATGTAACGTTGTGACCAAAAATAACATATTATATAGTTTTATAGGATTCATGGAATACGCCCACTTCATGTCCATTCCATGTGCTCCTAATAAATATAGAAATGATAATTTTGGAATCAAATATAACAAAAATGAAAACATTTTAACATCGTTTTGTCTTATTCACCTTCATCACTATTAATGTAGAATGGACCAAATAAACATATGCAAAAAATATACTCTAATTCCTGAGTGAAAGCTCGCAATAATTTCTCTCGGCGGTGTACGGAAGGGTGTCAGAAAAACGAAAACTCTTGTGAAATATTATGAAAAAAATTATTTAAAATAAACATCTCTAGCGTACGGCAATATGTACGAACAATATGAAAATAAATGCACCGGGGGACATTTCACTCCGTGATTATGATGTGCGCCTTGTTGCGGATGAAAATGTGAAGCCTCCCTTGTGCATTTATTCTCATTTTCTTTTCCTGAAATGCGATACTGTTTACGTATACTTCAATTTGATTTACTTACTTTCTACTATTTATTTTTTGCTTACATTCGGCACAGAAAAGAGAAACAAGCTTTGAAAAATGCTTGAGGTATATTGGAAATGTTAACCGAATTATTTTACAAATTTTTCAATATTCAGATTTTCTTCTATACCGACTGTTTTTTAAATGCCTCCATATAATATTTACGAATATTACTCGTATATGAAATTCGATGTTATTAATTCTTGGCACAATTGAATCACGTCACTGCAAACTTAAGAGAATCGCTTTCCATTTTTTGTTGAAACATTTATAACCTGTTAGTATCGCAACTGATATTTGTTACCCTGTAACATAAGCGTAAAAGTTTTTCTTTCATGTAAAACGACGAGATATAAAGTAACAATTGCACATTGTTAGGCGTTGATATTACGTTTACATTATAAGGTAACATCGTTGCTAGAAATGATACATGAATGTTGTTTGGTTCTTGAGTTTTTAAAATGACCAGCATGAGACGTTTAGACAATAAATTATCCCAAAGTTATTCGTAATATGGAGTTGCCTTTTCTTTTAAAGTCACGTACCTCAGAAGGAAAAACCATACCCTTATAAGATCACTTACGTGCACAACTGTCCGTTCCATCAGCCGTTGTTTTTTTTCAGAAACGAGTTGATGCAAAAATTTTAAAATTAGCACAGTAATAAAGTATCCACATATTTCATTAACTAACTTAACAATATTTATATGGAAATTATAGGGGCGTAGGCAAATTGAGTATTAATTTTTTTTGTTTAATTCCGTATATGATGTATACTATCGTTTGGAGGGGCTATTTATTGGTCTCAAAAATATTTTTCTCATAATTTAAGGTAGTATAGATTCGAACATGACTAAAAATATGCAAAAAATATGTTTCACTTTCTCACTCTTATTTTTGAAGCTACTGAACCTGAAATTATGAAAAAACAAATTTTTAGAAGCCTATATAAAAGTTAGAACAAAAGTTTTGCCATGATTTCGGATGTCGTGGTTCTTTGTCCGTATATATATATATATATATACATATATATATATATATATATATATATATATATATATATATATTTATATATAAATAAATATATATACAAAAATGTATATCTGTGTGTGTATGTATTAACCCATCTCTTAATTATATTAAGTACTTGTATAAATAAGTATTTAACCGGAACACAAAATCCTACTCAAAGCCTTACGTTGTTACCTTTTTAATATTTTTGAATTATTTAATTTTCATATAGTTCAAACTTAGGACTTCTTAATAATTAAGAATATGGAAGTATTAGCGAGCCCTGTTCTGTCTATTTACGTAATGCTTCTTAGATATATCACGCAGGCACGGGCGCGCACACATATACATATAAAAATATAAACACGCACGCACGTTTGTTGGTGTGTGCGTGTGTAAGGAGTGGTGCGCTGCATCGATATATGTACGACGCGACGTAATGAATCAACATATGTACCAAGATCTGTATATACATATCATGAGCCACGAACGCAGAGTTCTAAGTGAGAAACGTGTAAAAGTGTTATCTGGTCCTACTTACCACACCCTTCAATTTAAATTAAATTACATATTAATTATAGTCATATCTACAATTACTGATTGTTAATAATACTTGAATAGTTTATGTAACTTATTAAAATATTACCGCTTTGTATACTCTACGTAAGCAAGCACTTGCTGAATATTTCTACGCTAAATCGATTGGAAAACAGAACGACATCAGCGAATAAACTGCGCGTAGATTTAAATTAATGAAGCGTGTTGCTTACTTCGTACGCGAGAAATATTCTGCACGCTGCTTATAACTCACTTTAGTGAGTTTTATAACTTCACTTTAGCTTATATGACAGAATATGTCTTGTCTCTACGTTTACTACTTCGGCTGAGATGGAATGCGCCAAATTTCTAATGTGTTTATTATTATATTCAATGAACGCGTTCTTCTCTAACAATCAATTTTTGTAATCTCCTATAAGACAATTCTTACTAATATTATAAATATAAGTTTGCTTATTTTTCACCAACTAATTCCGCTGCTGTTGTCGAATAATTTATATCAAAAGTATTTTCACCTTTCAACTGTATAACATTGCTCTACTTTCAAATATCAAATTATATATTGTCCAGATTGTTTTCAATATGCAACAGTTACGGAAATATGCAATGTTCACTAAAATTTAATTTCAAAATATGGGATGTCTCATTAACACAGTGAATGAAGAGTGAATAAAGATTGATTTCTAGTGAAATATTACATTGGAAATTTGATATTCAAGTATATCAAATTTCCAATGTAATATTTCAAATGAAAATAACTCTTTATTTTTTTGCAGAATCGGTGGCACCGCAATGCGTAAACTCCGTCGGCATTCTAGGCGCTCATAATAATTAAAAATATTATAGAGTTGGACTCAAATATACCAGTAATGAAGGTATTTTTACAATGAATTAAATTTACATTTATGTGTTTACTTTCATCATTATTATATGAAATTTATCAAAAACCATGAGTAATTAAATATACTTACAACGAATGTCAGAAAACAAAACTACACTGCGATATTACCAAGAAGCTTAGAAATAATTTACAATGAACATCTCGAGTATACGGCAACTTGCACGAACAATGTGAGAATAAATGCACTTGGAAACCTTTCTATTAGCAAAAATCATGTGCGCACTGTCGCGGTTGAAAATTTGAAACCTTCTGCATTCGTTCGCATTTTCTTTGCATAAAATGCAAAATCATATTTTAAAACTGACTTCGATTTAACTTTCTATTATTTATTTTCTCTCGTATACTCGACACAAAAAAAACTCGGTAAATACTTACGATATATTAGAAAAAATTCTTTAAAATTATTTTTCCTTCCAGATTTTCACGACTATAGACATACGGCTTGAGTAATATTTCTGTTGTGAAGTTGCATGTTGGTATTCGTGATCTTCAACATCTGGGAAAAAAATTAAAAGTTGCAGGACAATTTTTGCATCATTAGATAAGAGTCAACTACAATAAAAGTAATTCAAAATACGATGTATTATAAATTGACTCAGTAACTTAAAACAACAGTAGACATAGGATTACTATCTATGGCCAGTGTTGAATTCATTTCTGTCCTTTCGATCATTTTTGAGACAGACTAATATTTTTAGCATTATACTTGTTTTATTAATTGAACACGTAAACGGAAAAAAGTATTTAGGAACTGAAAATTTGATAATCACATACAGACAGTTCAATTTTAGTACTTTATACGAGAATTTCACATTATAAAATTAAGATTATTAATATTTTGTCGGTGTGATAGTTGTTAACTCCTACCCTTTATTAACTTTAATGACGAAATTTTGTACGAAACTCAAATAATCAACCCTTTAGCAATCTAAATTCAAATTACATCACACTTTTCCCCATAGCCGATTGCAGATTAGGTATCTATCATGAAAATTACACGCACGATTCAGTACTTATATATTAGACAGAGAAATCATGTGTATCTGCGAATGGGATACAGAGAATCAGAGAAACGTTCAAACAAAACCCGTGAAATATATTTAAGTAAAAAGATAAAAATACCCAAAATAAATTTCAACATATTATTTAAAAATTCAGACTCTTAAACTTGAGAGGAAACTAATTGTTATATTTTGGCGAACCATTGCCAATAGCAGTTATTTTATTTGATCTATAGTCCCGGTGAATAATATAAAAAAAAACATAAAATAATAAACTAAAATAGGAAATAAACAATTTGATATACATATCCTTTCATATTTGAAAGAGAAAACAGATAATATAAAAAATGTTTTTCAATTTTTAGTGGGTGTAGTATTGAATGTAATATTGTCCATAATAGCCTATTATATTTAATGAATTACCTTTATAAAATCTGGTTAATTAAAATGATGTTTTAAAGCACCTCTTCAATTTAACCTATAGTTTCATTCCTCGGTATTTGAATAAGTGGTTAAGATTTAAGACCAAGTTCGGGGATATTAGTCACTGTAAAATTCTGCAGAAAGTATACTATGAATTAAAATCCACATTGAAAATGTAATATATTTTCTTAACTTTATAGGTACTCCAGTTACTAGGTCGTCAAACAAGAATCAAACATTTTCACCTTCGCGATGCTATTTCGACCTCACTGAAAATTACGCTTTTATTTGAATTACTTATGAAACATTGTACTCTGAATTTTTTTTTGGAAAATGCTTCTCCCGCTTATTTTAAATCACGTCTCTTAACCACGCCCTTAACACTAAGTTTTATATCAATGATCATGGCATAATGGAAAACCGTTCAAGCGAGTGTAGACCCCACTCATAAATAAGGCTTTTGTTGTAGTTTCACAAGCAATTCCATAAATATCCGTGTCATTTGGAATAGGAAATTAATACCTCGACAACAGGACTAACCATTTCGATTCATCTTTTCTATTTTTCAAAAAATTTAATTTGGCAAAACCTATTTAAGTCATGTATTATTACTTTAACCAACTCGGTCATTCAGTAATTTCCATCCGCGTACTAAGAGTTTTTGATAATTACAAAAATAATGAGGCTGGATAACTAGAAATTGTTTTATTTAAAAATCTTCATTAAAATTTATTTTCGGAATTTTTATTCATAATTATACGATATTGAGGTTTAATATATAGTAAAAAGGGTGAAAGAGGGAAAGAGGAGGAAGAAATATCGTTTTGAAAAGAAAGGACAAAAGTTTAATTTGTTATACACAATTAAGGATTTCATGAAAAAATAACTGCGGCAGTGTCTAATACTGTAATTCTTTATTCTTCTTTGAAATAAATAAAACTTAGAATTTATGCATAAATCAAATGGAAACAAATGACTGAAAACTAAAGGTACCCAGGGAATCTATACAAAATCTATACAAATACTTTTAGCATGAAAGTGTATTTTAAACCAATTACATATATTATATTTTTCTAATTAGCACGAAATGCAATAAAATAAATGTTTAAAAAATAATAATAAGAAGGTAATAAATAGTGTATTACAATACGTTGACGAAATTTAAATTTAATTTGCCACGAGGAATGAAATTAATATAATAGTGATGTATTAAAAATACGTATAGTGAATAAATAAAAAAAGTACTTATAATATTAATTTCTAAAATATTAATTATTTTGTAAATAAAATAATATAACAATTATCTTAAATAAATTGAAATAATATGTCATTACTTTAACTACAAATTCAAAAAAGGAATTACGAGAGAAAATAAATAGGATCTATACACGCAGCGATAGTAAAATAGTCATGTTTAATATATTTTTATTTCACACTTTTAATTGTAATTTACTGCGCATATTACGAACAAAATCACTACCGTTAACAATACTTTTTAATAAACATTTAAACGACAGCTTTTACGATTCGTTTATGCACTATTTTGTCGCTCCGATAATAGGAATTTATTGATATAAATAGATCCTTTTATCTATATTCAAACTACATAAACCGTTATTTCATTGCCGAGCTTAATATAAAGCCATATATAAAATTAGTTTATTGCACTATTAGGTGAATAAATTTAAAACTTTCATCTCTTTATTTTACAACATTAACATGCACTCTTTTTTAATTTAAAAAAAAACTATAAGACCTTAAATAAAGACAATCTGGGAAGGTGTAACTCAGTGTTAACGAAATAGAGATTATTAAGGTCTTACTTTAATATATTCACATATAAATTTAAAAAAACATAAGTGCCAAATATTTTTATATTTTAACGCATTTCGCATTCTAAATTAACGCATTCTATCTTGGTAATAAACAAATAGCTAAAACTTAGTACCTACATATGTATATGTTTTGTGGCTTGAAAATAACTGTCATATTTATATATAAATCTGTCACATAATTCACAGAAAAATTATTGTTTTTCATTTTATTTGAATAAATATAAAGCTGTGAGAGAGCTGTTTACCAATAGAAGAAATTTATTTTAAAATTGCAATCTGCCACTAATTAACTCCAAGTCCAATTATGAACAGATTAAGCAAGTTTGAAATAGAAGTTAACTTTGACAACGGTCTTATTAACTGAAAAGCATTTATTTACTAATTATAATCAAGTGCGAAGCTTAAATGACTTTTGTTTGACAATTGCCTATTTAACGTTGTTAATGAATGCAAATGGTACAGCGATGTTCACAAAGAGATTGCGTAATACTGTCTTCGTAACTTTTGACAGTAATGACAGTTGTGAAGTAAATTTATTTTAACCGATTTGCATAAGATATTTAGATATTTTAGTCGTGAATAATTCGGAGTTAAAAGAAAATAAATTATTGCAATGGGAAGATAATTTTAATTTGAGTACCAAGTATTATTTAAAGGAATAGTTTATTTGTTTATTTATTTCTTTCCACCAATGCCCTACCTACCATCGTAAATAGTCGATTAACATTTTAACGTTACGACATAGTTTCTGCGCATAACATTCAAAATAAGATTATGTAAAAAGAATAACAACCCAATTACTTTCTAATAACAAGTACATATTTCTAATATTTCATCATGGAACTTTATTCTATGGAGAATCCTTTGCTATATATGCTATTAGATTAGGGAATCAACTAAATATGAATATGTAAAGTGCAGCCTCATTGTCTGTCCTTAAAGAGTCATCATCCTTATCTATTCTCTGTCCCTATTAGGCTGCTGTTATATTTTTGTTCAATGTGATTTTATTTTCATTCTGTATTTTTCATATTTTGTAAAAGCCATTAATTAGCCTTTATCAACAATTTTCAGTCTATTATTTTTTTTTTCTTCTCACTGAATTCATTGTGGATGACTTTTTGAGATTAATCTCATAGTAATAAGACCACTAAAGTGTACTCAAGTTTCTAATCTAGTGGTAAATTATAAATACAAAAAGACACAGTAAAAATATTTCTATATTTAAATGAAAGCCTTATACATAGCCTTGTACGATTACACAATGTCTAGCATAATTGAGAGAATTTATATATTTTGTAGAAATACTTATGTCATAATTGCGTAGCGCGCTTTTCTGCTATTTTTTCAACTCTTTTTCATCGCAGCCTACCTCCAAATATAAAATGCTAATTCTTTCTAGATATTTCTATTTTCGGTGTGTCAAGACAAAACTCAAATTGAATTATTGACAATTGCAATAAATTGTACTAATCTATTATTACTCCTGAACTACACTGGCAAAATTATCTTCAGAATATTCTAAACTTTTAAATATAAATATAAATTATATACTTATACATTTACATCGTCTCGTTGCAGCAAATAATTGTAATGAAAACCCATAAATCAGGCAGGAAAAATAATAATCTTCCATCTCAAAATGTTGGTTTCTTCATTAGTAAATATAATTACTTCATTAGACAGCAGATGTATCCCGAAATTGGCAACCTAAAAATACGAAAAATTATTTATATAATCGGCACACAAAAAATATAAAAAAATATGAACAACACTCACAAGGTTACATTAAAAGAACTAACACAACTCCCGAAAGCCAGTAGTACAAAATATTTAGTGTTATATCAAAATACAGGGCTATTATAATGGAAATTATATCAAAAATTACCTTTTCTTGATCAAGTTGCGTTTATGTTTGCCAGATTCATTTTATTATTATAATCCAAATAACCCAATAAAACTTAAGCAAAAAACAAAAAAGTTTAGTTTTTTATGGACTGGACTTCTTTATGGAATATAGACTATGGAATATGGATATCAATCTAGTTGAATTCGATGATCAGAGGATATATGTGCTCTAATTGCTGAAGAAGTGATTTATATGTTGGTAATTTGGCATAAAGAGATCATGGTACGGTAAGTAATAGAGGAAGTGGAGCTGAATTCTCTCTATTTGTTTATTATACGATACGGTTAAATTGTATTTTGAACGACTGCCCACGTATACATTATAGAAGTGGTTTTGTGGATAACTTGTAAAAATGTTTGCCTGTTCTTAGAATGTAACCTAACATTTTGGATGCTTGTTAACTATGCAGTTTAAATGGGGTTTAAACTGAATTTTGCTGTCGATTGTGACACGCAGGTGTTTAATTCGGTTGACTTGGATCAAATTCCGATTTCTTATTTTAGAAGTATATTTAATTTTATTCGCAATTATACTTATGAAGTATACATATATGGAAGCATGTCTTGGAATAAATTTCATGTCATTTGCCTCACAATTTGCAACCTTCGATCGATTTTACGTCCATAAATAATTGAAGTCCCCAGTACACAGGCTATATATGCAATGACCTATTATGTAACTAAAGTCATTGATGAATAATAAAAAAAAATTTTTAAAAAACTTAGATGTAAACCTTGTGGAATGTCCGAAGAAAAAGTATATGCAATGGATTTAAAGCCATTAAATATGATTACTTGCTTACGATTGGTTAAAAATGATTTTATCCAATTTATTAACATGTTAGTCACTCTAATTAAAGATGATTAGTTAATTTTCCTCAATTCGCAGGCAATGCTGATATCCACATATATTGAATGTACTTGAATACTAGTGTCATTAATTTGTGCTAGTGTATATATAAGAAGCCAAGTTAGTTAACGTCGACCTTTATGGTAAGAAGCCGTGCTGCTGTGGGTTTAGTGAGTGAAGTACGAATCCTGTATTTTATTTATAAATTACCCTTTCGAAAATGTTTAATTTGCTAGCCAATCTTGATATAATTCTCTAATTAGATTGATTTTTTTTTCGTCGCTTTTAAATATCAGAAGAATATGAGAGTATTTCTATGTACTTGGGCACATATCGGAAGTCAAGGTCTTATTGAATATAATAGGCTCAAATAAGGAGGATGTGTATATATTAAGAAGGTTCAATTGAAATATGAAGCTAGCAGATTTGCTACGAATTAACGTTGACATCAGTTCCCTAATTATTTTCGTGATACTTTTCTTGCGGGTTAGAATCCAAATTTCTTAATTTTTCCCAAAATTCTAAAACAGTTTCATGTTGATTCACATATTTTTTTCATAGTAGTCGTGTAACATTTAAAACATATATTAGTTCCCTTTTTAAATTATAGACCTTAAGACAATAACCGTCAATGATTCAGGAGAATTTTTATATTTTTAAATTTGTTATGAATGTCATTAATTTTTTTAATTAATTTAGCTAAGGACGTATAGGGTATTATAGAGAAAAATTCGGGTTATTGATTTTAGTGACATATAATTTTTAAAAATAGCCCCATTTTTTATAACAAACAAGTGTGATTTCGTCAAAGAGAATTTTTTTTCAGAGTAGTTGACTACTATATATTATTAATTTTATCACGTATTAACTATTAGTTACCTATTGAAAAACTTACATTAGACTATAAAAATAATGTTTATAAGATAAAGATTTTCAGAACAAGTATTGAGATATATTGTTTCAGCAAATAGTGATCCAAAGGAAAATCAACGTGCATCAAAATTGTATTTGTACGCTTGCGTTGACATAAAATTTTGGAAATATTGAAATCGCCATGAATCCGGAGAATCGTTTTTGGATTATTGTACAATTTTTTTTTTAAATTTGCTAAGAAAGTTATGAAGTTGATTGACTCCAGATACGTTCATAGCATATTTTAAGGTAGCTAATAATGCCATCCTTTGCGATTGCTATGTATGTACTTAATGTGTACGGTATCCTATTTATTTAACACAGCAAGGAGTACATCACCTCTTCTTTCTTTGTCACTCAGAAAGGTTGGATACCTATTACGTCGAAAAGCTTGATATCTGCTGTCAAATATCTCAGAAGCTTTGACTGACTCTGTGAACCAAATTTTAGTGAACGCAATTAAATCCTGATAATCCCTGAGAATATTTAGATATTTTGATAATATATCTTTAATGAAATTCTGACACATAAATAAAATTTTTATTTAGTTGTTCCATAGCTTTCTCTCAATTTGATTTACTTTAATAATTTTGAAAGATGTTTTACTTAAAAGTTATACTTGGGAAGTAGAAATCACCCAGGTATAAGTTTAAAATAAAAATTTGGATAAATTTGATTGAAACTTGTATTTGAAATAATAAATTCTTAAGGTTACGATAAAAACAGCTGATACACATGTTGCTTTGTCAAAGGTTTCCTCTTAATATCCTCAGCAACATAAGAAAGGATTATAAAGTTCTTCAACAACTTAATAATCTTTTCTTGTGTTGCTTAAAAATGTATCGGTGTCCTGGTTAAGTTTGTCTAAACTTTGTGACGTAGCTTACAGAGTTTAAATTATGCATAGTAAATAGATGGTAACCACTCCCATCAAATGTTTTAGTAACCAAGCAGCATAATCATGATCTGAAAAGGCGTTAGCAATTTTCTCTATAATTTGATTTACTCTGAAGAATTAAATATTTTGAAATCCCATGTAGGTTCAGTCTTTCTTGCTCAGTTTAAGCATTTTGTCACAATATTTATCTTATCCATTCCATCCTATATCCATAAAACATATTTCTTACTAAAATTTTTACCAAAATCCAAAACATCTGAAAAACTCTACTGATGTATTTATAAATGTAAGAGAAAAAAAAATTTAGATCAGGAATTCAATATATTTTTGCAACGTATCTTGCATCAAACATTTCAAAGAATATGAACATGTTTAGGTACCAATCGTTTAGAAAGCTGGCGTTAAAAAGAACTATGTAAACCTAATTTTATTGGTACCTACAGTCGACGCTACTTTAGAACAAATAAAAAGAATACACGATAAGGAGGCTTATGGTTTGGATACAGTAAAACACAAAAGAATGGCAATGGAGGGTATACAGTGGTTTATTGGGACTTTCTACGATGAATGAGCTACCAGCACCTGAAAATTTATTAGAAATGATGCCTACGATTATAAGACTGGATATAGCCCAGCTTGTTGATGCAAGAAAAGTTGTTTAGATTGTTGTCTAGCTTCTTTACAAAGCAAAGGACTAAATTGCTTGAATATATCGTCAACAGTGTCTATAGATAAAGTCAATGGAAACATGAACAAAACAGTGCTTCTGAATAACTCCTCATTTATGTACTAAAAGTTATTTTTTGTAATTTCTTTTCACTTTGTACTATTTGTTAATCGTTTTTTTTTCTAAGGTATTTTAATATTTTGGTAAATTTAACTATTATTAAGGGTATTTATTTTAAACTAATTACGGTTATATGTTATGTAACGGTCACTATATATAAGCAATATATATATATATATATATATATATATATATATATATATATATATATATATATATAACAACATGTTATAGCAACAAGTTATATTATATTTTAAATTAACTTTTTATAATCACTTTAATATTTTTTTAAATTTACATTATGGATTATTGTCATAGCAGTAATTTTCAAAAGGCAAACTTTTTATTATGAGATCTTAAGAACTAGATAAAAAATTAAGAGAATCCAGTCAGTAACATATTTTCCAAGGGCTCTCATTTTTAAATCACGGCAAGTGATTTGATTGGTTATGAAATAATAAATTTACTCAGTTTCTGCAGTTACTATAATACGGTACCTAAATTAAACTACTTAATTTCGCAAATTAAATATAATATAGGGTGGTATAATTAATTACACTCTAATTTAGTTTAAGTTACAGACTTATCGTGAAACAGTGATGCAAATATATGGACGTTCATAACAACAACTAGGCGGAAAATACGCTAAGCGATTTTAGTTGACAGGCAAAAGCCAGCTATACTAAAAAAATTATAAGACATTGTAACTTACACATACCTGGTTTCTGAAGAGCTAAATGTGGAAAGAGATTATATCAAAAATTTAAAAAATAGTGTAACTGTGTTCGTTAAATACTTCATTAAAATATCGCTTGGTCAATTTGCGTTGATACATTAAAAAATATGAACATCTAAATAATGTTTTTGTTAACTGTGAAATACGTATGCACAAGGAAATATATTTACACGGTGAAGAATTATATTAATATTGGTAATAGTTTCGGATGAAAACCATGTACCTCTAAATGTTTATATTTTCATGCAAGTGCTCGCGGAACCAATGTAGTGCAAGTTCTATTTGTATTTAATAGGTATATGTATATGGTAATGTCACAAAAATTACACTTAACATTTATTACTGTCGTCATAATAAACTTACAGCGTTCATATTTTTCTGTTATATCAACAAGTAAATACGATCACTATTTTTTCACTATTTTCTTAAATTTTGTTGTCCTTAATTTTACACGACATTTATACGAATGGTGCAATCATGGAATATTTTCATTATTCGATTCAGAAAAATTATCAAAAAGGTAGTTTCCATTTTATTAAGCTTCAATAGTTAAGATAATATAGTACGTGTGTGCATTTTTAAAACTCGTAAATAAATTCAGTTTCAATCAACGACCACAATCGTAAAAAAGAATGAAAGAAATAAGAATCGTTTTCGAGTATTGGAAGTGTTTTTTTTTCAATTAAGTGATGAAAAAACGGGAATGTTATCTATTACCGTTTTTGCACTACAGGAGAAATGCAATGTTGGCAAGTGACAAAATTAGTGACCGAGCGATGCGTTTCTCAATTAAAAGTGGTAATTTAAAATATTAACAAATAAGGAAGAAATCAAAGTTAAATATGCTTTGTCGGCACATACACCATAAAGTTAGAATGAATATAAGTATCTTTCGATCGGTATTACAGAACTTCACTATATTTACTTTTCAATTCTATTCGTAATCTTATTAAAAATGTGTTTACTTGTCTTCTAAATAAATCTTAAGTATTAATACTCATTTTCTGAAATTTTTTTAAATTCACCAGAGATCATGAAATAAAAATTCGTCTAGATTACATGTATGTTTCTATGTTCATTTAAACTACGGGCAACTTTACCGTTTATGTTGCTTCGTCAATTTTATTATAGACTGATTTTTACTTAAACAACAAAATTCTTAAAAACGTCCGGTTTCCCAGTTTCTAATTTTAGTCAGAAATATTTTTCTGAATCTTTTTTTATTCTGAGTTATTTTGTTATAAAACGAATTCGTTATAAATAAGTTCTGAATTTATTTTATTATTACTGTGGTATTTAAACAGATCCTCTCTATTCACATACGAAGTACTTACGTATCGCGTAAATATACACTAGGATTACGTATCGTGTAGATATACACTGGATTATTATCTTTATAATTATTAAACCATAAATTATAATTAACTAGAGTGGGAGAACCTTTCGTCGTTAATCATATTTATTTGCCAATATGAAATTAGTTTTAATTACGGTTCATAAATTTTCATTATATATATATGAATATAATGTTCAGCAACACTTTTATTTATAACTAAAACGATTATCGTGTGTTACTTATTGACGCGAACTTTGCCCATCTTTTTGATGACATATTCATTTTTTTTTGCGCGAGCATAGTTTTCACTGCTCTTGTTCTATAAATAATAGCATAATTTTATAGCCTATTTGTTTTCATAAGATATTATATATTATCTATAGCCATCTTTTATGGAAATCCTTTCCACTATTTAAAAAGACAAACAAACAATAAATATATAACATTCACTCACGTAGGTATCATGTGATGTAAACTTTACCCATGCAGTTTTGTAATTAAATATGATGTTTTTTATAACAATTACGCAAATATTAATATTACATCAGAAAGTTTTGTAAGATATAAAAATAGTGAGTCACGGTCTTTAATTCAAATATTTTAATGAAAATCATAGAAATATTTGGTTTATTAATGGATTCATCCTTGCATATTTCATGTGAAAAGGAAAAAATTAACTTAAAGAAAACTTAACTTAACGCATAGCCCAAATAAACTCGCCTCTTTCACATCTATTCCATAATTCCGCCAGTCTATATTAAGCATATTAAATATATGCGAAAAAATGTGTAGTCAAGTGTTCATTAAAATATTACTAACTTATATAATTAGTTACGAAATTCATAATAACGAGTTTTGCTAAGCTTATCCAGAAGATTTTTATACACAATGCAGAAAAACAGTCAAAAAAAATCGATTTCTTTTTCTGTCTGTAACATTGTCTTGTTAGACAATGTTATAGATAAAAAATAATGTTATTTGATATTATACAATTTTTATCATGTAATTCGAACTTGTGAATTATTAAAAATGCTTATATTTTACAAAGTTTTGTGACATAACTTTTATGACATGATTGCAATGAAGAAAGCCACTGAACGCATACATAATATAAGAGATTTGTAAAGACAATAACAGTAAATGTATTCGCATTTTCGTCCATTATGAAAATGTGATAGACTAAACTATAAATGTATAAATTTACAAAGTTAGGAAGCGTCTCTAGTCACTCACTTTATCCTACTTAACACTTAAAAGTTGTTGGAGAATAAAATTGCGGGATTGATAATTGCATTTTCCTTTATTCTAGTTGTGCCTCGCGGTTTCACTCGCGTATAATTATATTAATTGCGTTTCTTTCTCTCCTCACGTTCTCTGAACACCTCAGCTCCGTGCCCTAAACGGCATAAGTTGTCAGAGTCAGGGGTAGATTGGCCGAAATAATCGGGAAAATAAATTAAAAATATACCACCGTCTTCCAGTGTTCAAACAATTTTCCCCGAATTTTGTTACCTGTCTATCACTGTTTTTCTTCCATTCATTTTAACGTGATAATATATAAACAGTTGAAAGCAAGGGATTTGTAATACAATATTTGTTAAATCAGAAATGTGGTTATATCATTTGGTGCAAAAACGGATAAATAAAGATTTGTTCTTTCCATATTAGTATAGATAATACTTAACTTGTATATTTTATTACTGAAAGAAAATTCGTAAATGTACATTATTATTAACACAATTTAACATAAATTTCAATCACAATATTATATAAATTTTTAGAAATTATAACAATATTCTTATATCTGTCATAAAATTGGTTATCCGATACTCTATTGCATTCTCAATTTAAACATTTGTGTGATGTATGTTATTGTTATAAAAACAAATAAAATTGACTCTGAAACAAATGAAATTTACAAAGGATGCGTATCGGATTGAATTGCATCAAAATTCAAATCTATACTGAATGACCAGGACACATATAAGATATATCAAGTTTTCTTGTTACATCTTACTTTTTAATTTTTAAACAATTTTTGCGTGACAAATCCTTTTTGTGCTTCTGTGAATAGAAGTTTGAATGAACTTGTTGATTTACTAAATAATTTTTGTGTATGTTTTTGAGATATTTCACATTTTTATCTTACGCCTTTTTCGTTGTTATAACATTACATAAAATTAAAATTGGGCTAGCTGAAACTTGAATGAATCATGAAAAGAGATGTAATGTATATTAAAATTATAAAACGCATTTTAGTGATCGTATTAAAGTATGAAATATTTCTAAATAATGGAATAAAACTACGACTAATTATTTTTCAATTATCTCGGATCATCGAGGTCCGCTCAGAGGACTATGTTATTTCTCACAACGTAAAAAAATTACAGCTCGTAACGTAAGAAAAATACAACTCGAAATATAAAACTTGAGTGAGAATAAATTTTGATTACACTTGAGTGAGAATAAATTTTGATTACACTTGAGTGAGAATAAATTTTTATTTGAAAATCATACCCTTTCCTCGACATGAATTTGAAGAATCCATTTCAAGTGAGAATGAAAATTCTATGAATATTTATGAAAATTATTAACTAGTGATTTCCTATCAGCCTAGATTCAGGACAGTTAGTTAGTTTATAATCTTTCGGCTAAAAGTAAGTTAAAACCAATAGACAAAAAGTTACAAACGACTTAATCGGTTTTTAATAATTGTTATCATTGGATTATCGCGAATACAAATGTCTTCAAAATTAGTTTATATTGTAAAAATTAAAGTCTAAGGCATAAAATTACGTATGATAAATTTACGTGTTTGTTTCCAAGCGCGTTAAATTTTAAAGTTTCTTGGAATTGGTTACTATGACACATGATAGTTACGACACAAGTGGTCGACACGAACAGATGAGTGTCAAATTTGCATTTTCGAGATTATTCATTTAATATTCCAGAAAAAAGAATAAAATATCTTAACATAAAGTGTGATTGATGTTCATCTTCAATAAAATCTGTTAAAGTTTCCCGCTTAATAATTGTGGACCCGCTTCCTAGTTACATAATATGTTTTATATTGATTCATATGATTATTTATCAATATTATATTGATACCTTACTACTTAATAGACACGGCTTATTTTTTGAAATTAAGATTCATTCTTTGAATAATTTGATACATAACTTATATAATATAAAAAATGATAAACGAGTGAGTAACGTAAAGTGAAAAATTACAAAAAATTGTTTTTAGTTAATAAGTTGCAACGTAATTTCAGAGACTTAACGACATGCTTTTCCTTTATTACTTTATTGGTGTAAATATTCCTCAAAAAGACAGTCAAAAGATGAGGGATAGGGACACAGAGGGGAGCGGGAGTTTTTATTACCACTGTTGTTAGTTGTCAGTGATGTTGGTGAACTGAACATCACTCAATATTCAATATTCATCTACAGCGTAGGTTGAAACCTATATCGTATCTATTACTTTGGCGAGGTGTACCCCCGTCCATTTCTTCAATATTTGTAAATACTGTCGTGTGAGTGGTTGATTATTGTAACCATCACCTCCGTGAAGTGAAATACTTTTACCGCTCTTTTCATTGCTTTAATTACATATACTGTTGTCGGAAGCCTTCATTGTATTATAACTCTTACATCCACAAGTTAATTTCTCTTTCACCGTATTTTTTTTATACTACTACCGGAATTTGCCTCTGTAATATTACTATTACATCCATAAAATTAAATTCTTTTGCCACACCTTTTTTTAGAATTTTCAGTACTAATCTAGAAAATCTTTACTTTGTTTTAACCTTCAAATCTACAAGATGAAATATTTTTGCTGCTCTTTTTAGGGCCCTGTAGCCAAATGGGAAGAACGAAACCCTTATAATATCGCCCTGTTCGTCTTTCTGCCTGTCCGTCTCTTCTTATGTCTGTCCATATATCATAGCCATTTTACTAAAAAAAATATTAGCAGTATATAGATGAAATTCGGATAGTAAGTATATTCTGTGAACCCTTACACAATGAAATAATGGAATTATGAATAAAAATAATATTAGGGGTGACACTCCAAACAGGTTACTAAGAGATGAAAAAATCCAGTGCACATAGGTGTATGGTGTCTTGTAGGATAGACCTTAAAAATGATATACTGGTTCCAAAACAACTTTTTTAATTAAGTCGAAATTGGTGAGTCATGACCTTCTAAAATCTTAAAAACTGTGTCCTTCCTCTAACTTTTCAACTGACGTGTTTAAAATTAAATAAAACATTAAGTCAGTAGGGATTAGAATAAACTTTCCGTGAAAATTGGTTTGAATAAGGTATAATGTGTAGTTTTTGAGGTACGATATATTTTCGGTACCGACCGCAGCAATAACTTTGGTTCTCACAGTGTCTTTGAGAAATACAAACTTATAAGTTTAATATTGTTTGGTGTTACGGAACCCCTCGTGTGTGTGGTCAACTCGCACTTGGACGGTTTTTTAGTATTTAATGATTCTTTCTGAATTTCTGAATTTATCTACATTGTCGCCTCTGTTGTATCCATCATTCATACGTTCACGATATTTACAGACCGTGTAAAGATAGTGTACGTATCGTTTACAATCGTACAGTCGATCTTTTACAAACACGCTGAACTTGTAATACATATATATTAATACTAATACCTGTAATATGTATATATATATATATATATACATAAATATATATCCCATCAATATCAATATCAAGTATCTAAATAAATAAATAAATTATTAATGACTATTAAACGTTAATATCTTTTTGGCGACACTTAAAACATAAAACGACTATAAAGACATGAATAGATTGTTGGATTTAGGTTTTTATTGACAGCTTGAAATAAATAATATGAGTCGTAGCATATTCAATGAAATATACGCACAACCTATTCCAATTATAAATATTTCACCTAGCTGAGTTTAATACGGTCAATATTGTAAATACAGTGAAATCATATGAAAATTCGTACCAAAAATATGGAATTTAACTCCTCAAATGCGAATAATTTTTCATAGTAATAGAAATGCTCATCATTGGAATCTTCTCTCTGAATTTAAATGTAAGTTTTTTGTTACTTTTAACGTCTCAAAAACGTTGTGATAAAGGTATTAACAATACCAGAATTTAACTATCAATCAGAAAAAAAACGTAATAATCTGAAATTCAGATTATAAGTATATTTTTCAAAAATTATAATTGAAAATAATAATGGTGTATAACCCTTGTGTTAGTCTTTTTTTTGTATGTCTTTTGATTTTCCGTTTCAGCTTTACTTTAGTAAATTTCCTTATTTTCCATTTATTCCATTTTGCTTATGTTAAAAAAATTAGCCAAGCGTAAATCTGGCTCGTTTAAAACGAAATTACTTTATTTATTAAAATATGTTACTAATTGTACTTCTTATTGCTATAAACATTTGATAATAACTAATATAATATTAATTACAAATCACGAATACCTCAAAAACTATTATATCTATAATCAACCTTATAATTTTCGTAAAAACTTTGCATAGATTTTTAAAAGCTTTGTTTACATAATTTTAGATTCAGTAGTTTCGAGAATAAGGGGAAGAACATATTTTTTTAGATATTTTTGTTATGTGTCTACTGTGTATTCCTGACGACTTGCAAATTAAAATTATGAAGAAAATAACTTAGGGACTTTTATAAGTAGCCTTATTCAAACGATACCCCGTACTATAGAATTTTTAAAACATTTTTCATAAACTCAATTTGTCCAAACAATTTTCTTTACAAATGTTTTTGAGCGTTAGATATTTAGATATCTGTTGATTAATGTATTTTGTTTCTCTGCCAAATTACAAATTTCTGAGTCAAGCATTTTCTAAGAAATACGGCTATGACAAACGAACTGACGGAAACACGGTGTGTCTGTTTTGCCCCTTAAGATACCTAATATTATGTATCGATATGTGATAAACATAACCTACTTCTCCCTCATAGTGTTCCAAAACAAAAATAGCACTTCATTGATCTTTTCAATGTCATTTTTTCTAAAGATTGCGTTTTTATAATACATCTGATATTTCCGACAAAAACGATATATGTTTACATTAAATTATATCAGCCTTTGATAATTATATTGAGTATTTTATACTAATTTATATAATTTGCTGTACAGAAGTTCAATTGAAAATGAATAAAAGAAGTTTAAAGTAATCATTAATTGATGGGCGTCGTTAAAGATCAAAGAACTCATTTTGTTATACTCTGTTTTTAAGATCGAAGAATATTTTCTTTGAACATTTCTAAATGAGCCCAGTAACAGTCAGAAATAATTCGTATTTAAAAAAAATTCCCCCATTATATAATTAAACGCTGAACGCAACCTTGAATATGGTGCCTTAGAATAACGACTGATAGGAAAAATAGTATCACTCAGGAAAACAGGTAAAACGAAACCATTGAAAGAAAATTGCAATGTTCATAATAAGTGAAATAAAACTATATGTTTATCGCACCAAATAAGTAACAATTTTACTATAAGATTATTCTTATATTTTTATGGTATTAATTTCATAAATATCATACATTTTTCATTAATTTTTTAGATCAAATTTTGGTTTTGGAATATATTCGATTTAAAAAGACATCTTTCCTGTTTTTATTTTTGATCCTGTGGTTCATTTTTCTCCAAACTTTATTGAAAATCTCAAGAATGTGATAGGTAATTATTATAATGGTTCACAAACTATTTGTTTACCATTATGATCTGTTATTTGATGTTGTTATTCCTGGATTCCTCCGGAACATGATTCCACATTAATATTATTTGATTAACGTATCCAATGATTTGGTTTCTACTGCTTCATATATAGGGTCCCGTTCCCAAAATGTTCGATCTGAGTCTTTTCGTTGTGACGACATAATCTGTCCTTTTGTCCATGTGTCCATCTATTTGCCATAATTTCTAATTTTTAAACTAGAATAAATAATATAAGGAATTCAAATTAAAAGCAATATGTATTTTTTGAGTTTTTTTGAAGGAAAGTAAGAATATTTAAAACGCTACGAGTAAGAAAAGCGAATTATTTTTTAAGAATTCGCCATATTATTAAGTCTAAGAAAAATATACTAGAGAGTACTACTTGTACTTAAAATAATTTTTGAAGTTACGACGTGGTTATCAATACCTGGACCTAATTTGAAAATTTTGAAAAAGTCTATACATATGGTCTTGCGAATTATTTTAGTGGTAGCTCCCGTACTTCCCTTATTATTTGTCATACAAAAAAACTATGAAACCATATTAAACATCATGATTTTCTAACATAAACAAAAACATATATACATAGGATATTGGAAACTAACAAAACTTATCCTGCGTCATAATTCTTTAAAGGTAAAAAAAACTGTCTTATGAAGCTGGAAAAGAATTGAATATACCTTTTTTCGAAAACGGAATCAATTAGTAGAAAATATATTCTTATATAAAAACATATCTTTAAAAAATACTCTTGTTTTAGTAATTGTCTCCTAAATTGGCAGTACCTTTTTAAATTCTCATCCAAAATAGACCACAAATTTTATTTCACGTGGAATTAATTTAACGTAAAAAAAAACAAAACGTTACAAAGATAAAATAAATGTTTATTGTTCATAAAAATATTCTTGAATGTGTATGGACACTATTTTAATATGACACAAATATCTCTAAAGACAAAACTGACAACGAGCACCTTCCTATTGATAGCTTCAGACTTACGAGTATTTTTATCTAAATCTCTTTCTGTTTATTCCCGTATATAATATACTATTAATTTGCTATGAAATATTTGAAAACGCAATATATCAATACGATCGCAATATATCAATATATCGCAATGAATACAGTAATAAATATTCTAAAATATTTTATAAAACAAAACACTACATACTTTTATCCGATGCGTTTCAAGGCAAACAGAAATTTATATTTATTATTTTTTGTACGTTGGCGTCTTATTATTAAAAATAATTTAACAAATTATTTGGATACGGATTTCAAAACAGGTTGTTATATATTCAAATAAAGCATTCAAGATAACTAACAAGGAATATCAGTCACTTTATTACAGAAACTTCAGTATGAATGCCATAATAATACGTTATTTTAAGTTATTCATAATTTAATTCATTATTACAAAAAATTATAATTGATTATTATTATTTGTTAGATTGTAGCGTATTTAAACACAAGCACAAGTTTAAATGATTCTGGAGTTTACTTTACCAAATTAGCTGATTTATACACTTGTCTGCTCACTGCCTTGACTTAAGCTGTGAAAGCATACTCACCTTGCTAATTTTCAAATATACTTCAACTCCTTCCAAAAAATTTGCTACTATTCAAGAAGCAAAACCTTGAAATTAAACTAACACGAAACGAACGAACGAACGAACCTAAATCGAATGAATCGACATTCTAAAAAGCATTTTCTATATACGTTACATTTTTTAAATATAATTTTTTCTTTTTGGAAAGTATATTTGAAGAGGTTGAAAAATCTGTGACAGGATTTATTTAGAAGAAGAGTATAATAAGAGTAAATAAATTATCTAAAATTAAAAAAAAAACAATTTTAAGGAAAGGAACGAAACGTTTACGCCAAGTCTAACGTTTTTTGAACCTTAAACGAACACTAATTTTAGCTTCTTCAATAAAAGGACATACCAATCGAAAATGATCTTTACGCATTTAATTTTTTTTTATATTTTATGTGTAATCACTCTAGAATCTGTTCATGATGACATTGAAGGGAAATGATTTTTAAGTCTTACAAAGAAGACTTTATATTGTTAGTAAAGCGTTGTAAAAACTGTGTTTCGAAGCATTGTAAATATTGTTTCTAAATCTAAATTATAAATACACCAGAAAAAATGTAATTTCATACTTACCAAATCCTTGTCTTCGACCTAATTATAGTTTGACTGTATTACTGTTTACGAAAATATCAAAGTATCCACATTTATTTTTTAACTTTAGCATATAAATATTTAATTTTAAAATTTCCACCTGCATTTCAGTATACATAATCACATAATTTGTCTGGTTTCTTCTTTTTTTTACAACGATAGGACCTTAACATTTTGTGCGCAAACGACGTAATAAAATATGTTAATTCTTTATTTTATTTTAGTTTTCATGAATTATGCATACTGCAGAATTACCAACTTAAAATTTTCTTTCCGTTGACTCTATTTTTGCTAATTTAAAAATGTAACTGATATACAGAAGACACGAAAGTCACTTAAACTCAATTAATTTTTATATTTGATCGTCAAAATGTCGATTTCTTCTAGGTTATACCAAAGTTAAACTTAGGGCATGGTCGGAAGAGTGTTTGACAGATGAAGTTATGACGAGCGTACACTGAGTTTATTAGTAGTGCTTTTATATATTCGCTATTTATCTTTCTATTTCAAGTATATTAGTAAGATAACATGAATATACTGTCTGTAATTATACAATTTTACGTTAATGAATGGCCTAACCGAAAAGAAAAGAAAATTACCGACTAATATTGCCTTCGCAGTATGCACGCATCGTGCGGTATTACCAGGAAACATTTCGAACCATTTTTACATCTTTTTACCTCCAGTCAAACTTTACGTATGCAGAGATGATAAATAATACGTTTTCGTTCAAGTTTCATGAAAATAGTTGTTATAGTTTCTAAATATTGACACCTCCCTACTTTCTTCATTCAAAATATAGATGTGACCGATCATTTATCGTCAATGCCTTTATCCTATTTCCGATCGACTTACAAATTTGAAATTAGATTTGTGATGAAGGAGATAATCAGAAATTGATTACCCATTCCCATTTCCTTTCATGTTTTATGAAAATAGTTGCCACAGTTAGACACCCCTTCCCGCCCGATATTCAGAAATATGGATCTGAGTGACCACTTATCGTTAATGTCTCCATCTATTTCTAATCTACTTATAATTTGTAACTGGGTTTTATATATACATGAAAAGAACAACCAATAATTGATTAAGGGTGAGTTAGATTCTTCACAAATGTTAATAATGCAATCAAGTACAAAGTATTTCATATAAAATTAGTATAATTATTTTACAATTACACCAGTTTACCCTCTTTGCTTTTGGTTATTATTTATATTTATATTTATGACGTTTGCTCTTCTTATGCTAAGTAGCTAGTATTTTAAAATTTTTCGAGATCCAATATAAAAATTATGTTGAGTACTATTTTCTTTTAATATTTCTAAAAGTTTTCCGTCAGTAATTCGTGTTTTTTGAGCTTTACATCAGAACAATATAAGCAAATTGCCATCGTCACTTTCTCTACCGTGCATCTGTAAAACATTGAGTTAAAATTAGCCCATTTTGCAAATTATTTTTTGTATGGGAGAACGAACTATTTCTCCAAAAAACCGTTTAGGTTTCAAATTAAGCCAATTTATATAAAGTAAAAAATAATGTGAATGTTTATTCTTCTATTTATAATACTGAGATTTGATATAACTACACGACGGTATATTTGTCTTGATTTTGAATGAAACGGTTATCACTGTTGTATACATACATGCACTCATTGTAGGTGTGAAACAAATTGGGTCAATTTAATATCCAAATGAAGCCCAATTAAACATTAAAATAAATTCAAATATTTATTTCAAATGCTCAAATTTTTAATTATTTTATAGTAAGGAAAACCATTTTCTTGGTTAGAAATACACGGTTAATATAGTAGTTTGTTAAAATTTATTACATTTTAAAATAAAGAAGGTTATTTCAAAATGTAGTGAAATATTTAAAAATATCTTAATAAATGGTACTTACAAAAATGTAAAAATAATTAAACAAACATGAGAAACATTTCTTTCAATGAGATAGACTATTGCCACTTTTGGCAATAGTCATGAAAATCGTTGAAAACGTATTTCATGAGTGTTGCCAAAAGTGGCAATTGTCTATTATAATACTATATAAGGTTTACTATGTTTGTTAATCCACACTTAAAATAATTCAGAACTTTAAAACTATTAAATATCAAAATAAATTCTCCTATTTATAAAGGAAAACGGAAATTATTAACTTAATGACTATGATTACATAGTCATTAAGTTAATAATTAGAATTAACATAATAAAGATAATTAGGAAATATCTGATTTTCTGATAAAAAACAACGTTAAACAACCAGGCGGAAAACTCATTAAGCAAACATTTTCAACCAAATTCAATTTTCAAACAACGTCACTATTACAACGAAGACAGCAATACGACAACCATCTTTCTACTACAGGCACGTGTCTGGTATATGGTTTTGGCATGAGACTATTTCCGCTTTTTGGTTAAGTCCCAGTATGTTCCATATGCGTAAGTACAAACTCACAGAGTTCAGTCTGGTGCGTAATTATCTACTAAAGTTTTATTATAAACCACCTTTCTTCACCCATATATACAGATTCCTTACTGAGCTTTATCATAATACCTACATCTATTTGATGGATGGAAGCAAAAATATTTAAAAAAATTGTAACATTCAAAATCCTGAAATTATCGTCAAAACTAATACAAAACACAGATAAATTCCATATATTTTAAGATTTGCGATAAAAAGGAGGTCATTGAATATCGTAAAACTTAATTCCATGCAAATATAATTGATAACGAATCAATCATTTTAAGATTTGCGATAAAAAATGAGTTATTAAATATTAAAGAAATTAATTTCTTTATTTACATAATGAAAAATATTTGAGTAGAAGTCCGAAAGCAATTTCGTCGTCATGCAACGTCTAAAGTAAACAGTTCACATAATCACGTACTTATATGACAATAAATACTGCGATTACATGACCTTAGGAAAATTTAAATTTAATGGAAATTAAGCTTCGCGGCGAGCCGACTGAAAAGCCTAACGAGCAGCGAATTATTTAACAGAAAAGACAAAATTACATCGTCTTAAAAGATATAGGTAAACGAGCGGTATGATCAAATTACGTAAGTACCGTACGGCGTATTACGTGTCTGTTTTCAGTTTGTTGGAAGCAATGAAAAACAGTTCGAAATTTTAAATATTTACTGAGGGAAAATTGTAGGTTAAGTATTTCCTTTTAAATATTAAATGCTGATATTGACAAGAAAAATTGACTACAATTATAAATTACATATAAATAATAATACTTCTTATTCAAATTAAAAATAAAACCGACCAAGTTTGTATCGAATTTTTAACAAGGTGGAATTTTTTATTTGTCTATGAAGCCAAAAATTCTGGATGCAAGTTGATCCAGTTAATTTAAAAATAAAATAGGATAAATGAAATCTTAATTTCTTAGTAACGCATAAATATTTTAAGTATTCAACATTATTTTTATATTGGATATGGAAATTTTTTTAAAATGACTTAACATAAAAAGAGCAAACGTCATAAATATAAATAATAACCAAAAGCAAAGAGGGTAAACCAGTGTAATTGCAAAATAATTATACTAATTTTATATAAAATAATTTGTACTTGATTGCATTATTAACATTTGTGAAGAATCTATCTTGTCCTTTCCATGTATATATAAAACCCAATTACAAATTATAAGTAGATTGGAAATAGGATGGAGACATTAACGATAAGTGGCCACTCAGATCCATATTTATGAATATCGGGCGGGGAAGGGGTGTCTAACTGTGGCAACTATTTTCATAAAACTTGAAAGGAAATGGGAATGGGTAATCAATTTCTGATTATCTCCTTCATGTATGTGAAAAATATAATTTCAAATTTGTAAGTGGATCGGAAATAGGATAAAGGCATTGACGATAAATGATCGGTCACATCTATACTTTGAATGAAGAAGGGACGGAGGTGTCAATATTTAGAAACTATAGCAACTATTTTCATGAAACTTGAAAGGAAACGTGTTATTTATCATCTCCGCATACGTAAAGTTCGTCTGGAGGTAAAAGGGTGTAAAAATTGTTCAAAATGTTTCCTGTAAATAACGCGCGATGCCTGCATATTGAGAAGGCTAGTCAGTAATTTTTTTTTCTTTTCGGTTAGGCCATTCGTTAATGCAAAATTTTATTTATACAGGCAATACATTCATATGATCTTACTAATAAACTTGAAATAGAAAGGTATACCTTGCATAAATAGAGAATATATAAAAGCGTTACTAACAAACTCAGTGTACGACAAGCTCGCCGTAACTTCAGCTGTCAAACATTCTTCCGACCATGCCCTGAGTTTAACTTTGGTATAACCTAGAAGAACTTGACATTTCGACGAGTACATATCACAGCACATCAGTTTTAGTAATTCGAATGTGTTTATCATTATTTTAAAGAAAATGGCTGCACAAAATTCAGTTTGTAAAATCTAAACTATCGAGGAGAAGTATTATTTAATTTATTGCATATGATAGCTGTACCAATAGCAAAAGAGTTGGTGACTATTTTTACGTAAAATAAAATTTAAATGATATTCTCATTTATTATTAGAATATTTTTTCTAAAATTTGCGGCAAAATTTTAAAGTGATCATTATTCGTTCATGCTGTTCCAATGACATTATCATCATTCGTAGTCTATGGCACTTTTTTCAGCATTTCATACTCTTTAATTAAAGATAATAGAGAAAAATTCAAAGATAATACAAGTAAAAAATAATTTGAATTCTAACGCTGCTCTAAAGACGCCATCTGATGTGACAGATGTCATTTGTCTTCGCAGCCATAGTCGTGAACTCATATTTTACGTATTGCTCTGAAAGGCGACGTCGCCACGTTAGATTTTTAAAACAACTTTGAAGTAGTTATCAGGGTGGGTTTATTTCATACAAATATTTCGATTGGAACGCGAAAGCCCTATCTCTTTCGCACACACAATACATATCTATCTATATAACATCATTCTATAGTAAAACATAAAATTTCGTTTATGGAACATAGAGCAGCGATAACGAACGCTATATAATCAAAGAAAAAAAAAGACTATGATATCGGGTTGTAGCCGTAAACATTTCATTGTAAGTTGAAACTTATTTGAAAATAGTATCTAATCAATTATACATTTTATTGTTAATATTGTTCAAACTCATCATCAAAATTACATTCGCGTTTTAATAATCGACAACAAAGAAGTTGCTAATAATTGAATTTTCTTTTTAGACAAGCGGATTGAAAAAAATCACGGCATGTGGAGAATAGCAGAACTAGCCGCCACTCTAAAAAAAACATCACCATCATACGGCCCGACACGTAATAAAGGCTAAATATAATAAAATTATAATTTAGTAAGTTTACTTATTATTTTTTTAAGTTGAAAGCTTTCTCTTTGCGAATTAATTAATTTTATAGTAATGTAAGTAAGTTACACTAGACGGTTAGTTTAAGATTTTATGTCACGGTTAGTTTAAACTTTCTATACAGTATGTAATTATGATGAAGCAATCATTGCAAACCAAAAAAGAATTCATTTATAAATTTACAATATTATATGTGTACATTGTTGGTTAAATCATTTGTTCTTTTATTTGCAGTTGGAAGTGGAAAAAGCAACCAAAACAGAAAGTGGTACGAAAATTGAACGAAGAGAAATTAAATGTTTTTTTTACAAGTCATTGGAAAATTTAAGTAATTTAGAGAATATTTGTTAAAACGTAATTTTCGAACTTGAAGTATAAATAGCAAAGATTTAGTATGGATGCAAAGTTGTTTGTCAATATTTAAGAATAGCTCTGAATTACAAGTTCCTACAAAAATTGTTTTGCTGTACCATTGATAGGTATATTGCATTCGCTTTCAGAATTTGTTAATTTATACCAAATAGTGCATGTGTATTAGGTTGCGCGTAGGCGCTGATTAAAACAAAAGATTGTGAAAAAATAGAAAATATTCCCCTGATATAGCATTTTCTTACATTTATTAGCACAAAACTGGAGTGTAATCGCCACGATAACAGCATTTTTTCTCTTCGTAAAGTATAATTTTTATAGTGAGTATATTTTATTCATTTCATGGAGTGTTAAATTCAAAATAGTAGGAAGGGCAATCATTTTTTGTTAGTAAGATATAGAATAAAGCTGTAAGATATAGAATATTGATATTTTTCACTATAAAGTTTATGAGTTACTTATACGAATAATGTAAATATCGAATTAAATAAATGAATCGATGTAAAAATTCTTAGAGTTATGTAATACAGTAAACAGTAAAAGGTGAGTTAACAATTTATTTAATGAAAATTCGTATTAAAATTGAAAGTATTATATTAATGATTGAAGCTAGTTAAGTTCATTTTGATATGTAAAAGCGGCAGATATTTTGTAAAATAGAAACGTTCATTTAATGTGTTTGTATGTGGCAACTAGGTTTTTTGTTGGTTCTTTTTAGTTATGTCGCTCGAACTGGCGAATTTTTTTCTAATAAAGTTTTTTAATTTCAGAATTGTTGTTTCAGTTGCACGTATTTTATAACCTGAAATGTAAGAAAAGTACTTCTGTCAAAAATACTCTATTGAAGTTGCTGCGAGTGCTCAGCAAATGGGCACTCGCTGCAACTTCATTAGACTGGGCAATAGAAGAATATAGAAGCTTGGTACTTGAAAACGCGAAAGTGCTATCTCGCTCGCACAATTGCTTGAAGTTGACCGTCTATTTAGTATATGATCTGTGGTAGTTATTATATTGTTTTACTAAGTTAATTAGTAGTAATTCATAACTTTCTTGTACTAACCTTGTGATAAAAGTTTTCTTAGAATAAGAGTAGTATAACTTAAGTTTGAGCATGTTTTTAGTAATAAAATATAATAAAATAATTCTTCGAATAATTAATGGATGCTTCTAGTAGGTATTTTAATTACAGATTTGAATAATGTGGAAAAATTCTAAGTAATAATAATTGATTAGAACTTTCAATTAAACAAATTAAGAAAAGATTAAAAAATAGGAAATATAGGGCTTTGAAACCCTTTATTATGTACCTCATATATCAATTCTTTTATGGATACTTAATAAAACCTTGACAATATGATAACTGTTTTTTTTTTATTTTTAATTAAAGTTGAAAAATTATGCGCCATCACGACTTACTGGTATATTGAGGGATCATCGAGATAATAGTTCAGTAATTTAATGAAACCTGTCAAACACTAGAAGAACTCGCATTACAAAGGTTCCGCTCATATTAAGACACAAACATTTAAGTTTACACATTTAAGCATACACATTTAATAATAGTTATTACAAGCAATTTAGATGCACGAAGTGCTTTTCTAATTTCGTATACAATATGAAGTTTCTTTGAAAAGGACTAGAAATGTTTAATACATTACAAAAGTCTAAAAATATTTGTATTTTAATTTTAGTCAGTATATCTTAAGATATATACCGAATAATATCCAATAAAAAAATTTTCAGCAACCCATTATTTTCGAATGTACTCAACTTAAAATTAGGTATGAAAAATAGGAGTTTCATAATTTTCGGCAGAGTAATTTCATAACATTAGAAAGAAGCACCACATCTTTATGACTGAAAGATATGGGAGGTGAAATGTATATTTTGTGAAAAATTTATATTTGTAAATAGTTTAATAGAAATATTAAGTACCCTTAAAATTTATAAGATCCCATATGTGCAGGAATCCTCGTAGTGCGAATTTTAATTTTAGTGCTACGATAAATGTGAATAAATCATAAACGTAATGTTAAGAAAAGTTATTTTAATACCGCAAATTATTCACGTATTGAACGGAGTAACTTAGTTCATATCTTAACATAAATTGTTATCTGATTTATTTCAACATGAATTATGCACGTATGAATGAAGAATATATTACTTAATATTATTAGGAAATAAATATGGCTGCCGCCATTAATTGATAACACTTCAAAAACAAAAAATGCACGCCATTACTCTAATGTTGGATAAAGTATATACTGTCATATTAAGTGACAATTATTTGACCAAAATATAAACCGTAAAAGATGATTCAAGAACTGGCACCAAGCCTCTGAAAATATAGCAAGATAAAATAACTTTTGGGCAAGATGGCATTAAGGTAATAGAAAAAGGAAGAAAACCCAAATCTTTATGTGACTTTTGTTTCCAACTTCGTTGTAAAAGTTTGCCCGTAAATCTTTGTCGCCAACTGCTGTCTAGTTGATTTACCGAACCGTGTCGTATTGCAGACTACATAGACTAGAATTGAAGAGATTACGGCGGACTCGTCTTAGCCGTAAAATCTGTTTTGTAAATTTTGCATATAAAACTATACTTGAATATTCTGTGGTTTAAAGGAAAATAAGCAGAAAAGATGTTCAAATATTGTTTCGTTATCGTGTGAATTCATATATCGAGTTAACAAAATAGTAATATGTCAAGTTAAAAAAATTGTCAATAAGCTGTTTCGTTCGTACGTGTATAATTCATATTGAAATAAATTGGAATTACTCAGTATTATTCTAAATTACCTTGTTCGTTGAGTAATTTATGAACTTATGGAAAATACTAAATTTTGAAATGTGCAATTTATGAAAAGAAAATAAAGACTCCATCTAGTCTTGGAATAAAAAAAATAATATTTTAATATTTTTCTACTTTTGTAATATATTTGAAAGTAGATATTTAATAAGTTTTCATTAGAAAAACAAAACAAACAAATGAAGAAAAAAAATGTGCTAGGATTAGGTGATAAGATTTCTTTGCCTGTTTAATAAATATTTACTAGAATCCATTCATTATAGATTTCTTTACTAAGTCATGAATGGTTAAGAATGACCATAATTATAAAAGAGTGTTTTTTTGCAAGTTATCCAACTCCTTGCATTCTTTTTTCCAATTCCAGAAGACCATTGAATCACTAAATGTTACGTTCTCATAGAACACCATAAAGTCGTTTGATTTCAATAAGTTGTTTTCTTATAATTACCACAGGAAATTTTGCTGATATTCTTCTCTCACGGTATAAGATGCCAAAATAAATTAAAGTTAATTGATGTCCGAAAATCAACAACTTTTCCTATTTACTAAAATTAACTGACGTAAATAAAATAGTTGTTACAGCAATAAATATGAACTAGACAGTTTCAAAAAGAAAATAATAATAGTATATTCGCCTCATAATAATAATTGTATGAGGCGAATAAACTTGATAAGTATTCTCGAATAAAATAGTATCAACCTTATAAAGAAATGACATAAAATTTTATGAAATTAAATAAGTATATAAATTATTTAACGGGAATAATTAAGAAGTATTAAAATTTATTTTAGTCTACAAAGAAAGATTTACAAAACTAAAAAAAATGTTTATTAATTTTTTAAATAAAATGGGAAAACCAGTAATCGTTAATTCAGTACACGTAACAAACTATAAAAAGCTTTTTACTGTACCTCAATGTAGACTAAGGTTTGAAGCATTTCATCTTATTTATTAAAAATTTAGTAATGCTATTCCACTCATAAGGAGATGTAAGGTTTTTTCTGTTTATTAATTGAACTCAATTTGCAAAATTCCATCTATCGAATCCTCTTCTATCTACAAAATTCCATATATCGAATATGACGGTTGCTTGATGTTGGCGCCTAATATTATTAGAAGCTATTGCTATATATAGGTGGGACCTCCCAATGATATTAGGGAATTGTATAAAGAAGAAAAGGGAATTAAATTTGTATCTAGTACATACCGTGACTTAAACGATCTAAAATGAAACGAAATGAAGCGTAGAAGCTAACAATCAAGTATTATTAAATCATGCTTAGATGATATCATAGATAATTAACCCATTAGAATTTGTTGTATTTTTGAAGGTTATAGAGATAAATGAATTCGTTATCTCAGGAAATTAGATTAGAACTATATATAATTTTCTTTCATAAAAACGTTTTCTGGGAAACTATTATCTAATATGTAAATTGCTATTTTAGCTTCATAAACTAATGTTTAAATTCTTCGTTAAGCCTTTTATAACAATTTCGCCATCATGCATAAAAGCCAAGGAAAATCGATCGAAGGATGTATTACTGTTGTAAATCAAAGCATTCACAACATTTATAAAAGCAATGTTGCGATGATTTCGAATCTCTGGTTCGTCACCGAGGGTGGACCTGGCTCGCAGCAATTATTAATTGTACGAAAATTTAAAAAAAGAGTTAAGGGGAAATATGTTTGACGAAAAGAAGAAGCTCTGTGGTTTCATTTGAGGTGAAAATAAACGAAACATTTTTTCATAATTAAATCAATTAATATCCCTTATACCACAGGGTTTCTATAAGGTCTTGGGACATTGGTCCCAAGGATTATCCCTCGTCGTTCATTTTGGTGAAGAGACCGAGTGTATGGAATGACTCTTTGAATCAATTCTTTCCAATTGGAAAATATTCAAATTAAAAAAAATATTCAGGGAAAAAATATATATTGGAAAACTACCCTGCATACCATAAAGAGCTTTTGTAACTTTTTTTGCTGTCAGTACAATACGAAATATTGTTTATTGGCTGAGTGTTCATGTAGTTAATATTATAAGTAATTTCTGTCTCCGTTATCAGTATGGTAAATCGTCAATCATAAATCATTCAAAACATAAATAAAAAAACTCTCATTTATTATTCTTAACCTTATTAATACCGAATTTAGTTGAATTCAAAATATAGATACGAAGAATTTGTTTCGTATCGAGAGTGTATCCTGGATGAATTTTTGCAAAAAAATATAAGCTTGCATAAAGTGATAATCATTTGAAACCATGCATAACCTTCCAAAAAATGTCTAAGGGACTTGGTTTGAACAGCTAAAAAGTTGCTTGTTAAATTAACTTTTTATTAAGATGGCCTAAATGTATAGAAGAAGGACTCTCCGCGATTACGTGATATTTGTTAAAAAGTTTTCTTAGCGAAATTTTGCAAGTGAATCTTTACTATCGACTCACTCACTCACTTTTTATGAACCGGTCTTCTGTTCTATTAGCCAGTAAATATAAATTTTGTAAATTACTAAAGACACGTCATACTTTTAAGCTCTTATATAGGTATTTGATCTATGCAGCTTTATGTGAAAAAAATATATAAAAGATTTACGTGAAATATACCAAGTTCATAAAAATCCTATATAAATTATACTTTTTTCTTACATTTATTTAAAAGAAAACAGAGGACTATGCATTTAAAGTAAGAAAGGGAGAGTTATATAGCCTTCTAGACAAAAGTACCTCTTTGACCTATGACATGGAAATGTGTTTTAAAATACAGTTTAATACAGAAATTTATTTATTTCATCACTGTTAAGAAAAATTTGTGCCTGCAAAATTATTTGTTATAGATATATCAACAAAAAGAGGACATACAAAATAAACATGTGCTTAATTACTAGTTTAAATAAAAAAAACTGAAATTAAAATTGAAAATGGGACTTCATAAATGTTATGGCTCAGATGTAGTAATTCATAACAAGATACGACATAATTTAGTAATAGGGGAGTTTTGATTTTCTCTTACATCTGATTTCATTCTCACCGCAATATTTAAATAAGGTATAACTCCTACTTTATTCTAAATATTACAATAAAATTTTATAACTGTTTAAACTCTAGTTGAGAAACCAAGAGGAAGAAACATGTCTTTTAATATTTTTTTCAAAACACTCATTAAAAGGGCAACCTATACAAAGAAATTAAAAATGTAGTCAGTTTTATTACAAAATAAAATAAATATTTTTTTAAGAGAAGGATTTTGTTTTCAAGAAAGTCTTTGCGAAAGGGTATAAGGAAAAAAGTGACACAATATGGATTTATATTTTGACTAGGTTAGGTAATATAATATATTTGGTAATAAAATCGTGCATTTAGTGACTCAAATGTATTATAAACTAGCGATTGACTTTCAACTAAAACTAAGCAAAATATCTAAATTACATCAATTATATTCTTAATCATTAAATAATGCCTACGATTTCATAACCAGCAATAAATTGCCAAATCAACAATCCAAAATATAAATTTCTATTATGCCACTTTTTCATTGTATTCTTTACAATGATTTTAGGTAAGTTGATTAATATATATTTTTGCCTTTGACTGATAGCATGAAGAGTGCAGAAAGGAGAAACTCTGATACCACGAGGTGACCCTGCATCCAGAGGTAAATGCCAAAATGCCTTTGAGACTTTCCTTGACCACCTTCTATCTTCATCATAAAATTAGACCCAAATATTATATTATTTGTTAAACTAAAGATATGTGCAAAATTTCAACTTAGTCTGTTTAAGGAAATTAATGAAAGCCCGATTAAAACATTTGGTTGCTAGTTAGACAGCTGTGAACTAAGTATAATTGTTCAACAACTGACTGCCTAGTCATATTTATTGCACTTTGAAGGTGTGAAATCTTTCAGCATTTGTATTTTTACCAATATGCGAGAAAAAATAAAACCAAATAAAACGGAAATATGTTTCACACGAAAAAACAAAATCCTTTTATAAATTACGCGCTCTGTTTAGAAATATTCCTCAAAAGTCATTGATTGGTTAAAGCTTCCTTCAGACACTCTCAGTAAATACTTTTGCTTCAAACATGTTCATTGCATGCGAATAACCCGTTGTTCCTATTTTTATTTCAAACGTTACACAGTTTAATTTTTTTGGAAAATAGTTCAAACAATTATTAAAAAATATTCATTATTACTTAAAATAGTTTAGAGCTTCATAATACATTATATACGATAATGGCTTAGTAGGCATCAACCAAAAATTGCAGCCATTATGGCTCTTGAGATTCTAATCGCGAATATATTGGATTTTGACATCTCCTAATTATTTGATATCAAGCTTATAATATTTAAACGAAGCATTTATGAAGCGGAATTATCTCACATATGTATATTAAGGGAGCGAGTAAATGGAGATGGGATTTCTAAAATGGAACTTAACTAAGCACATGAATAGTAAAATCACATGCTAAGCACATGAATAGAGAAATCCTATAAGAGCATTGGTTGCTGGTTCATTAGTTAATATATACCGTACTAAATACGAATGTAGAATAATACCTTGTATGTACATATAATTATATATGATATACTACACTAGTAGGAAAATGAATTCTGGTTTGCCTTGTTTATTTTTTTATTAATTACATCGATATGCAAATATGTGTTCGAAAAGTTTCCAGATTATTAGATTTGGTTGAGTCAATATACGGGTTTTGGTTAAGTCTTAGTACACGCTTAGTAAGTTAAAAAGAGTTACGGAAAAAGGATTGTACTCAAAATGAGATGTGACAAATGCGCGATTACGTAGCAACTATATATTCAAAATTGAATTAAGAAAATGCTTCCTCATTTCTTCGATCACTTGTTATAAGCAACATTCTACAGAAATATACGAAATCAGTAGCAGTTAATAGATGCTAAAACAGTAGTAGTACCTACTACTTTGTCGATAATTGATCGATAATGCTGGATCTCAGCGATGCTCAAGTGTCTCTAACTCTAATTGTAAATGGTTACACACTTAAAATGGAATGGCTCAAATAATACAAGTGATACAAGGTATTTGTTGCCGGTAGCTCTTACTTTACAAAACAATAATATCATCCACCACGTCTGGGGCTGACGAGAAGTAATGAAGGTGAACAAAGGTTCCTTGATGGATAATAGAAAATCAAACGTATTTCAAGATATTTGCTACAGCTAGTTGTTACATTGCCAAATAACTACATCATTGATCAGGTCAGGGTCTGTCTGGTGATGAGTTTTGTAGATGAATAATGGACTCCCTTAACGTATGGTAGTAAATTAATCGTGATTAAAAATATTTGCTCCTGGTAGTTTTTACTTCACAAAATAGCTGCACCATCGACCAGATCAGGGTCGGACAATGAGTTCTGCAGATGATCAATGTAACTCCTTAACGAATGGAAGTAAATCGATCGTGATTTGAGATAAATACTACTAGTAGTTGTTGCTTTGCAAGATCTGATGTTGGACCTTAGATATATAGAATGGTACTCTTCAACGACTAACAGCTAACTACTCGCGGTTACTGCTATTGCTTCTCTTCTGTATATTATCAATAGCCAACTTTAGACAAAAAGGAAATTATCTGTGTACTGACTTTTGCTCGCGACTTTTAATAATTATACAATATTCTAGGAAAGAAAATATTTGACTGTTATGTATTGTGTGATGATGCCATGCATGATATTCATCACCGAAAATTCTAAAATGAATTTTTTTTTTAAAAACAGACTCAAAAAAAGTAGATACTAAAAAGTGAAAAAATAATTAACTCAAAATAGATAGCTATTTATTCACAAAACATAACTAAGTTACTTTTTTTAGAAGTCGGTGTCGGCACCGCCAATCAACTTAAACGCATGTACAATTTTACTTAATTTACAACTTACGTTTAAAACTACTAACGCACGCACAGTGCGAAATAATTTCATAAAGGGCGTGTTCGTAATATAACATTTTTCATTTGCTAAAATTTATCAGCGCTGCTCGTACCGGTCTCAAAAATAAGTAACTTATTTATTGTCAATAAGTATTTTGAGTAAATAATTTTTCACTTATTAGTAACTACTAATCTTGGAGTCAGTCTTTTTCAAAAAATGATTTTATTCATATTAGCGGAATGGCATAGTAATTTCGTTTTTGGTTTGAATATTCCTTAGCTTCTATTATTTTGAGTTGTGCTGACACCGAATCGTAGCCCAAGGTTGTGAGCAGACAAAGCTTTAAATTTTCCAGGAAGATAATTTGGGCTGTGAGTATCTTTTTAATCTTTTTAATATATTGAAAAGAAGTGTAAGTATTTAAAGTTTGCACCGATGGCGGATCTTCAGTCATTTGAGAAGTGTCCTTCCTTTATTCAGAAATATGCCCATATTTTATGAGGCCGCAGACGTACCGGATGCATACATTTTGAATTAATCATTAAGATTGCACAAATATCCATAATCAATCAGTAATAATAGGAGGGGTACGAAGTTAGATTTTTGTTTTAATTGGTAGAACATTTTGAAGACGTCTCAAAGAATGTATTCTGCTGAAAACACGACGACCAATATCATTAACTTGAGGGCGCCAACCAAAATTTTGATTGATGAGTCGGCCCAGGTTTTTCACAATTGACGTAAATAGTATTGTATTATTTAGCACTAATTTCGGTAAAATAGACAGGTTTACTTTTAAAATCAGTCTTTGACTACCAATGAGAGTTGCTTGGATTACCCAAAAGATCCGTTTCATAAGCCCACTGACAAACTAACGCGAGATCTCGATAAAGAATGTCGATGAATTGTCCAGATGTGCACAGATTTGTAGGTCACCAGTATAGAGATGATAATTGCTACAGATATTCATAAAAATATCGTCAATAAATACTGAGAAAAGGAGAGAAAATAGAACTCCACCTTGAGGTACACAACAGTAAGATCAGCCCACCTACAATACGTATCTGACAACATATTGCCTATGTCCATAAAAATATGAGCTAAACCACTCAAGTGGACGTTGGGATATATTAAAATATTTTAAACCAGCTAGAAGAATATCGACGTCAACAGAGTTGAACGCACTACTGAAATTTAAAGCACGAGAACAGTGACTTGTGTATTATCTAAAACCAAGCGTATATCGTAACCTTAACAAGGACAGTTTAGGTATTGTGATCAGTTTTAAAGCCAGATAGAAATTGATTTAGAGATTTATAAGCATTGAAGAAAATAACGTTGACTATGAAAAATACGTTTGAAGATTTTAGACGGAAGTATTAGAATAGATATGGGTTGAAAATGGGTTGGGTAGGTGATAAAATTTCAGGTACGGGTACAATATAGACTATCTTCTATTTCAAAGGAAGGACAGCAGTTGCCCAAAAGATATTGAAAATATCAGTGATGACCTGAGTCACAATATCTATAATTGGTTTAAAAGCATTAACATTTAAACCATCAATTCCCATGGATGTGGTTTTTTTGCGAGAATATTAACTTTAATTTCGGACTCATAGTATACATTAGCGTAAATTGATATTCACAAGAAACATATGAAGACGAGATGCGGTTCATGTAGTTGTAGATTTAAAAGCTGGATGAAATACCACGGGTTGCTTAAAAAAATGTGAATTTAATTGATCGATATCCATTTTGATATTAGAAAATCTTTCAATGTCTAGAATACCGAGAACTTCCAAATGTTATTAAGAGTACAATCTTGTAATAATGTAGAAATATAGTATTTTTTTAGCATTTCTGAATATTTAGGAATACTTATTTTTAAGCACTATAAAATTCTCCCAGCGATTTCGATAGGAATCAATCCTATACCTCGCTTTAGCGTGATCATGTTTGACCATCATTTTTCTAATGGAGTTCATTTAGCCAAAGAGCAGCATTCCACTTGATTTTGATAAGTTTTAAGAGAGCATGTTTATCGGGGATTTTAGTGAGACTATTGTTGAAAATAATGATCTTGCCATCAACGCAGTAATTGATCGCAATTTTACCCAGTTAATGGATCTGGCACATGTTCAGGGAAATGTGATCGATACGATTGAAGTCTCGGAGGAAGTTTTTGAAGAGGCTTTAGGGTTATTTAATTTATGGATGAGATCATGATGGACCGGGTGTTACTAAGATGAGATCGAGAAGGGAATGAATATTATCAGCATGCAAGGTAGCGAAAGATGGAAAAATTATAAGGTTACCAGCTTTGACGATGTCACGATGGTTTTTGCTTCTAGTGTTATGCTTATATAGGCAGGTATTAAAAACACCCATAATATTCGATGCGTGGGGATATGAAGGTGAGTAATGGTCAAGTATACTTTCAATATCATCAAAATACGAAATACCAGGAGGATAATATATGACATCAAGTAGTAATTTAGTTTGGAAAAAATTACTTCGATAAATAAGCATTTCATTAGACGCATGCCAGTGGAAGATTTGTAATAATTTTGAAAGTTAGGTCAGCTCGAAGAAATATAACAACACCGCCTCGTCTGAAAGTACGATCGTCGCGTATTAAAACACAACCCGGGGATGCATACAAATTTGATAAAAGCAAAGTTTTGAGCAAGATCTCACTAACAAGACAAGCACGAAGATTGAATTTTATTAAGTAACGGCACGTAATACTCTGAGCCTTGATACGGCAGAAGTGAAGATCTAATTGTGAGGCTAAAAAAGGCAGATTGAAGTATATTATGTGTAGAAGGATTACGGAAAGTGCTCAAAATGTGTCTTCCGGTTAAAAATCGAAAGAATCGTTAGAGGAAAAGGAATGAAAGGAATTTGAGGAAGATGTGGGTGACGTGTCAATATATTATAAAGTTATATTAATATAATATTAACCAGTGACACAAAAAGAGAAACGTCAAAAATTTCAAAGAAAACATAAATATTTATATATATATATATATATATATACACATGTGTGTGTGTGTGTGTGTTTGGGTGTGTGTATATACATATATATATATATATATATATATATATATATATATATATATATCTATAAATATTGGGAAGACCGTGTAATTAACGGGGAAAAATAGGAATAGGCTTATGGCCGATCGAAAAAAAATTGCGTTTTCGTGAATATAATTGCCATTAATAATATTAATTAAAAGCAGTGTGGAATTAAATAAATTTCAGAAGGAAATGCAACCCACAGGACTATTTTTATTTTATATTTATGTCTGAAAACTTATCAATTAAAACTAAAACAAAAAAATTAACGCCGTAACACAATCTACTAAAAAACCGAGAGGTGGTTGCTGTTTTTATGTAATTACATAATGTGGTCTCAAAACCGTATACCATCTGTTATTTTATGAAAACTCTATGGAACTGCAATGAAAACTATCCGTAAAAATAATGATTTAAAATACAGTGTTATCGTCGTATCATCTAATAAATATATTATTATATATAATCTAATTACATCATATTCATCAAGAAATGTGTGTTACATATTATGTTAGCATTTGGCCGAATGCTTACCTACACCTTTGAGTTTTTGACCCCAGATGATATTTCTGGATGATTGTTGGTGGACAATTACAATTTTGCTACCCACTATCATAGAAGAAAACTTTTAGGTAATAAGGTACCATAAAATTTTAACCTCATTATTTTTACTTCGTTCAGCATACAAAAGGTAATCGTCATTTTTAAAGATGGAATACATAATTCACCGTTATGTATTGAGTTAAATGAGACGTATTAGGAAACTAAATGTTATTTTTATGAGCTGTCAATAATCAAGTATAAAAATCTAAACTGAAAAACAGAGAAGTTGAATTTCAGTTAACATCGTAATCGGTGTGAGACCAAAATGGTTCACACTAACCACATCATTTAAGACTGTATATTTTATTCTATTCCCCAGAGATGACAGTTTAGAAAATCCACACCACTGTTCAGTATCTCCACACATCTTTTAGCAATTCCTAATACATGTTTGCAGATGCAACAAGTCACTGTCAGTAATTGTGAGTAATAGCATTTTAAGTATGACTATAAATAAATAATTATTTACTAATAATAGTTATGAATTTTGGTTAAGCTATCACCCATGAACTTTGTTTCATTGAAATACATCATCAAAATCATCAGTATCATGTCGTAAACTCATGGTGACGAATTATATTCAAAGTAAAGGTATAGATCGTCAGAGAACATATGTTTCCCTAATTACACTATCCATCTAGATCTATATCTAAGACAGTAACCAAATTGGCGTCAGGATAAATTAAAAAGACAAAAGTAAAATAATGCTAAATTTAAGTATATGAAATCGGGGAAAGGTCTCTTAGAGATTATTTGCGTATAAGTCAGGTAATACTACTTTCAAATAACCTGTGGGAATTGAACGAAATGTATGAATTGTCCAAAAGTCAACCATTAGTAATCTTACAAGCCATTAAGTCTAAAATACGAAACAAAGTAAATTAAAAGTATATATATATATATATATATATATATATATATATATATATATATACGAATGATATTGTGTTTAAGCATACGTGTGTGCATGTAATAATACATTTAACAATAATAGGTAACTCATTTTCTAGGGGATGTAAATTTACCATTTACTTACGTACCCTATATGCAGGTCAATTGGTAATCGAAGTAATGGTTATAGAAGTTTTGACGACTGTCAATTATCTTGTTTGCACAGAAGATGCTTTAAGTTTACATTAATATCAATTTAAAGTTATATCAAGTTAAAACTAAAAAGAATTGTAAAGAATATTAGAATATTTGTAAAGCCCATAACAATTTTGTACGGGCTTTAAAAATTTGCGTAACGCTTGACGCTTGAAAAATCAAAATACGGAACGCACGGCGGTAAAAACACGGCAGTCGACAATATTAAAAATATTATTCAGCCTTCATAGTAATAATTGATTCAAAGAATATTTAATGATTATTAATTATTGCACACACTTATATGCAAATAAATATATATATATATATATATATATATATATATATATATATATATATATATATATATACGTACACACACAAACGTGTATGTGTATGTGTGCGTACGCGTGCGTGCGCATGCACGTGCTGTGTACAGGTTTGTGTATATATAATTAATTAAATTTAATGCCTACTTATGACTTTTTATTATTAGGCGGCTTGGGCTTTGAATTAATTATATTACCTAAAATAATTGTAGGTAACTAACATGGCGTAGATTGGTACGGCATTTTTAATAAACATCTAGAAAGTATTGAATATTAAAATGACTCGTTAACAATTAAATAATGAATTGTTTCTACTGACGGATAGTACTGGGTCATTCATTTTACAAAGTTATGTTGTAATTTTATTATTAAAACAAGTCACTTTTCTTGCAGAATCAATAGGCGACGTTGTATAATTTCGCAGAAATAAGTTGCTTATAAATATTTGTCTGTCCATTTCTTTTTAAACAATGTAAATAATATAGTATTTAGTTAAAATACTTTTAGGGGAAAATAATAATGAGCATAAACAGATTTCAATAGAAGTGATTAAAGAAAAAACAAATTTGGGAAATTTATCTTTCAGATTGGCGCTTGCCACCGGCTTTATTTTTATATTGGGAAGTTGGATTCGTCGAAATATTCTGTTCTGGATCGACCTAAAAAATTGCATATTTTTATTTTTCATCATTGTCTCCATTTTCCCACCGATTAAAAATTTACTGCAGTAATCACCATCGTTATTGATTATCATGGACGTTTATCTTTAGCTCACCTAAACGACGAGTTGACTTTTTCGATCGGTAATTGTTGCCTGCGTTGTTAGTGCAGAAGGAAAAACTGTATTCCTATTATCTGGAAAATAAAACCCATTTTATTCATATTTATTCGCGGATAGTAATTAAAAAAGGGCATTTGAGCGGTAGTGTTTTATAAATTCTTATTTATATACGTATTGGGGGAATCGAACGGGGCTTAGAAATATATTATTTCAATGAATTTTTTCACGGGTGAATATAAAGAAGGATAAGGATATTATAAAGAAGATAGTAAAAGATATGAACATATATTTCAAAAATAAACTTATCTTTAAAGAAAAAGTTTCCTAAATAATAAAGTTAGAAGAAGTCAATAAGAAAAGAAAATGTAAGTCTGAAAAGTTACCTAAGACGGGCAGTTTAATCTATGAAATTACAATACGAAAAAATATATGTTCCCTTTACTCAATCGTATTAGATATTATTAAATATTACATATATATACATCATAGTGAAAACAATTATTATCAGTTCGATGTAATATAAACACATTTACTGTCTTGTACTTCATTGCAGAACTTTTTGAAAAGAACAATATAACCCTATGTTGATTCTACGTAGCTCTGAATATTTAATCAGCACACAGCAAGATATCTCTCCGGGGAATTTTTTTTCGGTCTACATCGACATAAATCATCACAGGTCGGGTTAGTTTCACAAATTATTAATAAATTATTCATTTAAACTTTTCTCGTCAATCCATTAATAAAAATTGAAATAAAAACTATTCTGTAGTTACTTAAATAACAAATTAATGAGATTCTTTATTCACAGACAGACATGCACGGCTGGAACCTTGGTTTGAAATATTTATTGATACTGGAACTAAATTTAAGTTTAATGCTGTTACTTATTATTACAACAGCTCGAAAACTTCATACACGGTACAAATGAAAAGTGAAATAAAATTGCGGGCACAGGGATAAACAGTAATTAAATCAAAACGGTGTGGTCAATAGCACACTGGAAATGTGCCAACTTTTTCATTAAATAAATTAGAATATTAAAAAAGAAAATAAGAAATAAACTAAAATAATTATCACTAATCGTAATCGTGTACACTATATACATTCAGGAAGACACGTAAACAAACCAAAACAATGTAGTATGCATATTTAACTAATCATATTTTATTCATGTTGACACCGAAAAATATTATGATAAATGTGATGTATTAATGCATGCAAAAACGTTCAACTAGTTTATAAAGTATATCCCGAACAAAGGACATCCCAAAAAAATGGAGCTTTATATGAATTCTATTATTAAGTAATATCAATATAAAAAATAACATTAAAAAAATTAAAGAAGAACATACGCAGAGCATCGAAATTCAAACTGAGACTTCAGTCGAGTTCCGTACTTAATCACTTCACTATTGCGCCAATGATACACTGGTCAGAGCGATGAAATAAAGATATACTTGCAAAATCAAATGCTAGGTTCGGGTGTACTCGGTCTAACGCCGAGTTTACCCGAACAGCAACACACTGTTTGGCTATATTTGTCCTTCCGCCGAGTGTACCTTAAGCGCGAAACGCATGTCTCTTTTCCACCAACCAATTTTGTACCAGATAAGTGAAAAGTATCATTTGGAAAAAAAAATGTTTGTTCAAGTAATGAATAAAACCTTAGTGCACTAAAAATGTTGTATTTTGAAACATGTACGTGTCGAAATGTTTTGTTTTATATTAAATATTTTAATAAATATGAAGTTTCATTTAGTTTTACCTTGAATGTAATTTAAATTCCCGTTAGGTATGTCAAAAAAACTATCCAAAAAATTATTTATTTCATTGACAATTGAAATGAACGAAGTCAGAGATGTTTATAATTTTTTAGTCCCAAAATTAAACCAAAAAGTTTCTCCTACATTCGAATGAGGAGGAGGCGTTACTAGTAGATAAATATATTTATAAATAAGTGTATATACATAAATATATATGTATATATATATATATATATATATATATATATATATATATATACATATATATATATTTACATTTACAGACTACTACGGTGAAGCCAAAGGAGGGAATGTGATTTGTAAGTATGTATGTGTGCATATATGCACGAATGTGTGTAGATATGTATTTGATTAAATGCCGCAGAGGTCTGTTCTAATATCAAGAAATGAGGTATTATTGACATTGAATTTATTATAAGTTCATGATAAATATTCTAATATTAGAGGTACCACAAATGGATGAATGAAACTTTTTACATTCAACCGACTTCAAATAGCCACCTAATAAGAAGCATCATAAAAAGTAAAATAATAAAAATAAAAGTACTTTGTTGGAACTTTTGCCGTGAAATATCGTTTTTTAATATAAATAAATTACTAAGGTACTGCTAAAGCTAAATATTTTTCGATTCGGTGCCAAGTGAAGAGGAAAGAGAAGTGTCTATTTGGTACGATTTCAAAACTGCATGTTTTTATAACATCTAATATCTATAAATTTAAAGCTATAGGAACTTATCATGAGCATGTCTTATATAATCCTGGTTGTTTTTTTAAACATGGTTCAAACGTGAAAACGGAATAAAATACGATTTTATCTGTATTAAAATTTTAAGCATATTTTAGACAGACTACAGTAAACTGAAGTTCTTCAATGCTTCTCGAGACCAGCTTACAATAACGCAGTATTATAAGGATTTAAGAAAGCCTCCAAAAAATTTTGCATATTTCCTTAACGATCTTTTCACTTCAAAATTATTTTATTTACATTTTCTTTACACCTATGATTTATTTTCTATAAGCCGAAAAAAGATTTGTAGAAAAAATTAAAATAAAGCTCGCATAGAAAATTAACTTGGTGTATATTAAGTGAGAAAAATAAATAAACTCAATAAAACGAGAAAAAATATGATGTATTAACAAAAAAAACTTAGATTCTAGATAATACCCTTCATTGTTAAATTAGCCATTAAAAACAGATTCCTATTTGATAAAGGAAAAATTTAAAAAAATACCTTACTACGCTGCTAACCAAGTATAAAATAAATATAAAAACAATTCATCCTTGTTTATTTAAATTAATTATATGAAAAATTTTCCAACAATACTTCGATATTCGCTTTCAGTTAAACACTTAATCAAAAAATTAGAGAAAATCCACCGCAGTTATGCAATTGCCAAAGTATTTTTGTTGAAAATGAAAAAAATGTAATAAGTTTGAAGTAATATGTCAATGGTACTTGATGGCAATAAAGGCTTTTGGATGAATATTTCCCAATAACACATCCCAAGAGTAGAAATTTCTCTAGCAAAAACACTGTTCTTATTCATGCCAGTAGAGACACTACTTGGACACATGTTGTTTCGATTAATGTCTTCTAAGATAATTTATTAAAGTGATAAAAGTGATCTTCATAAAATTGTCCATCGTGGCGTCATCGTCAATATCAATATTATGACTTCTTATTATACTGTGTTTCACTAAACGGCTAATTTTATTTTATGTAATTAAAATTAATATCCGGAAAAGAATTGAGGAAATAAATAAGCTAAAGTAAAGGAAATAATAATGTTTATTAAAGAAATTAATATTTTTTCTATAAATAAAATTATTTACCTTTACATATACTTTTGCTGATAAGGTGTTTGCAAATTATGATTAAAATTTTGAATACACAGTGGCTTATTACACATATTGAAAAGTTTCCTTCTCACTATTAATAAGTGCATTTTTAAACGTAAACCTTTTACACTTTGTTACCGAGGAATTTTTTGTGCTAGTTTTAGCAAAAACTATTTTAAATATTCACTTACACTAAATATACAAAATGTATTAATTTTATACTTGATTTATTTAAAACAAATTGATATATATTTGTTTTGAAGTATTACCAGATATTACTAGATGTTTTACAAAAATTAGGAATATCAGATTTGTCATTGTGGCTGAAGTATCATTCATTAACTACATATTTATAAGATATTATGAGATTATAAAATTCTTCACTGCATATTTTCTGGAGTCTGGCGTATATAAGAACATAGAAAGAATAAATATTGAATACCTATTCGCTAACGTATTAATAAAGAAAGCCTACATTCTACGAAAACAATTATTAAAAACTTCATTAAACTATTCCGCTATTACTAAGTTAATGATATACGGCGTTTGAATATACTTCTGCATGCCCGAATGCATAAATTTGAAATTATATGACGAGTATATTTAAAAAGAAATAATAGGGTGGGGATTTTGAGACGATATATTAAATTTAAAAAATATATAAAACATATGATATAGGGAGTACGTTTTATATTTTATTTTTTCCCATATGAATATTATCTATCAAATATGTTTACTGAAATAGATCAGAGTTTTTCTACTTTATGACTGTGTCACATTTCAAGTTTTGGCATCGAACGGTGTCTTAAAAACGATTTCGACACGGCGTCGGACACATGAGTGACCTCATAAAAGATTTAGTTTCTATTGAGATTTTAATATTTTTGGAACCTTATAAGGTTTTGTTACTTATGCAATGGAAATACAAAACATTTTAAAAGTGTATTTATATTTCACACAAATATTCTCGATGTCATTTCATTTTTCTGTCAGTGGTTCAGGTTGTATTAAACAATCATTACAATTACAAAACGACATTGTCTTGTACCATGTGAAGTTGGAATAATACGACTAGTACTTGCTGGTAAATTCTTTTCTTGGTTTTCTTAAATACTGTTGTTTGACTAAGGATTACCCAAAGTATTGTAAGCAATAAATATCGGTCTAGTTTGTTATATACAATCATATCCAGTAAGATTATTTATTGTTCAAAAGGAAACAGTAATTATTAATAATGGATTTTTCAGTAATATAATGTATATATATATATATATATATATATATACATATATATATATATATATATATATATATATATAAAATAAAAAATGTTAATAAGGACATTGTTTAAGATTTAAATCCACAGTTACAAAATAAAATTACATACATAAAAATCTTTAAATGCTTTCCCATACAAACAATTTGTCAAAAATACATCTGAAGGACCCTAATCAAGGAATTGATAAGTTATATGGAATTAAACAAAAAATAAGCATATATTGTGATTTTGTATTACAATATTTTAATTGTATTAAAAAGGCCAAACAACGTATGAATTCAGCTCGTCTATCATATCGACTATGGAAAATGTATCTATTATTACTCGCACTGGAAGAGAAATGCTTCTATATCTTTATAATTTTTTAAATCAAAGAGGATACAAAGAAATATTGGAAGAAAAATTAGCGCAGAAAAGTTAAATAATCGTATATCTCAAAAGTACTAGCTGCAATAAAGCATCAAAATGAAGTAACTAAACTATTTTTGAGCGTGGTCCTTGTCTGAACTTTTTCCATAAAGCTGTTTCATTTTAATTTTCATTGCATAGCTCGATGAGCCAACTATTGACTTGACTTATATATTTACTCCACTTTTTAATTTATTTGTGGTTTAAAATAACTAATTTCCCCTATAAAATTCAGTAATTATATGCCTTAAAAATAGAGCATGCGTTGTGACTAATAAACTGTTGTTATATTGGCATAGCATTAAACTACCAGTCAAGCAAATTCTAAGGTAATTTCGTTTAAAAATCGAACCGCTTTTGCAACAATTTCATATTTTTACCGATGGAGTCCTGCTTAATGTAATTGACGAAGGCTACATTCCATCGACCTTGTCCTCAACCCATGGACAAAATTAGCAAAATTCATTATTTTTTAAGAATAGAGATAAACATTTTGAGCTTCTTCAACAAAATTATATAAACTAGTTGTCGCCTAGTGGTTGAAAATCGATCTTAATTCATGAAATTTTTAAATTTAAACTTTTTTTGGGTTCTCTTGTCAAAGAGCATATATTTGTAATCATTTATAACTCCAAACTTAAATTAGGAAATAGGTTTTAATTTAAATAACAAAATGTATTTACCTACTCACTTTGTTGAAAACACTAATTAGTAGGCGAGGGTGAGGAAAATTTTCTTTCTGCAAGAAGTGTATTTAATATACACCTGTCGCAAATAGACAATTTTACAAGCTGCGCACTTTACTGATATATAAAATACAGATATCTATTCAACAAAATATCAAATTAGCACTTTTTTGCCTTGAGATACACTCCACAGACTATTGAAAAAGGAACGTTTGAAATAAAAAAAAATCACAGCTTCTTTGGCGACAATCTCTACTCTGTGTTATTGTTGAATATAAGTACAACATGAACGTTGCCAATAAAACTTTTAATATACATGTAATTTATAATATATTGTATTTGTGGTGCAAATTATATATAAATTTTAGCTTTCGGCACTCCGTCTCCATACACACTTTTAGTTGCTGTAGCAAGATTGCTTCTTCTGGTGGAACATATCAAACATACAAATTAAAAAATATATTTAAAGAAGAAAAATAATATTTTAACGATTATGGAAATAATTGTAGAAATGTTATCGATATTGGAATTATATAAGTAAATGCTGAAAGAAAAAAACGAAAAAATCTGCTTTCTTGAGAGATAACCGACATAATAAATGCATTAGATTTCCTATATTTTTCAAGCAAGTAATTCAACAAACAAGGAAAACCTATTCCCACTACCATAATACGAATTTCACTACATTTTCTTCTCATCCGCGCGTTAATTATGCTCCACTGCTGAATATAATAACAAAATCAGGAAATATCTTATAAAATAACACATTTGTCACGACTTAGTGGCGTATCCGCTATAATAAAATTAATTTATAGTTGGTTCGTCTACTATGATTAAACAAAACTTATAGCGGTGTTTTGTTGCAATATTATATCATTTTTGCAATTTTTCGGGTTGAATTTTAAAGCTATGTGTTTCTAAACTTTAGGCGTGTTTGTGTTTCTAAGGGTTTTCCACACGTTATATCAAAACTTGGAATACAAAAAGATACGTCCAATCACAAATTTGCAATGTATTTTCTTTACAAAATTCAAATTGTTATTTCAACAGATCTTTGGTGGAATTATTGGAAAACATTGAAAAAATTCGATTATGTCATGTTTGTCTGTCATTTCTACATTTGCTTTTCGCCCATTAATTTTAAATTAAACAGGTTTAATGACGATTTTGGGTTTTTCAATCTTAACATTAGGTATCAAAAGCAGGTTTCTATCAAATAATTGAATCAAGTAATATATGTAGATATATGTTTGGTTTTACATTTGGTTTTTTTTATACACTAGTTATTTTTTTTACAAAGCGCCAGAGATTTTATCTTTTTCTCCTAATTAAATGTCGATAAGTTATTTTATGCATTATAACTTATATGATAACTCGTTAATTAGAAGACAAATAGTCACATTACCTCAAATTTATTCACATTATAATTTTTGACATTCGAGATTACACAATGCAGAAAGCGCAATGACACAATTAATTAAAATTTTTGAAGAACAAGGAGAATTTTTGAAATATTTCGAAGAAATATTACCACCTCTATCAGATAGTATATTGCAGGAAATAACATAACTAATGAAGATATCAATATCGACAAACAACTGAAGACATCAAACTGACAGTCTCAGTATCTTTCAAAAGACGTCAGAGCAAATTTTCTAGAAAAATCAGTCAAAATTATGAAGATACTGCTAATAAAATGACGGATATTTTCTAATAATTTTTAATAATGGGAATAGAACCAGACAAATGACAGGACATTTTTATTGGTTCATAAAGAATAACTATTGTTTTTAGATATAATCGGAAAAATATTTCCGGTGGTTAAGGCCAACAACTCATATTTTTCTTTTATTTACCAGAAAGTTACTAGCAAGCCGCGCGATAAAGAAATAAATACCGTATAAATAAAGAAATTAATACAAACACAAAAAGTAAATGTATTTCTTGAAAATTTGATGGCGAAATAAGAGCGAATCTCCTCTTTAAAGAAATAAATAATGTGTAATGGATATTGGCACATATATATATATATATATATATATATATATATATATATATATATATATATATATATATATATATATATATATGTATGTAGAATATATAGAGAGTTTCGTAAATTTTCATTACCATGAACGTGTATTCATAACATTTTATTCTTTTTCATTTACTTATAACGTTTTGTTCTTTACTGTCTGTAAGAAAGTAATGATATTTATTACACAATCTACATCTACGAATTAATTCAAGGAATAAAGTAAATAACTTTTAATTACCATGAGGGTATTAACATTCATACTTTTGTTTCTTTTTGTCGATTTATACTGGTTAGATATAGAACATTTTAATTAAATAAAATGCCATTATTAATTCAACAATTTGGCTGCATTTTCCACAAACTTGTGGATGATGATAACCGCATATTCATTAGGTCTCAGGAGAGTTTGCCTGACCTACATGCTTATTTCTTGAAATATCCTCACTTCCATTCATACAAAGCTTGATGAAATGACATATTTATTATAATATTTTAATTTGACTTACCGTTTAAATTTTAACACCCATTTATTCGCAGTTTTTTCGCTTTTTCACACTTTGAACTCTTATTTGGAATTTATTTTTAATATCAATATTTTTATAACAGAATAATGTTTAACTTCATAATATAAAATTTAATGTTAGTTTTAGATATACAAACTCACAACATGATTATTATGTGTAGATACTCCACATTAAAGAAGGTCAAGGCATAGTATAATTTTTGGTTAGTACTTCACCAACATAATATTTTGAAAAATATTTGTTTGGTTTTAAATCAGGAGTATACAATAAATTTAAGTAATAATAAAAAGACGATTTTATTTAATAATTTAAAAATTTCGAAAAATCTCATTAAATTTATTCGAAACACTGAAGATGATATGAAACAATTCTTTCATATGACAAAAGGAATGAAGTAATTTCCTATAAAAGTAGTGTAAAACAAACGAACAGAAATAAAGGTAAAGTAGCCCTAAGTAATAACTGAATGATTATTAATAATTATGTACCAACTTGGTTTTCGACTAATTTAAAAAAACGACCAAATTACATTCATCATTGTTTGAAATTTGTGAGACAGTATTCAAGTGCAATTACGTTCATACCCCAGAATCCAATTGCACTGGGTGGCTGTACGAATTTTTTAAGTAAAGGTTTTCCCTTATGTAATCCGATGTAAATGACATTGTTACGGAGTAAAGTATGCACTGTAAAGTTTTTAATTCACTTTCATTTCAAAAAAGTTATTTTAACTTGCACTAAAGTAGTCGTCCTGTCGAGTAGGTAAAACTAAAATAGAGAGTTTTTTAAAGGGTTAGGCAGAAGGTACATAAGAAAATTCTAAGCTTATAAACAAATATTTTTATAAATTTTTTATTGAAGTTACTACTAAAATATCTGAGCTAATTTAATTTCATTGATACCTAGATTAGATGTTGTTTGAAACCATATAAAAAGTGTAATTACTTATAAGTACCCATATGGTACAGGGGTGGGATATGATAAGGGGGTGGGAAGAATAAACGTGGTTCATTATGGCCTACATAGGTATTCATTCCTACTATTATATATGTATATATAAGTATATATTGTTTTTTAATATAAAAAATAATTTTTTTTGTATGTCACATCGAAATTTAAAAAAAATTCAAAGTACCGATACATCCTCACCTTATCTCCTCGTTGTTGCGTCGAGGTATACAAGTATACATGACAAAATTAAGAAACAGATCATGACAAAATTAAATTTAGGAGGGTCTGAAAGATAGCAGTTTGAGCAATTGCAATAAGGAGTATCGTTCGCTTTATAGCTATTTGTATGGCACATGGCCTAAAGTTAATCTCAGTTAAAGTAATATAAAAAGTCCTTTTATTTCATGAGAATTAAGGAAATAATTGTTTGTAATTTGCTTTTTTAATTGCTACACTCGCTTTGAGTACAATTTTCAATAAGCTTTCTCAAACCTATTTGCATAAAAGGAGACTTAAAATAATATATCATGTTTTAGAGCAAGCCGTGAATGTTTACAGAATCATCAGCGCAAGATTTTTTTAGTTATCATTTTTCTGCAATATCGTTATTGGCCAGATATACTATGAAACTTAGTAGCGCCAGCACTGTGACCGGCCAGTGAGCGCCAGCACTGTGATTTTTCCCTAAATATTAAAGATATGGAACTTGTTGAATGTTCTTATATTACGCAATTCATGATTTTAAGCCTCTTTAAACAAATCAGTTTGGCAACAAAGAAATTAGGAACAGAATAATTTAAATTCTTCCAAAGATCATGAAATTGTTTTATACTACCTTAGAAGAGCATGAGAGACTCTACTAAGTAAGGAAAAATAATATGATTATGTTTCAGTTAGGCTTTTTAATTTTTATAAATTTGATGTTGTAAGTCTCCTTTTCCTCTTTATTTTTTTATCCAAAATTTTTTTCCTCGAATAATTTGAACCAATATTAATTCTCTCGTAATGGAATAATTTCGTTCATCATTTCTCGTATGTTGCCTGTTGCTTCATTCGCTTTATGTCCTAAACGAAATTTATAGAAAAGAGAGTTCTTTAACTACAAATATGGCTTTAGTCAATTTTAAAATTAACCAAGAGGAAAACTTATTTATGTATTTATTATTAAAACCTTTATTACCACTTAATTTTATCAAATATTTTCAATTTTATTGTTGTATTTTAGATTTGTTCAAATACAAAGCGGTGGTTGAAAATTGTGATACTTTAAAATTTTGATTTTTTTTATTATTACATGATAATAACTATTTATTTTAAATATTAATAAACTCTTTTAAACATAATTTTACCGCCAGCTGTTCCAAATTTCAGCTTTGTTTACGTATTCCTGAAAAGCTGAAATTCATTCAAACATAATTTTACCGCCACCTGTATGATAAATGACATTTTAGGACCTGAGGTTTGTCAAAGGGTTAATAATTTAATGATTTGTTATTTATAGTAAGCAGCATATGGAAGGAGTTAATTTTGTTTGAATTAAAAAAAAAAAATTTCACGTGGCTTTCTATATTTACGTGTCAATACTATTAAACTGAATTTAAATAAATACAAAATAATTTTTTGTAAGATATAGAAGTTTCTCGAAAGTATATCTGTTCCATTTCATTTTATTTTGAAAATTGTAAAACCACCTGTTATTTGCACGCTATTTCTTTCGTCAAACTTTTTTATTAGTATTTTTGAAGCCCTTTACAAGTGCACAGCAAATTTCTTTTGAACCTTTATAGTGCGAGGATCTTTAATTGTACATCCTAGCTGTAAAGTTCTGGTTCACATTTTCTCTATTGCAAGATTCAGTTACGAATTTTTGCTAAAATAAAATTTGATAAACTATTTTAAGATTTTTCTGTTCAACACAAAGAACCACTGTGAAAGAGATAGTACGTATCATCGAGAAGGTTCTATAACCCCGGTATTTAAGACGGGGAATCCATGTAAATAAGAAGAAAAGAAAGAGTGATCACTGATACTGATCTTTTATTTGGAAATCAACAAAGTTTTTTTTCTAATTTAAACTACTGGATGTGATTGATCCTGCGGATGACTATTAATCATTGCCTCGTGCCTTCTATCAGTGGCAGTTGACTACGAGTCAAGATCCTATACCCTCAACAGCACCTTCAGGTCATCATCTTGTAGAGCAGCAGAGGACTACAAGATCCGCTTTCTGTATCGTCAAGCTCAGTAAATAAAATTGTTCATACAAATGGTGAATTTTCGTTAGTCGCGAGAAATGGTAAAAGGCACAGATATTTTGTTTTCTTTAAAACAAAAAGATTAATTTGTTGAAATATTTTTTCTTTATAATTCATTTAATTCGATAATATTATTCATTTAAGTCAACAATATATTCTGGCAGATTTAATATTGCATTTTAAATATAATTTTTAAAGGGTAAGAATTTGTTTTCTTTTAGTTGGCCTTTCTGCTATTTACACGCGTTTCCACAACACTTGGTTTGCAAAAAATAATTGAAGGGGACAAAATATTCGTAATATTTTAACCTGTTTTAGACGTCAATAAATTTTGGTCGTGTTAGTTGTAAGTTAATAAGTTATTCTGAAACATAAAAACCAAAAACTGTCATCGACAGAATCGTAGCTCGTGTTAGTTGTAAGTTAATAAGTTATTGTGGAACATAAAAAACGAAAACTGTCATCAACAGAATCGTAACTTTGATTTACAAGCTACGGTTATTAAATTTTTTCTTTATTTCCAATATACCGATTTGACAGAACCTAAATTTTTAGTATAAAACTATTCTATGATTTTAATATTTCCTTAACTTATTGTTATGTTCTCAAAAAAAGGAAACCTTGAAGATAGAAAATAGTTATTTTTGAATTTTTTTTTCTTAAATAATTAATTATATATTTATATATATATATATATATATATATATATATATATATATATAAATATATATGTACATAAGAAAATGATATATGTACAGATTAATCACAATGAGTAAATCACATCATAAAATCACATCAATTAATTTATCATGTTTAAATATTGAAATTTCAAAATGAAAATATATTTAAATCTAAAAAAGTGAAAAATAAAAATATCTATGCAAAAAAGTAAAATCAAAATTTATTTACTTTAAACCTTAGGAAAGAGTGGGTTTTGGAAATCTGCAAATTCGCATTGTGTACCATAAAGGAAATTGTTTAATGATGAAAATACAAGTGTATAATGAATAAAGTCAATAATAGGACGAAATAAGTACCGTATTCTCTGATAGAAATGAATGGACTTTTATTAGTACTACAAATTCTGTACTTAGATGATAAATATCTTAATGGTAGAGATAGAAATATTGTAAAGGCTCATTTTCGTATCTAGTCCAACAGTTCCGGAAAGCTTCTGAATCTAAAGTTGAAAAATATCTGTCTAGGTCCATTACTGAAGTAAAATATTGTGAAATATGAGTATAATAACTGTTTGCTCGAAGACTCACAGTGGAAAAAATATTGTTTATTACGGGGAACTACAAGTAGCACATAGCAGACAACAGGATGTTAGTCGAAGATAAATTGCTTATAAGATAGTGTTGATAGGCAAAAACACAAGGGTCATAAAAAAATATATTATCTATAAGCATATGATTACGAGGATCCTTGCTCCTAAAAAAGGAAGTTACTCTTCACTCGGTACGTGTGTAGAAAAGGTACGTTATCTGTTTTCATACATTAGTAACTTAATTACACATTCAATTTTTATAGACTCATCGCTGGTAGACTTTTTGGGTTATTTTCATGTAAATAAAAGGACGAGCAAACCTTTTTAAATCTTTAATCTAGATTTTAACTCTTCCTTAGATGTCAGGAAAAGAATTTACCTACTAGATAATAGTAAATTTGACATATTTGCATGTTAAGTATACACTTTTTTTATGATTTAGCGATAAAATAGAATCTTTCTTAATTTGTCACGTTCGTCCTTTTATCCTCTATTTTAAGCCTATATGTATGACATTTTTTAAGCAGATGTAGGATTATTAAAAAACCTCCCAAATCTACAGAAAAAATAAAAAATTAATTAATTTTATGTGTAAATATAGTTTTGCATTTTCTGTCAGCCTGTAATATCTATAAATCTTCTAAAATTAACTAAAAAATAATGTTCTGTTGATCTACAGACGTTAAAAATTTTGACCGAAATTTGTGTCACCCAACCGTTTCATTACTTAAGAGTTTATTTATTATTTCAAGGTTTTCAAACAAATTCTAAAATTTAATGAACTAATATGACTGGGCACAAGAAAAATAGCAAAACTGTGTTAAAATTTAAAATGACACAGTAACTGCAAAAATAAAAAGTAAATATTTTAAAATTATTCAGACACTGAAAAAAACCCCATAATTATGTATAAGACTTGATCAGATCGAAAAGAATTATAATATTCTTGTAAGCACTTTACAATATTATCTCCTTATGTTTGTCTGGCTCCTTGCACTATATTGACAGACGTTTTTGTGTAAATTGTATTGCAAGAATATACTATTCTTTTCGATCTGATCAAGTATTATTTGTAATTATCAGGCGTTTTATTTAGTGTGTGAATAACTTTCAATTTAAAAAATGAATGAAGTTCGTGCCGAATGAAATTAGCAACTGAGATGTGGGCTAAATGTGATAGATAAAAAAAACATTCAATATACATATACAACAAACAAGTCACGACAATCATAACTTAGTCTCACTTTTATCTTCTTAAAGAAAACCATAATAAAATATTTCTAAAGGTATATTGTTTATTCAATAATTTGATATGTCTCTTCGATTATATCTCATTTCGCTTATGTCTCTTTGATTATACCTTAAACAAAAATAAATGCACGACTATTGCACGAAAATCGGCGGCGACCTGCCGATTCATCGACAGATTAGTGTTTGAATATACTTTTTAACATTCTCGACTGCCATGCTTTTACGCTCGGTCGGTTTCGCGATCGGTTGAATGCATTCGGCATTTATTTTCTCAATCGTTACAGACGAGTAGTGCAATCAGTTTTTAGAGTTCAAAATATTTGTATACTTCCAATGAATGTATTTTAATTTGCGTATCCGTTATTCTCGTATTTAATGCTTTAAGCTTATTCTGCTTTAGCTTATTATGATTACGTCCAAATTCGTAAATCGAATTACCAAATATGAGGGAAATTTTAGTTGAAACTAAAAAAAATCAAACAAACATAGAAAACAAAATAAAATGAAAAATAAATTATCTTCTACGTAAAATCAAATGTGAGATATTAATAGGCACATACTTGTTATTACCGTAACATATTTAGTAGTAAATATCTGTATCAATCATTTCACTATATTCAATGGTAGATTGCGATACTTGAAGTAGGAAATAATGAATATACGTTTGCATTATTGCGTTCACATTTTAGGATTCCGTGACCGAATATCGAAAAATGGAACACTTACGATTTCGCCATGTCTGTCTGTTCGTGTTTCACCATTGGTCCAATTTTGATGAATTAGTATAAAAATATTTAGATTGATTATGAGCAGCTTATTTTAATAGTTTATTTATGGACGTACCTTACATCAGACTTAGAAATGAAAAATTTTTTTCTACTGGTCGCATAGGGTGAGGTATCATAGCAGAGGTCTTTCAGTATATTCTTACATTTTTTTAAACCTTTTTATTGAGAATCCTTGAACCACATTTTTGAGTGTATATTTTATTGTAGGTATCATGTAATTTTTTGCGAAAAATATTTCATAATGCGCCTTGTAGAGTAACCCCCTATTATTTCACACATTGTCCTGTAAAGCTTTGATTTTAAAATATGAATGATAATAGATAGTTTGAATTATATTTTAAATCGATTAATATTCGCTAGATAATTACATAATGCGTAAGATTCAATAGTGATAGATGGCAGATACGATCGGGTTATAAAAATATGCCATACGTGTCATATTAAGCTGTTTCACGTTGAAAAATTTAATTATACAAGTTTGCTGAATGAAAATAGTTAATTTTACTTATATTTGAAATCAAACTGGTTCATGTTTACCAGGAATTTATTCGACGTGTAAAATTGAAACGTGGCAGGTGGCAGGTACACATGCATCTACAGTTATCCCAGATATTAAAAAAGTAGTTCATGAAAAACTACTGGTTTTCAAACGATTGGATTCGTCGGTCGAGTTTTAAAAAATGTTCAACCAGAAAGTATCACATACGTTTTTTATTTGAAATCGAATATCTGTGGCAGGGATTTAGCCTGATAGTTAGGTATATTTTCAACGTATATGTATATTTATATATATGTGTATGTGTTTGTATATATATATATATATATATATATACATACATATATAATATATATTTAAAATTAATTCAAAACCTTCTGACACAGATTTTATTTTTCGGTGACTCCAAGCAATATAGAGCATTTTATGTCGGTCAATATCATCACGCTTCGAAGTGAAACAAATAATTAAAATACTTTTCAATCATAAATGTCTATTCATAAAGGCTAGGAATAAATCAGGAAGATGAAATGTAAACATTAGATAAGATGTGTAACATAGTTTTCACGAACAAAAACAATTGGAGTGAAATGCTGTAGAATGATTAACTTTAATTATATTTATACAAGTTTACAATATGGTTTTCTGGCTCGACGACGAAATACAGGACATTTATTTAAGATAGCATTAATTTTTTTCAATGTAGCACTACCTTAAAGTTTCAAAAATCGGCTGCATTTTTGTATGGACATTTATACCGTGTGAATTGTTTTAAATACACCAAATTTATTTACCATTTAGTTTAATTGAACCTCACAAACAAAGGACATTGAATAAAGCGGGTATCAGTCACGCGTTTATCTGTATATACTACTTCAGCTACACATACGCTATAAAAAGCTATTCCTTTATATATGAATGGGAGCTGTGGAATACAGCCTGCTTTTATAATATACATCTGGAGGTTTGTTTGTTAAAAGAAACTGAATTTCATCACTATTTGTAATTCAAAATTTGCCTTGTCGTTGTTGTCATGTCCACATGAGATGAAGAAGATCTCATATGGAAAATGTTTGCTAGAGCCTCGAAAGGTTGGACTACTCCAGTCCCGCTTGATGAGCGGCCAGGAATCGAACCAAAGTCCTCGCGGTGCGCGGCGCACTCAACGACCTTATGTTTTGCATTCAATCTGACACACCACGGTGACGCCATTTGCCTTAAAATTAGATTATAACATTAATTTGTGTCGTTAATAACGTAATGGTTTCTTTTTATTATACGTTTTTTACTACATTTTTATCATACTTTAACCAGTATTTAAGCGAATACGCTTCCTACTTTGAGCCATATCTCGAAATTGACTAACAATACAAAAAAAACATGTATCCACGCTTATAGACAATTTTATGATCTACAATTTTTGTAGTATTCTTAACGAAACGTGAGGCGTATGAAGCTAGATATTTGCCAAAAATTGCCTTTGATAACTTGACTAGCGGACACAATATCTCATGAGATTGTTCAGCTCATCTTTAGGACATCAAAACAAAGCTCCATGTAAATTAGTTTTTCTCCATTAATTCTGAAGTTTACACCTTATTTGACTACAGTAAATTAAATAACTTAAGTTACGCATGTATATAATATATTTAAAAAGAAAATATTATATGAAATCATATTTTATGAGTCCATCGTTCCGTTTCATGCACCTATTACTTGGTTATATTTACGCAAGTATAACACGAGCATAGGAAATGCAATTTACTTTATATCTAAAAATTAGTAAAGTCTAAACATGACGTTAATTTAAAATACGCTACAAACCTAACTAATCCCAAACAATTCCTATTACCGCTTCCGTGCGTCGTCAGGATCGTTAAAATATACTGAGGAAAAATTCATTTTCGAGGCTGAAAATTAAATTTTCCCCATTTTGTGATTTATTCCTCGTACATGAGGAAGATATTATTTATATTGAAAACTGTTCACGTGTAAGGCTAAGATGCGGTAATTTTTCTAAAAGAAATAAAATAGAGTTAATAAATATAATAATACAAATATATATTTTTACTTAGAAATTCAAATATTCGACGATATAATAGAATAACAAACGATAGTTAAAGACGGATTTATTGATAAATATAATTCGTACAACAAAAGGAAAAACACGGGTCTTTTAAAAAATCAGTTGTCTCAGAAAACCCTTGCCGTAGAAACTTGAAATTTGGCTAGTGATAAATAATACTAATGTGCTTACATTTAAATGGTACTGAAACAAATGTACACGGATATTTAAATAAAATTCAAACAAACGTTAGAATTTGTTTTAATCTCCTTTGTCTTGCGGAGTATCAATTGAAAAAGTAAGCAATAAAAATTTCAAAATAAGTCAAGACGATTGTATGAAAAATGGTCTCTCGTATATAGTTAAAAATGTTTGCAAAGAATATACCCTTTACCCACCCTCCGAAACTGCTTAAGCTAAAGATATGAAAAAAAGCGTTATTACTTTACTTAATATTTTTCGTGATCAAAAATGTAGTATTATTAAGTTTGATTTTTAGTTTTATCAACGCTACACTGTTTATTCAATGTGATAATTTTTCTATTTTGAGAAAAATTACTCTATTTACCATTTTTAATTATGTTATTTACTTCAATTATCACAGCGTGATAATTAAAAAAATTACATAATTTCTTGGTATTTTTTTAATAATTGTGTTCACACAATACTTTTGTGTAAATTAATCGACAGGTTATTTTATATTTATAAATTTTGACTTATTTCTGCATATTTTTAAGTTTCTCACTTTCAGCGAATTTTTCTTAGGAAGTTATTTTACAAAAACTCACATTTAGAAAATTGTGAACGCCTGCAACTGGCATCGTGTAAATTTTGAGCATCAACAAAGTACCTCAACATTTAAATACCCGAAAGGGAAAGCGAGTGCTTCGAATATAATAATCGATTACTTAATAATTTGAACCAGTTAAATGTTCGCCCTATAAAGATATGTAGAATTCCCAAGCGCAAATCTTTCCCATTACTCCACCTAATTAATAATTTCTGTCATTTAAAAATATTATTAGGTTTTTATATTTGACATTGACAATAGGGAAGCCATAGAATTTATATTTTAAGATGTCGATAATTTCATATTGATTCATTATTTTCGATTTTAGTCCAGCGAAATTTTTTATTGAAATGTTAACCTGTTAAGCGACTTCTGAGTCATTCTACCTCTTTAAATTTGTTTAACGTTTGAGAAAACAAACGCAGAACGTATCCGACTGGCGGTCAAACTGACCGAGAACCAACAACTGGCAGTTGAGAAAGCCGAAAAGTTTATTCAAACGCTAATCAGCAGGTCGCCACCAATTTTGGTGTCTAGTAGTGCATTTAATTTTATGCACGGTATAAGGGAAAAATTATAAGGGATTGTGTTTATCGTGAAAATTTTTTGAGCATATAAATACAAATTTATCAAAATATAGTTCTAATTATAATAATGAGACGAAAAAGGGATTCATTTAAAGCAAGATATAATGTATTTCAAATATTATTATTACTATTCCATATTGGAGAGCAATATGGTCTGATAATAATAAAATTCCTTCTTTAATATTATTTCCGAGAATACTAATGTTTAATGCTATAAAGTAGCAAGTGCGAAACAAAACAAAAATTGTTTTGGCTTCTACTTCCTCAATAATATACTTTGGAGGAAACAAATACAAGGAAGATGTGATAAATCAAATTACATCGTCATTTAAATCACTGGAAACGTAACATCTCCATTAACACTGAAGAGATATATCTTTTAATTTGATAGCTTTTATGTGCTCTTATTTATTTTTGTTCCCTTTCTCTTTGGGGTCTACACTCGCAGCTTGCTGCAAACATTGGATGTAATATTGTGAAGTGGAAATATATTTTTATGCGTTTTTGGCCACTTTAGTCTATTATTCTTGTGTCGAATTGTTAGCTTTAGTTTTTTGGCAGCAACACATCCTCTTAGACCCACAGTTGTTACTGAGATGGGCGTTTCTCGCCTATTATTCAGGGTTGGGGTAATTTGTGGCACTGTTAAGCATCGATTCCGTTTAGAGAGAACTCTGATGAAGATATCCTCTTGATTTGTTGTAGTCTTATGCCTGCCTGATCTTTTTCTGACTTCGTTTTTTCCAGTTTCTTGTTTTCTAGCAAGAGTGTAGTGAACACTTTTACAAGAAATTCCGAACCTTGATGCGATTTGACATTCACTATATCCTTCCTCAAGAAGAGTACAAATAGCACTTCGCTGTTCATGCGTGATTTGCTTGCGTTTTGCCAGAAAGAAGAATTATGGTAATAGCAGTAGTCAACAATTTTCGAATACAGATGATGTTATTTTCACAATTTTTGCGTGCCAATACTTAAGTGCGACTCAACAGGACCGATAAAAGTACCAATACCTACAATAAATACTACCAATAGCAACACGTCGAAGTACAAAAGAAAGCGACCGAACGATTAAGTCATAAAACACGTGTTTGATCAAAATCTAGGAGTTTGTTCAATGTGAGCAGATAATCCTTTTGTTTTTGTGTAAACAATCGTAAAAGGCCATATACATACACACACACACACACACACACATATATATATATATATATATATATGTATAAATATATGTACATATATATATATATATATATATATATATATATATGTATAAATATATGTACATATATATATATATATATATATATATATATATATATATATATATATATATATATATATATATGATGCTACAAGAAAACTGAGTTACAAAGATTTTTTTTTATTCTGACTGAGCATTTACCAAGATCCGTGACGTAGAATTCACGTCAAAATATCTTACGAATAAAATAACATAACATAAAAAAAAATGTACATATGTATTAAAAATATGTATGTCAAATTGGAAATTAATAATGATAAAAACCTTCTAATGAATTATTTGTCGACTGATAATATAGTTTTGAAGTTCCTTTAAAAATATACTTGCTTATCCTTCTCTTGGCATTCGACCGATAATTCATAAAAATAACATAAATATACTTTTTGGATGTTATTTTTGATAAAAAATACCAAGTGAAAAAACTTTTCTTCCTAATTTTTATAAACATCTTATATTTCTGTTCGTGGTTTCATTATTCAAAGAAATTATCTAATAATATTTTCACTCGGTGCTTTTGAACTGAACTTTTTCACATATTTTGACTTTTTTTACATAGTTATAATAAATAGTTTCATGATAAAAATAAAAGCATTATTTTAATTTCTAACGTTATACGCATATTTTCCAGAACAAGGTTTATATTTTCAAAGTAATTTGTTACCATCAAATGAATATTATTATCATCATAAAAACAAATGTTTATACATTTAAAACAAATTTATACAAAATATTGAACTGACTTCAAATAATCATTACTACTGTTAAATATTTGTGGAGTTGGTGCCAAGTGAAATATAACTCATATTTGTCTATGTGGTTGTGACTGAATGTACGTGAGAGAGAAATAATTAAAATAATTTTCAATCATAAGAGTCTATTCAAGGCTGGGGATAAATTATGAAGATGAAATATAAATATTAGATGGGATGAGTTACATAGTTTTGAGGAACAAAAAGTATTGGGGTGGAATGCTGTTGAATGATTTAATTTAATAATAATTTTACAATTTTACAAGGTGTTGAAGTTTACCTTTATTTAAACTAATTTAATTCTTTTCAATTCAACATTACCTTAAAGTTTCAAAAATCGATTGTTTTTTTACATTTAAAAAAGCGATTGGATCAACCAGTTTGTGTAGAAATATCAACGTATGGGCATTTATAGCGTCCGAAACTTTTTAAATGCTCCAAATTTATTTACCATTTATTTTAACTGAACCTCACAAGCAAGTGTTTTTTATAAAGAGGGTGTTAGACATGCGTTTGTCTGTACATACGAGTAAAAGTCACCTGCCCTACTTCAGCTCCTGCATACGCTATAATAAGCTATTCGTGTATACTTAAATGAGAACACTGGAATCATGCCCATTTTTGTAATGTGTATGCGGAGGTTTCCTTGTGAAAATAAACTAGATTTCAAACCTGTTCCTAATTCAAAGTTTGTAATATATGTTTTTGTTTCTATAATGATTGATATTTTAATAAATATTGTTTAATATAATTTAACCAATTTTTAAGCGCATACGCTTCATACTTTGCACTATATCTCTGAATTGGCTAATAAAAAAAATGTATGTATACAAACTCACAGACTTTTTTAAGCTTTAAAATATTTGTTGTAAGTACCCTTTAACGATATGTCAGTTGCACGAAGCCAGATATTTTATAAAAAATGTCTTTGATAACTTAACTAGAGGTCATCCCAAAAATTGCTATTACCGCTTCCGTGCGTCACCGGTGTCGTTAATATTATGAGGAAAAATTCATTGTCGAGGCTGGAAATTCAATTTTCTCCATTTTGTAATTTATTTCTCGTTCATGTGAAAGACATTATTTACCTTGAAAACTGTTTACGTATAAGGTTGAGATGCGGCAATTTTTTTTAAAAGTAATAAGGTGGAGTTAATAAATATAATAATGATTTGCATTATTAATATATTTTTACTTCAGTTAATAGTACTTAAAGATTAACTTATTCGACAATATAATAGAATAACTTAAATGATAATTTACGACAAATTTGTGGGAAATGTAAGTCGTTCTTTAAAAAAAAAACGGGTCTCTTATGAAACCAGTGTTTTCAGAAAACCTTGGTTTCAGAAACCAAAATTTAGATGTATATTTAAATATTTAATACGGAAATACATTTATAAAGATATATAAAAAAAATCAAGCAAAATGTTATAATTTTTTTTTATTCCTTTATCATGTCGGTAAAAGTATCAATTGAAAGAGAATATTATAAAATTTCAAAAGAAATTTTTCACAATTGTATATTCGTCATATCATGTATGTGGTCTCTCATACGTAATTAAAATTAATGTTCATAAATAATATGCCCGCTAAATTGCTAAAGTGAAAGTTGTGAAAAAGAGCGTTCTAATTTTACTTAATATTTTTCAAGATCAAAAATGCAGTCGGGTATACATAATGTTTTTCAAATATATACATACTTATGAGTTATTTTATTACATTTGATTTTTAAGTATTAAGTTTGATTTGGATTTTTGGTCAATGCTAGATTGCATATTCAATACGATAATTTTTACAATTTGAGAGAAATTTCATTCGTATAAATTTTTGGAATTTTTTTGGAATACAATTCTTTAGTTTTGTGAAAGTTAGTCGACAGGTTACTTTTACATTTATAAATTTTGATTTATTTTGTTTATTTTTTAATTTTCCCACTTTCAATGAACTTTCCTTAGGAAATTATATTGTAAAATTCCATATTTACAGAATTATGAACGTCTGCAACTGGTAACGTGCAAATTTTTAATATCAACAAAGTACCTTGATATTTAAATAACCGAAATTTAAATTGAGCGCTCCGAATATGACAATCGACTGCTTAATATTTAGAACTACTTGAATGTTGGACCAATGAAGTTACGTGGAATTCCTATGCGCACATTTTTCTCTTTTCTTCACCCAATTGAAAAAATACTGTCATTTACAAATGTTAGATTTGTTTGTTAAACATTGCTAATAAAAAAGCAAAATAATTAATTTTTTAGAAGTAAATAATTTCATATCGATTTTTTCCTTCCGATTTTAGTCAAGCGCAATTGGTTATTGGAGTTTAACCCCTTTAGCGACTTCTGAATCATTCTACCTCTTTAAAATTAGTTAACCTTGGAAAAAACAAACACAGAACGAATCTGACAGGCAGTGAACCGACCGAGTACTGACAACATGGCAGTCGAGAAATACAAAAAACTTAATCTAACGCTAATCTGTCAAGGAATCCATGGGTTGCCACCGATTTTGGAGTCTTTAATAGCGAATTTAATTTTATGTATGATATGAGGTTACAATTATAAGTGACTGTATTTTTCGTGAAAATTTTTTAAGCATATAATTATAAATTCATCAAAATATAATTCTAATCGGAATGAGAAGAAAAAGGTCATGATTCCAGATAATTAATGGTAATTAAAAATAATTAATTAACAAGAACTGTTAAAGAAATTTCACTTTATCCGTGAGTTTATATGGACGAATTACCTTTTTTTAATTCAAAAAACCTAATCGTTAATTATTAAAACCAACAGTGACGTATTTTAATTATTAGTCCTTATTAGGCAACAATATCGTGTGGTAATAATAAAATTCTTACTTTAAAAAATTTGCGATAACATCGACTCATTACTATTACTTTAAACCAAGCGTGAAAAACAAAACAACGATTGTTTATTTTTCCGCTTCCTTAATATTTTGGAGGAAACGAATAGAAGGAAAACGCAATAAATTAAAGTACATCGTCATTTAAATCGCTCGAAGTGTAATATCTCCATTAACACTGAAAATATATATCCATTTAATTTGGTAGCTTTTATGTGCTCTTATTTAATTTTGTTCCTTTTCTTTTTAGGGTCGACATCCGCAGCCTGTGGCAAACGGTGGATGTAGTATTATGACGCGGAATGAATCAAGTTTTCCTCATTTTAAATAAACAACATTCTTCCAATAAACGTGAAAAATAAACAGAAAGTGTAAATGTTTGAGAAAAACTGAGGAAATATTTTGAAATAAATGAATTACGGTTACCACGATGTCTTATTGTGCTATTATGAATTTTAAATAACTCGTAATTATTACTAACGTTTAACAATCTTTGATTACCGCTTATTATATTCGTGAAAGAATTTTTTATTTATTACTAAGCTTAAATTTAAATAAGGTATAGAGAAATATATCGCGCTTAAAATCTACTAAAAGCTCTGAATTTGCATTGAAAGTACAATTTCTGATTGTATTGACATATCCTTGTCCAAACTGTTTGGCATTCAGTTAATAAAACGACAAGTTACTTAGTACAATTAAAAATAATTAAAAAACCTTTAATAACGTTAATTTAACATAATAATATAAAAAAATTGAGGGTTATTTGAACTATATCAACATTGCATGTATGCATTAAAACATGATAATCATGTTTCTAAAAAAAATAGATGTTAAATTGGTAATAATTACAGGTAAAAATCTGTTAATTAATTATTTGCAGAGAGATATATAGTTTTGGAGTTCTTTTCAAAATATACTTGCTTATCCTTCACTTGGCATTCCACCAATTAATTCATAAAAAGAAACATAAAAATATTATGAAAACTGCTATTTGAATATACTTTTTAGATGTTGTTTTTGTTAAAAACCACTAAGTGATAAAACTTAATTTATGAATTTTTATAAATCTCTTATATTTTCGCTCGTGGTTTTATTATTGAAAGAAATTATCTAATGATATTTTCACTTAGTTCTTTTGAACTGAAGTTTCTTTCACAAATTGTAACTCTTTTTACATTACTGTATTAATTAATTTCAAGGTAACAATGAAGTCGTTATTTTTTAGTTTTAATGTTACGTGCATATTTTCTAAAACAAGGTTTATATTTTCAACGTGAAATTTTTTACGGCCAAATGAATATTATAATCTTTACATAAACAAAAGTTTATACATTTAAAATAAATTTATACAAAAAATTTAAACGACTTCAAATAACCCTTACCACTGTTAAAGATTTGTGGAGTTGGTTCCAAGTGAAATATAATTCGTATTTGTCTATGTGGTTATAAGTGTGCATGTACGTGGGTGAGAAATGCATGTACCACACATAAACACACACACACACACGCACACACGCATAAATATAATTGTTAATTTAATCAATATTGTAAATTTAAGGTAACCGGAGAGGGTACCGACAGTAATAAATTACTTCGTACATTCTGTTACAAATTACAACTTGTTTTTATGAAAGTTTTTTTCGTTGTTTGTTAACACTATGGAGATATACTAGAGAGATATACTTTGCATGCTATTGCTAAGTTATTTATGCATTACCTGAAAAACTATTTTTCGCTTTATTGTAATTTTATAAGTAGAATATAATTAGATTCAGTAACGAAAAATATGATGCATTTAAATAAAGCACTTTAAAAAATTTAAACTTCAAGTTCTGAAACTGCGAAAATATTTAAAATTAATGATGAAAATAAAATAATGCGTGAGTGCCATTTATTGATTCTCCTTCATAGTTATTTATTTTTGGTCATAAGTATACTGTTACCTAATTGTTAAGTTTTAGTTATTTTATCGAAATTCATATAAAAATAATAATCCATCTTAATAGGCAAGTTAAAAAAATGTGCGTATCGCCTCTGACGCGCGACTGGAGTTTATTCCTTAAATACTATTGTCTCAGAATGTATAAAATAGGTAACACTGTATCTAAACATAAAAAAATTACATTCGTGCAACAAATTAATTTCGTATTCAATTTTAATTATAAATGTGTACATTTGACTGTACTCCCCCTTTCTTTAATAATATCACTGGAATTATATTTCTCGGCAATAGCATCACAAGCGTTTTTTTTGTCTTCACGCTTGCTCCGTCAGCGCGTTTATTTTCAATTATATCTTTTCAAGGGACTGATATCTGCAACAATATCCTTTTCTCTGTTTCCGTGTGGTTTATATTTCTTGTATTCATTATACTACTTTATTGTTAAACGCAATACTTTCAGCCAAAAAGAAACGACCCTTACACTTTGGTACATGATCTGTGCTTACAACTGTCAATAAATAATTTGATATGTCAAGATGTGCCTGAAATTAGCTAACGATTGATGTGCAGTACGTACTGCGAAGGCCAAAGTATTGAATCAAAACATAAATCTTCGATTGGCGAATCTTTCGATTGGCGAATTTCCAAATTCATTAATTCATATTAATCTAGACTTACGTAATCGTGATTTAATCTGGTTTTATGTTTTATCTATTAATACGAGCCTATGTGTGTCAAATTACATCATTGCCATTGCGCCCTAAGAAAATACCAAATAAATATATTGATATCTTACTCTAAAGATGCGCAGAAATGTTTCACGAAGAGGTTACCCAACGATCACACTTTTTTAACGCTCTGAACTTCGTCCACTTTGAACTTCTTATTATACTCCTCGTAAAACTTCATACGGGCGCTATATATGAAAATCGGTTGTTAAGATATAAACTCCAAAAATTATCATTATGAAAAATTTATTCTACCATAAGAATGTACCTATAGTTGTAAGTCGACTATTCAGCTAATATTTCATAATACCTGCATGAATTTGTGATCCAAATTTAATCATGACAATAAAACCAACGCAGAAACCGACCCCTGAACGGTATATTATTTTTATGTCAATAAATCAAGATTAAAAAATAAAAAAGTTAATTTATAGCCCGAACATGGTTGGAAGCTATATTATAAGTTCATGAAAGGAATGAGGATTAGCATTGGGTTAAAATGAATTATGCTCTTTTAAGTCTGTATCCGGCGGAGGGGCGAACTGGATGTCGCTCTTTAAGGTATTTAAATGTTTCTTTGTAAGAAGTGCTATGTCGAAAATTAATACTTATTAAAAAAAACCTGCCAAGTACGAGTGAAATTTGTACCACGAGGGTTCTGCATACATTTAGGCATTTATAAAAATGTAATGGTACATAATATTCCTATTACACTAATTATAAAACTTTAATTTTTAGAACTAAAATATATTGCATACTATGTCTTTACGGATGCATGTTTAAATTTTTTTTATTCAACATAACTACAAATTAACTATTTTTGTTTTTTTCCTTTACTTGTGCTGATCTTATTGTCACTTTCACGCTTCGTGGTCAACGGGAAGTACCTATATCTTTTGATTTATTTGCTAGTGTCAAAATATAAGGCATAGATTGCAGTATTTTTAAGGTTGTTCTTGATTGCGTTGTCTTAGAGGCTTCTTCTTGATTACGTTGATATTCTCACAGTTTCAAGGGGATCTAGACATAAGTATTTGATATTAATTTCAACTTGATACCTCTACGCGTTCCTGAAAAAAGGGGCCTCGACAGACCGAGAGATCCACAACCCAGTTATCAAATAAGAATTTCTCTTTTTTAATTTTGAAGTACGGAACTCTAAAAGTAGTTATTCAAATTGTGAATTCAAAATTAAAAATACAATATTTTCGGTTTTTAAGAATATATTACTGAAGATCCTCTTATAATATAATACGATCATTAATATATTTTAGTAATCCCCGCACAGGTTAAATTAGATAAGATAAAGAAACACCAATTGGTATTAAGGTATATTCCATTGACCTGGGACGATTTATTCATTTTCAAAAGGAGCATATTGATTGCCTATGGTACCACAGGAACTTATGAAAACCATATTTTATCGTGGTAGTAAAGTCATGTAGTATGTTATTTTTTAGTTATATAAATAATATTTTATTTGTAGCTGTCAACGGCGTAATTATAAAATTATAAGTAATATGGTTATCTGACCATATGAAGACTGAAAAGTTTCGCATAATGGTTTAAAAGAGCCTTTACAGTCCTATACCTGCCACGAGTGAGAATTATTACTTAGATCTAGATAAATGTAGAACCAAGTAACATTGAAACTGATTAATCAATATTTTACAATTGAAACTTATAACTGTTTTAAATAGGTGTATAATTTTTTTCCACAATATTTCATTTACGTAATTTAATAGTGTTTTTCACAATTCCTAAAATCATATACATATATATAGATTTTTTTACACGATGAATTTAAAATGTTAACATAAAATGCGTCAAAAAGAAATGTCTAAATAGTTTTGTTCATTTTGGCATATTCTTTTCAGTTTGCACTAGCTAAAAGATCAAAACTATAACTTCATAATATTATTATAGCCAACATATTGATATTAGCAATTGTCAAAACACTATTATTTATTTATATATGATTTCAGGAATTGTCAAAAACACTATTCAATTACATAAATGAAATATTGTGGAAAAAAATTATACAATTATTTAAAACAGTTATAAGTTTCAATAGTAAAATATTGATTAATCAGGTTCAATGTTACTTGGCTTTACATTTATCTAGATCTAAATAATAATTCTCACTCGTGGTAGGCATAGTATTGTAAAGGCACTTTTAAACCATTAGGCGAAACTTTTCAGTCTCCGTATGTTCAGATAACTATATTACTTATAATTTTACAATTACGCCGTTGACATCTACAAATAAAAGCCAAATAATTTTTCTTTTCTTTTCCGTAATTGTTCTACCTCAAGTCAATTTTATTTAAGCATAGTTTCTCATATCTTGGATAATATATTTATGTATATGGTTATCATAATTATAAATATATAAATTATCTAATGGACGTATTAATTTTATTTTTCAATATTGCGTATAAAGTTGCCATGCCCGATTTGAAGGAAATCAGGATTGAAGGTTGTTAATTTCAAATGCACAAGAGTCAATCGAATAATTTCAACATTAAATTAACCTCAGGAAAAAATAATAATGTTTGGTTTTCTTTCGAAATAATTCAATTAAATGAACTTTAAATTGTTAGTATCTAAAAATCAGCACATTTAGCGCTCCGCTTGAGGCTTTCACGGAACAATTGGTTACACCCTTAAAAATCGGTACGTTCCCTGAAAATCGGGATACCTTGTCATGGTCGTATTTCGTTTATTGTTGTTTCGTATTAATGCTTCTAAAATGACTCATTCAATTGCAGATAATTTTTAATACATACATTAATCTAATCTGAAATATTTGGATGTTCAAATTGGTAATAAAACATTGTTGAAATTTTCTAGTGGGTCCAAAGAAAAGTAAACATATAAAGTCGATGTGAGCTTTATCGATGAGTTTATTGCCTTTTATAACATAAAATTGATTATGGTTCAATATTATTGTAGAAGCTTCAGTCGACGAGGCTGTGCTCTACCCGATACTTGCCTTATAAATATGTGAAACTATTTGCTACTACACGTAGATACATTTACCTATGATTTTGTTTTTCAGACAACTACCTAAATATTGCCAATAAACAAGTGGTATCTATAGAAGTCACATTTATATAATTATAAAAAATAATAGAAGCTTTTGGCAGAGATGCGCTAGTGTTCTAGTCAATTTAAAAAAATCGAGTATGTTTTATTAAAATTACAGCGTTAATATTGCAATAAAACATTAGTTAAATGTGCTTGAATGTGCAAGTAATAAAACTACAATGCATTCAAATGGTTCATCAATTATATTTATTTATGATAGGGATGGACAAATGTTAATTAAAAGACTTATTCACTTAACTATAAGACTGAGGAAAAAATAATTTCGATAATTGTATATACCGCAATCAATTTTAATTTAATGTCCCGTACAAGACTACATAGTTATAAATATATATGGTGAAAATTGTAAGTAAGATTCATGTGTGTAGGTTTTAAGCTACGCGTACTCTTAGTAATTCTCGCTGGAATTGTGTTAATATGTATTAATATAATTAGAAAAAAAAATTTATATAATTATTTCAAGAGCTTAAATTTGCTTGAAATTACAAAATATTTTACTTTCCACAGCAGTGAAAATAATGAACTCTCTATTTCAGATTAAAACAATTTATCCCAAAACTATGAGCAATTAGACACGCTCTCCCTGTAGAACATTTAATGAAATACATTTTTTCGAAAAATACACGACGAAATTAAGGAATAAAATTTCCTAATATTAGACTAAAGCTGTAAGATATATAATAATTAACTTGAATGTGTAAAATTTTGGTGTCTTTTGTGAAATGAGATACGTATTGAGAATTATAAAATTTTTCTCCAAAATTTAAAATTTAATTCTAAAAAAATTCGTGTCACATATCACTCTAAGGTACTACTGGTATTCTATGTAAATTGGACCTAAATTGAGATCCGTAAAAGTGACGTGTGAAATACTCCAGAGAATAAACAAGACGCGCGAGTAACGGCGGCACTTAGATTCCAGAGTTTGCATTGACAGCTCTTTCAATGTTATTATATATAAATTTATACAATTACAAAGCATTTTTCAGAATATCTTTAAGGTTACAATGTGACGTTAAAAATGTTCGTATATTTTTATTGGTTTATTTTTATAACGTAAAATAGGAGGTTACATATACGAAATTTATTTTTGTTGCGCCTATTCAATAATCGAGCTTATAACCAGCAATAGAGTAATTTAAAAAAAAATCTCAATTTTTAACTAATATTTTTAAAATGTTATTGAGTAGCGTTACAAAATGTTATTTTTTATAATTAAATAGTTAGTTTAAGGATTAGTAGTAACTTTACAAGGTTATCACAAATTTATCAATGTCTTCAAAACGAATATTTTGATGGTCAAAAGTAAGAAACTGCACAGTATAACTAAGTTCTAAGAAACCGGCCCACTTAAAGATTTAAACATTTCTCTTTCTTTTCATTTGATGACCGACTTTTCAAAAACACTTTCTTGTCTTTCTGGTATAATACAATGAACGGAAAAATCCATAATATATATGCATGGAACATTGAACGACAGTCATTAAACGCCAAATAATATTAGTTAAGCTATGAATCTTGATGAATATTTAAAATATTCGCGAAAAATATTTCATCTACTGTCATTTGTTATTTTTTTAAACTATGTTTTTCTCGTAGCTTTGCATGTGTGAATTTTGGTCTCACAACATAAAGAGGGTTTTGGAATTAAGAGGCAGATAGACGCTAGGAAAAATACGAGAGTAGGCACGGGTAGAACTAGATGAGAGGAGCGCGCATAGCGCTCGTTCGTTATAGTACAGTCTGTTTCAAAAAGGTATGCAGAACTATAATACCGCAATTAGCGAGTGTGTATCGTAGGAAATTTATGTGAGTATATTTCGAAAAGGTTTTTTAAAACAAAATCATAACTATATAAACAAAGTTAAAAGATATCCAGGAACGTGTATATTTAATACGTTATTAATATATATATATATATATATATATATATATATATATATATATATATATGTATATATATATATATACATATATATATATATATATATATATATATATATATATATATATATATATATAGTTACAATAACGAAACAGGTAAACTAGAAGATAAATTCCAGAAAATAAACTTAAATATGAATGCATTTGTGATACAATCTATTATTTTGGAGATAATCAGATAATATATATATACCTGTACGGTTTTATTGCTTTAGTATGATGCTGAAAAAGAAATTTAGCGAGTATTTATGATATCTTTGTGAACGCACAGCGAGCGCGTTGCGACCCAATCTCCCCCTTCGAAGGCCCACGGGCGATTGACGGGGAGCGTTTTCGCTCAATAAGGAGCCAGTGGTGGCGCTAGATCTGATAATTGTTTTTAGTTTCAGATTCTTGTATCATTTTAAGTACTATTTACCTTCCCAACTGTGAATAAACATGCAAAATTCGTTTTATTAATTTAAGTAAGGCTTCAAATTTACATAACTTGGCAGGTTGGCTCGGATAATTTAATGAATGTTTTGGAACATTGTGTTTATGATTCGTATGCCCCCATTAACGATAATAACAAAACAGCTCGAATAAAAGCTTTGTTAATTTGAAAATAATAATCTGAATTCCACATTAGTTTGGTGTATATGTGTCATTTAACTTAAATAAATACATTCTTTACTATATCACGCTCTGCATGAGGGTAAAGCTTATTTTTTTTAAATAAATTCGAGTGAATAATATTGTCAGTAAAAATATTGTATTTATAAAGAAATATTTTTATAATTTAGTCTTGAAAGTGCTACAGTGTTTAACCGTAAAAAGTCTCACTACTCATTTAAGATTGTTAAGACCTTAATCTTTAATTATTTATTCAAAAGATCAGGTCTCAAACTATGAAATTAAGGTCTCAATTTCAGGCGAGAAATGTATTTAAATGATAGGATATCAATTCGTTTGGTGCCGTCAACGAAAATAATAAAACTGTTTGAATAAAACCTTTCTTAATTTGAAAGTAATATTTTCAAACGTTCGTTATCGATTGTTGAACGTTCACGTAAATAACTACATTGTCATTAGATCACGCTCCAGGTGAGGTTAAAATTTATTCCTTTAAAACCAATTCCATAGTTTCCTTATTGTTTGTATTATAAATATTGTTTTAGATTGGTTAATAATTAAAAACATCATCATTAATCATGGAGGTCTTGGCAACAATTTCCATATTACTATACAGCACTTTTTTCGATGTCCTTTTTCATATTTGGGTGCCACCAAAATATAAAGTTAAGTCTTTTTAATTATCATTTTTAATTTTGAGCCAAGCAATTCTATATTATATATTACCTACCGATTTCTTCTTATATGGTTTAGAAGTTACAAGCCTCTGGCAGATAGACGAACTGACTGATAGATTGCCAAACAATTTTCCAGATTCCTTTCGGACCATATGAAAACTTGAAAGGTGTTTTTAGTTACTAATTTTGTTCTTTTTCCTTAAATATTTAAATATTTGTGCACTTTTATGGAATACTAACTTTGGAACGATTATTTTTTTTATTTATAATAAAATGTTATTATATTTTTCGTTTTAAAATATTTGTTCCGTGGTATTGGATCGAGTACAAGTTTTTTTATTAGAGGAGTAACTCTGTAAAACGGTAATTGAATTTCTTTAGGTATTTATTGTATAAGAAAGAAGTTTGTTTTCACACTCTTTTTGATTTTTATGTCACATGAATATTGTAATAAGTATCTAGTTATTAATTTAAAAATGTAATGGTTACAAAAGTTTTAAAATTAATTTTACTTCCTACTCCATTCAGAGTAATTGTTCAAAGGAATAAAAAATAAATATTATTATTATACATATTGGATTTTTTTTACTAAGTTAGCAATTAAATAATGTGTATTCCAAAAAAAATTCTTAAGTATTTCTAAGGAAGCAAGAAACGCCAAAATTTATGTAAGAACATTAGTATTAGGTAACAACGCAACAAATCTTACATTTAAATTTATTCGATATGATATGTGACACAAAAATTAGCGAGTTATTGAAAATAATTTGTGTTCGACTTATACTTGTTAAAAAGAATAAATGATAGAATTTGGGATGCATTAGGTAGGTATGGTCAGAAGCAAGTACCAATGCAAAAACTGCAAGGAATCGCTGCACAAAATGGAAGCCTTAGTAAGTGCTAGTCATTAGAAAGAGATTAAGCTTAATATGTAAATACCACGAAGTTGTTTATTGACATACTGTTCGTATCTTGCGGATAGAATGAAGCATACTGTTCGTATTTTGCGGATAAAAGCAAAACGTATGAGTGAGTAATTTTATATCCGAGACTTACTTTACACGATCAAGGATCAAGGGTTTGAATCTCCAGTCTACTTTTCACTTTTCTGGTAAACGATATTGGTTACATGATGAAGACTGTGCGTTGTTTGTTATACATTTTTACCGTAGTCAAGGATGCAGCAGATGGCGAACAGTTTTAGCTTGACATCAGTACTATCGCTGATGTCAAGCTAAAAGTTGAGTGCAGTAAGCGGCTTACGGCTTAGAGCAAAGCAAATGTCTAATAGTAAGTTACAGCCGAGCACACGCTCCCATTAAATAGAAATATTCGGTACGAGAACGTTGATTTGGATATCAGATTTAACACGCGATTGAAGTTTTCGTTGGGATATGGCATATGTAAAAAAAATCCTTTCGGAAACTTGAATTCGTATTGCATAATTCAAAAGATTTTCAATTCATGTCATAATTTCCTTGTTATACCTACCAGAAATTTGTTTGCTGTACCTACCTCTCATAGCCTTAGAACGTGGTATCTTTAGTTACAAAAATGTGGTTAAGAATGGACCAATCTTTGAGTCATAAAGAGCGTTCGTAAAATGCGTTCTTATAAATGATTTATTGAGAAGGGACAAACTCTAACCCTGTTGGGTGGAAGTCGTGAGATTGTAGGTACTAGACATCATTAGGGGACTTTCGATGATCCTCTCTTTTGTATGAAGTGGGTTGTTATGGGCCCCAGGAGGGGCCCTGAGACAAGTCGGGTGGAACGGTGGGAATAGCGTACTTACACTTCGTTAGTTTTAAATTTCATAAGCGTAACATCTCTTCTGATTTGCAAGAAATGAAAACCTAACACACCCAAGAGGAAATCGGTAAGAAATAGAAAGGGGAAATAACCATACTCTTTTACATAAAGACATCGGAAGAACATCTTTTACACACGTTTAATCATCTGGCTTTAATTGATTTGGCTCAAAATGTAAAAATAAGCAGTTCTGCCATCACTTTATCGGCCCCAACCATCGATTATTTTTATATTTTTCACCTATGCTACTGCCTGAAACATCAAAAAAATATGAATAAAATAATTGTAGTGTAGGGGTCCAGATTTAGCGGAACAAATTATTTCATAATATTTGCCGTCTACTACTGTCACCGGCAGCGGGGAAACTTCCCATACGCAAAGTAGTAACTTCAACATTCTTAATATACCTTTGTGTAGTATATGGATATCAGTCAATTGTATTCATATCGCTTTATATGTTTAATAAGCTAAATTACCAACCTTTTAGTAATGAGCGCGAAAACATGGTCTTAGTATACGATATGATATTCCTGTCGCAAAAAAAACCCAGATACCATGCAAGAGTAAAATCAACATGTGTATATTATAAAAAAAATTTATTGAATTTCATATACAAATTTACTTTCTTTATTTTTAAATGTGATTAAAGTTAAGACATTTCAGTAATCTTAAACTTTTTAATAGTATTACTTTATTCACTTAAATTTACAAATCTAAAACGCATTACTTATTATTAACCGTCTAATACAATTACATTAATTTCGGTCACGTTATTTTGGATTTATTTTTAAATCTGTAAAAATAGGACCCAAGTGCAACCGTCCCCCTTCAATTTGATTAAAGTTTAGATATTTTTGTAAATGTTGTTACATTCTAACAACAATATTTAATAATTATAACATAAATCTTAAATTAAGCACGTAATTAACGTGAAAGCTTGTAATAGTGTGCTATTTTGATTGTTAATTACGATTTCCATACCATTAAGTACTTCGAAGCGATAATGGAAGCATTTGTTGACATCTTAGTATATTGGAAATAATCCATCTCATAATTATTTCCCATCGATTTTTCTATTTTACCAAATTCTCCTATATAATCTCTTTATTTTATTGCTTCAAAGGTAACATTTTTTAATTAAATAAAACATAGTTTAAGAAACTGTTTCCTTCCTAAATCATACAAATATATTTCACTCCATAATTACACGTTATATCCAAAACCTACTCCACTAAAAAATGAAGACATTAAATATAATTACTACATCTCATAAACACTCGGAGAAGGCTCAAATGCTCTGTCCAATATACCTTCATGTATATCAGTATGTCGAATGAATCAGCGTGCACACTAAATATAACGCTCCGCTCAACCACTGTGCTGGACGCTTAATTGCGCGCTTCAAACATACTTCGAAGCCATCTTAAGTGCGCCAGCGCGCACTCAAAACGACGCCCCACCGCACCGCGCCCCTCGGAATTTGCGATTTAAATTATTTCAATGAAGTATGAAAAATGTCAGTCTAAAAGTTAAGATATTTTTTGTACAAGGAGCAGAAACTGTAAATTTTTTACATGATAGTGGCTAATCGTGTTTTATCAATGACTTAAAATAAAGTTACCGTAACGGAATAAAAATTCAGTATTAAGTTCACTAAAAAGCCAAACTTTTAAAATTTAAAAATACGCTGAATAAAAATGTAAAAGATTTTCTCTAAATATTATAAATTAGTTTTGGGATAAAAATTGTATATCTTTTTCTTCTATTCACAGTTAAATGAAACTACGTGATGTAGTATTATTTCTACTTTCTTTAATTTCTTTACCACGACCTAGGTTTCGTTGTATTAAATCTTCAGGTGGGCTATTAGCAAAGATCTTTGCTCTTCGTTCGACTTGAAATAAATGTTATAACGCATTTATTTTTATACTGAATCATCCTGAAACAACCTATTATCACAAAAAATATTATTATTTTCAGAATAGTAAGCAGTTTCAATGATCAATCATATACACACACCCACGCACACACATATTGTAAACATTTGATTTATATGTATGTATATATATATATATATATATATATATATATATATATATATATATATATGTGTATATATCCGAGAAATAGCATGAGATATAGCAAGAGAGGAATACTGTTACAAAAACACGAACGCACACACATATATGCATCCGATTAGCCCTACGATATTCAAATGTAAGAGTTCGCTTCACTCAGTTTAATTAATTCGTAGGATTTTGAAAAATATATTCCTGGCACATTTTGCTAAATTTTTAGTAAATGGTTACTAAGAATCTTGCAAAATGTACCAAGCTAAATACCGATAGCGATCAATATCAATCCATCCTTGTCCCGAACGGATAGCGGTTAGTAACAATCCATCTTTGTCTTTCAATTAAATTAATTGAGAAAAGATTGGAAAAACAAAACAAAATTAAGTTTCATTCACATAGCAATTACGAACCCGCTCCATTGACGTATTGCCCTGAAATAGGTTAGTTATGTTTATCGTTTTGCCAAAGCATCACTAATTTTGAATATTTATTGAATTGTGAACTCATTTCTTAAAACCTCAGTCAAGTATTACAAGTAAATTTGAATTTTTTCGATTCTTTAGTTTCGGATTCTATTTGCTTTCACGTACAAATCTGAATTATATTAGTTTCTACCCGAAGTTTTATCGATCACCTCAGAAAATTAAACTAAGTAATTGAGAAATGCTCATTTCTTCTGTAACATTTGGTTTCTAAAATATGATCATCAAATGGGTTATACTTGAAAAATGATCTTTAAATAGAGAAATAAGTTATTAGCTAGGATTAATTTATTTCTTTTTTACGACTGGGATACTAGGAAAGGTAGTATTTGTTAAGTTTTATCTATTTGCAGAATGAAGTCTATAATCGATCAGTCTCACTTCATAGTACACTATGTGTGTCCATTTACAAAAATTCGAATACATTTGTATAGAAGAAACCAGCTCTATATCAACTCCATACGACGATAATTTAGTGACCATTGTGATATGTAAGTTTGACGTTATGCCTACAGACAAACTTTGCTTCTTCCAAAAAAATTTGCAGGTAGCAAATTTGTTTCGAAGCTACTAAGTGATTAGACGAGACTACTCAATTTTCTTTGTCATATGCACTTATTGGCACTATGCCCAATAAATCTATTCATTTATTGTCTGTGTGACTACACTCTCTTTGCAGGTCTATTTATGTATTCAGATTTATTCTCTAGTGCGTATGAATAACGTTTTGCTAGAAGTCTTAAGAGTATTTAAAAGAGTTTCGAAATTTTATTTACTTTCTAATTTATTAAGCAATTTCGTGTCACATAAAATTAATATTATACTTTAGAGGGTTAAATAGTTTATATATTCTAATCATTATCTCGACCCACAGAGCATGCTCATCCGGTAGCTAAGAGTACTCGCTGCATTCCTCTATCCTGCGAACCCTGGAGGTTTTTGAGCAAATTTTATATAATTACAATATGACATGACTGTTATGGGAATATTTCTAAATATTATCCCCGAACAATCTGTTTCCCGGTGGGTATTTGATTGGAACCTACATTACTTTAACTTGCACAATACATTTACACCTCAAGCGACACCAAGTACATCTATAGAGAATATAATAACGTTTAAAGTACTTCACTCATAGAACCGTTAAAAAATAGATATTTGTTTAAAGCAAAAGTACCAGAATATTCTTATAACTCACTAAGTTACTTATATATAACGATATATAAATATTTATATATTTATGTACACAAAATATTTTATAAAATGCTATTTTTACTTCAGTTTGAAGATGGAAAGAAAAGATAAACATCTCTGCTTAAAATTTCTCTCCATGTTTCCAAATTCTTTCATCTTTACTCTTTAGTGTTACCTCAAAAGATTTTCATTTGTAAAAAAGCGAACATACTCAGCGTTCACGTTGCATTTTGATACAGCTTTATATTTCAGGTCTGTGTAAAAAAAGCAAAAGTTTATTTAGTACATATCCGCCAACAACACCATTCTCTTTAAAACATCAAAAAAGTTGAATTTGAATCAAAACTATAGGAATTAAAACAAATCATATTTAATATTAGCTACGACCATGAATTCGTTCGCGTGTGAATTTTTACAAAATATTGTTAAGATTAATACATATAATAGAGTCTAATATGTCGAAATGCCTTTCTACATTAAGAAAATATGTTTTAGTTATTCGGTTAAAACACATTTTTTGATGCAACAAAACATTTTGACGTTAATGAGAACAGTATTTCATCATGAAAAAAATTTCAGATTTAAATTTTGGTAAGATTTCTTTTTATTTACTTTCAATTTTGTAAAAGGAAAGAGTAATATAGGAATATTTATTGTTCTTTTCATGAATAATGCGCGTCGGTAGGCACGTGTGAAAACACCAAAAGCGAATTTTATTTTTATCTATGAATTAGTATGGTATTCACTATTGTCTATGGGAAATGGTTTAATCCGATTTGCCCGCAGCCTCCTTACAATGATGCTACATCGTTGGTAATTATATCGTACTCAGTCGTCTATATTGTAAGCTCAGCTTCGGATTCGGACTACTTTTTTCCATACGTGTTTTTTGAATTGTTGTCTCATTCTTCAGTCCGTGTTATTCGATATGTGAATATGCATGTAAAATTTCACAGTGTTTGCTTAAACACTATTTGGAAACATAATTTTCGTTAATTGTATTAGGGCGTAACGTATATCTTTAATACAACGTCATTGCCTTAAATACGTGAAATTTTAATAAAATAATTATAAGAGACAACCAATAACAGAAAACAAAGAAAATTTGAAGTTTTATGAGATACATAAAAAAATTGATTTAATTTTTTAAATTGAATTTTGACCAACAATTTAAAGCATTATGATTTTTTATATTTTGCCATTTGAGCTCTGTTGTGGTTTGAAAAATTGATTATTTTGTTAATTAATGTAAGCGTGGAGTAATACAATTGGATTATTTAACTTGTATATATAACTACGTGACTATTACTATAGAATCATCTTGAAAATATTTATTTGGGGAAATTAGGAAAGATAAAATTTTAAAACATGTACGTTATAAATTATATACAATATGCACATTCACAGCGAATGATTTATTTCTTAGTTATTAAACTGTGGAAAACATCTGGTGCTTTACATATAATTTGGCAAGCTGGGATATTTTTGAAATATTTTTAATATATAATAAATAATAGTAACACGCAAACTTATTTATTGCACAATTTAATTAAAGGCATAGTCATATTTTGTAATAAATGTATAGAATTTAATTAGTTAATCCGTAGAAAATATAGGCAAGTGATTTAGTTAAGTAATATTAAAGTGTGTTTTAGTCAAATCTCGTCCAGGTCAAAAGAGTTACCTTGTTAAAAAAATGAACCATGAAATAGGATACTTCCCACGTTTATTTTCATTTAATTTCTACTTGCTTTTAATATATCCTTTAATTAGGGGATATGTGATATGAAATTCATTTAAACCTAGCTATGGCGCTGTTTCTTACTTAAACAAGAACAAATTTATATTAATGTAAGAATAGCTAAATAGAAGAAATCCAAGAAATTTATATTTTTTACATGTCTTTCAGAATTTAAAATTTTTTGCCCCTTTAAAACAGATATAATGCCTATTATTTTTACTTCGGTTGAACTAAAAAAGCTAACTATAACCTTCGTCTGAATTTGATGATGGAACAATTTAAAGATGAATTATATTAAAATATGTTAAACTGAGAATTTTGAGGCATAAAAAGTTTATTCAAAAGTTTAAAACTTTTAATTACATTACATAACATTTTGTTCAAAATGTCCTCGATTGGCTCAAATCCAGCAACTGAATTTTTTTTATAGTTAGATATATTAAGTAGTTAAATATATTAAGGGGTAACATCAAATTTAGTAACTGTTACCGAACTGCGTCTGCAGGCTCCATTATTTATCGCCCTCCAATTCTTTTGATATATCAACCTTTCGCACGAACACAATATTTGCATACAACAATCATAACGATGTAAGCAAGTATGTTCATTTTTATAACGGAAGCAAATTTTAAACGGTGGTTTGATTTTCACATTTTTTCAACCGTAACAAAACTGTTAATCGACACTCACCCGTCGACTTAATGCCCATAATGACTGAACAAAAATCCAGGTCAAATGAAAAGTTAACGGAATGAAAATCTTTTTGTGATCGTCGCTCATGACTTCGCCTAATTCAAGTTAATGGATTAATAAATACGGGCCGTACCTCGGAGCAGTGTTGAATTAATTACTGCATGCCATTAGCGCCTCATTTGCATTAAATGGAATCCACACGACTGTGACTGTTGAAAATGATTATTTAGTCCAAATGTTATTTTGGGTACGTGTCGCTCGTGTGCGTAATGGAAATTAATTCGTTAAAAAGGTCTCAAATTTGTTAAATGATAATTGAATTGGAGAAATATTAAAATGGATTGCGATGAAAGACGCAAACTTTGAGTTGGATGCTTCTTGAAATTGAATTTTCTTAGAATATTATCTCATTAATTAAAGTGAACTGCATAATGATCTTTGCTAATGATAGTTTTAGATATTAATGTTAATGTGAAACTAGGAAATGCTTTAGATCTATTCATGGGGTAGGAAATACTTGTAACGGTTAGCGGATGTCTCTTGTGCTATTGACTAAGGATTTAGTTACTAAAATTGATAATATAATGTATGCAATACAATTTTATTTTATTGTCTATCTGTAATTTCAATACTTATACCAATACGGAGATTGTTAATTTATTAACGCTACAACGTTAATAAATTAACATTGAGTTAATTTATGACTTATGAGTTAGTGAGTTAATTTATTCGCAAAATGTTTTTGTGTCTTTTATTTCAAATTTATTACAAAACAGATACAAAAATATACCCTATTTCGTTTCTTGCTTCCCTAAGGAATCCAAAAGTATATAGGTAACAAACTTATTATTAGTACAGGTTAATGGGATTACAGAAATTAATATATTTTTATTGAATAAATTGACATGTTTTGCCATTAACCCTGATACAGATAAAATATTGTGTAAACTTAAACGATCATAATTAAATCCTAAAAGATGTCTAAAAGAGAGGTCTTGTCTAAAAGAGGGGTAGCTTCACAGCTTCCTTCTAGTCAAATATTTATTGTGTCTAATAATTCTATTACATCAATTGTATTGACAAAATAATAACAACGGATATAAAGGCCTGTTTGCGTGGCGTGCACCATCCCGTGTGCACATGATGGTACACATGATACATTTTGAAAGACTAAAAGTAATCCACTGAATAAATGTGACAATGATGACAAGTTGCTATGTAGTCACACTTTAGTTTTGTGACAGTAATAACAATTCACCAAATTAATTAGGCGCCATTGTTTGAGGGTCAGTATTGCAAAACATTTCTAAAAAATATATCAAAATACTCCCAAACTGTTAAATTTGTATTCGTACTTTTATCTTGATTTCAAAAATATGTCAAGGACACAGAGATAAAATCTTAACAAAAGGTTTGGCGACCCATGTTATATGGTACGGTGGAATTTGTGCACCAAATGCCAATCCGCTCGGCTGAGAAAGTGCAGATAGAAAAATTGGATAAATTTGTCAAAGACAAATTGCATAAATCACGAAGTTGTTCAAATGAAAATTTAATATTTCAATTATGGTCTATTTTATGTTATAAAAAAATAAACACGAAACGGACAGCAACTGGCGAGTTTTTTTACTAGTTACCGGTACCGTTAAACGTGGTAAGAAGGAAACCGAGCGATTTTTTTTGTTATAGTTTTCTGAGTAACGCTTCTAGCTTAGTTTCGATTATAAGATATATGTAATAGCAACGATAATTTTAGTGGAAATTGAATAAGTCATATGTATATATATATATATATATATATATATATATATATATATATATATATATATATATATACATATATATATATATGTATATACATATATATATATATATATATATATATATATATATATATACATATATATATATATATAAAACAACTACCGAAAAAGCACCCTAGAAACCATAAATTAATAAAATATTGATTTTCATTATTTGGAACTTTTTCTACACAATATGGTTTTCATACATATACAATTTGCAAAATACTGCCATCGCGTAAGATTTTTGGAGTCGATATCAAGTCGATACTTTTATTTCTCTCTCACGTATATGCACATTCAAATACACTGATGAGTACTACGTTTCGTTAGATCACCGATTATGTTAAAACCGATTGTTAAGTAATATGATGTAACTTCAATTTCGATAGTGAAATTCTATGGAATTTTCATGAATTTCACCTTTAGAAATAAGCAAAATATCGACATTCATTTTTAAGTAAAAAATTAGTATTTCTATACTGATATTCCAAAAAATTGTTCTAAAAATAATTAAAATAACTTAGAATTATCCTTATTTTCTCTTAGGGTTCTCTCCCTCGAAATGAAAAAGACTCTTAAAGGATCATTTTGGAATCATTTCGTTTGTCAGTCTTTCTATCTAACAAAGTCCTTTTTTTTCAGAAACAGCTTTTGATTTCAACTTTAAATTTTTACCGTATGCTGAGCTCTTACATTGTTGGATAGAATTTAAGTCTTTTGATTAACGCAACAAAAAGTTATGGTCCTTTAAAGTGTATTTTTTTATTAGTCCAATAGTCTTACTCACTAATCATCAAAACTTAGTACCTTCCGGCTTAAAATATTGCTTATCTATAATTTCATTTCACATAAATTTTACTTTTAATGTTTTCAACTTAGTAATCAATGAATAATTAAAAAAATATAATATTTTAATCGAATACTATTTCCCTCTTATTACATAAAATTGTCGACATAGATATTTTGGTCGACAATTTTATGTAACAAGAGGAAATTTAATTTAATTTGGTGAAAAACCATGATTGAATTTGTTTTTTAACTTGGTACGTTAGTGTAAATATTAGCTACCAAAATATGTGAAATACAAGAATTTGCCTCTATGATTTGCATAGAATAATATGCATAGATTTAACACGATATCGTGTTCGACGCGTTAATGGTCATTTAATTAATTGCATCGCATTTTTAGCTATAATATTAGGCTCGGCACTTTAGTTAAAAAACATAAAAATTTCTTTAAAGAAACACAACGGCGAAGCTAGAAGGCGGGCACATTAATTCGCGGAACTGAGTTCACGGTTGGTTATCTGTTGAATATAGAGAAGAACAATACGACGAAACTGCGGTCGTGCGTTGAATGCACTAAACTATTACATATGAGTATGCATTTGTGCAAATTATTACTTAAATACTAATGTTATAATACAGTTTTTTGAGTGGGTTATCAAATGAGCATCGTTTAAAATGAATAGAATGACTTTATACTTATGACATTTCAGATGCGTTCAGTATGGTAAACCTTTTCAAATTTACGGTAGTATCATATTTGTGTTTTACTAAAATGCAGTTTACTTAAATAGAGGTATTATATGAATAATAGGCGTTTTTTATTATTGAGTAACGTGTTGCCTAATCAAATCCAGATATGCAGTAATGTTTTCCTTGTTTAAGAAATATTCGCATAAAAAATATTTAAGTTTTTCGTAATTATATTCTAAATCTTACTGACTTATTCAATTTCCACTAAAATATATAAATACACACAGACACACACACACACACACACATATATATATATATATATATATATATATATATATAAACTCTTTTGCAAAAAAAACGGGCAATTAGAGGAATAAACCATATCAAAGTTATTTTATTATTATTTGATGCATTTTATATGGCGACATGATGAGAATATTATTATTTATTATTGAGATAACGTTTTTACCTACTTCGGTCATTAAAAATGGGAATAAATAAAAAAAAACGATGTAAAGTCCACAGATGAGCGTTTTCATACTGGTACATTAAAAATGGCTGAAGTTTATTTTTGAATATTTTTTATTAATTTAACATAAAATTTGAAAATTTAGAAACGAGTAAGGCCTCCTCTAGCTAAAATCAATGTACTTATTCTGTTAGGCATGCTTTCGATGAAGTTTTTTTTTATTGCCTGAGGAATACGTTCCCATTCAGTGACGATCACATTTTTAAGGGCCTGAATGTTTTCTGGAGCTGATTTTACGGCTCTGACGCGTCGTTTGAGATTATCCCATATGTGTTCTATCGGATTCAGGTCGAGACTTCTAGCTGGCCAGTCTAACCGACGAATTCTAACCTCCTGCATATACGCATCAACGTCTCTAGAGCAGTGGCCGCAAGTGTTGTCGTCCATAAAAATGGACTCGCCTCCAACTGCTGTTAATGCGGGCTGGGCATGAGGAATAAGAAACTCTGTTATGTACCTGTGCTCATTAAGTGTGCCATTTTTAATAAAAACTAACTCGGAACGGTCATCTGAGTTAATACCACCCCAAAACATTACGGGGCCTCCACCGTAAGGGGTGATTTGCTCAAAACACACTTCTGCGAAGCGTTCTCCAGGTCTTCCTAAGGTTCGCTGACGTCGATCCTCATCACTAATCGATATACGAGCTTCATCGGAGAATAAAACACTATTCGAATCTTCTTGAGTCCATGACGAAAAATTTTAAGCGAATCTCAATCTGGCAACTCGATGCTCACGAAGCAATGTAGGGCCCCGAGGTGGACGATAGCTACGTATATTGACGGCTTGAAGTCTCCTTCTGACTGTCCATAGGCTTGCTCGTGTACCTCTGACGTCCTCGAGGTTCTGTTTGAGATCCACTTACGTAACTTGATGATTTCGTAGCGCTTTACGGACTATGAAGCGGTCGTCCCGTAGCTTAGTGTACCGTTTTCTTCCAGGACCGGGACTTTTCCTGACGGAGCCCGTTTCTTGGTATCGTTGCCAGGTCCCTTGGATGGTGGAACGGCTCACATTATACTGCTGAGACACATAATATTGGCTACTGCCTTATTCAAGCAGCGCAATAATTTTACTAGCTCTTATCGTGTTTTCAACCGTACTGAGAACAGTGAGCTTATGCAGCAAACAGCGGAAATTTATTTAAAATTTATTCGTTAAAATAAAAAACGTAACAAATGAAAAAGAACTTAATAAAATTTGGATTTTATTTACCGCCGAAAATACGTTTTTCTCAGTGAAAGAGAATTTTCATTAGAAAAGAATAAATTTAAAATTTAGAACGTTCGTTTTTATGTGCCAGAACACACTATACCTGCCAGTGACAATTACAATTAATACGACCTCTTAATAAATAGTATATATATATATATATATATATATATATATATATATATATATATTTAATATAGTTAAAAGGATCACAAAAGAGACGTATTTGTATAAAATTGGGAAAAAATTATAAACAAAGGGCTTACCGACCCCTCCAGAATATTTAGGAGTTAAAAACTTAATAGACAGCCTAATTTAATGTAATTTTAGACCTTCATAAAACTGCAGTAAAATTTTTTCAAAATAACTATTTAGCATTTCGCAGACGTTTTGTTTAATCGACCCTGTAAATATCACTCAAAGTTAACTTTTTTGGCCTATATTTACGCAAATATTTGAATGCAGAAAATGCCTCGTAAAGGGTTATTAAAGCAAGATCATATTATAAAATATTTGTATTTTGTTTTATCCATAACTACAAGATATTGTCAAACTGGAAAATATTATATATATAAAAATGTTAATCGAAAATTATAAGTGCTTTGAGCTGCTTAAAAATTTCCTAATTTATAAAACAATTTTACAAACATGACACACAATCAGTTGGAAAATCAAACTCTTCTCTCTTGGCTGGTTCATGGGTAAAACCAATTACAATTAGAGAGTTCGATGATTAAATCATTTCTGCTTTGAAAAACAATTCTTACGATTTTGTTACGCTTATGTATATGAAACATGTTTGAAAGGTTTTTCTACTTTGCGGAAGATCAAAATGTGGTTGAGATCTGCTATGACCAAAACATATTACAAAACTTTCATATGCTTAGTGTACATAGCAATGATAAATTTGTTTAACGCTAAGTACCTAAAACTTAGATATATATATATATATATATATATATATATATATATGTATATATATATATATGAGGTATACAATGTTATGTAAATTTTGTGAAATAGTTAAGCTAAAATTATTATTTTTTATCTATACTTAAATTGCAACAAATAAATTGTATTAGAATTTAGGGGTAGTTTTAGGACTTATTTATCAAGAATTTGATATGTATGGGTTGATAAATCATTTGACCCCGTACGGGTTGATAAATCAACTGAAATAGTGGTATCGATAAAATGATAACGCAAACAAATAACCACGCAATCGACGACACCGTCCGAGCCACGTACAACAACTGCGCGCCTGCCTGTCCGGACGTGTTTTATTATATCATTCGCAATTTCACTTTGAAACTCGTAACCTATCGCATAACTACAATATTTATTACGAGGCAAGATTGTTATATAGTATTTCTGTGATACTTATTTAATTACATCCCGTTGATTTTCTACGGCTTCTTCACATCTTAATAGTAAAAAACAATGCTGAAATGTACGTAAAAATACTTTAAAAGTTTTACATTCATAGTTCTGCCTAAAACAAATGTTCATCATAATTACTTAAACTATGTATTTACTCACATAATGTAATGAATCAGTAAAGTAGAGAACCTATCATGAAGATGACGCATTTGCTTCGAAAATAGGATCCAAATTTCCTCTTCGACATGTAGGTGTCATTCAACTATAAAAGTATAAACATAAAATTAAGTCCCGATCATTTAAAGAATATAACACATTTTCGCAAGTGGATTCAAATCAGATATATTTTCTTGTATGTTATGTACATAATAGACATTGCGTTACGTAGACACGTTACAAAAAATGTATATTTGGTTCGAGGATGGTTACCGGAACTATATGAGAATATATGCACGCATTAAAAAATGGAACTGAAGAAACAGACTTTGAGTCCAAAAATGGTCGTAAAAAATTCTTGTTATGTTTATGAAAGCTTTTAAGTTTTTATTACAAGTTTACGTTACTGTAAGATCGAATTGCCCCATTCCCTTTAAGATAATTACGAAAGTACGTAATATAATGACTTATTTGGTTGGGAATGATCTGATGTTACCATGATTGCTGAGATAAAAGTCACGAACATAAAAGGTGGTAAGAATGTGGGCAACAAGTTATTCTTCAATTAAATTAAAACAATATTTAAACATAAATGACAGACTGAATGATATTTTATTCCAAAATAGATGACGAAGAAATCGCTGCCCGGTGGTAATGTTATTAATTCTGGGATTATAACGCAATATTAACATATTTTAATCTTGACGGTTTTCCATCGTAAACCACTTTCTTAGGGTACGTACGTCAAAAGGAACTTTCTCAGAAACTTGACAGTTAGCATAGTAGTACACATATTTTAAACTACCAACGTTTTTTGCATTTGGTGTAACAAATAAAGAAGTGGTATTAAATATTTTTTTCCGTCTTGTTTTGTTCATACTGTGTCCAATATAGCTTCGATATCACGGGGAGACAAGGCAACATATCATTACAAATATGAATACAATATATAATTTTTTATTATCACTTAGGTATATATACAGAATACTCAGGGGTAAAAAAATAATTTCCTCTTTTGTTTCATTTCTATACCTAGGATTCGTCAAATACGAGAGGTAATATAATGGAACCCTTTGTAAGCCCACATCCTATTTCAGCTTATTAATATCGTGACTTGGCCAGAATGCCTGGGCAACGATATTAAACGTTAGTATTGTTTGCAGACGGGACGTTTTGTGTACTAACTAGAGTAACGGACGGATGTTAGGACATGAGTCTACTTAAATACCGATAAACTAATGAAGGTTTTTCTTCTATAGTGAATTGAGCTATTTTTTGTTTTATTAAATTGATTATCTAAAATTCATGATACAAAGAGTATCTTAAAAAATGTAAATGGAACTAATGGAAACGAAAATTCTATGGAAAAATAATTAGGTAACAATTTTTATTAACGAATTACGAATGGGTGAAATTTTATTGCAATTTATTTTAACAAATAATTCGATTAACGAATGTATTGTCAGTTCATATTATCTTGTGAATACACTTACATAATTATATTAAAGAAAATAACGCACTTAAGTTATTTAAAAACAGAAAAGAACGGTATTTGAGAAAATTAAAATGATCACACCTATTTAATGAAGAAGCTTCGTTGAGACTTTCCTAACAGATAATAAAAGGTAGATAACTGTTTTGAGTGATTTCTTTTAGGAATATTTCTATTTCAGAGATCTTGGTTTATGAATTTCGAAGTGATTTTAATATATATTAATCGATCATGATCTGCTGACACCAAATCCAAAGTCTGTTAATTTCATGCATTCTGTATGGAATTTACATTTTTTATCCACAATATATAAGTTCTTAGATATCAATTAAATTGACAAATTATAGGGACTTCAAGACTTTTCAAATTGTTATATGAGAGACTACTAAGATTATTGTCTTATTTCTACTCCTTCTTTCTATTATGCAGCACTGTTAAGGTCAAAATTATGACAAAATCAATGTCACACGAAATTTACGTAAAGCTTAGCAGAAAGTAGAAGGACTATTCTAAACCTCATGCTTTTTGATATTTTTGTGATATCTGTCAGCTTGCAGAAAAGAGGAAATTTATTTACATAAACAATATTATAAATAGTTTAATACTAATATTTACCTTTGTACTCGTATATGCATTCCTGTTTTTAACGACTATCCGCATTTAACAGGTTAATTAGTAGTTGAGTACAAATTTTTTTTCCTGTTATCATATTATTATACAATTATCATATGTGCTATTGCAGGTTTGCAATCGACATCGTTTCCACATAATCAGGCTTTTTTTTATGTATTATATAACACAAAATAAAATTAATCAGTTCGATCAGAATTTTATTTATTTCCTAATAATTTCACGCAAAAAGTAAACAAAGAAAAGAGTGTTTTTAAAAACATTGTGGATTTCTCATTTAAAAAATATCTTGTTATGAAATTTGTTAAATACATTTTTGAAAATAATGTAAAATTATAATTAAACTTAAGACTAATGTTATTAATTATATATACACAGAAACACACACGTAGACCCGCATATACACAAGCATAAACACACAAATAAAATTTAGTCAATTGAATCTTTGGTGATTTAATTAATATTAATTATTTCTGTAATTATCCCGATAATTTTGAATATCTAATATTATCGCACAAGTTAGAATAAAAATAGAGCAAATACGAAAATGGAATTTATTCGTACGTCAGTCGCACAATATGAAGTTTATGGCACAGATAAAAAAATTAAATATTTACTACTCTTTACATTAAATAATAACTAATATAGCTAAATATATATCAGTTAAAGTAATACATATGTTCTATCAAAAATATAGTATCGTGAACGTGAATCTGATAACTTATTTATTATATTTTATTGTTATAAGAAAACATAGTCAGTAATTAAATAAACATGGCGGTAATTAGTGAAGATAATATTTATCCTAATGTCTTTTTGGTTTAGTATATATTGGTTTACTAAAAGGAATTTAAAATGTTTTATAAGATACACTTCGAGTTAGAACCTTATTTTATACGCACGGTAAGTCCTCAGAGATGAGACTAAAAGAACTGTGAAATATGTATAGAGAGGAACTCTCAAAAGGGAGTGTTATTCCAATAGAGCTGCGATTTCTAAATTACCAAGTTTTATTAAATATTTATTATTTTTGGATTCAGTTAAACCATAATAAACTCGTTAAATGATTCGTACTAATGAGGTCGCTCGAACAGGTTGTAGAAATATTTTGATAGAAACGAAGGCAGATATTTTATAAATATTTTACTCTTATTATAAGCAGATATTTTATAATATTTTACTCGTTTAGTTTCACGATAATACGTCACTATTACCAATAAAATCATTACGTAAATATTACCTACAAATTTAAAACTACTTTTTAAATATCCTCAACATTTTAACAGTTACGTTGTCTATATAGCTTGCTATTTACATTGATTTCGTTCTTCACTTATTATAAGACGTTTGAATTTACGAAGTATTTCATAGTGTAAATAAAATTATGAGCCAAATGAAATTTTGTATCAGATATTTTATAAATATTTTACGCTTATGAATATGGTGTTTAGTTTCACGATAATACGTCACTATTAGCAATAAAATGTATCATTACGTAAATATTACCTACAAATTTAAAACTACTTTTTAAATATCCTCAAAATTTTAACAGTTACGTTGTCCATATAGCTTGCTATTTACATTGATTCTTCAAGTATTATGAGACGTTTGAATTTACGAAGTATTTCATAGTGTAAATAAAGTTATGAGCCAAATGAAACTTTGTATCAGATATTTTATAAATATTTTACTCTTATGAATATGGTGTTTAGTTTCACGATAATACGTCACTATTAGCAATAAAATGTATCATTACGTAAATATTACCTTCAAATTTAAAACTACTCTTTAAATATCCTCAAAATTTTAACAGTTACGTTGTCCATATAGCTTGCTATTTACATTGATTCTTCAAGTATTATGAGACGTTTGAATTTACGAAGTATTTCATAGTGTAAATAAAGTTATGAGCCAAATGAAACTTTGTATCAGCCACCAATCATTAATATATTTCACTTTCATACAAAAAGTATGAATAAACAAATGTGACAAATTATAAATGACTTCAAAATCTCTAGCAATCTGTTTTCGGGACCATTTAAAAAATTCAAAAAAATTGGCGATAAATCGATAAGATTATTTTATTGAAAGTAAAATAATTATAATAACTGTTTTTACCGAAACGTGCAACCTAATATATTATATTATAAATATAAAAGGAAACTATTAAAAAAACGCAACAGTTATAGAAAAAAACACGTAATATCATTAACTTAAAAATAAATTTAGTTTCAATTGGTTCATTGATCCTTACTTCTAATTCCTTTAAATGTCAATTTGTAAAAAATCGACTAGAGTGCGGATTAAAGTATTAAATAGTAATATTTATGAATACCAATCAGTTTATTTATTTTCTAATAAAGATATTTATTGTTTACATTTTAATCATTGTTTTTTAGTTTCATATTTTTCTGAACCGACAGCGACGTATGTTACGCTCACTGGCGTTTATAACAAAGTTTTATTTAATACCTATTCCCAACTTATACGTTAAATATGAGAGAATCCAAACATGGTAACACAAGCAAATGACTCATTTTGAAAACGAAAGACTACTCTATTAAAGCAGAATGTCTGAAATATAACGCCAAACTAAAAATAATGTTTTAAAGTAGTCGAAAATGAAATCGGTAACGTAGTAAATACCTTATTTAAAATTACCTATTTTAAAATCGCAATAAATATTATTCAGCCTATGTGAACAAGCTTGTAAAATGTAACTAGTTTACATATTTTTTATTTTTTGTGAGACCAGAAGTAATTTCGAAATCCCGATACCAACTTGAATGGAACATAAATATGACAAAGTGTTATTAAATTATATATAAATATTGTAGTCAAAAAGAAAATTTTGTAATAACTTTTAAATTATTAATTTTAACTGTTGCTATATTAAATTGAAACAGTCGATTGATTCGTTTACGAATTTCTCTACTTCAGCGAAAATATTGTAACACTTCTGGTCATACTTTGCGATGTATCTTATATTCTAGCTTATAAAATACCATAAACTCGCATGTTTTTTCATAAGATTTTATAGTACGTTAGCATTTTATAATTCTGATAATAAATTAATTTCGATAAGGCTTGCAGGCAGCATCGTAGAAAATATTGTTAGTGCTGAATATTAAATTTTCAACGGCTGTAGTCATGTGAATTCGGTTTAATCTAAATATTGCATATCTCCACAACTTTGTACCCTGACATGCAGCAACTAAATTTGTCAAACAATACTCCTCCGTGATAAGACACATATGTATTAATTCATTAAGCGGAACCTTTACGTTCGAGTAAGTCCAAATGACTAGCGTAAAACATATTCGCTGGATCTAATGTTTTTTTCCTACGCCTATTGGTTGATATTAATTTTGCTTTGAGCAAAGTCATTGCTATTTTTACTAGACACTAAGTTATCGACTGACGAATATAGATTTTTATATTTTTATCGGTATAGAAAGATTTAATGTCAAATCATAATATCATCGCATCTTTAGTAAATGTTATTTTTCATATTTCTTGAAAAACTTACTTGTGGAAGATACAACACAGAGAGTAGTTTAAATATTTTGGATCTTATTGTCGTGTATTTTATAATTTTTAGGATTTATAAGTTCTTTATATCAATGTGCGTAAAAAGTGTTATATTACATATTTTTAGACATCGCAGGGTGTCTTGGGATCATTAAAAGGGTGTCCTATAATCTGATAGATGATGTTGATATCGTAGTTACAAATTTGTAAAAATAAATTCGCCGCTGGACTAAAGAAAATGTATTAAAGTTGAAATTTTACTACCACATTCAAAATTACAAGACTACACTTTTCATTTATAAAAGGAACAGATATCACTATCAATTAATTAAATAGTAACCTCTTAATTCATTAGGTAATATATTATAGTCCTAATGATTTCTGTATCTAATAATTTCTGCTGCAAAAGTTAACCAAATTCTTAAAGCATAAAACTACAGTTGTACTAAAATTCGTCTATTAATTACTACTATAATGGATCTCCCTTACATGACAAGCTCATCACAATGCATATTCTCAATATCTTAAAAAAATTTAGACATTCATATTAAATATTTAGTTTATTGAAATACTACTTAATTAGCTCTGTTAGAATATTATTTGAGTATAATAGGCTTGATTGTCGAAAAAAATAATATATTCGCTAAGAGTGTATTCTTTGTAAATATCATTGTTATACGCAAAAGTATATACTTCATTTTCAAGAATAATTTGAAGCGTTTTATACTTTTTACTTGGCACACAGGATTTCGTTTTTTTGTAAAACTTCCAATCCACTCATCAATGAAGGAAATTTAAAAAGAAAATTAAATATCAATCAACGGGTACAAGCTAGTTGTACAAAATTAAAGAAGACCTGAAGATCTAAGAAAAGAGGAAAGATATGATTGAAAGAAGAAGAAGAAAGAAATCAACTCATTCCTCTTTCATCCGACTTCCTTTTGTACTGACAATCTAGAAGTTGACTCTATATTTCAGGGAAGCACGCATCAGCATGCAGACTTTACGTTATGGAGACAAGACTTCACTCTCGAGTCATATCTTACATCGATCACACTAGTTGTAAGTTAGTTACGTTTCTGGTATGTTCTTTTTATTTAATGAATATTACTTGACATTATTTAAGAAAGTTTAATACTATAAATTTAACATATAATTTTTAAAAGTTTAGAATTCCCACTGAAAGTATAATCAAACTAACCGTTATAGGATATTTCTAAGGTTGCTGTTTGTCAAAAATAGTAACTCTTTGCCTTAAAATTGAATCAAATATACCCCCTACATTACGAATTAACACCAAGATAATCAACAAAAGCGCAAGTAACCACATGAGTGATATCTCTTATGCTACTTAACAACCTATACAAAACAGAACATAAAATCTCCCACGTACTTATAGACCAAAGTTTCTCTAAAACAATAAACCCTCTCCTAATTATGCATACAATGAATTATACCTAAATGAAACACACGATACAGAAAATTAAATATTCCCCAATCTTGTAGATCAAGTGGAATTCCAAAACCATAATCATGGTCACCTGAAATCCGGTGAACATGAAAATTACCTTACAGACTCTACAGAGAAAAACATTTCATAGCAGAGATAAATACTTACAATTATAGGGAAATATCCTACATATGAATAAAAATCCCTCACTTCAACTTTTGATGTACACCGGTTCGAACCAATTATTTCTTTCGCCCTCCGTGCTAAATAAACATGTTATTGGCTTTTAATGTTAATGTGATATATTTACAGTTATAAATGTACACACCATTGACTTAATACATATTAAATAAATTTGCCAATTTTTTCGAATTCGATGAACCGGATTGCAAGTTCTGTGTATTTAAGTTGCACAATATATTTGACGGTCTAATAGGGCTCGACTTACTGGAAAAATTTCAAGTCAGCGTAGGCTTTCATAGAAAATTATTGCAAAGGTCGAAAGCTGTAAGCAATTCACATGTTTAAATAGGGCGCAAAAAGACTATTCGAATCCCTCGTCTAATCAAACAGAAATTTCAATCGCCCACGAAAAAGGCAAAATCTATATGCCATAAAAAAATTTAAACCAATGCTACACACCATCTGCAGTAATATATTTACTTTGAAGTAAAAAACAAGATACAATTGGAACAATAAGCTTAATTGTACCGCTTAGTGTAACGCCCTTAACAAAAAAAAAAATTCCAGCATGAACTTCGAAGCTAACAAAACTAACAATGTAACTAATATTTAAAACATAGTACGTCCTACTAGTACGTAAGTAAAACCAGTACGTAAAACTGTATTGTCACCTTATCTAAGTATTGTCGTCTAACCAGAATATTGTCGATAAACTGTATTGTGAAATATAATATAACTGGAGAATTTAACCGACTATAAGAGTCGAACTTCAAAATTCACTTAAACAAATCAGAAATCCTCCAACGAAGAATTTTATGTCACGGGCATATAGTAAGAGAACATATAATAACAGAACAGAGAAACCAATGCCTGGTTTTTTACAGTTCCAAGGGACTGTAAACCTAAATATGTGACAATAATTTCAACTTGATTCCTTCAGGTGTTTCATAGGGAAACGATATTGGCGGAATGATGGACTACGAAGTGATTCTTAAATGGTTCCTTTTTTCCTTTTGAGGTATGGACCCTAAAGATGGAGCAAATATAGAAATCACTTCCGCATATTTTAGTCGTTTGAGTGATTTATATGTCCAAGAGATATTAATGAATGAAAAGAATTGAACCTCGCTACTGATGCTTAAAACTTTGCTATAGGTGCCGTTTTGACTCAAGGTTCTATCGGATCTTTCTATGGATATACCCATCTCATTAAGCTTTGCGCACATTAAATAATAACGAGATCTAATATATTATCACTTGCCATGCAGTAAATGATGACGTGTCATATTTTTTTTTATAAAATTAAAACCACAAAATAATTACCTCACAATATTCCTTACTGTTGACTCATCGCTTTTTAAAAAATCACGACACTCCTAAAGTCTTTAAAAATGAATTGTTATTTTTGTACATGTTATACTAACGTATTTTTTGTGACAAATTCTAGTCTTGACCACTTTATTACTCATTCTGATAATTCAATAATCGACTACCCTTATATTAAAGGTTAATTTCTGGTCGCAATTCATGTCGTGTGGGCTACTCTAACGTAGCCTATATCCAGACTGTAATTTGTGTCTTTAAAAATTTGTGTCTCTTTTTCAAAATTTCTTCACATTTATAACTAACATCATAATCGAGTTATAAGAAGAAGATAATTCTGTTTGAGGTCTTGGATTAAACTTATATGTTATATGTTCCATTCGTACGCCAAATTTCATATAGATCATACTTCCATAATCAATCCATTTATACTTTTACCTTTATATTCATTTATATCACGTAGTTTCATTCAGTTGTGAAAAATAAAATTTCATGCAAATATTAAGAACTAAGCTTTGAGTTTATTAGAATAAATCATTTCAGAATGAGAATCCATGAAGATAGCGATACACATAAATTTAAGGGGAATAAATTACTCGTGAAATCAATGACACGGTACTTTTGAAATATAAAAAATAACGCCGATACAAAGTACCGCACGGAATGGTGATTTTTTTGCCACTTTTGATACCATACATTAGCATATTATTAACAGTCTTCAAAAAAGGAGACAGCATGGCACATCATATCACCGGCATTTATCAGCCAATTTGGGTTTTTCCGTTCCAAACAGTACTGGCACTATGATCGAGTTTTAAAGATAATTCTAATGATAATCTGACACGACACGACTAAGGACGGCATATATTTACTCTTTAGCAAAATCAGGGTATGATGATGGACGTATAAATTGTTAACAGGAACCCTTCAGAGATGAGAAGTCGAGTTTGGACTTGTTTTACTTTGCTCGACATAGCAAGAACGCAAGACAGTAAATAGATATTTAAAATGTATACGGGCACATACAAACTCATAAAACCACGATTTTAAGCGTATTCATTTAGCCTCTTGTTCCTTATGTTATTTTCACTTATTGATATTTGCAATCGATTTTTCAGCTACTTCCTTTAATCGTTTCCCAAACATGGTCATGTGTTCAGTTTTCACGATAATACTACATTATGATAATTTCAACGTTCAGATGTACTACTTACCTAAACCGTTAGGTTGAAGATGGGCTGTTTTTAAATTAGTCTTGTGGACCTCAATCAGAGACCTGTCATCGAAGTTCCAACTTAATCCTGATGCTGCTAAGTTACTGCTTGCCTAAATCGTGAGGGTTGAGGGTCTTTTATTTTTAAATCAGTACTGTAGGTCTAAAGCAGAAACTCGTTGTTCTCCGTTGAACTCCGGTTACGGATTCTCTCAAACGCATGGATTGGTTTCACTTGTATTGACTTAAGTAAAAAAATAAAAGTAAACTGGTTGGTAAGTATTTACAGGTACACAGAAAGGTATGAAGTAACTAAGATATTATTAGGCAAGTTCATACTAATATGGAGGTATATGCAGACTTGAAACACTATTTTGAAGCTAAAAGATGGAATATGATTAATGCGTTCGTATGGATGGACATATGCATATTTGTGGATGTGTACACATGCATGTATACGCAAACATTTAAGTTTATTAAACGCCACATATGTATATTCTAATTTCGGTAAACGATGAAAAAAATGAAACGACTTAAAATAACCACCAAATAAGAATCGCACTTAGAAGTATAAATTCGATCTCAAATGAAATGATCTCATCTGTGTGGCGTCTCAATGTGCTTGATAGAAAAGATAAGTACCGACTTGGCACAGACTCCAAAAATCTCTAGTGGTAGAAATATGTATTATTTATATTCGGAAACGAAATTGTATCCCAAAAGTTCCCACTGAGTACACGTATTTTCAATATTTTATACTTTGCAAGTTGGTTGTAGGTTGTCACTTGAAGTCGGTTCAATTGTTTTTTTTAAATTTTATTGAGAAACAAATAAAAAATCGTTAAAGAATCTACTTCTGCATTGCTACTTTTATTAGCGAACGATTATTAAGGACAAACATTTTCCTATTACTTTAGAAACTTAATTAGTCTTTTATTACAATTTTATTACGCAAATTTCACGGCGCCATCTTCTGGTATTAATTAGAGCAATATAACTTGACCAGGTTTAATTTCGTTTTACAGTATTATCAGGGTATCCAGTTTATATGGTGTACCTACCAATGCCAAACGTGAAAAAAACTTCAAAAAAATATTTACTTAATCAGCGAAATGTTGATTAATGAATACACTAAACTATAGATTCACGTGGACCATTTCTTGAAGAAATATTATATATATATATATATATATATATATATATATATATATATATATATATATATATATATATATATATACTTATTTATGTATATGCATATACGTAAATACAACTGTAAATTTTTTGTCACCTTAAATTTGGAGACTGTTAAAATGTCAAAATGTAATGAAAACATCTCTATATTTGTGTAATTCACTCGACGAAACATAATTTATCTCACAAGTCAGGTGTCTATATTTTTTAGGGACTTTGAATGAGTCCTTGTAGAATTCGGAGCTGTGACACCGAATTATTTATTTTCAAACGAATGATTTGAAATAAGAGAAAGAGAGAGAGAGAAAGAGAGAGAGAGAGAGAGGGGTAAACCAGGCCACAGTGATAGATTTTGGGAATAAGATAACGTTATAATTACTGTGGTTTCTGTTTTAGGTTTTTTATTTTCTTTTACATTTAAATTATCTTTAATTAAATTTTACTTTTACGATCGGGCTCAGTTGATTCAACGTAACAACTCAATAAAAAATATACGTCTGAAAGTTTCATATGTATTAAACAATTTATTAAAAAAAATAATATTTACCACAATAAACATTCAATAAATATTCTTGACCAGCAAGCTTTTTTATCATGAATTTCAGACTTTTTCTTAAATATATCCCAGGATCACATATTAAATATTTATATTCCTGTTATATAGCCTTAAGTTTACTATTAAATAATGTGTGCTATTTTCTGGATTTGATGAACTATTTTATCAAGAAGATTATTCTTTCTAACCTTTGGACGAGTATACCATAGGAGGTTTTTTATTATTAGAAATGTCACAAAATTTATTAAAATCTGTTTGAAAACAACCCCTATCAGATCTGTTATTTTTTATAGCACGTGGACATAAAACACAACATAACACGTAAATAAATATATCTTCTTGGACATAAACACGTAAATAAATATATATATTTATACGTAAATAAATATATTTCATGGACATAAACAGGTAAATAAATATATTTTCTTGTCAGGAAAATACCTTAAAAGTAAATTATGTTTACGTGTACACCGCGATTCGGTTATGAACATATAAGTTATAATTATAAGTTAAAATTTTAGGAAAACAATTAGTCATTTTGTCAAGATATCGAGTCATCCAGCTTCAGCCCAGCGAATTCAACGTCCAAATGATTCAACATTTCCAGAACGAAAGGTAAAAGTATATTGTGAATGCGTCCCTGTATGCGCGTGAGAGTGGCTTTTATCGGAATATTGAGATCGAGACCATTACAGGTATTATTTCTGAGTTCACTAATTTTATTAGAAGAAACTTTAAAACCATATCAGCAATGAATCATTCAGATTTCTCAACGTGCGTAATATCACTGGATAACGCAAACGAAAGACAATATTTGAGTTTGTTCGACATAAAATATTAAGTGATTCAATGAAATATTAGTTTCATAATTTTGTAGAGGTGGAAATAACTGTTATTTTCCCATACCTGTTATAATGAATAACATCATTAATTAATTACTTAATATCGTACCTGTTAAAGAATAACATGTCATTGGACATTATTGTGAATAAATTTTGTTCTATACGTTCTCAAACGATATATTTCATAAAGTTAATTTTCTTTCTGTATGTGGATACAAAATATGCATTGTAGCTACATGTGTACTACAGTCGCTATCTATATTAAATTCATATATCTGTTTCTAGCTCGAGAATCGCTAGTTAATTTTAATGCGGTTTTCGATAGCATGTAGTAAATTTTGTGAACAGATTTTAATCTATATTTCATTACTCTATGTTAAACGAAAGTCGGGCAATGGCTAATACATTGTAGAAATATGTTTCAAACCACTTAGTAATTAGATAAAATTGCTCAGTGGAATATTGTGGTAAATAATATTTTTACAGTGAGATTGTGATAAAATTTCCCTTCATATTTATTCAGCCTTAGAACTGATAACTTAAATAAAAAGCTGGGGTATTTAAAAAAATAACTATAATATTTACAAATATTAAATTTAAAATGTTTAAATCTAGGAATATAAAGATATCACTTTTTCATTTTAATTTTTAAATAATTTTTTTACAAATTGTGTATATAAAGACACGTGAGAACTTAATAAAATTTATTTAGTAATTGATAAAACAACGAATTGCATTATGAAAAATAGTAAAACAACCAATGCACGGTATAAATAATAAAACAACGAATTGCATTAAGAAAAGAACGCGCTATTTCTAGCTCTCTTTATTTAGACGACGAATGACATCCGCTCGTTGACAATAAAGCAATATAATATTTTAACATATTATCAAGCGTAATGTTCTTAATAACATAATGCGTTCCTTCTAATCGATAATAGGTATGATTCACATAACAGGTATGAATTTTAACGTTCTAATAACATATTATCAGTCTTTCGGTAAAGTTCGGTGTCATTCGGTGATGTTCGGCAAATATGAAACGAAGGGCAAGACGTAAAGAAACGTGCTGTCTCGCTCTCTCTTTACTCAGCCAGTGACGGCCATTGTACGGGCGTTACTTGACAATACAAACATAATATTTTAACATGTTAGCCAAGCGTATCGTTATTTAATAACATAGTATCTGTAAATCGCAATAACATAATATATTCATTTCCATAAATATTATTTTATTCACACATGTTACGTTATAATTCTGTCATCAATATAATTCAGTTTTAACTGTGATTAAGTACTAAGTCAGATTTATTTTTGTATAAAAAAATTGAAGTGGAATTTATTTTATTTGGTAATTTAGCCGTTAATCATACTGTCATGTATCCATCGAATTTTAGCATAAGTATGTATATATAGACAATTATTCACGTATGTGTTTACCTACGTAAATATTAAATAAGCCCTTTTCAGTGTCAAGATCAAATATTTTTACAGGAAAGTTTTTTCTCTTTTCCCCGGGTACAAAGCCGCGGGTTTATACTAGTATATAATGGATACACAAAGAAAGGTCTCTATAAAGAATTTCACATCAATTAAAGAAAATTACTGCTGCTGATTTATATTGATATTGACTATCCGAATAATAAGTTGAAGGACTTTTGTGATTAAAAATATTTATAGGTAATTTGTAGTATTAAACATATCCTTTTATTTGCAATTGTCTTCTTTGAATAAAAATTTTCACGTGAAAATATTTTCATGTAATCAATGTAAACAAATTTTCCAGAATTGCTATTACATCACACTAAGAATTAAGCGACTATATGTATTGTCTTATTCAAATACGGCTTACATTTATAAAGACAATAGCAATGTCCCGATGATAGTAGCAAAATACAGTGATTTTAAAGTAGTTTGCATAGGACCGTCTTAAGTTACTGTAAAACCTTTCTTAAAGTTTTACAATAACTTAAGACGGTTCCATGCAAACTACTTTAAAATTATTGTATTTTGATTTAAAAATACTGTATTTACTTTAAAATCACTACGGCATTTTTGTGTTAATGTGAATATTTTGCATTATACTTGCGTTCAAAAGCTATCTACTCTTTACAACCTTACCTACTCTTTTACAAAAATTTATAAAAGTAGAAGAATACATTTAAGAATATATTATCATATATTAAAATAGTTTTGGTATTTTCATTTAATTACAGTTGCTATAAAATATCGCGTCACCGTCGAGAGGACACATAAGTTCATAGACCTTATAAAATCGTAGCGAGCTGTGCTGCACGCAAAATAATTTTCCTAAGTAATATATATAACCCACGGAGGGTAAAATAGTTTCGTCAATTTTGAATTTTTTTTTTTAGACCCATCGTTACCAAAATCAGTATGAAGAGTTATTACGATTTTCATTAAATAGTTAGTGTATACTTAGCTGTATAATATTTTAGAAAACAGAATATTAGAAATAATGCAATTTTAGGTATTTTTACTGTGAACGTACGTTTAAAATTTCAATTGCAAAAAAATATTTAAATCATCGAAAAGAGGTAAGATTAGCTTCTTAGTGCCTATACTGTTTTAATTTCGACCCAATTCTTTTGGTATTTTCCCTTTGTAATTCTTGACGCACAATTTGTTGTAAATATTTGTCAACTCATACTCATCTTTTGTTACTACATTCCACATTTAAACTGGTAAATGACCAAATATATTACCTTGCATTCTTACTTTTCATTGTAAATTAATGAACATTTAGTTTTTGTCAGGTTCTAATTACTTTTTAATGTATCAGGACGTTTTCTTAACTCATTGTAATACCTTTTGCTGTGCAATAATAACTTTGAGTTTGAAGTACATATATTTATTATGAAGCACAAATGTCATATTTTAAAAATATTAGTCATCGGTCCACTGCTGGGCATAATCGTCTCTCAATGAAGGAGGCGTGTGACATTGAAGGAAATGTCCGTCATCGTGTAGTGTGTAGCTTCCCGCACCAGTAGCGCAGCTATTCATTACAATATGACATTTTAGCTACACAATTACAGATACCACTACTGCTTCGCTCGACAAGCCGCCAGTAATTGAACCCGCTACCTTGCAGTACTTCGCGTCTTCAGTGGTCTCTAGCCTATGATCAACGCGACGCCGTAAAATATCATAATTAAAAGAAAACTCTTGAATAAAAATTTTGATATTTTTCAGAAAATTACTGATTGAACTGGAAATAGAGACAGAGTCAGCAATCATATTTTAGAACATTGCTATTTAAAGCTTGTTAACTATATTTGTATAAAGTGATATAATCAAGGTTGTTGACAATTATACATTATTCAGTATTAATATATAAAAATTAAATTATTAAAAAGCAAAAAAAGTTTATATTTAATATAATTATTTACTTTTAAATTTTTTATTGCCAACAACATTTAAATGATTATATAATTCATATAAAACTTTTTCTTAATAGTACAAAATGTACTATTAAATAATAGAGTACGTTTTCTGAAACAGTGAATCATTTTAATAGGAAAAGAAACGTCATTAAGCACGAAAAACATGCTGATTTATTTGATGTTCGTGGCGATTTATTTAATTATTACATTTGGGCACGATTTATGGAAGCAAATATACAAGAGCCCTCATTATACAGCACGAAAATATTTTCCGCCTTCGTTGAATTATTTGCTGGGAAAATTTATGACGTAATACGTTAATTATCATTACTTACCGCTCATAAAGGAAAACTATTTTCACTATGTACAATGTCCCAAACGCTCACTTCTCCACTATACGTAGTGCTTCCCCAAATTATTAATATACTTTCAATAAACGGTTTATTTCTACGGCCATTTAACTTATTACCTGTTTAATTTGTCTAATTAGTGTGTTTTTCAATACTTCATGTTTCGATTTTTATTTAATTTTCTTTCTTTAAATTTCATCTCATGTCCTTGTCTAGAAATAAATCTGTTACAAAATAAGAAGTAATCTCCCCAGGCCTCTTTTCGTTATTTTTTCTCTTTGTTCTAAATTTTTTCATAAACTTCATTTTGAACTCGATGTATTTCAAAAAATAATTTTGACTGAACTGTGAAAGAAAGTAGTCAGCGTAGAAAGATATAGGAACGCGCTACATATATTCAGGGCGAGAACGAGCACATTTGTACTCATACATGCACGCACGTACGTAGAACATTTATAGAACTTGCCACGTTCGCTAATTCTGACATATATCACGTATGCCTAAAAATATTATTCATTGAGCATTCCATCTGACATAGAAAAACTTGATCCTTTATCAAATTATTTATAACATATATAATATATTACATAAATTAATACAAAAACTCATATTTTTACGGTTCCGTATCTAAACTAGGAATATTTACATTTTCTCCACATCCGTCTGTCTGTCCGTCTATATGTAATAGCCATGTTATTCGTATACTATAAGTGGAATGTATAAATACATATTCTAACACCTACAAACTTATGAAAAGAAACGTTGTAACAATTTTTAATAAGTAACCTAAAACTAAAGTGGGCCCATTTTATTCATTCGCATGCCAAGTTATATGAAATATGTTGGAATAGGTCTTTCAAAAATATTGGAGATATGTCATTTACATTTTTATCGATGTAGGGATCGGTTTACGAAATATTAAGCTTTAAATTGGTATTTTTTGTTAGAGTTACGTATCCCTACCCTTTATCAGCTATACCGCTATTTCCATGTAGTTGAAAAGTATTCGCAATTGTAGTATATGTAAAGATATTAAAAGAAAAATTACCACAGGTTGTACTCTTTACTTGTGTACGAGTAATAGTCGACCAACTTATGACATATGCTTGGATTTGTAAAAAAATTATAGGATCTTCTCACAAATGAGTTAAATAATCTGCAAAAATATTTTTCTGTTTTGAAATGTATATTTACTATATCTCTAATAGATATAATAAATATACTATGCAATATGTTTACGTAATAAGAAATAATATTATCATTTGAATATAGTTTGAAAGAAATACTACGTACGCTTGTTTTTATATACCTATGAGTATACGAAATGCTCGTAGTATGAGTTATATTCACATTTAAGGAATTTGTTTCATGAATAATACGATACTGGAAAGATATCGTAAGCTGTTAAAAAATGCATCTATTTTACTTAGTTTTTTCAAATACGTACGGCTTATTTCCGCCACTTCACAATAAGCATAACATATTCGAGGCATTGTACTCTCAATGCAGCGAGACGGAAAAGTAATTACTTATGCTTTCCGCCGTACCGTTCAGTGATCGCTGAGGGCAGCTTTACGAAGGTTCACAAGTACCAGACAGTTGAAAATGCATCGTTTAGAGTAAGGTATTTCTATTATTTTTTTGTTGTATTCTCATTTTCCTCTGCCGCCTTTTTATCTTCGGTGTGTATCACCTATCATAATATTTTAAAATATTAGTAATAATTTCATTGGTTGGTAACTACTGAACATCACTAGATTTATCATTTTATCAGTTTTCTTCGGAGTATATATCCAAATGCCAGTTTTGAATGTTTTCCTTATGGCACTTGTAATGATTTTTGACTATCTAAAAATTAATTATATGAATTATTATATTGATTATTATCTATATGAATTATTATATTTAATAAGTCTTCTTTCTTTTTTTTTTGGTTGAATCCAAACTATGAATCACGTTTTAATATATGTGAACATTTATGTGGAGTTTAATTTCGACACGTATTTTGAATAGTTTAGTAGGTTAGTAGTAAGTTAGTAGTAGGAGTTTAATTTCTAATCCAGGAGCTATATCTTAAGGTAGGAAGATATTGAAAATTACTTCGTAATTTATTAAGAAATTATAAAATATTTTTCAAATAGGTTTTCTAAAATAAGTTTTAATAATCAAATTATAATTTTAAGCGTATAGTATATTTTAGCTCTTTTTATTTTAACTTCCATATTGTATAATAGGCATAGAAAAAGTGTACTTTGCTAAGAAATTTGTTGTAGTATAAAGTCAAAAACTGAAAAAATATGTACATATATAATATGGTACAAATTAAACTATATCGGGTGTTTTTTGACAAATTTCCTGATTACATATATTTTTCTTTATTTTAGTTAAAATATTTTTGCCAGTGATACAAAACTCATCCCTGGAATCTTCCATAAAATATTTAGTATGTCTGCATGTTTCCACTGCTCCTATGCAGATATGCCTTCAATATTTTGTTGTGTTGTTCATTGGTATTATCGGTTAAGTAGGATGAACCCTTCATTATGGGCTTCAATTTGTTTGACTAAGTGTTTGTTTTCTATTTTTGTTTGATGGTTAAAATAGCTATTTATAATAATCAAATCATGAGCATCATTATTTTGAGACTTTCTTTCCGTCAATTTATCATCATATCCTAGTAATCCAGCATCCTTTGCTCAGTAGAATAAATTGAACTGAGAATCATTATTTTTAAGGTTACGAAATTTTAGAACAAAATACAAAAGTAATGTTACTTAAGATGAAACAGAATGATAATAAAATAACTTTATCACTTCTCAAATAGTAGCAAATATTAGATAGATATGAGTAGTTCTGATCTGGCATCACAAGGTTCAAATGATAAATTTGCATTCAATATAGTGAAAACATGTGGAACATTTAATAGTACTTGCAATTACTGTTAGCTACCTAAGTATATCATTGAAATAGTTATTTGTTCATATTAAATTAAGTTTACAAGTATATACTGGCATGCGATACCACTAACATATTTTGAAATGTTTCATAATTTCTACACTTAATAACATCATTATTTTCTATACCTTTAATAGGTAAAAATAATATAATAATTTACTGAACTCTAACATTTAGCAATATGTCACAATTTTATTTTTAAATCAATGATTATACTTTGAAAGTAAGTAGATTCTTTGAATGTAATTAGTTAACTAATTATATCATAGTTAGTACACCTTGTGAAGTGATGACAGATAATATAAGTAAAGATACAACTTGAGACTATTTTCTAATGAGTGGAAAGTACAGCACTGCTCTTAATTTTCTAGATATGTTATCTCTTATACAGCGCGGCTCGCATAATAGACGACTATTGTATTTTATAAGTGAGGTGCATCAATAATTTCTTATTTATTTCAATATTCCTTTCATGTTATAGATCATATGTGGAGGAGCAAAGATGGAGAAAATTTGTTATAGTAAGTTATTTATTTCAGGATATATTTTTATTAAATCATATAAAGACGACGAGACGTGGTGAAAATTAGTCCATATTAAGTATGTGGGTTAAATTAGATTGGATAAGGCTATGTTAGATTATATTAATTTAGTTTAAGTTAGGCTAGGCTAGGTTAGGTTAGGTTACGTTAAGATAGATTATGTTAGGTTAAGTTAAGCTATGTTAGGTTAGGATAAGAAAAGAATAGTGTTCTAGAACATTTTAGGTAAGTTCCAGAAGGTACACTCTCTTTTTTAATTTTGGCCTTGCCAATTCTGCCAAAATTTGTCCGGGTAAAAAACTTCATTGCACCATTTAAAGTACACGCAAAATCATTGATTTATGTGGACAGTAATCTTTGTTTTCATACTAGTTGAATATAAATAATTTTTTGACATATAACATTTGCATATCTTCTAGTTGTGTCCACCGATTGTGATGAAATAAAAACAAAATGTTATTTCAATAATCTCTTATTGTTTTTATAAATTTTAATCTGACTCGAGTCGGTAGCTCTTATTTAATGCGTTTAAAGTCTAACTCATAAAGAGACAAAAAGTACAGTTTTATTAAAGCTTCCTTTTACTTCTCCTTGTACCATAATTGCACGCAAAACAAGCACCAGCAAATAAACTTAATCAATTGCGAAAATTTCGATAATCCTTAAGTTAATTAGAATATATTTTTTGAGTTTTAAATAACAATTTATTGGCGGTGTCCTTGCAACGGTACACGTCACAAGGATACTTGATGTAATTATAGCTTAAATGTCGATAACATGAATATGTTTGGAGATATTTATCTTAATGAGATAATACTTTCATACTTTAAAACAATAGAATTTTCATAATAATTCTACTTTACAATAATGATATACTCGTATATAGGTAACGAAAAAAAATCCTTTAAAAAAATGATTGTACCCATATGTTCATCTGGATGAGCAACTATTATTATATGAATCATGGCAATTCGAGAAAGGGTGAAAGCTTTTAAATTGTGAGCATTTAATATTCTGGCCCTTACATCAATTTTAGGTCTGAATTGATCGTATTGTTTCAACGAATTACATTCTGTTAGTTATCCTAAAGATCTCCCTAAATAAAGGAGAAACATAAAACCGCTAGACTGAAGAAACGGTTTCCTTCGAAGATAAGAACAGTTTAATTAGCATATTTTTTAGAACATGATTTTGATCCAAATTGATTTGGTTTATTTGCTGAATATTAAGACTTATTTTTACATACATATTTCTGCTCGTTACATATTCTTATTCTATCTATTATATAATAGATGGGTACTTGACATATGATCAGTCTAAAAATGTTAAACCAAGTTTTGCTAGGGTAATGTAAGTTTTGCTAGGGTAATACAGAATACGTTTATTTATTTTTATTTATGAAATTTAACATATCTAATTGGTACACATGGTACACATGACATCAGATGAAGTAGTATCGTAGCATAAAATTATTGAAAATGCACGTTGATAATGATTTCAAACAATATATTTGTAGTAAACAAAATAAATACTAGAACAACGCTTCATTAAAACAAAACGCACGGTGTTCTTGATGTATTAGGAATATATTCTACCTCATCCGTACGTCATAATTATCTCAGCGAAAAAAAATCTATGAACCCTTCATAGGGAAGTTGTGAAGTACTTAAGTAAATCTTTGCTAATAATCCACCTGAAGATGTTGTAGTACAACGAAACCTAAGTCGTGGTAAAGAAGTTAAAGAAAGTAGAAATAATACTACATCACGTAGTTTCATTAATTAATTGTGAATATTGCATTTCTCCAAAATTAACGCCAAATATATTCAATACTTTAGTAAAGATATTAAAAAATTATTTCGTTGATTTTGTCATACAAAACAAAAATTCGCCAATATATTCGTTTGGATATTTGTCACATCTATCGTGAATTCCAACAAATCCAAGTATATTATAAACAAATTAAACATATTCTTAATATATTTCTGCTTTTTCTCGTTTCCTAATATCATTTCGAGGTATATACTAGCTCTGTAGGTATCTCAGGCCGGTTATTAATATTTTAAATTTCTAGAGGCGCATGCAGAGCAGATTGCATGAATCATTGCAAATCTATTTATTATTTTACGAATATCCTGCAGTTTTTAATTAATACATAAAAATGATAGGAGCTCACCGCTAGTAAGCTGCAGTGCAATGACATGTGTATTGAACCTAGTTGAAATTGAATTTTTATGCAATTTAAAAGGAACCGGACGCAAAATTCCCGGGTTGTAAGCATAAATGAAAACAGCAAGGTAAGTTGTCTTTTAAAATGTGCAAAAAATAATGATTCTTGTGATGTTAAGTTTGGAATCATTAAATGGTTCTGGTTTGTTTTTGCATCAGATCAGCGATACATCTTCATTTAACCTGTTACAAACTTTAACGTCTCGTTAACTCGATGTTCACTTATTGGTTATTCGTATACTAAGATAGACCTACATTTTTAGAAATAAAAAGACGATAATACATTTAGTAAGTCAGAAAGGAATTGTAACATCGACCAGGAAATATCATAAATTTTCCAGATTAAGAAGGTCAATGGTTAAGCCGAAAACGTTATTTACTGTTTAATAGCCTCAACTTGTCTCATTGCGGTTTGAGATAACGATATGTGTGGTCTGTCCCTAAAGGACTAGGTGGGCGCTACGTGCAGGATCAAAACAAAATAAATTCAAAGATTAATTAATAAGGTTCTTTATTTTGTGTAATACACAATTACATAAGAAAATATTACCATGTTCGAGGAAACGTGTTTACTTTCAAAGGAAAAGGGAACATTTTTTATATTACCCTTTCCTATATTTTTCAGTATTTCCTATATTAATGACTGAATCAAAATTGAAATATAATAATAATAAAAGTGTTAACTTAAATATCGAAGTTTACTTTTAGTGAAGAAATGATTAAATGTAGACAAAATGGATGTTTGAGATGAACCGAAAGAATAATTCACACGAAGTAAGAGTATTTAAACACGGAAATAAGCAAGGTATTATCTTAGCCTTGAATGAGTAATAAATATTTATCGGGGAATTTACAAGAAATATATCACGTTTAAATATAAAAATGTTTTTTTTTAATTTTGAAGAATTTCAATTATTCCACTTTCAAACTGTTGACCGAAACGTTTAACATTTCACGTATATTTCCATATCCTGTACGATCGTTTGAAATATAAACCATTTATTAAGATAGCTTCTAAATCTGTATTAAGATATCCACCTATGTTGAGTTACGGGTTCCGTAAATTATACTTTCATAAGAATACGTGAATGTGATGTATTTGTAGCGATTAAGAATGGACTCAGGTCTTATTGTATTTAAATATCGCACTCCAACATATGCATTTCACTGTACGAAACCCTTTAAAATTTAAAACACCGACATATATGTAATTAATAATTAATTTATCTAGATTTAAATATGGTCTTTTTATTAAATAAGACGAAGTTCCCACTTTAATAATAAAAAGGATACTATTAAACTGATTACAAAAATTTCTTTACTGTTAATCATACTTTGCCTTCATATATGATTTACCTTTGATTTGTCATCGTTACTCGTGAAGGAGTATCGGTTCATTTTATTTAATATAAGGTAAGAACTTTTCTATTTTACATAACTACATATACACACACCTTGCTTTGAAAAGCGTTATTTAAAAAAAGTCACATTCCGCTTTCATAAATTAATATTAGTAATGCAATTGTTACGAATGGATTCCACAAAAATATTAAAACAGCTATTCAAAATAAGACATTACTCACAAGTACTTATGTATAATGAATCTAAAAATATTAGATACATGTCAAAAGAATATTGTTGTGTTTTACTTCACATATAATAATACGTAGTGTTCGTTACAGGTCTGCTGCAACACGCCCTCATAACTAAAATATTGTCGTTTTATTTTCCAAGCAGTTTTGAATAATTATACGGGTATAAAAACGCAATAAAAGCTACGCTTGTCTTTGGGAAATTTCATGCGAAATAAGTAGTGAGTGATCGCTAGTTAGAATGTATACAGGGAGAAGTGAGTGGAGAAACAATATCAATATTCAGAATTGAGTGTCATTATATCCACACATAATGTTTTGTATACTTAAGCAATTAAGAATTAAGTTCTATTTTGAGCTTTCATTTAATTTTTTTTAAATAATTTCTGGACCATTATTTATATGAAATAAAGAAGTTTAATTATATTTTATATTTACTAATGCGGTGATCCAAAATGAATTTTGTCATAACTTACTAGAAAATATAAAAGCCAAATTTTTATATTTTTTTCAAAATATTCATTCAAACATATTTAGAAATCTGACGTAATAATTTTTACTTACATTTTATTATTGTTATTTATTAGGAAGTTTGTACTTTTGAAAAATATTATCAAACCAACTGTAAACTATACCATAACTAAAAAAAATTATTATCGTTTTTGAAATGAAAACTTCTTTTATATAAATATTTCATGAGAAAATATTTGGCCAGTATTATTATCTCAGCGTTAACACATTGGATTACGTATGGAGAAGCAACCGAAATCTGAGTTCGAATCTTGATGCCCGTCTTTTTTCTTGTGATTTTACTTTAGGGAGTATTATTTCGTTATTAAATACAAAGTAAAAGCAGTTTTTGTCAGACATTTGTAAAAAAATTACTTAATTTTACATCAGTTATGTGTTTTTAATGAATACGTATCAAGATATGGTTTAATGTAAAAAAATAGGAATGTCGCCGGTCTGTTTTGGAATCCCACTGTTCAAGTCTCCTGTTTTATGTTAGTTTTGCACAAAAATATTATTTATTAATAGAAAACTACATTTGACCCGCGTTCGGGGTATACTCAGTAAGCCCGCCTTTATAATGAAGACTAAAATTTTCGCTTTATGCACATGGATATTCAAAACTTTTATACATTATTTGAGCGTATTTCTATATATTAATTTATCGTACTTCTATAGATGTTATTTGGTACCGGATATAGTATAAAAAAATATTCTGATGTGATACAAATTCAGAACAGAATCAAATTATTCTAAATTGAGCCTGCGTAAAATAGAAGTAAATATGATTGCCGAAATGCCCAACTTGGTAACATTACATTTTCTTTTGACATGCAGAATATATTATAATTATTCATATATAAAATGCGCTACATATATAACTAACACATACCTTAATTTTTGATGTATTAGTTAAAGTTTTTTATTTGCAATGGGCTTGGTAAATTAAAATAGGCGTAATTTACATTTCTGTATTATTTTTTTAACTTTTTAGCAGTTATAATCGAATGTTGCAATATTTTTTTAATTGGTACATTTTGATTTTATTTGTTGATTATTTGTTTGGTTTAAGTTTAAGCTGAAAAATAAGTCTTGTAAAATAAGAGAAATATAAATATAGAACTTGATGAGGTTACACAATACTATAATGATGTGTCTTTATCAAATGTGTATAAGGTACCTTCCAATATGTTAATCTAACAATGCTTATACAAGGCCAGTTTTGATAATCTTGTATAAGCTTTGACCATCTATAATCATTAACCGATAAGTGAAATATGTAAAATAAGCACAAGACAAATATCTTAAATGATATAAAACCTCTTAAATAAAAATAGAGCTCGTATTACGAGAGTTCGAAATGCATGTTTGTATAAAAATAAGCGTCTTTAGTATTTCCATTCAACTAAAAAATAATTTATATTATTTTCTACTTTAATACCTCGAAAGCCATGAAATTTAAAATCATTGCTTAGTTTTTTCAGTAAACTTTAGGTAAATTTCTAATAAGACTGCGTTTGTTCATAATTTTCATTTTACACTTTCGGAGATAAGGAGATCCATATTTTGATTTACATTTTCAACAGTATATTCACATAATTATTTCACAATAAATTTGTGTTTTGGAATTCTTATAATTTGACGCTTAAATTTATTCCCCATACTCTATATGAAAAGGAAAAAAAAACTAGTAATTTTCATTTTTAAATTTTTAGTACTTGTTACGCAGCATGTTTAACAAAGCATTCACAAGATTTCTCCTCCCGGGAACGGTATTTACTAGTTGGAAAATCACTAAAACACGCGTAGCAACAGCGCTTGTGGTGTGCAAGTAATTTATAGCCTATTCGCATTACTTGATCGCCTATATTATAATTAAAATGAGAATATGAGTTCAGTATTTCTTTGGTAATTAGTTTCGTTTATTTTGTGTTAATTAAGATTTTACATATTGACAAGGCCATCTAACTAGAATGGCTGTGTTCAATAATTTTGTTTTCCACATGCGGCTATATCGAGATGACGATAACCCATGACTACTAATTTGAGTCTACAATTACTTTTCCTTTTGATATATGCTTTGGTTGATCCGATTTATTTCTGCCTGTAAATGAAAAACACGGCTTAATATAACCAGTCAGTGTCACACTTTTGGGCGAATAACAATTCAAATACAAAAAAATGTCTTCTCTAATATTTATCTTCGTAAAAATCTTGAATATGCAGACATAAACATTCTAACGTAATGTTAAAGTTTGTTTATTGGTCCTTCTTTTATGTCGCAATTTTTTACCCATGGATAATTGGCTTACCGGGAAATGATTTAAGCTACTTTTTGTACGGGAAAACCTTGTTCCAACTGATACGATAGTCCTAACTAATATTTTATAATATGCAAAAGTTGTAACGGAATTACGGATCAACGTGCTTTTTTGGACAGAGATATTTGGTGATCTAGAAATTATATGGGCTGCTTTCCAACCCAGAAAATTTTATCCTGATTGGTATTACAATTCTAAATAATATTTAAAATTATGTCTGTCACAACAGAGCAATAAATGGGAGTGATTTTCTGCACAGATATGATTGGTGCGCCGGAACCGAGTGAATCTTATCTTAACCAATGTTACAATCCTATCTAATATTTTAAATGCGAAAGTGTGCTTCTTCGTTCTTCTTTCATCTCGCAAGGAAGCAACAGGTAGATATTTTTGTATTAGACATTTTTAAAATAAATATATATATGTATATATATATGTATATATATATATATATATATATATATATATATATATATATATACATATATGTTTAGTACTGCGTCAATATTCATGTACATAAACAAGAGAGCTCGTAAATATATGTGTCTCGTCTATTACAGATATACCGCAGAAAATTATTTTTCGGTGTGCTTTTTTGGGCAAAATATCTTAAATTTTAAATATATCTAAAATTGTTTTCCTTTTGGAGGTTCTGCCTATGATAACGAAACTTATAATTATGATCCAGAAAAAGTTAAAATTATAAATATTTTGTAAGAGAAAATAAATTACATTTTGCTATTTAAAGGCCCAAATAGAAGACAAAAATATGTTTTAAATTATTCTGTCTCATATTCTTCAGAAAAATAAAAAATGAATTTTCTAAATACAAATTTGATAACTAAATGGAAATATGAGGAAATTTATAATAAATGTCATAATTACCATTCGATATGAGAGACATAAAACAAAAAAAAAATTTGTTTTAGCTCTAGGAATAAATACCAATAAGTATTCTTACCGTTATGTTTGGTGAAATTAGTATACGAAAGCACAAATGAATGAATTCATTAACGATTTGGTCATTCGTATTTTACATGTGAAATACTTGACATTGCTGGGCACGTACATGTCAAGTACCATTAATACCTTAATCCCATACGTAATATTCGTGTTGCTTTGAGCATTAAATTACAGCGAGATTGCGAAATGCAAAATTGCATCTGCCAAATTTTGCCCGTTCGTCAGTTTCCAGCGTTTCGTACTCGCGATAGGATTATCTAGCGCGTTGCTCTTTGTTTATTTATGTATGTCCACGCCGGTAATGTTTATAGCTTTGAACATGACAGGGCACGTATTGATTGTGACATATTCATATTCTTTATTCAATATGAAACGATTTTCACCATTAATGATCTGATATCACTTTCTTAGCGAATCATTCGTTTAGATTAATTGCATTATTGTTAAAATCGACTGCCCTTAATTCAAATATTAATCATCTGTCACATGTCTCTGTCTACACAATGAGAGCATATTGACTACGAAAAGGAACCCCATTTGACAGCTCATATGAAACCCCATATGGACAGACTATGATTCGTGAATTCCATACACGGGTCACGCTATATGTATGTGCCTGTGCATGTTCGTATCGAACAAATGAAAAATTATTACCAACTTGATTCTTTATTATTATTTTTCTTCCATTCCTACCTTGTCTTATTTCATTACTTAATCCCTTTCACATATTAATAAAATTATTTGCGAAATTGAATGTAATGCGCTATATGATTTTGGTATTTGCAATACATAATATCTTATACAAATTTGATTATTACAGTATTCGCATTGTCTATTACAATATTTCACGATGCTAACATATTAACAGCAATGTTTTAGTTGATTGGAGGAGATTACTCAAAAAGCAAGAACACATACGATAAAGAAAATAAATAAAAATTACTTTTTGCCCACCGAAAATGTTTATACAAAAAACAGCTAACATTTTGTTATTTAATTATTAAACTATGTCATAAGTTTATTTTTACCTTTTTGAGCCAAGAACATTCGCTTGCTTATTGAAACAAGACCGTTGAAGCTTAGCAAAGAATTACCTAACTGTAATTTTCATTTTTTCGACGAAAGTCGTGGATCATGAAACCAAAGCGTTATTTTGGTGACATTAATGACGGGCGTAAATTCCATCGTAGTGATGGTTGAGCTATTCTTCAGAGTAAAAATATGGGCATAGTAAAGACGTTTAGAGGACTATTAAAGACATTTAGAGGTAGTAAAGTTACTAAGTAGCATGGTACTGAAGCTACAAAGGGTTTTACGGAAAGAATCTATAGCGATTCATGAGGTTAAACAGAGTTGAATGAAAAATTGTCCCGAATTCATCGCCGCTAATGTCAATCGTTTATGGATTTTCTTAGAAGAATAAGTTGGCTTCAAACTACGCGGGAATACTGAAGTTGTAGATAGGCATTGTAGATATTTGTAACACCTACAAACTTATAGGAAACAATATTAAAAGAAGGAATATCATTTAATAGGTTTCCTACAATATTGGATGTATATCATGTACAATTTTTCGATACATGGGTTTGTTTACGAAATATTAAGATATAAAGTTTTCAGTTTTATTGAAGTTACGTTCCCCACCTCCCTACCAGTTAAAGCCCTATTTTTAATAACTAAAAACTATTTATAATAGTAGTATATATAACGTAATTAAAAGAAAAATTAATATAGATAAAAAAAGACAAAAAATAGGCTTCGCTAGTTTATGAGAAATAATTGACCAACTTTTGATATGTGGTAAGGTACTTAAAAAGTTCATAAAAGTAACTTAAATCTAGTGTAAACAAAACTTGTATTTTAAACTATATATTCATTATATCACTCATAATATGTTTACACGTTTACATGATGGAAAATAATATTATTTAAATATGCACCATGTTTTTACGCTTATTGAAGGCAAGTAGGCAATATATTTATATTGTGGAAAATTTATATTTGTGAATAGTTTAATAAATATACTATGTATACGTTTACGAGTGCTGAAATTTGTTTTTTAAGCAAGTTTTACTCGTTTCTGAGACGTCATTTTACTTTGAAACGACGTAATAAGTAAAGGAAGTGTAGCTGTTAAACAATTTGATAGTTTTTAATGGAAATTGATTATATCACATTAACGGCATTCAAAAAACATATCGTAAAAAAATAGTATTTTAGTAAATGTGAGTAGGTAATGCAACTGGATAAAATTTGGTATTGGTAGTTTTAAAAATTTCTATATTTTTCCATTTTTTTCTACCCATACAGGGTCAAATATTTTTCATAGAAAATTATTTAAAAAAAAGAGATTCAACGATTTTATAAAGACATTCTAAATTCTTAGCATTTTATAAATTGGTTAGTAATTGTCTTCGCAATAATAATTTGAATAGTGCACCACTGACTCAACCGTGAACAAATTGCGCATGTTCTTATGGCGAGAGCGGGGCTTAGCGGAAAATAAGCTGCACTTTAAGGGTTAATACATTATTTATTTATTTATCTACTTTAATGTATTCAATTGATACATATGGTGGACTTATTGCTACGAGAGCAATCTCTTACAGCCAACCATAACACCAGTCCAGCCCCGTTCGACGAACGACCGGGAATCAAGCGAGGGTCTCCGCGCGGAGCGCCGCATCGTCCTAGGCCGGATGCCTTGTGATCAAATCAATATAAAATGGCGACGACATTATGAGTTCAAAAATAGTAACAATTTACAAGCCGAACATTAAAATAATATAATAATTTGTTAATGTGATTTTACAAAAAGAACAAAAGCACAGTCATCTGTTTGTAGTGTAGTGCGCGTATACTAATATAAATAGTTCCAAATAGTATGGATACTACGTGCAAAGGCACGTAAAATCATTATTCTTATTGCGATATTGCTTTCTTCATATGAATCCGATGAAAAATATATGATGAATACCTATATCTTCTCATTATTCTGACTTAGTTGACACCTATCATCAAGAAAGTATGAACAATCTGCATCGGCTTTTCATCAACTGGACTGCACAACAGCCCTACTGATGATAGAACATAATATCTCATCGAACCAACTCAAACAGAAACAAGTGTCTAAACGCGCTTATTTCGCACAATTAAAATATTCAGAACGGTAGGAGTTGGCCTCACTGTCTACTATGTATTATCGTACATATTAAAATGAAATAAAATTTTTCAAAGCCAAAGTTGCAATGAAAATTATATTTACAGTCAAAATGAAATTATAAGTATCATATACACAGGGCTGTTAGTTTATTATAATTACTTTCTATGTAATTCATTTTTGGATGTACTGCAAACGTTTTTTTATACACTGCTTAAATTCGGAAAGTAACATATTTATTTTTCTAAAGAGAAAAGTTTTAGTAACAGATATGCTGATTTAGAAATAAAACAGACTTATTAAAAAATATTCTTCAACAAGCAAAACATGTCAAATATTAAATACCAATATATCAATTAAGAAGAAATGCTATTAAAAGTTTCTTAGAAGAGGACGACAATAGTAGAGTGTATCTGGGCAAGTGATATACAATTACGAAAAATAAAATAAAAAATACAAAAACGATATATATGTGACTCAATGGAGAATCTACATAAAATAATATAACTCTCAGATATCTTGACACTCACTGAAAGTTAGTTATGCATCATTCTGTTGTTTGAAACCATTTTGGACCATGCGGCCAAATGTATCCGACAGAGATACTTGTTGGTGTTTCTTCGACAGAGATACTGGAGAAATTAAATTTTCTTAAATAATAATAAAACTAAATATTATAGACAACCTATATGATTCATTAATTTGAGATAATAATTATCGTGTGAGTCTTGTAGAAATAAACCACCAGATTTTATAGAATTCGAAGAAAGTGTTTCAATGTTTACAAAAAATGCCTTACAAAGACTGAGAATAGAATAATAAGAAATAACAAACAGAATATAAAAGGGACCATAAAGGTAAAAATAGAATAGTTTAAAAAAATATGTTGGTAGAACCGCACGCGAGCGTTTTCACAGTTATTGTACCAGTAAGCGGTAAAATTAAGTATGAAAGTGGGTTTGAGAATCTGCCCAATAAGACCCTAAATTTTATTATTCTTCCTTATTTACAAGCACTTATTATATATATAACAATTGTTTCATTAGGAGTAGACCAAGACATCTCAGATTATTTCAGTGTTTTACGTGGATAGAAATAGTAAAACTGGTAAATAATTTCTCTATTAAAAATGTAAATTCTGATCGTATTATCAACACTCAGGTTACACAGTGGGAATGGAATAAATGAAGTACATCTCAGATGTATCCAAGCGACAGATAAATGTTCACTTCATATCATTTAAAACCATAAACAAAGCTGCTTGTTACATATTAATGTAAAATACCGTAAATGGGCCTTAAACATTTTTAGAACTGAAATTCCTAATTTTACAAATGAATTTGTTACGTTCAAATATATTTTGAACCATAATCACTAAACTATTAGCTAAGTTTGAAAAGTTGCTAGCATTAGATATAAGAAGTCGAGTGAAAGTTAACAAATAAAAATCATTAAGTCTTTGCATATGAAAATCTCTTATTTGTTTGGGCTACTACTACCTAAGTAATAATCTTCGCGACAAGTTCCAAGTCTTTGTCATAATAAGCGATTTAATTTATGAAATCTGAACAATAAAATTAATGAAAATACGGGCAGGAGTTCCTAAGATATGACACACTTTGTACAAGCAGACAATGTCTGTTCAACACTGACAGAACTTTTCAAATATCCTAACTTGAGCAACTTGTTTTCTCCAAACGTATTACAAACTAAAACTGGTTTTCATTTTAAACTTTTTTTTGTTTTACATATTATAATTTCTCTTTGAAGGAAACTTTTACAAACCGGAAACAGGGACAGGGTTACAGGGAACTTTATATCATAACCTTAATAAAGTTTCACACAAAACAGAATTATAAAACGAGTTGAGAACTTTCAGCTGGTAGGAAAAGGCAATTATTACGCTTCGTACCTAATTATGATCAGCTTTATATTTATAATTTCATATTATCTTATATTTTATATTACAAACATGCTTTTGAAGTAAAATTTCTTCATGGTGATTACTTACCTATATATGTACTAAATCGGTAGAATCGGTCTTTCCGTATTTTGAGTATATTTACGAGAACATTCTTTAGGAAAACTGACGAAAGCAACGGAATTTAAAATATTGTCTTTTGAGTTCGTATACTTTGATCTTTTCTCTTGTGTGTTTGTTTGAATATGCGTCACGTAAAAACTACTAATTCGAATGCGTAGTTTCGAATTCGTGCGAGAAAAAATAATTCACCTATGTGCATACAATTACGGTGTTGCATCCGTAAGCAACGAGCTACAATTTAACTATATTTCAGGTACATGTTAAATTAACAATAAAAGAGAAACGTTTTTAAATGATTACCGCATAACTGGAGAATTGTTTAATAAATGAAAATTATTCACTTATGTTTTTTAATAATTATTTAAGATCGATGAGTTTCCAAAAGTACCATAACAGGCGTTTTGTTATTTTTTATAAGAGTATACATACATTTAACTCCGATTATTTTGAAATTCGCACGCAATTTTCCACCCCTATTTTCCCAGCTTCACAAATTGAAAATTCGGTTCGTATAGGCTAAAAAATATCGGTTTTTAAAATGTTCATGCGTATAGAAAAAATATTGGTATCAAATTTCAAGTTTAAAGATTGGAATTTCCGTAATGTGTCAATTATTCAGTGAGTGAATGGTAATTGGCTCTTTATCCAATCCGGGAGATAAAAAATAATGCCACCGAAGAATTACACAATTCAAAACAATGTCTAAATTTTGCCTCGTAACTAAATATTCCAATACTTTTGTTTATTATTTATTTGTTATTCTTCAATATAACGATAGATTTAAAGAGCTGTGCAAAAAATATCTTACAATTATCATATTATGTGGTATATATACACACACACACACACACACACACACACACACACACACATATGTATATATATATATATATATATATATATGTATATAAATTATTGTTCTTTATTCAAGTTTATATTTTCCTTTGAGGGAAGGGTCATTCTACCTATTTCCCGAACTGAATTTTATTATAATTTTTTACATTTTTAAATACTGACAATAGGGCCAGGTTTATAGAAACATCTGGCTATAAACGTCATCTTGTTATATTTTCGTAGACTCAGTGCCAGTTTTTGATTTATTTAGGATAAGTTTTACTTGGTTTAAATAAATGTTACTGAATCTAATCTTATTTATTTCTTTTTAATAGTAAAAGTATGAATTTCTTTTCCAGTTAAAGGGTCCAGTATGAACTTAGCTGTTGATAAATTGAGCAGATTACAGTGTGGCTAAAACTATTTAATACATGTTGTAATCTGCTCAATTATATATCAATTTGCTCTCTTATCAATATTTGAAACGTTTTCTTGTAGAAAGTGTCTTTTTGTGTCTTCTTTCTGAAATATGATGTCTTCTTTCTGAGAAATTAATAAAATTTATAGTAGTAACGTAATATAAATCGTGCGACTCTCAAATGACAATTTAAATACAAAAAATTTAATATTACTGTCAAACAGAAAATAAACCTTGACCTTAAACAAAATTTCAACTTTCCATGCTAGAATAACATAATTGTTTTAAACTAATTCGCTGTCAGTTTTGTTCATTAGATAACTTAGCAATATAATTCCAGAACAGGAGACTGTGTCTAACACGGAAAAGTATTAAATAAAATTTATTTAAGTTTATCGATAAATCGTGCCCCATATGAATGTGACTTTGCACGTCAAAATTTATGAAGTTTCAGATTACCTTATTAAATTATAGGAGTGTAATTGGTTAAATAACTTTTAGTAATTTCTATACTTATTTACTTTGTTACACAGCGTACATACCACCTGTGAAGTATGTATTTTTTAAATTATTATTTTGAAAGAAAGACAAACGAACGACAAAAGCCTATAAATAAAAATGAGACGTTCTTCTACATTTTTTAATTAAATCCAGATCAGCGAGTTTGTAGTAAAATAAATTATCAACTTAATTATCCGTAGATAAGAGTTTAATTTTTTCAACATTTTTTATTAAGTCACTAACGAACCCTATTTGAAATACACTATCCAAAGTTTAAATTATTATAAAGTCCTTCTCTCAACACCACACATTTTTTCCAGGTACCAAATCTGAATATTAAGATATTAGAAGCTTGATCAAAAATGAAGGGCCTTTTTCTATTTTCCATAGACTCTAATTTTTTTTACCAATACAATACATTTTTCCCCTTCGCTTTAGTTTAGGTGGTTGGGAAACTTTTTTGAATAATTGAAATAATTGAATCACACCAACCATGGATTTAAAAAAAGTTGTGAAAAAAAATTTCAAGAATGAGGAAATTCGGTGAATTTAATATGGAATCTGTTGTAATTATGTAATTATGATCGTTTTCTTTACTCAAACGTGGCTAATGGAAAAGGCGGTATATTTTGTATGGACGTAAAATATATTTTTCTATGTACGTAAAAAACTGTTTATATTCCGCGCGTCATCGTTTTGTAATATGTATTATATCTCTCAAGATATTATTTTGTAACAAAAGTTTTCAGTTCCAAATTCAGAGTTCAATCGCATCTCGTATTCCACTATCAGTTGAAATCAGAAACACTTCGTTAATAATTTAAAATTAAAATGGTGATTAAATTCAAAATCTACGTATAATATAGCCCAATGGTTTGTAAAATTTATAACTAAGAATTTTCCCCATAAATCATGTATGGTCAATTCATATACAGCTATTGACGAAGATTGCACGAGAAGATAAATGTTATGCCATAAATAGCCCAGAGATAAATTGAGAGACTACTAAACGGAAACTTAATGTTTTTGTTCGATATTTTATCTCGTAAATAAATGTTCCTGTTCCCCTAATTTATGACGTTATTATTTTTTACGTCATTTTTCCTACAAATTTTTTCGTAGTTACTTTAAAACCATTTCAAGTTTATATTTTATTAGGTAATTTATCTGTTATTATTAAGTTCAAACAATTACTTCAGGGTACAAAGGGATTCCACCAGAAGAAATTTGTACAAATTAAAATAAATCGAACAAGTGGATGGGATAATTTTCTTTTAAAGTGATTGTCGATCTGAAAATTAAATATTTGATTAATAACTTGCTATTTTCTGAAATTCATAAAAAATTAATTTCAGGAAATAAAATTACTTTAGTAAAAACTCTTCCCCAAATCGAATGCTTAATAACTTTATAAATTTAATGCGCACCATCACTTGGCTAACACGAAGGCGCAATAGTTGACTGCTCTAAGCGTACCTTATACATGGATTTAGCTCGAACTTTAACAGTGAAAATTTCATCAAAACTCCACTCTGTCAAATAAAGATTTTTAATAATTAATGTTCAAGTATTACTTTAATGCACACAACACAATTCAATTTGTTTTACAAAAAAGAAGTTTTGATTTACAGTTTCATTTATTTAAATGTTTTTTGACAACCCATAGCTATTGAAACTAAACTCAATCCATTTAAACAATCTCGTCAACTTAAAGTACTGTTTAGTTACCCATAAATAAATATTAATTTCGTTACGTAAGAAAACTTTTGGAATGGATAGTTTTAAAATATTACCGAAATAAAGTGATACACTGATTCGTCAAAAACACTAAAATATTATTTTGGGAGAAGTAGGCCTGGAATGATTTTTTATTGTAACGCCCCTATTTTTAAGAAATGCATAAAATGCTGACTGTCATTTAAGTTTACATCTCATTTCAATTGTTTTATAAGCAAAGTGTGTTAAGTTTAATTAACAATAATTTCTCAATGATATTTATTACCTAATAGTGTATTTTTTATGGAGAATAAAATAAATTACGGACTGAATAGGTTAAAAGATGATACTGAATCTCTGAGTGATATCCAAGAGATAAATAATTAATCTTTAGGTTTACTAGTAAACTACAATTTCAAGTCCTTGAAAATGTTATAAAAAATCAGTTTACGGAAAACCTTAGAGAAATACTAAAAGTAATTAAAAAGCTTTATTTCGTTTCAAGTTTCCATTTAAAAGGGATATTTTTTGTTAGTGAACTTAATTCATTTTAATTTACTGATTGAATTGAATTGTTATCGAAATGTTAAAACAAGTAGTGTATTAAATGATGTTTCTTTTTATCTATGTATACAAAGAATGTAAAAACATAAAGATTTGCTTAATAAATTTTCTGTGACAATAATGACATGACTATTTATTCGTATGTGATACGCTAGATATGTAACTAATTTAATATTTTAATAATCGTATGGATTCAATTAATTACTATCTCAATAACTTTGATACAAACTAGTAAAATGATGAAATTCTCGATCAAATATCTTATTATTAAAATGTCTTATTGATCAACTATTTAATTCTTAGAGTATATATTTAAGCAACAAAAACTAAGATGGATGCCAACAGAAATAATTGTTAAAAAATTCCCACTAATCCCACTAAAAAATTCCATATAAATATTTTTCTTATGTTGGCTATTGAAATACATGCGTATTATATTCTTTATTTATATGTTAAATTTTAAGTTTCAGCGTCAGATGATTTCTGTGTAAATCGACTGTGATGTTGGGACAGATATAGTGACGTGAGTAATCTTCCAAGGATTTCGTTTTTCCTTTTGAAATACGGAACTCTTAAAATATATTTATTTTCACAATGTAGAATGTAAATTTAAGATTGTTAGATGTTTCCACTTCACGGAACAAATTTATCTGATAACTAAGTCATTTTTATCTTCACGAAAATTTCATGCATTCTCTTTTAGTTCAGATTTTGTGAAAGCTTATTCGTAAAAAAGTTTCATTTTTCAAGTCTCCGAATCGCTCCATCATCTCTTCCATAAAAAACGATCGCTTAATAAGAAATAATATCGTCCATGCTGCCTAAAGTTTTTTGTTGAGTCATCTTTATTATAACAGCTTTAATTTTGATCCGCAAATATGATAACCATTTTTTACAGGTTTATGTAGCATACCGCTTATTGAGGTTATCATGGAGTGAACTATTTTGTAAAGTGTAAACTATGAGGAAAAAATTATATACCATAAAGAGTTTTATGATCATACTTTTAAAATAATTATAAATATGTAAACCGTTTAATTAATGATAGTATAGAAAAAATTAATTTTTAATGCAAAAAATAATTTTGCGTATTGTTGTTTTACAATATGATAAAGTTTTTAATATGCGAACTTTTAATATTAAAATATTTAAATATTATAAGAAGAATTTATTTGCTTTGCATCGACTGTCTTAAATACTTAAAATTAGTAAAATAAAGGTTTAGTTTATTCTTTTAGTTTTGCTAATTTATGGCCGAGATTATGCTCTAGTATATTCTGACTCAAATTTTTCCAACACTGCGATAAGTTATTTTTTGCTTACTTTACTTTCGTGCTGTTAATCGCCATACTAAATACGGTCTGTGTGGATTAAAATGTTGACCAGATATGGAAGCAAGACTTTAAAAGTTTCAGTTTGAGATATTACTTTTATTTTAATTAGACGTAATTTGAAAAAAAACCTGACTAGTACCTAAATTTTTCATTAATGGTATTTTCAATTATTGCTTTTTAAAATTTTTTTTACGAGTAATGCTTTTAACGTAGTAGTGGTACAATTTAATGCAAACACTGATGAGTCGATGAATCCAAGTACAGAACTATCACTTATATGTCAATTTTTTCAAAAGATAATGATTTTGGAATAATATATATATTAATACGTGAAGATAAATGTTTGTACCCCTTTTTAAGCCTATTATGTGCACGGAGGAGTAGGAAATTTGGTAAGGCAGTTAAAGTTTATATGGAGAAGGAGTGCAGATAACTAAGACTTTTATTTAATATATGTTACAAATACATTAAATTATATATTACAAATACATTAAAAGATTCATTGTTTATGTTTATACTATCAATATCAAACAGATGATAGCCTGTGGTCAAACAGTCAAACAGAGTAGAGCTTGTAGCCAAATAATTTTAAAAGTCAGATGAAGTGAATGAGTTTCAAGCTTTGAATTTTGTATAATTTGAAATGTTTATTTTTCAATACTCTGAGGAATGTGTGTCAAGGCGGAGAAGCGATTATTTTATATTTTGTGTAATAAATATCTGTTTTTTACATATTAGTAAAAAACAGCTTGCTTAGTATGCTCTTCCAAAAGAAAAAATTTGTAACAGCCATTTGAATTGACTTCAAAAAAATTATATGCACTGACAAAGAACCTCAATAAGGTCCACACATAAAAAAATAATAAATTGCGGTAGAATTTTGATCAGTGGTCATCTACTAGTTATATATTTTTATTAAAACATATAATGTCTTATATATTTTTCATTTCTATAATTGCAGTAAACCACAAACATTTTTCAAATAATTTGAACCGTTCATGGAAGATTGAAACTTTTAACGTCTTTCTTCCTCATCTAGTCAACGTGTCAGTTTATTTTTATTAAAGAAATAACAAGTTTCATTTAAGTTGAATCGTATGTATAACGTCTTGTCTTTAAAAAAAAGTTAAATTTTCTAAGTCATTCAAAAGAACTCTGCAACTTATCTGCATTTTGCCGCTTTATATTTGTTTCATTGCACAATTTACAACTACAATATTACGATGTGCCTTCCTAAGGGATTTATAGATAGTTGCTGCATGTAATAAGAATTATATTGAAGGTAATATTTTGTTTTATCTTGTTATTTTTTATGATATTACCTTAAATGTTTACAGAACTTTGTCATACCATTATTATTTCAACTCACCTCCTTTTTACAATAATTAAATTTAACTAAGCAAACTTAAACTAAAAACTTTGAAAATAAATTAATGAATATACAGCTGTATATTTGCATAAGTTAACTTAATACAAGCGAATACGCAATTAAATATTCGCGTAATTAAAATTTAAATGCTATCTGAAAGGCGACATGCTCGTGAAAAGTAATATAAATCAAAGAGGAATATAAATTGAGATATGTCTTAACGGAGATTCATATAAAATATAAAATGTTTACCCAGCGCGGGTCACCATTTCTCAGAGATAAATTTTGGTTTCATCTTGTGATCGCTAAATATTATTAAAATATAGGAATACAATCGTTTTCGTATATTTTATTTGGAAGTGACTTTTTCCTAACAACGATTTGAAATTATAAAGAAGCAATTCAATTCATTTTTATTTAAATTCTTATAGCAAATTCGTATTGTGACTTAGGCTTTGTCGGACTTAGCGAAAGTAGTCGATATAAATGACAAAGCAAATACATTGACTATGTTTTTACATAGGATCTTCGCTTTGCGCTCTCGGGGTCATCTTATCTCTAATAATTTACATGGTGTTGAATCTTCATTTCTTTCTTAGAAATTTCTGTTGTTGTTTGCATTCTTATTTTATACTGAATCTTTCAAAAATATTGTTTAAGTATCGGCCAAAAAAATTACTGTTTATTGCCGGTCATTACCATTTTCTGTATCTGTACCGTTATTCGCTCTACATAGCTTCCATAACCTTAATTTTCAAGAAAGATGAATTGCTAGTTATCCTGTATATAAGTGTTAGTATATTAATTTGCAAACCCAGACACATGTGAAAGAATTTTGTACTTTACCTATACCTATTTTATGTGCAAAGCTGAAATTTATATTATCATGTCGGAAACTACCATTACTCCTCAAAGTTTAGACTTACTAGTACTTTAAAATAAAAGGCAGATAAAGTTGAGGAAAATACTAAAGGGAGAAAAAGGGACCTTAATACTAATATATAAATGACACTATACTAATGCTTTTGTGTCTTGAAAATGTTGAACATGTATGGCGAATGCTTTTTCCTCTAAAGTTTTTCTTGATACACATGTAAATGCTACTGTGATAAGCATAATCTATTGGAAACAGTTTTTTACAGCGATAATAACAGCATTTATTTAATAAATTTAAATTTATCTTGCAATCAATTGAAGGCTTTTAGACAGTGCCTTAGTCTTTATTTAACACAAATATGAATTAACATTAATAAAATTGTTGATGTTAAAAGATAAGCCTCATCAAGAAAATTAGTGTAGGTATCTAGATTGCATTTTCAATTAAACATCTGTTTACATCATTAAGGTGGCAACAAAAAGTGTCACACTGTTATTTCGGGCCTATGTAGTCGATTGTAATAGGCGCTTAATATTTTTTAAAACGAAATGAATATTAGTAGCAGTATCGATTTAACACTCAATTTCTAAAAATTTACTCAAAAAATTACATTATTAATAATAATGTAATATAAAAGCGGCATAATTATTTTTAGATTTCTAAAATGTAATATAAAAGTGGTAAAATCATTTTTAAATTGCGGAAAATATACAAAAAAGAATAGAGTAAAACGTTTTCATTTATAGCGATCCAAACTTAAGGTAAACTAAAAGAGACTCAAGAAAAATACGGTAACGGTAATAGATACGGTAACGGTAATAGATACGGTAACGGTAATGGATACGGTAACGGTAATAGATACGGTAACTGGTATGCTATCTGAGAAAATTATCTAAATTTGTAAATAGTATTCGAATATACTTCAACTAACAAGAATGGGAAAAGCTACTTTGAGTTTCGAATTTTATTATGTCAAATTTTTTTTTATTTTTATAAAATATAAGTTTCATAAAGGTGAGTTAACAGTCTACTAGAGTTTTTAAATATACACAATAAATTTAAAAAATTGGTTTTTCATTTCAAAAAATAAATTTGTGGCGGCTTAATTAAAATAATTATATGCGGGTTAAACGGTGGTTCGCAGATAGATTAAAATAAATTGGTTTTAAATAAAGAATGTTTTCCAAATTTTCAACCAAAACGTCAAGGCAAAATTAATAACGATATTTGATTTATTTAATGTTGGTTCTGGAAATTCTGTACGCAGGTAATAAACACAAATTCTAAAGAATACTATTCCTAATGGTGATTAAAATAATTGTATTTAATTTTTATGGGAAATACTTATATTTCATACTCATGAAAATTTTTATATTTCGTACTCATAGCAGGGATGGACTTAATTCATGGCAGTAAATTTAATAGTAATAATTTTTTTGACAATGATTATTTTTTAAAATTTATATGGAGAATCTTTTCTGAAATTACATGATTTAAGTTACAAGATTTTACTCACTGTTATTTTTTCATAAATTAGTCAAACATAATGTAATAAAGTATGTAAATTACGTCAATCAGGTAAGACCAGAATTTACAAGCAAATCATAAATTAAATGGCCAATTAAAACTTTTAAAAAGTAAAAATAATATAGTTTTATTATTTTTAAAATTTTGTCCAGTTCTAAGTCCTGACTCGTTGAAACATCATTAGGTAAAATAAAAGTTTCAAGTTGCTAGTTTCATACCTGATAGTATCCATCACCCTTAATATACACTAAGATACATAATGCAAACGTTGCTTTCTCACACTGCAGGAGGCTAAATCGGAATAGTTTTTGAAAAAAAATGATTAAATAAAATTTTATCTCATTAATAACAATCATATTTATATCATTATGATTACCAACGTAGAATATGTAAAACATGCTTCTAATAAAAATCACATAACGAAAGCACTCCCGTACATCGTACGAATTGATAACCGTACCGTAATTGTTGACTAACGCATGAATTTCTTACGTAACTCACTCAACTCATAAAATTCTCTTGGAGTTTAACAAAAGCTTCTGCACGTTACCGAAAACTTTTTGGTTTCATCATTTGCTCGACTCGGAATTTAAGTTAGAAGACATTTAATTATTCTACCCTACGAGGGACACGCAACTTTATTGAAATTTGAGGCAAATTACTTACTTTTTACTTCATATAAGCTTTTAATTACAAATTATTGGACCTTGAAGGATCAAATACAAAGTTTAGCGTGTACGTTCCTTTTGGATTTATAGTCTGTTTATCAATGTATATTGTGTAAATACAAGGAAATTCATTAAAATGTTTCGTCTTAATCTTTTTATTCTTTACTAAAAGGAAGAACTTTATATTTTTTAATAAACGTTTATATCTCAAAATTTTGTTGCAGGTATTTATTTTCAGTTCGAAGCATCACGAAAGATAGAATGTGGGCTGTATTTAAATGTAACTGTAATCATTTCATGTGTTAACATTCTACGGCGTGGTTGAAAAGGATATAAGTTTCGACTTCTTAATATTGGTTATTTGAATATTAACATATCTATAAATAATCTTACTCATCTCTGGTTAAAATTAATTTTAAAGGTTTTAAAGATTTTCCCATAGAAAACATATTTTTTTAAACGGAATACCCGTAGTACAATATTGTATAGATTCTTATAATGCCCCATTTACTTTTTTCGTTTTCTATTTCCAAATGAATTAAAAACAGTGTATAATGATACCCAATCATATATTACAGCGTGGTCTTCACTTTATCGAACTAACACATGACGAAAACCAATGAATGTCGCAATGGACATAAAGCGGAATCATAATTTGAAAGGCAATTTTATAAACAAGATTTTATTACCCTTATTTGTTGATAAGTTTTAGAAATAAATATTTTGCTGTAAGCAAGCATTTTAGTTTTCATATATAAAATATGCGTCTGAGAAGTAACATGTAGAAACTTATGTCTTCCATTTTTTGGAAGACCACGTTACCAACTATTAATTGATTCAAAATTTGTTTTCGTGTGTAAGTGATATTATACTTAAAATTCCTCTGAAATGGATTATAAATTCCTCTGAGAATTTCTATTTTAAAAACAAAATAAATTGAAACATCATAATTAGATAAATACGTTATTTTACATATTCGTTCAAAATTTGCCGTTAAGATATGAAACAGTCAATATTTTTTTACCCCTTTGTCTCTAACTACCACTTAAAAAGATTAAAATATGTGCTTGGAAAAATTATCATTTTCATTTTAATATTATTATCGGCGTATAAATTTTTTAAATATTTAATTCTTTGTTAATATCCGAATACACACATGTGAATAATAGTCTCGTACGTTTTAACATTATTGAGTGAGTTTGATTTTTCTTTTTTTTGCTGGGACGGTTTCAATTGTCACTATCGTTGAATTGTAAAATTATAATAAATTAGGATATAAAATTAATGCAGTAAATTATAAACAGAATACTTTAACATTTTTGCAACTTTACGTAACACCCATTTCACAAATTTTTCTTTTTTCATCCTCTTTTAGCAATCGTATCCGAACCCAAAGATATATTATTCAATGAAAAGCGGGATGTGTCGGGCCTACAAAAAGGATAATAAGAATAACTTCCGCGTCTTCATGACACTTGGTCAGTTCTTTTGACTTTTCAGAAGAAAGTCAATGCGACAAAAATACTTTACGGTGAGTTGTTTTTCTTCTTGTGTGAAGCATCAATTTCTGAATTTTCTTTTCATTTCCTTTTTTTCCGCATTCATTTCAAGTCATTTATTTGATAACAACTTTGTTTTAGCATAATATTTCCGTCCCATTTCATGTGGGGAAAGATCCATTTTACTTTTATTTCAATATTGATAGCTATGTGAAGTTGAAATTTTAACATCGTATATTATTTAGAGTTCAATAATTTTAATATGAATTTTTGTATGAATATGAACATAAAACACATTACAGTTTCGTCTCGATGGTTGGACGTTCAGTTGTATGTCATAGCCTTTTAAAGTCTATAACGCCTAACTGAAAATATTTATTTAAATTTGACATGGCTGTGTTTTGATAAACCAGAACTTTTCTAGCAAAGAAAATATACCATTTTATTTTTCGATGCAATTAAAATGTCGGAGTAAATTAACCAAACAACTTCTTTTTGAACTCAACCTTTAAATGTGAGGTGTTGTTATGTAGAACTTATTGAAATAAGAAATACGACCATTTGCACTTAATGTGAAACTCTCTGTATGAGGGTTCCGTAGACACTTAAGCTTACATATTCATGTAACACTATATTAACCTAGTATTTTTATTAAACCGTTAACAAATACTGCAATCTTATTTCTCACATTCAATATATTTTCTAGTATATCTTTCACATATTTAAAATTATCGTGAGTGTTAAAAAATTATAAAATTTATAATTATAACTTGCATTATTTTGTAGTAAATACAAGAAAAACTTTTACAATAAACGACGAAACAGATATTATTCTTCATAATGACGACTTTAATAGTTTAGAAGATGCTGGAGGGATGAAACACTTTTATATCTGATATACTTTATCTTCGGCACTATCTTACATAAATTTTTTAAATAATTTTAGGATTCTTATAAATTGCTCTTTTAAATATTATGTCATATAATATAAGAGATTAAAAGAAAATATAATATTTTATTTCCATATCAAAAAGTATAAAATCAATATGTTTTAAGTGTTAAAAATTAAGATAAATGCTTTTTCCATGTGCCAAATTTCAAACCCATATGAAAAAATATCATATGCGTTTGAAAGAAAGTTTTTTTCACCCATATGAAAAAATTTCAGAACTGTCTTAAATAAAATTCTAAAATATATAGTTTTGGAATCCATAAGTCTCTCTTTCAAGTCATACCAGAAAGAAAAATAAAATTTAAAAAAAAATAATCGAGCATTTTATTTGACCGTTTTTGAAAATTTTTAGATCAATATTTTTGAGGGTCAACTTTTATTAAGGTATATGTATGCGGTTAATATAATTAATCGCTACATATGTTATGTTTCAACTTTAAATGCTCTGTGAGAAAAATGGTCGCGACAGACGGACAAGTGGATGGACGGACGAACATGTGAGTAAGCGTTTAAAAATTCTATTTTTTTTTTGTTATATTTGTATAAAAGTTGGTGTATATTTTTAATTTGATATAAGAATGGCCAGGGAAGTGGTCGTTCTTAAGGAATATATTAATGGACTTAATCATGAGTATTTGAGAATAACATACATACGAATAGGTCAAGGCATAGAGTTCTCCAAAAATTGTTAACCAACAGTTAGTAGTTAAACTTGTCTGAGCTTTACTTCAAAATCTGATAGATAATTATAAGTTTCCCTTCGTTTGAAATCAATGTGGAAATAACTTCTAGATAACAGATTTATTTATGCCAAACGTATGCAAATATAACTGAACTGTTGTTAAAAATATGAAGAAGTAAGCATAATAAAAAGAGGGTTACCTTTACGAACGCTAAGAGCAAAAATATTTTAAGTTCCATTTTTGTTCATCTTCGTTCGACCTAATTTCACGTTGGTGAACGAATTGTTTTGTATTGATTTCATTTTTGGCACATTCCTTTTAAAATTATTTTCATATATTCTCTTCAAAGTTTGAAGCTCTAATAGGTTAACGGAAATGTAATATTTTTTATATTATTATTGCGAATATTTTGTCGTATTCTCTCTTAAAAATATTCTAAGTAAATAATTTAAAATAAATAATTTATTTTTAAGTATTCTCATAACTTTTTTGAAACATATGTAAAGAAGAATAAGATAAAATATTTTCCAGGTTTAACTTTGTTGAACTTAATTTTTTTAATATTTACTTAAAAATAAAAAGAAATTTAAGTTTATGAGCATTTAGCAAGAAACACAGATTTTGCAAAGAGTTGTAATGTTATTTACAAATATCTTTGATGGGATTTGTATTATAAAAAATATGTTTATTTTAAATGTACACGTATTCCATAATGCCATGAGATTTTCTTTATTAAAGGAATTGTATATTAATCGAGCCATATAACATATTTCTATATCTTTAACATAGCAGGTTCTCATTTGAAACTATGAAGTAGTTCAAATACTTTATAGAAAATCCTTCTCCGACCATCGGCGCAATCAGTTTTATATTATCTTTTCTCTTCGTCTTCGTGACTCATTTATTTTCCGCTATTTCCATGGCAATGGCTACATTTCTTGCGTAATATTTTCAACTTTATCAAGCAAGACCCATAAGGCTTTACTTTAGCGTATGTCAGATTTACTTTAGTGTAAGTCAGATCAGATTATATCAAAATATTTTGAAATTATTTAATTTTTCAAAACGACAGTTTACTCGCACGATGAAATGCGGAACTTGATACAAAAGCAAATCGATATTAAGTTTAATTAAAGATATATCAACTCACAAAACATGAATTTTAACGATTTTCTCCATTTATATTATATTATTCGATGAAACCCTAAAAATTATGTGATTTCAATATCTGCAATATAATTACTTTCAAACGCAAAATTAATTATTTATTACGAAACTTGCTGAATTACTTATTTTGTAGTGACTCAATTTAGTTGAAAGATTAAAAAAATACGTAATATGCTCATTTCAAATTGTTGATTCCATTAATGGATATATATATATATATATATATATATATATATATATATATATATATATATATATATATATATATTATTGGTTTAATATTGTGAAGACCACCGTGAGATACCTCCGAGAATATCTTCCGGTTGATTTAGTACACGCAAGTATTAAACAAGGACTTAAAAAGTAGATCTTTTACGTATTCTTATTTATTTTGTCACTTTAAAATGCAGGATTTTATTTAATTTATATTTTGTCAATATCACGAATGTCACAATTGATTGTTATAGAAACTGTGCAGTTAACAAATAAAGCAATGCCGATTTCGTATTAAATTTAAATAAAATGGATAATTTATGTATTTTACCAAATCAACAATTAAAATACATCATTCCATCCATGACCTAGTGGTTATAAAGAAAATTTTAACGTATTTTACAGGAGATTTATAGAGTTTGCATACATTATTATAAGGCTTTATGGTAGCAACTATTATTTTCAATATTTTGTTTTTTTTTATATTTTAAAAATTGTTATATTCCCTTATTTTGTAATCAAAAATAAAATAAAATTTGTGATCTAAAATTATTATACCAAGGTTGGGAGAAAAATTCACGTTGAACAATTGCGAGGAACAATTTCAAATATTCTGTTATATCCACATTAAAATTTGAATAAAAAAGTTATCAGCTAACCGCTAATTAATAAAAATGATTGGCAAGAATAATTTCAGTTGTAAAAAATACTGTTATTGATTGGTCTGAATGAGGGTAAAACCTCCTAAGAGTTATGGGTTAAACATATCTTTTAACAGAATATTATTCCATATGAGCTCTAAAATGAATAAAATGTAAGCACTCTCTGGTCTTCCTATAACATTTTGACTTGCCCTGTTTACCCATTACTTTTCTCAAGTGGTATTCATGGTTTTTCACTCATTAGTCACAGTTTTATTTCTTCCGGTCTCTAATCCACAAAACGCAGAAGACTTTATAAAAGTTTTTAAGTAATTTGCAATTAATATAATTTTTGTTAAACATTTAGACAATATTTCCAAAAAGGGTAAATTTCTTCGGCAATTGCAATTTTTATATGCTTCTAGTAAAACATCGTAAAGAGTAAGAAAAAATCGCACATTAAAGTGAAGATACCGATAATCCACTTATATTACAGCTTTAATAGAATGTAGACGAAGTAAATTAATAAATTTCTAACAATCAAAATGTTGTCCGCAAAGTGGCGGTTAATAAATTTCACTCATTAATCCCCCCGGAAAAACCGGGGGTTATTAACCTCGTTATGGTCTTTGTAGCAAATATGTACTTAGTAATAAGAAAACATATTACCCCTTAATTGCTATTTCCGTTAATCAATACACTTCATTACTTGACAGTATGGCATTTAATATTTTACCTTTAGTGTCAAAACTGTAAAACGTGGAAATATTCAATATTATAAGAAATTAATTTCATCGACTTCATCTAAATGATATATGAAGCTATAAGTAAGTCAAAAATAAAGGATTAAAGATAAGTGATGAGTTAATTTTTTACCTTTTTAAATGTTTAATTAGACGAAATTAGTTATATAAATTTTAGGTATTAATTAACTAAAAAATGTCCCTTGATATAATGTTAATAATATTAAAAAATACAAAAAAAAATTATAAAGCAATCTTACGTTTACTCTATATTCTATAAATTATCTATAATCATTTATTTTTAAGTTGTACACTTGATATTAAATTCACTCAAAGTTTCAATTTTATGAAAATATTTTTGTCAAATTATTTCCATTCCTCAATTATATTAATCGCATTAATTAGAGGCCGCATGAAAATAAGATTAATGTTGACCTCTTTAATGAAATGTTACTCTGCGAGAAACAAAATTACTTCTCTAAGTTTTATAACGAAAAGAAATTAAAAAAATTATATATTTTTTATCTCCTTATATTCTCCTAATTGATTAAAACGAAGTGTTTAAGATACTGTAGAAATGACTAAATTTTTTTCCTTTTTCGATTCGGTTACGGCATGGAAATAATGTAAGTTAATTTGACAAGTTTCAATATATATATATATATATATATATATATATGTATATATATACATATATATATATATATACATATATATATATATGTATATATATACATATATATATATATATTTATATATATATATATATATACATATATATAAAGGCCTTATTTTCTAAAAAGTAATCAAAAGATGATTAAAAATGAAAGGATAGCATTTTTTTAATTTGGAGCAACAATAGAAGTGAAGAAAATATTGAAATCACCAAAAAAATCACAAGGAATATTTTAAAGTTTGTTTTTAAAGAACTGAGTGAAAAAATAAGGTCTCTTCGTAAATGTCTATCCTATGGGCTACTGCCAAAACAGTTAGTTTGATTTCGCTTATATTTGTATTTAGGAGTTTTCATGAACAATTTTTTTACTATAAAAAAGTTTTTTTTTCAGAAATTTCTCAAAGGGTTTTCTACAAGCATATTAAGTGCTTCATAAGCCGAACAATTTTATAAGCCGAGCAATAAAATAAATCAACTCAGTGCATTTTGAATTTACTTGTCATGATCAGTTAAACTATGGACCAACATTTCTAATTTCTAGAAAAGAAAATTCGTTCTGAGTCTGCCGATAATTTTTGCGCTATCTCACAATTTTTCCTCATACCATTGGTGCTTTTAGGCACAAGGAAAAGCCATAAGTGTTTTTATGTTTGTGTTTAGATAAAAGAAAAGTTGAAATTAAATATAACTCTCTATTATATAAAACTTCATTAAAAATATCCATAATATTAATATAAATATCAATTTCCCGTGTTAAATTGAATGTGTTTCGATGGCTCCAAGAAATAAAAAATGACAAACCGACAAACGCTTCGCAAGAGTTCCCTCAATTGAATATAAAATAACTAAAATAACTTTTTAAAACAATACACGAACATCAGCACACTATCATTAAATAACTGTGTTTAAGTTATTTTTCTAAAACTACATAAATCAATTTATAAAATTATTTTACATCCATATTCCAGTACACGTACAGAATTTAGGGGCGGATTATTTTGTTTAGGCATACAGCAATTACCTGATATGTTTAAGTACAGACGCCATTAGTGGATAGAATTACGTGGATTACCATTTTCCGTAATTAAGCCTAAATTATGCATAGCGAGTATGGAAACCTAAAAACGTGATTAGCCTTACGAGTATTTGGTTGCTTTATAATTCTAATAAATTTTCATAATGAAACAACACGCCTCGAGGGAAATGTTAAAATAAATATATCTTGGCATGATATCTACTGTCATAGCTTCCAAAACAACAAACTCTGTTTATTTAATGGGTAGAGTTAATTGTTGAGGTGGATTGTTGGGAAAAATTCATTGGGTGGAGTGCAAACACTTTTCTAAAAATTTTGACGTTAGAAAATTAAGATGAGGGAACTTTTTAAAATTGTATATTTTAAAACTATTTTCTTAGGTGTTTATATAATAAATACTATGATTTTATTCATAATAATTCGTATATTATGAATAAAGGAAAAATAAATTTCTAGTTATTGCCATGATCATGACGAGGCTTTACATTAAATATTGAATAAATAAATAAATTATGTATCAACGATATATTCTTTAAATATTATAGTCGAGCGAATATCAAATCGCAAAAATATTTTGAACGATTATTATAGTACAACATTTTACATATTCGCTGGACTGTTGTCCTTTTCCTTCCATGAAGGACATTTGTCAAAAAATATTATTGTCAAGTTCAAAAGCTTTTGTCTTATGAATAAAATTAATTCAGGTATAATCGATGATGTTCAAAACTTTATATTAAGTATTTTTAATCTTTTTCATTATCGACTTGAATTAATTTTTCAATTAGTTAATAGATATGCCCGTATGGATTAATGATCTGTGTCTTTACGTTTGCCATGAAGCAAGGTAATATTCATTACTTCCCTCATACAATTCAATCAATTTTTCTTTTTGAAAAATGGAACCCTACAAATTAAAGCTTCTTGCTCTTTAACATCATCGCCTCTCTTCATTACACTCATTTATTTGCAATAATCCGATAACTTGAAGCTGACAAGAAAATTATTAATGAGCGGTTGTTTCATTTATAATAATACCATGAGTGCATTGTCAAGGTTGAACACAGTCACAGTTCATTTTCCGTATCTATCGGAACATTGACTTGTTTAATATTTATTATATTTATACAAGTCGTTACTAAGACATTGTTAACGGCAAATAACAAATCATCTTTAAAATATTTATATATTTTTCAAAGAAATATAAATAGTTCACAATTTTAAATTATCTTTTCCCTTTTACTAGATGGTTCGCATTATTAAGGTGTTACGACTAAGTAAAGTTTTATAAAAGATAATCTTATTCGAAGAAATAGGTATTTGTTATATGTATGAATTTAGTTTGCAATTAAAAATAAATTCCTTCAAAAGAAGTAAACATTTTTAGAACCTTTGCATTAATAAAAGAAGCAAATGAAAAACGCCTAATCTGTAACTGGGTGTTACTGATTTCAATGCATAAAGGTTTATTGATTCGATGTGTTTGTGACAGAGGTGACAAATTTTACATTATTTAAGATGGTAAAAAATTATTACTAATAGTAAGTTTATTCATTATAAATGATGTTCTTGATACATATTTACCAGAAAAAAATTCAAAACGAGAAATATGTATAGCTCAATTTATAATATGCTCAATATAAAGTATTTACTCTGTATATCAAATGAAATTACATTTAATGTTAATTTATTACAATATAAACTGATAAAAATAAATATTTTTTTTTCTTAATAGTAGTTGGGTCGTTTTTTAAGAACAATATACTTAACCCGATATAATATGCTTGACCAAATGCAGACGTTTATTTTTACGGAATAGCAAAAAACATTGACTATTATTTCTTAGAATGTAGAGATGTGAAATGGAGATAAAATTTACGAATCAAAGTTATTCAAAAGGGACACGATTCCGCGTTTAGCCCTTATGATCTTGTCGTGGTGGTTGATGTGATACGTGACAATGTTTCGAAGACGAACAATGTAGAAAGGCAAATATTTAACAGTGTTACGCGGTACCAATTTTATGATGAGATCATACCTCAGTGCAGTCTAAGTAAAACAAGCAAAATTGTGATACAAAAAAATTTCCTTGATAAATATTTAAAAGTTCTTTAAAATCCTGTATCCATTAGCTACTTGTCCTTTTCCCTTGACCCTTTTCCAGTCAAATTCAAGTTGTATAGCAGAAATTTAAAAAAATGTTATAAATAAATTTTAAAAAAAAATTGACAGTGATACTTTCAATTACCCAGTAATATGCAATAAATATTTTAAAATTCACCATTTCTTATTATTTTCACGCACATACACATACATATGTGTGTGTATATATATATATATATATATATATATATATATATATATACATATATGTACATACACATTTATAATGAAAATACCTTTTATAAAAACTAATAATTCATGGCGACAGTTCATTAGTAGGTTAAATCATTATTTCTGATTAAGTTAGCAATCCCTCTTTCTCACTGCCGACACAACTCCATATTATTTTTTACGGGATGTCAATTTGTCTCGGATATTTTATTATATTTTTACAGGATACTTTTACATAAAAACATATTTCGTTTTTAGAAAGATTAATGAAAATTTCTAATAAGGTTGGTACGTTTAAAAATATTTAATTATTCTTCAGAATGCTTTATTCTCATAAAGTAAAAATACAAAATCTATAAGATCTTATGGAAATGCGATGAATCGATTATGTTCATAAGTTTATTTAACTAGAATAAGAATTTGAGGTCAAATTATGAGACTTAAAATTTTCCACGAAATTTCTGAAAATTGTAAAAATAATACTGCATCACATAGTTTCATTTAGTTATGAATTGTATATAAGTATTATTGTTTTTTTGAAACTGTGTCAAAAACGTTTTATCATTTTTTAAATACAAAATAACATTCAATCTGTTTCAGGAGTCCATATACTACTACCGTTAATTTTTCCTTAATGGGGGATAATGTTATATTATAAGCAATTAAAAGTCTGACACGTAAACGAATAATCTTTGACATTACACTTACAAAGCTGAAATTATGAAGTACACGTTCTAAACTTAGATTCTTGCTCATGACAAATTTCCTATAAGAAAAAAGAAAATCATGGAATTAAAACATGCCAATAAATTATATTGAATTTTACTATATGCAAAGTCTCCTGATTTCCTACTATTATGTAAAATTGTGCGTACAACGGGATATGGACCTAGACAAAAGCTTCTCTAAAACAATGTATTCATCTAATAAAAGGAATAGCGGCCGCCTGAAAGCTTTAGCATTCACCTAACATAGCTTAAAATAAGGGAAAAACCACTGGACTAAATGTTAATATGTTACATAGCGCGGACAATGGAAATAAATTTGTTCAAACAACCTACCTAAAAATGTTATTCCAATTTAAAGAAAAATTATTTTCTCGTATCCTCCTAAGGCTATTATCGAATTTGCTAATAAAGGCCGTTATTGGAGCATGGCGCATGTAATATAAGGACGTTTAGTATTCAGTGGGCGTTAGACTGAAAATCGATAATAATTTGTGTATGGACATTAAAATATTTAACAATTCTTGCGAGCGTGAAAGATATTTTTTTCAACTTGACCTACATTTCTGGTTCACATTAACCTACACTGCCGATTCATTTTCATTATTATATTAACATATCCATGAGAGGATTGTGTATTGTTTTATTAATGAAATAAACATTGTAATACCATTATCATTTCAGTATGTTTCTATCGCGTTTATAATTATAAAGAAAAAATAGTTATATTGGCTTTCACTTAGATTTGTTTTTGACAAGAAAAGCTCAGATAATAAAAGCGACTTCATAAACACATTCGATGTTTACTTTTAAGAATTTTATATGTATTATTATTCAAGAATTATTCGTATCTTTATATGTTCAGTTAATATTGAAGTTACATTTACATGTGACAATAAAATAATTGTAATTCATTGCTAATAACTGTTTTAATTCATAGTAAGCAACCGTAGTATAAAGTAATTTACCTTCAAATATTAATTCAAAATAAGTATACACGTTATCGCTACTTAACAGTAAAAAAGTTATTACGTATTTCAGAAATATTCTTTCATTATTCCTTATGTAATGTTTGAACTTTTGGCTGAATTAAAAGTATTTCAGGATTATTAAATTCCCGACAGCAGATTTTTACTCTAAAAATCTTTACATAATATGGGGTTTCTCAGTTATAAAAATTAAAATTGGTGATTATTTTAATTTTATCAGAATTTCTGTTTTCAACATGCTGGCATATAGGTAAATAAATTGAATATTCAAATACGAGTATAAAATTAGTGTTAATTTCGATAGCCTTTTAGTCGAATTCGTTAGTTGAGTAAGCGGCCTTGCTGTAGCAAGTCCGTTTACTCAACTAACGAAAGGAAAGTGCCCAGTATTAATAATTTTTAATACTTTGACAAAATTGGAAAAAATGTCTTTATTTTTATTAGGGTAATCGAAAATCAGAAACAAGCCAAACACTCTGAATTTTAAAGATAACATATTTTTTCCTGGCTCTCTCTATTCTCTACTTCTAACTAATAAGGCTACGAAGTCGAAGACTATTAAAAGTTTTTCTCTCACAACAGAAGTGGCTTCGCGGAGACCTTTCATTTTATTTCTATGTCAGTAGATTTCGAATGAATAGAAAAAGATCTAAGAAAATATGGCCATCAGTGACCGCTGTATTGCATTTTTTATGATATCCTGTCACGCTTCGAAAACCAATATATGTCTCAAGATACCTCATTTATTAAAAGCGAATAAACTATTTAAATTCTATGAGAGAATAAAGAATACAATTTACATAATTAAAACTAACCCTCCCAAAATGCTTGCACCCAGTTCCTAAAAAGATTTACGAACAATTTTAAATTACGCCTGTTTATTTGTTAATATTATTCGAACTTTCTTCAATAAACTCTTCATAAGGAAATCACCTTACATACAATTTACCAAGGTTTAAGGATATTTTTATAAAATAGCATTTAGACATATAACCGATTTAAAGTTATTAAAATATAAATAATTTCTTCCTCATCTAAAAGTCTAATTTACGGCAGCATATGCAGCTTTTACAATTAAATTTTTAAAATGATGACATTTAAAGCAATCTTTGCATCTATTAAAATTTATTGTCAATTAGTTTGTTATCTTTAGCGCGGCTGCTAATTAATATAAAACAATGTAGTATCTACCCGTACAATTATTTTTTCCTTGATATTGGTAGATCTGTCCATCAGTCTGAATATTCATGAAGGTTGGCTTTACTACTGTTAGTATTTTCAAAAGACGAAGCTATTTAAGCACTAGACTTCTAAGGAAGCAAACTGCACATTATTTAATCAAAATCGAATAACTAGGAAATTAGATATAATTCATTTTAAAAGTTGAAACAATTTACAATAAGCTGAAAACCGGTCGATTCCGCACAAAAGCCATCTAGCGTCCGTCCTCACTGTAGTGACTGTTTACATATGAAACGTACCCGCGCTCCTATCTTACCCCGCACTCCTATCTTACCCCGCACTCCTATCTTACCCCGCACAACGCTCAACGACCATGAAAACCTGATGTATGAGTGTATGTTTATAGCTGGCTTATTATTTACAGAACTCATCTGATCATTTCACAGAATACGATGTTCATTGTTCCATATATATTTATATCAGTAAATACAACTTTTTCAATAGCATAATAAATATGTAATACCATGTAATTGATTTATACTGAAAAATGGTAATGATTTTCAGAGACTGGACACTTTCAGGAAATATAGTTATATAAATCCAATATATTTTGATTGTCTTAATACATTAAGTTTATTGAAGCAAAATTAATTAAACATTTATGGTTAATTCACGTCATAAAAGATTTAAGGAAAATCTAAAGGTAGAATATCTAATTGAAATAGTATCAGTACTGAGAGAGAATCAGTGATATATCATTTTTGAAGTTTACATTTCATTTTATATTTTATAATCAAGTAATATAAAATCATTATTAATTCACTTAAAAGTTGGAAAAATAAATTATTACGATCTATTTGATGCTAAATATAGAAAGGCTGATTAAGATAAAAAAGAGTGGATAATTGTGATTAACAAAATGAATGAAACCTTAAGGAGCATATTAGGATAAATCATTTAAAAACACGATTGGGAATATTCCATTAAGGTTGTAGTTTTTTAATAATTATTTAAATTTAAATAAGTGTGTGGTGTAGTGACTATTCCAATGGAAATAATTTTTAAAAAGCTTGGTAGAAAGACATTAATGCAATCAATGGGGATACAAAAGTTAGAAAAAAATTAATATAGCGGTTATTAACAAATGAAATCATGATGTAAGCTTAGAATAAATAAAAAATCAGGGATTTACAGAACTGTAATAAATAAATAGTTAATTTATTTGTTGAAACGAAATATCAATTGAACACGGTGTCGATTTAATGAGTTCTTGAAATAAAAGTTTTCTTTTATGTCTGTGTTGACGCCCAATTGAACTTTGTTTTTCCTTTGAAAGACATTTACATTTTTTAACTGAATATTACTTGTGACATTCCCAGTGAAAAATTGAGTTTCTTTTTCAACTAAACTATTCAATAAATTGGAAAAAGTTGAGATCCTCACAAGACACTAAAGTGTCCGATGGTCTATTTTTACGACCATTCCTTTCACAAATGACTTGAGGTAGGAACTTAAAATTTGACTCAGTGATGAAGCGTATTGACCCGTGTATATATCGGTAGTTAACAAAGTCAAAAATCTTTTGATGGAAACTTTAACAAATAACGATTTTTTTAAATTTCATGTATCGTGTGGGACACCATTTGCTTGAGTAAATGATAAGAGAACCAATATAATTTTTTAGAATTTTATTTGGGATATTTTCAGGAATATGATTAAAAATATCTTCATCGCTTTTCTCGGAAATTGATTAATTAGTAAAGACACTTGAAATTTGGCAGAGTGATAAAGCGTATTAATCAGCATAGGCATCAATAGTTAACACTCCTAAAAGTTTATATAAGAAGGGAAATTAAGTTCCCAATTTCTTTGTTTTAAATTTAATAAGTCGTGTGGGGTAAATTCTTCTTTCAGAATTTTTTAAGACATTTTTGGAGATATATTTGAAAGTTTTTACAAGAATATATCTACCCACTATCATATTCGAACAGAGTTTCTAGAAGTTTGTTTAAAGTTTACCAGGAAATTATGGAAATTACTATAATAATGTCATGTTTTTGTGAAACTCGCCATACTTACTTAATTATGAAAGTTACGCTAGGTAATATATTTACACGGTTAAAATATTTGTAGGTAGTTTAATAGAAATGCTATGTACCTTTGATTGCAGGGCGATTTTCATTTTGTTTTAATTGGTATTTTTGGCCTATGTTGATTTAAATTTTTTTAGTGAGTATTAAAATGAAAGAAAGATTTTAAAAAATTATGTAGATTAATGTTGCAATAGGCAAATTTTTCAGATATGCTGAAAAATGTAATAGCTGCGCAAAATAATGTAATAGTTTTATAACATGAATCAATTGTGCTTCGTAAATAACCTTTAATACTTTATTTAAGGACAAGGCAGCAAATGGTACTGAAATTCACTCCAAATGGTTGCGCATTTATTTCAAACACTGCAAGATGACGCTCTCCGATTTTATTAGACGATAACATGATTTATTTCCATACGCGTTACCAAGTTCCATTAAACTGTTTGTTCTAAATTATTAATTTAAATGGCGAACATATACATTTTGTATTCCATATCGTGTGTTATAATCGTTATAGTATGGTGGCGATGAAAACGTTTACCGCTTAATTACTCATTACAGGATTTTATTATTGAAAAGGCGGGTTTTTGTATTACGATACAACGCTTCAAACCGAATAAATAAATAAATTTAAATTCAGAGTTACGTGAAGCTGTTGTATTTCAATAATCTTAATATTTTACAAATAATAATCCTAAACGGAAGCCGATTCCAAACGTAAATAAAATCGATATAAATAATATAATAAAGCATGTTTACTCGACATATTTTCTAGACAACTTTTCCCATCTCTGAAATGGACTTTCAACTCCAAACCTCATAAACAAAATTGTGCTCTCTTCAAAGCTTTGTTCGAAATTCAATTTTACACAACACCGGAATTGGAAACAACACAATTTATCTATACCAAAGTGAAAAAATTAAACTATTTTCGGACCTATTTTTATGTCAATCTTTATTATCATGTTCGATCTTTTCGACTAGGACTCTTAAAAATATGTCTACATAAATCAAAATAAAGTATTTGGAACTTGGTAAAGTTATGAAAGAAAACAAATGGTCAGTTTTCTTTATCCAAGCTTTGACTTCGTCGATCAATCTTTGTCTCGTGAAACAATTAAACATTTTATCCAGATTTTGTACAAAGTTTAATAGTTTTGTTATTTGTTTATATTCTTGGACTACTGATTTATTAATATTACGATCACCTTTTCTGAACAAATTTATTATGCATGGCGAATGATTATTCCCTTTGGTAGCTGATTATTATTTAGAGAGTAATATCTAATTGCTTGTATCTCAACTTCGTTACCAAATACCAATTGGATTGGAATGAATTTCTTTATTGTGTAATTTTATTAACAATGATATCTTAGATGGTTGTGTTATGGAAAAAAGGTCCCGAATCCCTCTTCGGGAAATCTACTAATTTAGGTCGACGTTAAATAGCGGTTTGTGCCGTAACCGAAATTAGGCTATTTTTCTGTATTTTCTTGTTTAATTAAATAAAATACTATAATTATAAAACAAGAAAGTATTTTTAATATTAGCGAAATTTAACCTGCCTCTTCTTTATTATAATTACAATTCAGTTTATATTAGACACGACAAGTGCATCAGTCGAATATGAGACTATTTTGACGTACATCTACGTCATCTCTACGATCACTTCCAAAGTACAATGCATAAAAGTTATTTATAAGGAATTTTTTTGTGTTCTATTTTATTTTTTCTCTCAGAACTTTACGAGCATACAATTTACTAAATCCTAACAGATAGCGTTGGCTTCCAAATAGGTACCGCCGGTTCTTATATTAGCATGCAAAATGTCTATAAATTAAACGTTTAGGTATTTTATATTTGTTAACCGATTGAAATAAAACTGAGCCTAAATGAGTAAATGAAGCTAATTTGAATATAACACTGAAAACTGCATCCAAATCAGTTCAACCGTTGCTGAGGTTAGCGAAGGTGTGAAGAGACAAACCAAAAGATAAAATCTAAAAACTGTTAATTTAGGCCTAATATCATGTCTTTAGTAAGTAGCATTTGGTTTTACTTAAAAATATTCAATGCACAGACACAAATTCTTGATGAATTTATTACATATGTAAATTTTAAAAACATGTATCTTTAAAACTAGTAATTATATTAAAATTTATTTTCAATATGGACTTCATTGTTTAATTTATAGCTAAAATAATATAAGAATTTAAAAATAAACCCTGTCAAGCACAAATAGAAACATTCGAGAATACACAACGTTCCTAATTAAATATTATAATCAGTAAATTTCAAAACGTAAATATTTTGCCAATTATCTCCTTAAAAGGAATAAAAACAAACTAAGTATCAAAATGTATAGTCTCACTTAGAATTAGAAAAGATTCTTTTTTTATTTTCTCTTTTGCTTATATTAGGATACCTCCAATTATTCCCAACTTTCAATGTTGTAAGGCGACCGAAAGTACAACATGGGATTTGGTAATGAGCAAAACTATAACATAAATAAAAAAAGTTTAAAAGTTGAAAAAAGTTTAAAGGGTCATATTTTTTGCTCGAATCAAAAAACTTTAAATTTTTAGAACAATGTTAAACTGTAGGTCTCAATTTATGACGTTAATTTCAATTTAACATCTCAAGCTATTTTTGAGAAAAAGGGATCTAACAAATAGATGGATGAATGGAAGGACAACCAAGTGATCCGTTTTCCAGATAAGGGTTCCGTTTATTCATTTTGAGGGATGGAATCGTAAAAAGTGTCAAATCTCCACTTTTCAAATATGAATTCCAGCTTCGGTATAAATTTTAGCTAATTTTTAATTGATTTATATATTTCTCAACATACTTACGACTGAATTTGTTTTTACTTTAGAAAGGAAAACTCAGCGTAAAATTAAGTTGTGTCATACGAGCTGCAAGAATCTAACACCATCAATTTAGTACTCTTAATATTATATTTTAAGAAAAAGAGAGGGAATCATTTTATTTATTAACAATCAGAGTAAGAATTAAAAGTTATTACAAAATTTGCTCTCGTATTTCGATATTTCTGTAAAATAGCTTTTTGAATCTCTTTACAAAAGATAGATTTAAGATAGATAAATCGTTTAATGTCATTTTCTTATTAAAATGGCTTTAACGTCATCTGTTGGCTTCGCTAACAATTAATACAGAAAAAGTTAGTAAACTAACTAAACTCATGCTACATATATTTATAGCCTATGCGGCTATACCTATGTAATTTTTGTTTATAGTAGAAGTCAAATTTAATTTTAGTAGACATATAAATACGATGTTTAATTAATACGATGTTTAATTGTTTTATGTTTTCGACTCTAAGGCATTTGTGATGTGTTACATTATTTTGCGCAGGTATTACATTTTGTTGTGATATATTCAACGGAAGAAAACGCCAGTCGGCATCGAGTTACATTAATATAGCCTTTAGGTTAGAGACAGTGCTAATGTTAAACGCTAAACTTAATTATTATACTACATTCTTAACTCATCTGATATGAAAAAATACATTTATCTCTAGTGGACACACATGTTAATTATCAACAAATGTCAAAACATGTTAATTATCAATAAAAGACAATAAGAAAATAAATTACACGAGCACAAACTCACACGTATATTCGTAAGAGCGCATGAAATTGTCTCAATGGAATGCTTGTCTGATAATTACTTAAATTTTTTAAACAAAAGCTTTTAATAGGTTTGTTTCATATTTAAATTTGATCATACAAATAGGGAAAATATTAAACGTAGGGACAAATTGAATTAAATTATTCTTTTAATAAAGTCCTTTTGTTATAAATAACACGCCTCTTTACTTAATTACCCTGAAAATAATAAGTGCAATAAACTACTTAAAGCAGACCAAATGCCTCATTTTGCGTAAAGGTAAAAAGATGAGGCATTTGGTCTGGTTCATGTGATGTCTTCGAAAAATACATGTCATAAAAAATAACATGTTACTTATCGAGTAACAAATTTGGCAACAAAACTGCAATATCTCATAATTTTCTCTCACAATGGTGAAATGCGTTGCCGATTTGTTAAGTTAATGACAATTTTATTCCTCCTGGATTTAGGTCCGATGCTCAATGAGAGTCAATGCAGGAAACACAAAGGAAAACTTAAATGATGACGCTAATAAATCAAGAGCGACCAAATTTATTTCATAAATGTTACATAATATCACACCTGCCAGAAATTTGGTTAAAAAAATTTATATATTATGTAAAAATTTATATAATTACATAAACTCTTGCAAAAAAACGGGCACTTATAGGAATAAAACACATTAGTTATTTTATTATTATTTGATGCATTTTATATGGCGACATGATGAGAATATTGTTATTTGTTATTGAGATATCGTTTTCACCTACTTCAGTCATTAAAAAAGCGAATAAATAAAAAAATAACGATGTAAAGTCCACAGACGAGCGTTTTCATATTGGTACATTAAAAATGACTAAAGTTTATTTTCGAATATTTTTTATTAATTTAACATAAAATTTGAAAATTTAGTAACGAGCATGGCTTCCTCTAGTTAAAATAAATGCGCTTAATCTTCTAGGCATGCTTTCGACGACGTTTTTTATAATTTCCTGAGGAATATGTTCCCATTAAGCGATGATCACATTTTTAAGGGGCCTGAACGTTTTCTGGAGCTGGTTTTACGGCTCGGACGCGTCGTTTGAGATCCCATATGCATTCTATCGGATTAAGGTCGAGACTTCCAGCTGGCTAGTCTAACCGACGAATTCCGGCCTCCTGCATATATGCATCAACGTTTCTAGAGCGGTGGGCGCGAGCGTTGTCGTCCATAAAAATGGACTCGCCTCCAACTACTGTTAATGCGGGTTGGGTGTGAGGAATAAGAACCTCTGTTATGTACCTTTGCGCATTAAGTGTGCCATTTTTAATAAAAACTAACTCTTTACGGTCGTCTGAGTTAATACCAGCCCAAAATATTACGGAGCCTCTACCGTAAGGGGTGATTACCTCAAAGCACACTTCTGCGAGGCGTTCTCCAGGTCTTTGTATTTTGTCCAGAGCGTAGTTATTTTATGTATACATAGTTATCAGCGACCTCGAGTGTAGCATTTTCAACATGTACTAGCACATATCATTTGATAATTTAACGTGGAATCAGATCATAATTAAAACGTTGTTAATTTTGTAGAAATTCATTACAATTACATTTTTTCGACTAAATAAAACTACGTGATGTAGTATTATTTCTACTTTATTTAAATTCTTTACCACGGCCTAGGTTTCGTTGTATGACATCTTCAGGTGGATAATTTGTAATGATTGATTTTTTATTGTCATTGAAAAATTGAAATATTAAAAACTTTGTGAAAAATAGAGACGATATTAATAAAATTAATGAATATCTTAAGTGTAGATTCGCAATCCTAAATTAAACACGGCACCCGCTTCACGAGTAAATCTTCACTGTAAATGCAATAAATTTGATCCTGATATCTAGAGATGGCATTCAATCTAGGTTTATACAAGTAGTCTGAAACAGTTATTCTTTGATTTTTGATCTTATTCCATGTTATCCCTTTCGTTTCCTTCCTTTCCTATCATATCCTGTCAATACCGATATTCATTTTTCATATTCATAAAATATAATCTCCTGCCTCTTTCATTTTTAGTAGTATATTACGATAACTTGTAATATTTAATCCCCAATATAAAGTATTTTTCTGGCAAATAGAATAATATATTCCATTTGCGATAAATAAATTGTCCGAAATGGTGGGACACAATTAAGTTTGAAAGTAATTATTAAACATTTTTTACTATTCAAGGTAATGTGAGAAAAAGTATTTTTCATATTATTTATTCTATATATATATATATATATATATATATATATATATATATATATGCAAATAACCTTTCCGTCGTATTTTGTATTTTTTTAGACTTGCCATCAATATTTTGATTTTAGAAAAACTGTACGTAAAAGTTAATAGGAAAGGAAAAAGACGAAAAGAAACGATAATATTCCCAGGAAAATTAAGTTATCCACGCAATGCATCCCCTAGAGTTTAAACGCGGAAAATGAAATCAAAAATTCCTCCTCCAATAAGGGAAAATTTATAAATGGAATTGAATTTTAAAGAAAAGAAAACCCTTGCTGAAGGTTTTTATCGAACAAACGTCACCAGTGAATTTCCCATTTTGTGAACAAATATCGCCCTTGAAATACAGCTCTCGTACGGAGTAGGCTGCTCTGTATTCATTGAACGTTTAAAACAATGAATATTATTGGCAAATAAATGCTGAAAATATTTTATGTTTCGTTTAAATTATAAAAAAATTATTGTAAATAAATAAACTACTTGGAGCTTCGAGTACGGCTTACGAAATGACGTACTTAAAGAAACGTACGAGGATGTGACTTGAAAATGCTAATGGATAAGGAACATGTTAATAATCTTCTCAAAGGGTTTTTAAATTCCATAAACACATCTGGAATTTCTGTGCATGGGTTACACCTGAAAGTCGGTATGTCATGTAACGTTTTTACCCACCAAAACTGTGCAAACAAAACTAGGCTTCGGTTTAAAAGTAAGCTAGTGAATGACATTAAGATTACCATTCGGACAGGCTGCGATTATGGTGAAGATGCTTTTGTTCTGCGAATAATTTTGATCCTTTATAATTTTCGTTCAAGCGCCTGAAATTTCCTGTTGATGTTTCGTAGTTCCACCAACACAAGGTTCCAATGACATCTCAGTACTTTGAAGCAAATGTAAATATGGAAATCAACCGTGGGAGCGCTTTGTGAGTACCGTGAAACAGTGTAAATATTATCGGAAAGAATTTCCACCGCGCTGAAAAGATAAAATTTATTTAATATTAATCTTAATATAAATAAAATGGATTTAATGTTCGTTATTCTGTTTACCCTTGTTTGCAAGTTTTATATAAAATATATTCTTTTAAAGGACAAAAGAAAGAAAATGGTGAAAGAAAAAAGATAAACTTATAGGGTAGAGTCGTATAAAATTTATACCCGCCAAAAATATGCGACAAAACAATGCTTCGGGACAACATTTTATAAAGGAATGTTCTTAAGACTGCCATTTTGACCAGGTGTCTACGGTGAGCATTTGTTCATTCTGAATTTACATTTGAGCTTTTACATATTCTCATTGAAACGTCTGGAACTTCCTTTCGATATTTACTTTACAATGATTATATGTAAGTCGTAAAATGCGATAAATCCATTCCAATAAAGGCAGAAAATATTGGCTAACAAATAGCGTACGTCTACTACAGCCAGCTTTATTGTGCATGTTCTGGAATGCTCAGATATTCACACCACTTCATCTAAATCCCAAACAAAAAAACGGGTGAAGTATTGTTAGTTAAAGTTTATAGAGAAATCACTTTTTCATTTGTTTCTTTTTGTTTTTTATATTTAAATTATACGCAGTTGAAGAAAACATTTTCAATGGTGAAAGAAAGAGTGAATATATAGGGTAGTGAAGATTGTTCATATATAAATGTAAATATTGTTTGATTTACTAAAAGAGAATTAGCACTTAAACATCATAGTATTACTCAACAAATTAATACCTAACATGTCACTGACGTTTAAGGTCATCAAAATGTTTTACTGAAATTTCCGTAAGTTTGATTGCTAAAACGTACAACCCTTTTTTCAGCAATAAGTCCACCTCATATATCTGACATGAAATAAATAAATATTATGATGATAACATTAAATGTTACAATAATTTTAAGTGTCTGGAATAATAAATTAGATTTAAATATTATTAATAGTCACTGTTTTTTATAAACATGGAAATATTCATAAATGTATTTATTATGGTATTTAACCTCATTTTTTGAAGCCTTTCATATTTCATCCGATTTTTTTTCATTAAATAATCAAGAAATAAAAATATGGCTTAGGTAAGTACTTACAAGAATATATTTATGTTATAGTTACATTAATCGAAAATCTTATTGCCAATTTTATTTCTAATTTATTTAAATTTAATATCTTCTGGCCGTCTATTTTTTCCGATATGTTAATGTTTATGAATATACTAACTTTATGTTACCCTCTTACAATAAATTAGAGGATAAATAACACCCGCTTATTATTACATTTTATAGGGCAACGTTCCATCTATTCTCTTCTAGTCCACCCATTAATGAACCCGTAAATGAAACAAAGCCAAACCGGATGATTTAGACTCAATATTACTAATTAATGACTTCAATATTACTAATTAATTTTACATCTCACATGCATTTAATTATTTGCAAAACATTATTAATTCCTAGCAATAAATAATATATTTCCTACTCTCAATTAACTTAAAAATCATACTTATGTAAGATTGTTACTCTTGTAGCCAGAATGAAAAAAAAGTCGCTTCAAACGTATAAGTGTCTGCACGTCGTAATCAAGAAGGTAAGTAGTTTTATCTAAATAATTGTTAGAAAGTTTTTAAACTCCTATAAATATGAAACAGGAGCAAAACCTTGTTTACGTAAAGTTTTACCCTAGTAAATGAAGTAGGTTTTGAATTAGAGAGGTGGCTCTAAATATTTCTTATAAATATCACGCAGTGCTCGCACGGCTGTCGGCTGATGCACAGATGTCAATATCCGAAAATTTATAAGAATGGAGGTAAATTGCAAAATTGCCTTGTTTTTGATATCAGCTGGTGACCAAATCAGTAGACATAAAAAATTACCTCGAAAATAATTTTACTAGTGATAAACAAAAGATCTTTCCACGAGAGCCACAGAAGAATGCAAGGGAACAAACATCAACTGTGTATATTTATACTTTGCCCAGAGTTTTTCGACGAAATAAATACACAAAATTACGCCAGCGAATCTTTTCTAAAATGAAGTGAAAATACCGTTATCGATTTCTGGAGAGTCGCCAAGTCAATGGCAATTTATTATTTAATTAGTACGTAATCAGGACGTTCGGCGTTTGATTGGGTGTGGCGCCTAAATGAAAGGAAAAATTAAGGTTAAAATTTACATCGTTGTAATTGAATTGTGAGAAAATATTTCGTTAATTAATGTATTTTGGTAACAATATTCTGTCCTATATTGGAACTAGTTATTAATTTTGTTTGAAGATATATTTAAAGGAATATTAGATTTATGAAATCAACTCAAAAATAAGTAGTATCTAAAAATTGTTCCTTGATTTGTTTTTTTGTAGACTATCTTAAAGTAAATTAATCTCATCTTCGGATAAGAATTAGGGTTTGACCTCTGGACACATTTAACAAATGGCCTACCAGCGTCAGGTTTTCTGTTTACAATACATAAACAGCATATTTATGATCAGAAATGTGTATTTTTTTAAATTTGTAGGGTGGTCAATATTATTAAATTATATAATTACAAACTTCAGTATTACAAAAGTTTTAAATTTTTCTTTTACATAAGACTCCGAGTAAACGAACAGTACGCTGATAGTCGCCCAATTTAAAAATTTCTTCCTTGATGATTTTGAGTGCAAATTCTCTTGCTTACAGGTTAGTCAATATATTTCATTCATTATATATTAGTTTCACGTGGTTAATTTTTAATCGACGGACTTTAGTAGCTTAGTTTTCTAAGAGCTGTAACATTTCCAACTTTAAGATATTTATGAATTTTGAACAAGTTTAAGTCATTAGTTTTGTAGGTAATTTCGTTTTTCGACTTTTTGATTTGATCTGGTTCTTCGAAAACTTCATGTTATAACTTATTAACTAGCTGACAGTTAATAGTTTTAATTGATTGATTATTCCATTAGATTGATTACGGTTCATTTTGGACGTATACTGTATTATATCTCTATTATGTCCAACATAATATCGTAAATTCCGGATGGTAATTCCTTTAGCATAGATTCTAATTTGAAAATGACACATCTCTAGGATTACCATTTTTAAATTTCGTACCTGCGTTGTAATTAAACACTACAAAAGAGCACTAAACACTTTAAATATTGCCAAATTGTCTGCTCTACGAAGCTTCTGCATCTATAGTATTTTAAACTGCATTAACTTCAACACAATTGATACCCGATTTTAAATTGATGAGCGAGTAGCTGGTTAAAGATTTACTTATTTAGAAGGAAATTATGAATATTTGAGGTAGTTGAAAATATTATTACACTGATAACTTAAACACCATTAAAATTGAACATAATCTTATAATTTGCTGTTTAGACGCAGGATATTTGCAGCAATAACGAATAATTCCAGGTATCTAAGGCTTTTAAATACAAAAATTATTAAGAAATATTATGATAAAAAATGGTCTTATTCTAGTAAAAATATTATTAAAATTAACATTAAATATATTTTGAATAAAATATCTACAAGGTGTAAAAATATCTAGGCAAAAATGTTTGACGGGGCAATTGAAGCATTCGAAAGATATTTTTTCCAAATGTGCCGTTGGGGGAATAATTTCAAAAACGTTTTACAGATATAATAAAACTATTTCTTTCAGAAATTTACATGAATAAGATATTGCTACAAATATTATTAAAAACATGCCATCCCTTTACATCCGAAAGAGCTTAAATAAAAATTATAATAAACAATATTACCAGAAGTTTATCTAAACTTTACCTGCAAACTACAGTGATATATTGATACCTTGAGAAATAATATTAATATTTTCAAACAGTTCAATTGAAATACTACTCACTTTCAAGTATTTACGTGTCCCTAAGTATACACGAAACGCTCAAAGCGGGAATTTCGTTTGTACTTGACAGGTTACTTCTTATAGTGTTTTTTAAAAGAAAAATTCACAATCCCACTTTTTTTATTGCCCTCATATAATGGTTAAATTTAAATGCTTGCCTTCAAAGTAAACCATTTAAAAGATACAAGTTGTGTGACTTAGAAATTGGTAATTGTAAAGTTGTTGGTGGTTGGTTAAGTCTTGGTCAAGAAATTGGTGTTGTTAAATTAAATACTTTATAATGAAAAAAAACATGTTATAACACATGTTAATTGCTTTTTTTTATTATTAAGTATTTAAGAACAATGAAAGGAATTTATTTCATTTAAAATTTTCATTCTTTTCATATAATTATATCTCAATATTCTTTATGTAAAAGTCTTACTTTTGTAACTATTTCATTTATAAATATTTCATGTATTTACCGATAAATTGAGATTATATTACTAAGGTAACATACTCATAAAGAGGATATGTAATATTTGGGTAAAGAAATATGTACGGACAATAAAACCTATGAATTTACCAAATCAAAGACAATAAATTTTGAATGCGTCAAAATAAATAAAATATTCATGTTTTCTTTACAGGCCATGGTGATACATAAATTTAGTAGTTCCGGAAAAAAGAGGAGAAAATATTTTTTTACATCAAAAAATATTTCTGGGACGCTCATAACTGACCCTCCCACACGATACTCCGCACTTTACATAGGAATTTAAAAATGGTATTCTAGTACTTAATTTGTTAACTAAAATTTCCATGTGATATTTATCGAGTATTTGTTTTGTAAATATGTGTATGTTCGTTATGTGATAAGTGTTTACGTAAAGGGGTTTCCGAGAAACATGGACGTGATAGATTGACAGACGGACACCTTGGCGTTCGTCTATTTTTTGAGGTACGAAACCCAAAAAGAGTTCAAAAAGACCAAATGTAAGCAAAAATATATTTTGGCGCCTTTACTTATGCGTATAACTAATTAAAGAAAAAAGAATGAATGAGATGAGAGCATGGAAACAGTCACAATAGCAAAGTAAAAGTTATGCCATTTAGCTATAAAACCCCAAAAATGCTCAGAAACTCTGAAATTCTTCCATCAATTGCGAGAAAATCCATTTGAAATCTTAAATACATCAGCCCGTTTTCAATAAATATATTTATTTTCATCTTGTAATCAACCTTGCGCAATGCATTAACCGCACTTGCTATGTAGTGATGTGGAAATACGGTTAAAAGAGCCGTGGGAACAAAATGCGGTCCCCATTCAATCATTACAAGAGCAGGTTTTAATCTGACAAAGAGTTTCAAGTACTAGATGACCGGAAGTAAGAGGAAAATTCTTCTAATTATTTACGTTTATTTCACTTTGTGCTTCTTTCATTTCTCTCTTTATTTTTCCATTGTGTTTGCTCCCAATCGGTTATGGATGCGGCTAAGTACCTCGGTATAATGCTATAAACGACACTTTTATTGAGATATATCTACAACTACTACTATTTGTCCTGAAAATGGGAAAAAACAATGCTAGAAGACAGCGATAAAATATGAAGTAGAAATAAACGCTTTAGACTCTAGGTGTAATTAATTTAGGTTCTTCCATGTACGATATATTTGAACTACACTGTCAAAACTCTTAAATCGTGCCATTGATTAGGAATTAACTTAATTATAATATTAAACATTGTAAATATATGAGGTTTATTCCTAAAATCACTCTCGTATCTATTTGTTTGTCAGAGGCTTATAGCCATTTTCCTAACAAACGGTTTAAAGTAGAAATTTTAAAATTGGCTTAGTGGTAAAGATTAGAAACTTTCTTATATTTCAAGACAAAAGTCTCAAAAATATTTATGCAGAAATTTTGGAGGGGGTAAACGAATTAATCTATTTTCTATTAATATCGTATATCGAGAAAAGTAATAAATGATAGAAAAAAATTTAAAGGTTTGAAAACTGTTTTTTTTTATAATTTTATTTGAGATAGTTCCAGAAGCATCATTGAAAATGTCCCATCGTTTTTCTCAATAACGTTTCTTGAAGTTTCATAAAAACTTTAAATTTGGCATTTTGATAAAGTATAGTAATCCACATATATTCAATAGTAAGTATTCAACAATATTTATGAAACAATTTTAAAGGGTGGATACGAAGCAATGACATTTTTAAATTTTGCATAATGTGTAAGAGCAAAACAGAAAGAAAAAGTTTTAAGTAAGGTAATATGTAAAATTTTCACAATTTTTTTACTCTTTTCTCATTTCCGAAACTCGCAATTATGAAAGAAAAAATAGCTTTTCTAAACGATTACCTAAAGTTTTTTTTGGAAAACCACATAAACGATTTTTAATCATTAAAATAATATTAATATTTTATTTGTAAATGTTAACGAAAATACTGCGTACCGTTAAATATTTATACCTTGTAACGTGAGTACAACATTTACTAAACAGATGATATTTTTTGTAATTCTATTTTAGCATATACATCTAATTTCAAATATAGGTACTTTGAGTAAGTATAAAACAAGTAATAATTTGTTTAAACAATTTTGAAATGTTTAAAAATAAAAAAATATCACTATCAAATAATTTAGTTAACAAAAATATACTTCGCTATGTACTCATATGGAAATGGTTTTTCATAAAAGAAACTAATAGTTCTCATATACTTGTTTTTTAGATTATCCAACTTCATAAGCTTAGTGACTCCACATTTTATTGTAAAATTATGAAAATAATTGTTTTTTTACCTTATAAAACATTATTTCTAATTTGAATGTTGTACTTTTTAGGTAAACTGTAATATTCTTTATTTATTTATTTAATAATTCATAATTCAAGCAAGTAATTGACACAAAAAAATATGGGATGGCGATATTTTTAAAAATGTTTATGTTTTCCATTAATCATAAAATATACTACAATTGCTTAAAGATAATTTTATATTCCGAGTAAAGGTTGGACAGTAACTTAAAAATTAAGTATATGTTTGAAAATATTAGGAAAAAAATAAAATAATCTATTCGAATTTTTAAAGATTTTACAACATACAAATTTGCTATATTTATTGTTTAAGAAGATTTTGATAACTAAATAACAATTTTGTTGATGTTTTGCAATCGATTCAACGTATTCTTTTATATGGTGTATATAATCTTTTCATATGTGGCCCAAAGTTTCAGATAGAAATATTAAATATTTACCATGGGATATAAGGGGCTATATACTTAAACGAAACTACTTTGTCATTTCAGTCTATTAAATTATACTGAAGTGAAAAAGTCGAAATATTTGTAATATTGTATTGTCGAAGTATTGTATTTTTATCCAAAAGTCAAAATACCAAGACACTAAATTTTCAGTCCCCTCATTAATTAATGTACAAATTACCGTTTAGGTATATTAACTTATTTTATAATGCAAAAGATTTTAATTAACTACAAACAAGTTACAAATTCCATTAATAGTGATAAGAAAAAGTCGTTCTTTGAATTGATCGTAATTTAGTTTTCTTTTAAATTTTTTAATTATTTTGTCTAATCGTTCTTTAATATTGGGTAAATTTTCAATTATTGATTCGTATTATCACTCAATACTTTGATCACTTGTATAACGCGCAAGCTTATAGTCATGGGTCAAGTATTAATTTTGATCGTAAATTGTGAAACGTAAATGGAAGATTTGCAATAATTGCTTTATCGTTTTAATTAGGATATGTAAAAGTTGAACTTAATAAGCAAACCCTTTAAAATACATCCATATATTTATAACTACACACGTTATAATTGTCATTATCGTATTCCGATGTATGGATATATATATATATATATATATATATATGAATATATATATATATATATATATATATATATATATATATATGATAAACTTTTTGGTACGAGAGAAATCTCTTACAGCTACGCAGAACACCAACTCAGCTCCCTTTGACGAGCGGCCGGGAATCAAGCTCGGGACACCGCGGTGCGCCGCGCCGCCAAAGGCCGTATACTTTTTGTACAACCCAATACGCCACGGTGACGAATTTATCTAAAAATCAAACATGTGATGCATTGTATTTTAATATAAAGAATATAAGTCAATAATTTATACAAAGATCATTAGGCATTTGCCCGTGCGTAGGTGCGTTTATCATTATGCGTTTGCGCACTTATAGCGGCACACTTTCCTTAACATTGTTACTATGTTTATTTTTAACAAGTAATTCCCCATACTACAAATTCACACACATATGTTGTTAATTTTATGATGTTTTACCTTCTGCCATCTTCTTCCATCCGCGTAAATAAGAGATGTATTACAAGCCGTAAATTTTTTTTATCTGTGATGCATAAAACAAGAATTTAAATAATCAACGTATATATTACATCGATATGGACACCAATGTAGAAAAACAAAAACAGGAAAACTGTCAGCGAAATAATTCGAGGGGAGAATGAGAGTGAATAAAGTTTTAAACTTTTCACTCTTTCTCACTTAGATGTGACATTTTGCTCAATCGTTTCACCCGAGTTGGGCACTGAAACGTGCTTTGGTATTCAGTTCGCTATCTTGGAACGAATGAATGACTTCTTTTATTGAATTACAAACAGTACGAAGAGTTGCCAATGTGATAATACTTTGGTAATATGTATTGCTACTATTTAGTTGCATTTGAAAGGAGTTTTTGGAATATTAGAGTAACATAGTTTTGACAGTCATTCGATACGGTATGTACCCTCAGAATGTGAGTAAAGAAATGAAGAAGAGGTATCAAGTAAAAAAGACTAGTATAAAGTATGCAGTGGGTAAAAAGGGTGTCAATATTTTTTAATCTAATCACATCATGTAATGCAAGAAAGTGTTTGTGAATTTGCAAACATTTTAATATTTAATCGTTTAAAAATTCCCTTTTTTATAGATGAAGACTCAGTGACATATGAATAGGATTCAGAGACTTCGAGAAAGTTCTGACCGTTTGTTTAATAACCTATAAGTAGTTTTAATTCCTAGGCATTTAAAATTACTTTTCAGATACAATATAGTAAGGCAATTGTTAATAATACCACATATTTTTTAAGATTTATTTAATTACCACATTGTTATGAGTGTGTAAATACTTTTTGCTTAGACCATGTTTGTTATTTGATTATATAGTCATCGTTTCTAGACGGCACAGCCTAATTTAGCTGTTGGAACTTCAAAATTGTCATATACATATTTACATAATGCTTTTCTCATTTCTGTTCCATAACTGTTTGTTATTGGACGTATGGAACATTCGCTTGCAAAATGTAAAAATATTTAGCACTCCAGAATTATATTTAATTAATTGATAAACTAAAGAAAAATGTTTACTATTTATTTTGTTGTACTATTTACCTGAAACATTCTCTATATTTCCTTTAATAAGCTCATCTTAAACTTTCTTAATTTTATGAGTAACTGAAATGGCATTTATTCAAATTTATTTAATAGCAAAAGATAATTAAATTAATATCTCAAATGTTGATTATAATTTAATTAGCAGTCCTCTGTTCTGAGCTATGTAATAAAGTTATGCAATATAATCAAAAATCGAATGAAACCATTTTTTCTTTATTTTAAATATTTAGATAAATCATTTAATAACAAATAAAATGTACAAATTTGACAACAACGAATTCAATTAAATATCTTCAATTTAAATTGTATAAAGTATCATCCACAGAAAATGTATATTATATATGGTACAGCGAAAAGTACCGTTCGTACGCTTTTAACAATATATTTTTAAATGAGCCAAATATGAATGCATACATACTTATGAAGGCATTTATAAAAACATGTACTACCAAAGTAAATGAAAATATAAGAATATTACTACCCATAAAGGAAACATACCACAAAGGAAATAAAAAGCCACAAAAATTTAAAAATGAACTCAGATCATTTCAAAAATCAAGAGTGACATGCTAATTCTAATATTTTTTATTCATTCAATCTGATTAAAACTGTTATTTTTCTGTATCAAAATTCACTTACGGATCAACTCTCGACGAGATCCTATGTATTTTAAACGCGTCCATGGATTCGGAACTCCTATAACTTTTTTTAATATAAAAGCTTTTAATGTTTGTAAAATGGAAAATTGTTACAAGTGCCGAAGTGAAAAAGTGAATATGGTTTCACCCTGAAAGTTATGCGACTCGGAATTTAAATTACTCTAAAAACAAAACCACAGTAAATAAGTATAGGTTACAATAAATGTATAAGTACAACTTATTATTACTGTAAAAAGGCATTTTTAAGTTGAATTTTGTTTGCGCTCATGAAAATAGAGAGATTATATCGTTGGTCAATGTGCAAAAAGTGGCAGGAGTGTTTTGATAAAAACATTATGCCTTTACTAGTTAATATTTTACCTGGAGCGTTTATTAACTTTTGATCATTAACTATTAATTAACATTCATCAATTGGGAATAGATTAACCTTATGTTAGTTCAATGCGCTAATATAAAATAATGTAAGAGTTGCTTGGTTAATGTGTTGAATATTCTCGAAAATATACTTCGTATTGATTAGAATACAAAAAAGTTGTTTATGGAATTTATGTCTTTTTCCTTTGTGTCTCCCTGTCTATTCATTAGAACATAACGCAAAAACCAGTTAGTCAATTCTGTATAAACTTTTTTGTTTGTATGTTTTCTTCGAAGTACTTGAATTTCAATATTAGCATTGGCGCAGTAAGAACTAAGTGGAACGATTTATAAACTAATGAATATAAATTTTCGGAACTACTAAAGCAATTGAGCTAAAAGGTTACGCTAAAATATAACTTATTTTAACTTTGGTGAACGATATTTTTGGGAAGCCAACATTATTATCGGGAAAAGACTTTAGTGCATTATTAACAAATCTATGAGAGCAACGAGTCGAGCAAAAACTTATTGTTATATAAGAAAAAAAAAATGACTTCCTGTGATCGAATTGTCGTTTCCTACTTAAATACTTTTAAAAATTAAAAATAATATTTTCTGTTACCCAACATACAGAATAAAAATAAATTGAGATGAAGGTTTACGTTTTATATGTTCATGAAACATAAAAATTAGAGAATAATTATAACTTTGGCAACGTAAATAATAAAACAAATGTATGAAAATACTGGCCGTGATTGACTGTTGTCATCCATATGAACACTATTGGATTGATTATTTAATATCACATAGTATAAGAAGTTGCAAAATTTAAAAAATGATAAAGTTGTGTGTAAATTAAAAATAGCGCGTCAAAATGTACTTTCTACACTTTCTGTTGAAGACTCATCAGAAAACTATTATTTGCTTGCCTTCATTTGACTAGACGGATCCGTCTTCTCTGGAATCATAATAATTGAGTAAAAATTTCCGTGGAATAAACTGTGGTGTCCTCTTCACATATTCTCACAGTCAATGTAAAACGATCGAAATTGATGGTAGGAATAATTATGAATCCTGGTGCGTCTTATTTTAAGAAGAAATACTGTTCAATTGAAAGCAACGTTACTGAAAATAATTATTAAAACTAATTCACATCACTCGAGATATTTATTGTTATCGTGTATCTACAATTTCAGTACATGTTTACATTGCTGGTGCGTCTGTTATTGTTATTCTTATAACGTTGTGCTATCTATGGATATCTATGAGATTAATATGTCATTTAAAAAACCGTTTCTTAATTTTTTCAAAATATTTTCAGCAGCATTGATAGCTCAGTTAATGTTGTAACTGTGTGTAACTATTGCAGCCTAAATGAAATAATTAGATTATAGTTTAGTGGTAAAACTTAGTCGCTATAAATATGATGAAGCAGGTGCTACATCAAATTTCACTTGAGCTGCAAAATGTCTTAGCACATTTTTTGAAGTTAATAATTTAAAGAAAAAAAGAGAGACGCCATGCACTTTACAATTGCCTATTGAAAAAGGAAATAAAATAAATAAAATATTTAAGGAAGACGAAACTTGAACTTTTACCGAGAATCTATCTTCTCTAAAACATCATCATTCTTTTTCATCATTATTTTATTTCTGGGTGTTTTTGTTACCCTATATATTTTATCACACTTAAATACTGTATGTTCTGTGTCTTCCAACTTTTATTACGTTTCCTTCGATATATATATATATATATATATATATATATATATATATATATATATATATATATATATATATATATATATATATTTTTTTTTTTTAATTTTCTTGATTTCAATAATATTACTTAAATTCTTTCACTAGATATTTGGTTGAAATCTAATTTTTATATTATACCTTAATGGAATAGTTACAGAAAACATGTTTAAATATCATAAATATTGATTTTAAATATGTATTTTTTTAATAACACAAATAACACTATTTTAATTAAAACTAAATTATGAAGTAAATAATAAACTCTAATGTTAGACAATAACAAACTTCCACGCTTTGCTCTTCAATAACTTTTATGTCAACGAATAACTGTAAGAATGAAAACTTTTCTGTGGGAAAAATTGTAAATAATTTGTTTAATAATATTTTTAGGAGTTTTCGTTTTATATGCTACAGTACAACTGTATTGAAATTGCAAATAGTCTATTTTGCTAAAAATATAAAATTTAATAAACAGTTTTTTGGACTATCGTATTCGTTAGTTTAACTCTAAGGATTATATTAGTCTTGATATCTCAAACCCCTCAAAATTGTATATATGATTCGCTGGACATCAAAAACCCTAAAAAAAGTGTGTGATTTCTTGGACATCAGATTAAAATAAGTTGTCATATGCATGACAACAGTTTTAAACAGTTGTCAAGGATAAAAATTCTAACAGAAAACGGGTAACGGTCAGTGAGAAACAAGTTCACTTCGAATACTATCGGAAATAGTAGGTACAACTAAATTTGGAGAGTAATTTATATAAAACAGTTTATTATTCAATTAATTAAATTACCATAGCTGCATTTAGTTATAACCACATCTTTATTATTATATTTGTCTTATTGCTTTTGTTAGATATTCAAAATGGAATTTACTTCTTGTTCTTTATATTACATACGTGATTAGAATTTTCTTCGTTTTAAACTGAAGTAAATGGCCCGATGGTAGAGTGAATACATGCGCGTGATGTAATTATTAGTTGTTTATAAGATCAAAAATAGAAACATTTTATAAACTCAACGAAAGAAAATTCGATCAGTTTCCTCTGGCTTCATAAAAAATGGTTATGCAAAAAAGGTTTATAAGAAAAGATTATCGTTTATGACTCTTAGTTTGATGACAGAATCACTAAGTCCTCGTTTTTAAATTTACTATACCACCACATTTCATTCATTTATTGTTGCTTACATGAATAAAACTTTTCCTTTTTTTACGTTACACGCACATATTGCACAAATTGAAACATGCACAATAAATTATTGGAAAGCTGATCAGCTAACTTGACCAAGGAAATCATTTCAAAATTCATTCGTTAATATAAATATAGATAACATTCATTAAACTGTGGAAGCCATTCATTTAAATACATAATGAAGATAAGAATTTGTTAAGGAATATTAATTACTTTATGTAAAAGAGAAAGTACGTCTATTAGTAATTTTTTCATATCATGTGAAGATCAATGTATCTTGATAGTAAGTACGATAGATCTGTATTCACAGGCAATAAATTATAATATATTATATAATAATATTTATAATCATTTATATTTGACGGATAATAATAGATGAGCAGGTCTTTACTTATTGCTTTTATATATACCGAACCAAATGGCTGCCTTAAGATAAGCACCACTCTTTATTAGATTTGTGAGAAGATGTTTAATAATAATTGTAAAGCGGTAGTAGTAATTCAGTCACTGCGAGATAAGACAAATTCTTTGCAATGTAATGCAATAAATAGAAAAAAAAATGATTACAAAAGGTAAATGATTCAGTCTCTCAGTTCAAGTCACATCGCTTGTACCACTAGATTACACTCATTATAATAAATTAAATAATTGTATATCATTTGTATACATGTATATATATATATATATATATATATATATATACATACATATATACATATATGTATTTGCATACAAACATGTCCATGTTTGAATGCAGCTTACACACGTTTTTCATTAATTTTTATATATTCCAGTCTAGTTTATTAATCCCATAACAAAAATATAATCTTTATTAAACTTATATAATCATTCCAGTCAATCATTCTAACGTCCAAAGCAATGTTCACGATTTTCAAATAAATTAATCGTCTTGATATATGATACGTATATCGTGTTTGTGCTCAGTAAACTATATCTGTTCTCGAATAGTCATCGGCCCCACCACATCTTTATTTTAAAGGTGTGTACTAATCAACTGTGGACAAACCGTAATTTCAAAGGAATTCAATAAAATTTTGTAACATCAATTCTCTTTATACATTATATTTCATGAAATGGTGGCGGTACGGACCTTGCAATAAATATTAATTTAATCGAGTCTATTCCTCCGTAGATTATTCTATAAATATTGACACAAACATTCTTACACTCATTTTAATTATGTTTTACCTAAAACTGGTATAACTTTGGTATAAATACTTCAACGTAACTATAGAAATTTCTTCCATTTTGTGATAAATAAAATGTTTAACGATATTCTCAAATTAAAACTTTGAGCCACACCACTATGTGAATTTGATTTAAGTCATTACATACTTCAAATCCATGTTCATGGTAAACAAGGATTTGTAAAAGATGGCTGTTTTGGAAGTTATGACTAGTATTCTTTAACACTTCAATGAAAACAGCTAATTTTTGTCAGTACTGTTACCAGACGAACCTAAAACAGTTACTGTAAACTTTTTTCACCATTCGATATCACCTTCAATATAATATTAGACTAAAAAATAACGGTTTTTAAATTTTATTTAGCACTCCTCTTCGGTTATTAGCACCAATTCTAATAATTTTTTTTAAGATGTCATCAATCCGGATTTGAATCGCCCGAAATGGTACTTCTACTACGAAGTGTATGAAAATAATAAAGAAAACTGCATTGCTTAACCTGTACAAAAATATAAGTTGAATAAGATTATTTAACCCATTCCTTGCATTGGTCTATGGTGTAAACTCCTAAATTGACCTTAATACATTAAAAACAATCAGTAAAGTAAAATTTCAATGAAATCTTTATAAAAAAAATTTGATAGAGTAAACGTACATGAAATTTTGAATTTTCAAAAGTTAAATTTTCTTAATGGTTGGTTTTGAGGTATTGCAAATAATACATGCCATTCGTAAATTACGCTATTTTTCATAAAAACTTAACCTTAAGTCTTCATTCCAATGTAATTCTGTTCCTGGTTTTAATAAAATTTCTCACCCTGAGACGGCTGTAAAAGAAATAAAAATCGAATGCCTGAATCCACTGCATGTTCCATCCTATTAAAGTTGACAATTACCAGCTACCAGGTGTAAAGTTCGTATCGTTTTATCCATAACACGTCTCGATATTATATTGATTGACTCTACTACGAGAGGCGACGTAGAACTGACCTCGTTACGTGTACAGTCGGACGTAAAAATATTTTAAATTATAGTATACGAAACGAATATTTTTTAAATATAGTTACGATTAATAGGTGAAGCTGGCTTAATATGCAATAAAATGATCGTTTTCGAAATTGTTCCGTTAATTAACCGGCTAATACGCGTAATAATATATCCAATAGGTGTTTGTTATATGGTGAATTGTTTTGTCCTCAAGTATTTGAACCAGGTTGAAATGATCTACTGAATTGATTCACCGTTATGTAAAGTATATTAATAATTTTTTTTAAAGACAATTTTTGTTCAAATAAAATTTTTTTTTCTGTTACCAATTATCCTTATTTAAAAAATTATTTATTTTACAGATTTAATAACTGATTTCATTTTATAAGTAAACGCTTTAAAATCAATCAATGATTTAATTGAAAATTATAAAATAAATAATTCAATTGTTTTTGCACCTAATACTGATGAAAATTTCTTTTTTATTAAGCCTTTAATTTTTACACAAATTAACAACTGAAAAAATATTACAGACTTAAAAAACTACTAATTTCAAAAAATATGTGGCTGACTTTTTGCGGTTTTTTTGTGTTATGAAAATAAAATTAAATAATAAATTGGTTTTTATATATTAAAAAGAAATTAGAAATTGGAATTGGCAAATAGAACACAGTTCAGACAATTAAAATGAAATTAAATCAAATTTGTTTCGTCTGAATGGTATAATTAAACCGTAAACTGAGGCCGTCGTTCTTTATTTTACCAATATTTGCAAATATTATGCAGTAGTATTTTAATTTGTAGTCGAACTTTTAATTTGGCATTAACAATTGGTCAGGTACATGATTGTGATGATTTGATTCAACTGTCAAAAAAAGTCTTTAATTCACAATAAGCAATTTAAGACCTAATTTATTTATTACAACAAGCCATATTGGAATGGCATTTAGAATTACATAATAAATTTTTAGATTTGCTGCAAAATGTTTTTGTCACACATCTGATTCGGTAATTACATCCAATATATCGTTGTCCAACAAAAACTGACTGTTCCTCAGCAATTTCTTTTAATAATTTTGTTTACCAACATTTCTTCATTTTCATTGAGTTTCCTTTTACACGTAACAACATGTTTTCTTCTTTACTTTTTACGAATAGTGTCATTTTTATTGGCTTATTCGTATAAGCCTGTGTTTTTATTGAATCCGACAACCATCATTAATGCATTATTTAAATCTAATCTTCCCTAATCTATACCTCGAATAGGTAAACTAACGGTTTTTCCTATTTTATATGCCTGAAAATAATAAAAATATTTGATATAAGTTTAATCTTTTCTGATTGTTTATTCAGAGAGTACAATTGTATTGCCCTAGATTTTTTATTCAGAGAGTAGAGAGTTTCATGATGAACTTAATTTGTCATTTCCGGCGTAGTTTCCTCATTGGTATTAATATGTTCTTGTAAGATCTCGGCGTCAATAACATTTTGAAAACCTTCGTTATCAGCTGCAACATTTACTGATACAGAGTATGGATGAAACTATGCTAATGCTGCTATTTTTTCATAAGTTTCTTCTATGCTTATTTCTTTAATAACATTCAAAAATTCTTCATCAGTGTTAATGTTTGCGATGAATTCTTGTGACTTGCACGGTTATTCATGATCTGTTCAAATTTAAGCCCTGTGATCACGTTCTTCTTTTATTATCCTGTAGCCAAGTTGCAAAAACTTTTTCACCATCTCAGTTGCTTCGTTCCACCCTTCCTTGCTACTAGCTGTGATGAGGTTTTCTAGAGATCATATTGATGCTAGTTACTCTAATGAATCATTACTAAAATTTCGGCTATTAATCGACTACAAAATTATAGAAGCACCAAATATGTCAAAAATATTCAAGATCATTGAAGCCACTTCAGCTGCAGTTTTTTTTCAATGACTTTAGTTGTACAAATTTTTAAGGTGATCTTGTTACACCAATACAAATTTTTATGGTCCATCTGGATTTGACTGCTTGTCTATAAGGTCTGCTTGACATCTCCTCTCCATTTCAGAATGGATGATATATTCTACGACTAGACCTTTTTTACATTTTTGCGTGTGCGCGGGTGGGTGTGCGTAAGCGCGTGTGTGCGTGTGTGCGCGTGTGCGCGAATGTTATAATACATGCCGTTTAGTTGAATGAACGTTTTTTATAGCAATCAATTTTTATAGTAGATATTATATGCTCAACTTTAATCTTATGTTATTAAAGTGGTAGAATGAAAAAATACGCCATATTTACAAAAAAGTATTTAAAATTACACATTGGAAACAAAATCTTTATCCAGGCTCCACTTTCTTTTCCTACTTGGTAACACCATTGGTGAACAAATATACATGAAATGAAATAGAATTACATGAAAATTATAGGAATTTGAATAAACAACCAATTTGTTTGCTGGTTGCAAATGTCTACTTAATTAAATTGTTAGCTATGAAATGTGCTCATTGTTGTGGCAGAAAATGTAACGAATATAAACAAATTGTTAAACTTTTTTGTTTATGAAGTTACTAAGTAAGTTATAGGCAGTAGTAAAGATACTAAGTAAGTAATAGCAGTATATCTTATACATTGTTTTAAATACTATGCATACCATTACTTCTACTGTAGTATTGTATTGCGTTTGTTCGCTTCAAAAAAGAAACGAATATAGATACCTGGAAGTCTTGTAGGACTTTTCTCTAAATTACGGATAGGAAATTCAAAATCGAAATGATAGTAAGTCGAATAAGAGTTTCCAGAGACATAACTCGTACTGTAACTTAAAATTACCTCGTAACAAACAGATTTGGTTTGTATCCGGATAACTCATTATTTTATCATTAAAACGATTAGATTCCCCGATTTATACAAATAATTGTAAACTCTCATTATAATTGATGCTGTGTCTGTTTAGACTTCTTGAAACCATAAATTCGTAATAGCGGCTGTTTGAGCCGCGTGAGAAATTTCACATTTCGCTGTACCGTCTGTCGATGCCTAAATACGTAAATCTAGTCGTTAAGCAGTTTGAGCGAGCGGGTGTACCGATAGCGTTACCCAATTTCACAGCGAGTGGGCGAGTTGGCGTGAACATTTCCATCCATGTGAGCGAGAACTGGGCGATGCGGCGGTTATTGTGAGTGACCGGATGAAGGAAGGAAAAAAGTCGATAAGCAGTTGTCAGAAATGTATAGTGCACAATATAAAATAAAATAGATTTCCATTAGATATAAATTCGCATACGGTTGATGTTCATTACATTTCATTGAGCGGCGAATATAGGTTGAAAAAGTAAATTTCTCCAAATCCAACCAAAATAAATTTCGCGCCTATTTAATTTTTGGAGTCTCGTTAACTTTTTTTAAATTGTAAATAATCTAAGCGCATTCCTTAACAATTAATTACCCTTTAATTAACTAATCCTTCAAGATTTTTCTTCACGAAACGCTTGTATGCTCATTGTTTATTTATTTATGAGGAACGTTATTCAATAATTTTATATGAGATATGAAAAGAAAAAAATAAAGGACTTGGACAAAATCTATAAATAGTTAATACACCTTGAGGTGGTTTTGTGTGTGGAAAAGGTTGTTCCCTCATTATTAACAATTAGCGCTGCCAACCGGAGCGGATCTGCAATATTGCAATGTCGCCGAGTAATGATGCAGCGCCAAGCTGACCCCAAGTTACTTTAAAACTTGAACTGTATTACTAAGTGTGAATTAAAAATTTAATTGGATGGATAAAATTTTACTGGTTTTAATCCAAATAGCTCCATGTATATGCATATTTAAAAAAAGGAAGTATGTGTAATATTCTTACATTATTTTGTAGCCGCGCTCATTATTTATTGCAGTCTGTAAAGGGACACTTCTTTGGCTGACTACCCCCCGGTCATGATATCACAGTTACTTTGCTGTATAAACTGGAACAACATGGCGACTTCTATAGTGTTCAATATACGAGTACCAGGAACAATAAATACAATTTAAGTAATTTGACGAATGCGAATCCAAATTTAGATTAAAGATTTGTCGGGACGGAATGTGGAAACTTGCCCTAACCATAATTCATCGAATGTATCAGTGATCAAACTGTATGCCGGGATAGTTCGTTTGATTTCACAACGTCCTTGTCTAGTTGTTTTTTTCCTCAATATTTAAGTAATGTAGCCTATAGTATGAGTTTAGAATTTTGAAGTAAGTTTACATGGTTTAGACTTAAATAGCAAATAAAAGACGCAGGTTAAAATTTCTTCCAAATTAAGTTTGATGTATTGCATAATACATATTTACTTTATTGGCCCAAAATTCATTATTTTAACATAATATTAAAATAATGAATTTCAACCTACTGCGTTACTATTAATATCCTCATTCAGATTCAAAGCAAGACTGGATGTTTCACAAAATCTTTAAAAAATGGTACAAGTGTGTTACTGAGAAAATGGTACGACCAATTTTGGTCATTTTCTATAAGGCAAAAAACGTGGGAATATTTTCGAATTTGTTTAATACCGAATATACTGAAAGAAAGCTAAAAGGCTTGGGCGCTTGTATAACGAAAGCTTAAAATAAATTATTTTATGGTATATAATAAAATTTACCGTATATTGTGATGACATTGCGTCACAATCCACTTACAATTCATATTATCTTGGACCTACATATTGTAGAAGATACAATTTTTTATGCTTCTCTATTATTACCCATCAAATATTTTTATGGGGTATATAGGAGTGATATATGTTATTTAGGTATTTCGTAGTATATCTATAAATAGTTATTATATTATTATAATATAAACTAAATAACAATTATTTATTTCTAACAGAGAATAGAAACAAAATAACAATCAATTATTTTCATCTTTAATTATTTGTTTCATAAAAACCAATATAATTAAAGTTCGAGTTTTAGTAAAGCTTTCGTGTTTTAAAGATACTCTACCGTATTTTCTAGTCACACGTGTTTGTACTTATTTTTAATATGGGCGAGCATATACAAAAATTGATATTAATTTTAGTTATCTTTCGACCTTAGTGAATGAAGAAAAAGAGAAAAAAGTTGAAAAATGTTTCCTTCAAGATCTTCGAGTCACATTCAGTGAGATATTTTTCAGTAGTATATACCATATTTGGTATTACCATTTTAGAGATAAAAATATATTATCGTTATGTTCATCAATTGTTTACGATATCTCAAACGCAAATGAATGAAATCCTCGAAATTTCATATCATCTTTTATAATTGTTTAAAGAAAAATCTAAATTTATGAAAAATTTTTTGAATGGTTAACAATTTGTGAATAATTGCAGTAGCTGTGTAAATAAACACTATAAAAGATTTTTTAAAAAAGGAATTTTTGGTTTGTATGGATTATTAATGTTAACGGTAACTCTCAAATATCTTAAAGGGTAATTTTCATAAATAATTTAATGACTTTGATCACATTACCCTGATATGTTCTTTCTCATGACTTTTGTAACGCCTGTAACATAATTAAAATAACCTGGTAATACAAATCTGGCAATTTATTTTGAAACATAAAATTTTTCTATATACACGAATAATTCAGTATATCGTCAGGACACAGAATAAAATACAGTTGTAGCCTGTAATTCAATTTGAAACCGTAAGAATAAAGAGGTAAATAACTCAATATGATGGGCATATTTTTCTTTAATTCTACAGCACTACTGAAAGAAATGTTTCACTATGCTATTACTAGAAATAGTTTACTACGCTCATAACTATTCTAACGCTCGTAAGTACATTTTACTGCTTATATACACGTATGTACTTAGTTGTGTATAATGTTCGTGTTTTTTCCTAGCAAATGCTCTTTTGTTTGTAAATCATGAAAGACTCAATTTATTAGGTTAAATTATCCCATAATTTAATTCGAAAATTCTTTTCAGATACTTCATGCAATATTTCTTAAAACTTTTCCACCGTGTAGTTAAAATACTAGAGTAGCTTCATTTGATTGAATATGGGGTTTGTGAGCCTAAAAAAACACCGAAAATAATTATTTTGCTAAACATTGATTGAAAATTTTGAACGAAGCGTATATTTGCAGCTTTTCATTCACATGGATATAAACAGAGCAAACTGCGTAATTGTAAAAAGATCTACAGACGGGTAGACGGATATGATGAAATTTGAAGGCTTCGTTTCTGCCAATTGTTTTTTTTTATTTCAAATATTGCCAGAAAACAAATGCTCTATTATATTCCAATCCTAAAAAAGTTAAAAAATAATAGTATTTTATTATATTCAAACTTACACACCCTTACTCACCACATTTCTATGTACATTAAAAATTATTTCCAAATATTTCGTTATGGATATTTGGGGTCTAAAGAATTTCGTTCAAGAAAAAAAAGTTTTATTCCATTCCTGTTTACTTATTTTCATGAAGTATTTTATATGCCCATTAAAAATTATTATAGAAACTATATATCAGCGGCATATTTCAAAGAAAGCAAAACGTGGCAGCATAAATTGCCATTTCCAAAAAGATGAAGACAGTAAATTTAAATTTAATTTAAAAATACTTCAAGAAACCTGTAGCTGACTTAGGCTTTTGACATATTATCTCAACTTTTCCATTGTCATCCTTTGTCATCGGCCACTGCACATTTGCATGCCGATTGATTCGTACTTCAACTTCGAGAGGAGAGATGTGTATATTATGTAATTGGATTATAGTTTATCTCATAATTTAATGGATTTTTTTTCTGTATTTATTAAGAGAACATGAATGTGTTATGCAATACGACACCAATGTTTCAATACAAAAATTAAACACTGCTTGTTTAGAATAATAGGAATCGATCTTTTGTTTTTTTTTCTTAACAGTTGTATTCTGTTTAGAGCCACGTGATTTTAATGATTAAACCTGTATCACTTTAATTTAGTTGCACAAACTGGTAAGCTCAGGATTGGTTCCAAGTTAATTATGCGAAAAATTATAAGGCTATGTTAAAAAAGATACTCGTTTAGAATGGTTGTGCTGAAAGACCTAGCAGTGGCTTAAGGTAGAGGCAAATAGTACAGAGAAAAGGATCATCTTGGAGACAACAATATAGTGACTTTTAGTTCACCTTAGAGACGGCAATGTAGGGACTTGAGGGACAGTGCAGGGACTCAAGTTCGGTGAATGGAAAGAGTAAGGATTAGAGTTTAATTTCATGATGAAATATGAACTATGGAATACGGTATTCAAATTATTGAAATCGGAGAACAAATGATTGAAATCTGCACTCGTGCGTCCATTCAAAAATAACAATCACATCTTAAAATTAATTTTTTTGTTACATTTTACTTTCATTTTATTTTCATAAATTTTGAAATAATTCGTGATTTCCCCTAAGATGTTATAATCTAATTTATGATAATTATTTTACTGGAATTTTGTAATAGATTTGTAAATTGTAATATTGATTATAGTGACCTAATAAATAAAGCATTTGGTAATTTTATTGTTATATATCGGTAACTTACATGTGAAAAACTACGCTGTTCAATTCCGAAGGGACGCTCTTCAATTCCGCAAATCTTACGGAGCTCACAACTTCCATTTAATTTATTCTGCAGGAATTTAGACTGAAGTTCATTTTGTCGTACTTCAATATTTTTGGCAGTTTTACGGAATTTGTTCTGCCTTAATTTTAACATTAATCACATTGTTACATATTAAATGTGTTACTAATTTCTTATCTAGCCGTTGAAGTTATATTACGTTGGTACAAAAAAAAGTAATATGATACACAAATATTAAAAATTCTTTCCACGTGCATCACTACGAAGGAGCATTTTAACTGTCACGCCAAAATTATTGTCTGAATTAAAAACATTTTATCGGTTTCTAAGATTAGAAAACTTTCCAGACACATTACGACTAAAGGTAAGTTAAGTCTTTTTTTTATATTGGACATAGCATGCATTTAAAATTCTCTTGCTTCTAAATAAACAGGTTGAAATTCATAAAGTAAACTTCCGATCGCCCATATTTTTTATTACATTAATAGTCGAGCTATAAATATCAATATGTTGTATGAATATCTAAGAATGCGGCGCACTCTTTATGCAAATTCGTCCTTAGGATGTTCTGAAAGTTTCTCACAAATTCTAGAAAGTTGTTAAAAATACATTTATCACTCTTTGTGCAACTTGATATGTTAATAAATTTTGTCTACATATGTGAATACGAAATATTTTTTTAAATATATTATGCTCAAATTATCATATTAATATTCGAAAATATTAACAAATTCAGAAAATTTTTCTTTTTGGTAATTTTGCGCTTAAATTTCTGCACATAAATTATAAATTTAGTTTTAATTGTAGCTACTAAAAAGGTCTTTCTTCTAACCATAAAAACATGTGACCGTAAAGGGGTTAGGTTTGCATTAGAAAATTCGTAAGTTATATACTTACGAATTTTCTAAACAATAAACCCCAAACCATAAAACCGTAAGGGGTTAGTGACCGTAAACCGTTTGCATTAGAAAATTCGTAAGTATATAACTTACGAATTTTCTAATGCAAACCTAACCCCTTTACGGTCATATGTTTTTATGGTTTGGGGTGAACCATTAAAAGGTTCATATTAAAGTCCGACAAACACACTTACGATGGGTATGAACAAATTTATTGGTGAACCACATCAGTTATTACAACCCAGTTAAAGTACGATTAGATTAAAATATTATAAGGGTAAAGCATGCCAACGCAGAGTAAGCAATAAACGCTTGAAGGTGCGTGAGTGAATGTGTATGGTTCTTCTGAAACATTTTATTTTGTCAAATACTGACAACCTGAATTTTAATAAATACCACTATTAACATTTTTTCATTCACTATTAAATACAGAAAATGTGACAAAGCATGTAAAGAAAGTATCGTTTATTCATTTTACTCACAATTGAGATTAATTCCATGAAGTATCCCTTAATTTTCTTTGAGATTTGATTTCATTTTCTTTGTTCGCTCGTTTGTTTGAAATTTGTAGTAATTAATTATCAATTCTATAGTATTATAAAATGTATTTAGAGCTGTTAAATTAACAATTTATTTTAAAGTCAAGTAAATTGTTTTTTATCTTCTTTTATTATTATTTTACAGACATTTTAACTAACTTATTCAAAAAATAATTTTCAACATAAATCATATAAAATTTTCTGTCAGGAAGAAAAATTAATAGAGAATATTTATTTGACTTCTTCCCGGCGAAATAATTTTTACTCGCAATGGTCACGTAACTCTATTTCTAACTAGTTTCTGTCTACGACTTTACCCGCGTGATATTTGAAAAATATGGACAAACACTCCATTTCGAAATATCCAAATATGAGGTAAATGTATGCAAGGTTACATAATTATGATCATGATTACAAAACTATAAATTATGAGTATATAGCGCGAAAGCAACTTTTATAAATAAATATATTTACTGGCCAACAGCGAGGAAATTTATGTACATAAGAATTTATAAGTTTTTCGATTAAACATTCCTGACTGTGACGTTCAGTAATAATACTTTTGTTTATCCTTAAAATGATTATTGTACGTTAACAATTAGCGATAGGCATATGTCGTCGCGAACTTTTCCAATCGTTTTGACACTGAATTAAGTTTTTATTGCGCGACATAATTCTTTTAAATGCTTATATTTACAGCCTCTCCCCTATCATTCTTAGCATAATTATCCAGTCTGTATTTAAATCTAGGACTGTTAATTGTAAGCAAAATTTTATGGAACTCTGTTGGGTGGTTTAATGTGAATTAAAAGCAAAAAATGATATTCCTTTTTCGTTTGTAACTGCGAAAATTATCTGATTAGCTGAATAGATATTAATTTTTTAGTTTGTAAATTTTTGACGATTTCATCAAAAGTAGTTTATTTTATTTTATTCTGCCACGTGCAAATCGACGTAAATATATTACAAATTCAATCGGTTATAATGATCTTTATTTATATATCTGGAAACTTTATTCGTTAACGAGATAAAACTTTGGAAACGTATTCATTTCAGCAACATAATTGAGATGTCAAAACGGGGGGACTTATTCGCATTTGGTTTTAAGTGCAAAATTTTCTAAATGTATAAATATATAAATTTATATTTTATATATATATTAAAATTATATTTATACTTTATGTTTTTTACTTGACTTTAGTGTACGTAATATATGATAGAGTCAAGGGAAGGTAACATCAAACGATAAGAGATCTAATATCAAAAAATATAGTCATGAACATGCACATTTGAAATTTATATCATTAAAAGTATTTATAATTTATATAATTATAAGATAAGATGACAAAAACAAACAGATATAAACTAAAATATTTGTATTATAATGAAATAGAGGTTTATTCACAAAAAAATTCAATAACACGAGTTGTATTATAAACATAATTAATATGAGGGTTAATTGAGCGGCAATGAAACAATCGTTCAAATTTGCATTGTAAATCATTTAATCGCTTGTTATGCTCACGCAAATGTTCCTTTTTACGAACCGTATATCACAAGATCTGCCTCAAAGCATGTACATGAAAAAAATATATTTCATGAAGAAATAAAGAATGAAAATGAACAGTCATTGAAACCACTTCGTTTATGTCTTGATAATAAATAAGGACTTTAACATAAGTTTAGTAGATACGAATTAGGTTTATATGGACAAAAATAAATTAAAAGAAATTATGTTTATATATATATATATATATATATATATATATATGTGTATATATATATATATATATATATATATGTATATATATATATATATATATATATGTATATATTTATATATATATATAAATATATATTGAATTAATATTATTGAACTTTTTTTCACGTGGCAATGGAGCCTCGGATCCACAAGATTTTTTGCACTGAGACAGTTGACGGATCAGGAAATGCACAGGCTACCTAACCATAAATATTATTTCAACTAATATTGCAATACTAACTAATATGTAAAATGAAAAAGTGTTATTGATTGTCCTCCTTTTTAGTCACAGTAGAACAATGTATCGATGTGATTTTTCCACAGAGGTAGTTAGCAGACGGGAAAATAATATAGGTTACTTTGTAACCCGGGAAAGCTCGTCTTAACTTATATTGTAATTTAACTGATAATAAAAATGTGAAAGTATGTCGGTTTATCCTTCTTTCGTATCGCAATGAAACAATAGATTAACATGATTTTCTGCACAGACATAGTTGGAGGGCATGAAATGATATAGGCTACTTTTCAATGCGGGAAATATCATCCTAACTAATAAAACAACCCCGAATAATATTAAAAATTTAAAAGTGTGTTTTTCCATCTTTCACGTTGAAATGAAACAACAAATCTAAGTTGATTTCAGCACGAGGATAATCCTTAGATCTTTACCAAAGTAATTAACTAGAACGAATAAATTAAATGCATAAAATAGTCCAATAAAAGGAATGATGCTAATAATAATTATTAGGCTGGGAGATGAATAAATTGATTAATAATGCAGGTAATCTTTAAAATTATAAAATTATTATGTATTTACATAAAATACATAAATAGGTTTTAAAAAATACGTAACTTATAATTTTGCCAATTTTGCATTTTTTTCTGACCACGCCAAAATCATTCATGAGATATTAAATTTTACGGGACATCTGAAATAAATCGGAATAATTACTAATAACAATTGATTAAATTAATACATATATGCATATATATATATATATATACATATGTGTATATATATATATATATATATATATATATAAATATATAACAAAGATAATCTGTCAGTATTATAAATTAAAATTTGCTCTATTTTTTTCATATCAAAATAATTATACCACATATTCTCCGAGTTCATAATAAACATTGTAAAAATAGACATTTTTGGTCCGAGATATAAATACGTCCTTAAATAACGTTCAAAAACAATTTTAATATTTCAAAAGCATAGGTCGGAAATGATCATCTATACTTGAAGCGAGTTACGTGGGATACACGCAATTTATTTAGTTCGCGAAAACGTCGTGCGTTTGCCGTGGCGCCACTTTATCGGAAAGAGTAAGTGGGAAGCATAGGGATAGAAATCTGATTCTCGAAGCTCATCGGCGGTACTCAGCACCTTAATGGAAATTCACTTAAATTTTACAGTAAAATTATAACAATGGTTCTGAACATCATAGTTTAGTAGAAATTCACGACGGTTTTACTCTTGTGAAAGTTATGACAGCCGATATATTTGCATAGCGATAAATTATTAATATCTGTGATTAATTAGAAATACTATGTATCCTTATTACTTATGAATAATTGTGTAAATACGTACGAAGCCCTTGTATGTGTATGTAAATGATAATGAAAAGGTAAATGTAATATGACCTATTAAATATGACTAAGTATACTTGATAAAGTATAATTGAGCGTGTGTGTCTGTTATTTTTGTGTGACAAGTGATTTGAAGACTGTTTCGATTTTAGTTCCTACTGACTTATTTCCTCCTCATGATTATATATAAATTTTACTTCTTGCAATTAGCTTATACATAAATAAATATATTCTTTTTGCAGGCAGAGCTCGCGCCAAAAACTTTTTTTAAATCGTTTATTTCGATATATGGGGGACATTCCAATCTATGCTGATGCAGCGCTTGTTAAACGTATACTGATGCCGTTTCACATATATTGGTATACGTGGAGTCTATACGGCCATCCTGCCAACTTAATTTGCTTTAGTTCTATGCTATCTGAAAATACAATTTGACTGTGTGCCATTAGGTGTTTTCTTTATTTTTTTGGTCGACATGTTTTGGAATATTTTGTACGAAAATGTAAAAATGAAAGCCTTGTGAAAGGTAAAATTTTGTTCTTTACTTTTCTACTTGTAAGAATCAAGTTTGAAAACGTTAGATATGAATACTTCATATCATTAAAATAATACCTGTGAAAACGAACAAGTTCTTTAAAAACTTAGACGCAGAGAGTAGTGAGGTTAGAGCAGGTAAGTTCTTGTAGAGTTTTACTGGAGAAGAAGTGTAATGAGTGAGTTAGAACTTTGCGTTTATATTTATTGAATACTACATCTATCATAGCTCTGAACTTCGCCGCGATAAACTATTACCTCTAGTTATGCTACCATAAAACAAGGTCTCTTATTTTATTTAATTTTTAAAATAATACATAACTGAAATCAAATCAACCCATTAATATACGATGCACATTTACTTCAAATGTGTATGATCAAATCACACACTGATCCACAACTGTATATTTGGAACAGATCGAATATGAACTACAGCGTTAGGGTAATGTTAAACGAGTTCATTATAAGTAATATCCGATGCTATAAACTTTAAGTCTTAAAAATCGGATTAAACCTTATCCCATTATTCAATGGCAAAAAGTTAGTTTTCAAAATCGAATCGCTATTGCGGTTAATAAACGTTGTATTTTTATATACGATTGATGACAGAACGCCTATATCCACAGAAGTATTACAGTATCTTTATTTATAAAAAGGTAAATATATAGTTTATTTATTTAATAGTGTCTAGGACCGCAGATTTTATAACAATACACGTATTGAGCTGCACATACCCACTATGTATACATAAGACTTGATAGGTAGGTTGGCATAAACTACATGTTTGTTTTCAGCTAACGACTTCCAGATTTATGAGTTATTTCTGGGTTGCTAACTTAAATACTATATATGTACCTACTAAATTTGAAGTTTCTAACTCTTTAGAAAGTAACCTGTATCTAGCTTTTTGGAAATTTACGAAAAATTTACAAGTAACTTGCATGTTTGAATGAATGAGTGAGTCAGTGCATGAGCCTCAAAATTCATGATTATGATGTGAAATATTTCGAAAATAACTATAGATATAGACTTGAAATTTGGAAAGAACTATAAAATATTTCCTGTTCCTGTCTCTACATACAAACTTTTAGCATTTTATGGAACTGAGTTACAGGAGTGTCAAAATAGCTACGAAAGACTTCGGGTATTAATTGCAGTGGAGAGTAGCGCTGCTCGGAACTTGATGGTGTACTACTTTGTATTGACATACACTAGTTACATTACAGTCCTTACTGAGCAGACAGAGAAAACAGGTTCGATAATTATTTTTAGTATTTAGTGCAGAGTTTCTAAGAGCGTATTTATTTTTAATTTTTTAAACTTTTATTTTATTTTTTCTTTTTTTAGTTTTATATTTTTGTGGGGAATATTTTTTTGAACTTGCTTTATATTATATTTAGAAATACTTTTATATATATTAACAATTTTTTTCATTCTTTTCCCACGAGGAGCCCATCTGAGAGACACTTGTAGGGGCAGGGCTACTTACAATAGCTTGTAAGTAGTTTTTTAACCACCCTCTTGCCGCTCAACCCTCGGCAGGTTTCTCACCTTGGCGGGGGTAGGATATCTATATAGTATATATTATACGTCTCTGTATATTTTCTCGGTATATTCATCATTATTATACAATAAATAAGAAACTAAACAAGCCGATGCAGTTTCAAACAAACTAAACAAGCCCAAACACAATTAGGTTCGTTTCTCTGAAATGTCAACAATAGACGATAGGGTGTTCTAGTATCTGACTTCCGATTCCTTCATTGAATAAGTCATTGAGTTTCCATTATCGGGTTCGGTGACTCACTTTCGGTTCTGTCATTGAGTAAGTCTGAAAATACCATGTTGTCATTAGAACTACATACAACTACCAAGTTTCATTATGATAAAACAATTAGAAACCCTAAAACGGTTAGGACACTTTTTGTCGTTATTGAGTTCAAATGTCTAATTTACGGTTCTATTTCAGTCCCATGGTACAATTTTATTATGTTGTCATCACCAATTATAGAGTTCAGTGTCTAAATTTTCGGTTCTATTTCATTGAATCACTCCGATAGTATAATTGTATCGTGCTAGCATTAGAATTATGCATAACTGTCATGTTTTATAAAGATACAACAATTAGAGACCTAAACACAGTTAGGATTCGTTGTTTCGTCAACGAGTTTAGGTTATAACTCCCGGTTTCATTTCATTGAATCAGTTCAATCGCACCATTATTTTCTATGGTCAGTACGTTTAATTTTAAGATTATACAACTATTAAAAGTGCATGAAATTTAGTTTCGTAAATTCCATCACATGGTCAGTTACAGGTTTATCTAATAAAAGCGGGTTAATAATTTAAATGATTCATACATCTACAAAAGCCGTGAAAAAATATTTCTCAAACAACAAATTAATGAAGTTTGAGAATTTGCTTGCCATTTGGAAGAATTACATTTGATGTGTTTTTAAAATCAAACACTTTTCAAATTTTTATTTCCTGTTCTGCAAACCTTCCTCGCACTTAAGTTATCTTTTGTTACCAATTATAAATTGAGAAACAGACTCAGATATGAAAAAAAATAAAAAAATACCATTTCTATCGTAGTCTTCAAAGATGAATTAAGAGTTGCTGAATATTTAACAAAACATAATTATGACTTCTCCCATAGAGGGATATATTAATGAACAAAAATTTTAGTAATTTTTTTATGCAAGATTGACATCGAATAATTTTATCACTGAATGCTTTAAATTCCCAATGTTGAGTCTATGTGAGATTTAATTTATTTGCCTCAACAACGTCAAAGTTCTGTTATTAAGTAACAATAATCAATTTTATTTATAAGCAAAATATGGTGTCGACGCATAAAACGAGGGTGTTTTAAGTCAAATATCGAATACGTGTCGATAAATGCTTATTTCCAGACACATTTAATATTAGTTGTGTAACAGAAATAAAATATATAAACGGCATTTACTAATCAGGAACTAGGATTGATTCTAGATTCTTCTTATGTCTTATAATGCTTAATATATTATTTTTCTCATAATCTTATAAATCATAATCAATAATAAAAAAACGCTGGACAGTGAAGCGTTTCAGTGAACTTCGGTTTGTGTCCATATGAAATAGGACCACGCTGTTAGCGTACATGAATGTGATAAATAAAGTTGATATACGAGTATCTATCATGAATCAAAGAGACTCAAGCCTTAATCCGATATTGATGATGTTTCTATGGTAATAAAATTTCCAAGTACTTAATTTCACTCACCGTACGATATATATATATATATATATATATATATATATATATATATATATATATATATATGTATGTATATATATATCAGTTAGCTTTAATCAGCTAAATAGCAAAAGATTAACGAAAAAAAAAACCCATTAATATAATTAGCAATGGAGAAATTATTTGAAGAAATTTAGTACTTCGACAAGAACGTACTTCTCACGACTTCCTGTTTATATTACCTGGGCAAGGACTGTAAATTTCAATAATTTTTTTTTTCAACATTAGTGCAGTATTTTGTTTTTAAAACTTGCAAAAAATACAGACTTGAGCTTTTTATCAATCAATACGAAAATATACAAGTGACATGAAGAAACTACGTAAAGTCTGCTCTATCTTTGCATCGTTCGTGACAGAATTCGTTTCTTAAATAGATATTTAAATTAGACTTAGATACTGTGACTTGTATGTAAGCGAAAGAAAACGGCAAATATCACTGAATGTAAATGGATATTGCTAAGAGAGAATATGAGATTCGGTTTTGAAAAAAACTAAACACTCTATTATTTTTAGAATACTACTTTTATACAACAATCAAGCATTATAAATAATTTCTTGTATAATGATGAGGATATATATGTCAAAAGGGATAGATGATGGTAATGTTACCAAAGTTTATTGCTTTGTCATCAGATGGCGCAGACAGCATCTTGCAGGGTCCCTGTATTAATATTGAACATCTACTATTCTACATACTTTGAGGACAGATATGTTTTGGAAAAAAACTGCTTTAGTATTATTATTTCATTTAATCACTTGAGCTGATAGGTAACACTTTCATAGTAATTTTATTTTATGGATAATTCATTTCAATATATAACAATAAGAAAAAATATCCAATAGTTAAATGTAAAATATATAATATAGCTTCAATATATTTTCATTCATTAATAATTTATTACATTAAAGTATACGAGCCAGAATACAAATTACGAAACCCGTAACAAAACAAAAGATAAATATTACGGTAGAAAAGGAGAGTTATCGTTCTATCTTGTCCACTTCAAAAAATTATTATTTTCTTTCAAAAATATGACTACTTGCTTTTTTGAAGACTACATTTAATGCATGTTCTTACTATGAACTAATTGTTTATACCAAAGATAAACATGCATCCATGTTAAATATACCATAAACAAATCTACTTCATTAAGTTCTTACTCGCTAATGGTCTGGATATCCCTTAGAAACTTGAAAAGAAAAATGAATATGTTCGTATTTAATATTATAAAGGAGGTACAATAAACACACTTTATTATGTTTTATTTATCCATTCGCTCTTATATTTTTCCTCATCCTCATAAGTATTCTTATCTCGTGAAGATTCGATGAAACTCCTTCGATATAAAAATGTAAGAAAGAAATTCGTTCATATCACAAGCATCGTTTTGAAAGAAAGCAAAAAGCTGACTGTGAGAAAGGACGATAAAATGTTCATTGTTTGTATAGCAAGACCGCGCAAACAATGAACGATTTATAGCTATTTGTAAAGATGTTAATAACCTCGTATCACACAATGCCACAAAATTTAATCAGTGTTTTTTTCGGTTTGAACGGCATTTAGTTCGTTTTCCCTTTCCGCTACTTATACGAGCTTTGCTAGCAGCTTTGAACGCGTAATATTGGACAGATTAATAAAATTTGCTAGACTTTTAATCTTTTTTTTGATATAGTGCGGTATGCCAAGTGAGTTATGCGATGTCAGTCTAGACTAAAATTCTGTGCAATAATTAACTTATTGGAATGTTAACTGAGACTCGTTTCATTACTTTATTAAATGAAATAAATAGCTGGTTAGTTACCAGTGAATTATTTAACACTTTGTCATTTAAACATTTAAGGGTAAATAATATTTGTATTAAACCATTCATAAAAAAATATTATTTTCAGCCTTGTAATTATACTGTCAATTATATTTTCCACAGGCGTAAAAATGTAGTAAATGTATTGAAAACTATACATTTACAGTAAATATGAGGAAAACTAGTAACGTTGTTTTTTATAATTGTGGCTTCAGCAGTTTTGAACACGTGGGGGAAGAAGAGCGGCAGTGGTCTATTTTTAAGCATTTTCAATAATGTCTGTAGCACTGTCTTACATAAAATTTTAAAAACAATTTTTTTGGAATATTTCTAAATTACTCTTTTATAATTTCCACAAGGTGTAAGAAGTTATAATAATAAATATAATTTTTGAATTTGCTTCTGACAAATTTCCATATGAATATTTTTGAGTGTGATCTCTTGAGAAAAATGCGGGATTTTGGTTAATCAATAGTTAAATTTAAAGTTTCTACATCAAGCAGTTTAAAAAAAAAGCTGTGGCAGACGGATGCATGATTAATCATTCATTGGTTCTGTTTTATTCTCTTGATATAAACAATGCACAAATGAGTTTTAGTCATTCAAGTATAGTAATATTACATTCCGTGTTTGTTACGTCAGTACTAAAGGTAATTTACTATTATGCTATATATAAGCGCCTCTTAATATGTCTAACTTAGGTATTCATTTAAATTCCTAGGAAATAGCTCGCTCCAGCACAAGTCGAAATTAATTATTAAATGACTCGTCGACTGCCAGTGGTAATTCATTAAGGCATTTACTTCTAGGTAATATATATTAAATCGTAGACAAGATAAAGTCAAATCACCAGAAATTAAAATACGTTCCAAATAAATATTTGAGGGTTCATGACCACAAATTATTCATCACATCTTTGTCCCAAACCAATTGGTCAAGTGGAGTATCATGATACATGATGACAGCCCAATGAGCCGTGGTGTGGATCTTCTGGACTATATTATTCTGAAAATAAATGAATGCATTATGTTTGTAGTTGCGTCAAATTTTTACAATTCCGTTAGATTGATTTTTTGGTTTTAATTCGGCAATTGTACAGCAAATAAAAAGATTCATGTTTGAAATGTTTACAGGCTCAGTACATTAGTAATAACACATATTTATTATTATTATCGACAGTGGAATTATTAACATTAGAGTTATTAGTTTGATTCGGAAGATGCTCACTGGCAATCCGAAATAATATAATGTAAATCGTTCTAATTAGAGCTAGTTTATTTGCCTCAACAACGTCAAGGAACAGAGGTCCGATGTCCGATGAGAGTCCAATGATGGACCCAGAACGTTATCTCAAGAACTCCATAATAAAATAATTTGTCTGAAATAATCTGTTATTTGACAGTTTCAATGACAAAAGATTATCAAAAGAATTGTCAACCAAATGGTGGACTGACTGAAGAAGTCGAAATACTTGAGCAGGAAATTAATTATAATTAATCCTAGACAAGGTCTATGTGGCTGTAATGACGTTACTTGTGTTTAGTAAATGTAATCATTTTTAATAAATTCATTATATTCATACGTTTATTAAAAATACATACATATACACACACACACACACACAAACACACACACACACACACACACACACACACACACACACACGCGCACATATATATATATATATATATATATATATATATATATATATATATATATATATATATATATATATATATATATATATGTATTGTGTATTGTGAAAAATATATATCCCTAAATGTCTTAGGTAAATATGTATCTTTTTAACATGTTTCGTTTCCTTTATTAGGTTTGTGGCCTCCTATTCCAGGTTCGTAGCCTTTATACGGTGGTTTGTGGCATAGAATTTTCTTAGATGTTTTATCAAAATTACCTTCGATTCTCAATAAAAAGAAAAAATTCAAATTTTTTGTTCGAAATGTACATGAATTTCGAGTGGCGTGATTTTAAAATTTATTTCTTACTTTCTAGTTACGATTTAATATATCTTATATTTGACTTCATAGAAATTACTTGAAATGGGGCTCGGTGCGAAATATTAATAGCAATGGAGGCGAAAATGGGGATTATCCTTCTATTGACATAAATCAACTGGCTTTAATTGAGGCACTGAATACTTCCAAACTAAACTTGTGGTAAATTAAAGCGGTGGAAGCAAATATGGGTTATAATATGGTCTCATAGACATGCAACAGTTTATTTAATGTTCTCTTGTTCTCTTTGTGTGACACGAGATCTTATAGTATAAATTTTATTAAAGCTCTATTTAAAGTTCGTATCTTCACCCAATTATGAACGATATCAGTCATTTCAAATATTTATATACATATGCTTATGTACGTACCCTGCTGAATACGATCAAAAACAGAAACTGATTACGTCACTTTATATTTATGTAAAATAAAATATGCATAATAAATTTAATATTTATGGGAAGTATTATGTGATCATTTAGAAGGTTTTGTAATTGGTAAATTCAACATAAATATAACTGCATATATTAAATCCTAACCAAAAAATTGCAGTTCTATAATTCAATGCAAAAATGAAGAATTATTTATTTATTTTATGTAAATAAGTAATACATATGGCGACTTTGCTACGATAGCAATCTCTTACAGCCAACCAGAACACCAGTCCAGCGCCGCCCGATTAGCGGCCAGGAATTGAACCTCGCGTTACACTAAGCCGTCAAAGACCGTGTACCTTGTGATCAACGCAATAAACCACAGCGATAAATTTAGTGAATAACAAAGTTTTTACGAATTATTTGTGTTTTTCCATAAATATATAGACGAAAAAGTGGAAAATTACTATCACTTAATACTAACATGACTGAAGTAAGGTAAGTTAAATTTCTCACTCTTGTCATGCAGATATCCAATAATAAGAGAATTACGTTTAAATTAGGGATAGCTATTGTTCTCATGCGCAATAATAATAGGGGACCTCAGCAAAAACTACGGGATTTTCGAAACTTTTTCCGACATTTTCAATATCTCTACTTTCTGTTACTTTTTACAGGGAAGTGTGGCAGGGAAAGATGACGAAGCGTGGGTCAAAGGTCGATGAGGGTGGGTAGAGAGTAGCGCTGGAGATGTATTGTCATTTTTTGTATATGTGTTAACGTGAACACCCTGTCACGTCTGATAAGGACAACAGTGATGATGCCAACCTAAGAAATCGCCAGTATGGCGAAGAATGCGGTGCCTTCGTTCGAAAATTTTACACCTATTATTTTTATACTAAAGGCTATATTCCGAGTTAAAAATTTAAAAAAATCATGTATGCAATTCACACGTATTAGAAGTGAAACCTTCAAAAATTGTAATTTTTAAGTTTAATATCAATTTTTAATTTTGATAAAAGCAAAAATAATTAGAAAAGTTTTTATAATTCTCCCTCTCCTTCCCCTTCAACAAATCTTATGCAACCTTTCTATCCTCAACTATTTCATACCAATCAAAGGCGAAGGGTATATTATGTCAACGTACATAAAAATAGAGTGAAGAAAAAAATAAATAGTGGCATACTATGAATTCATATTTTAGATTACTTATTTGGCAATTTATTTTTGGCTATAATATCGTAGGCGTTATTTAATAACTAAAAATGTAATTAGTGTAGTTTATATGTCTTGATTAGTTTCAATCGAATTTCAATCACTAATTTACAACATATTTGAGTAATACAATGCGTGATTTTACAACTATAGCAGTTACCAAACTTGATCCGAAACATGAATCCACATTATGCAATTTTTTTCGTTATAACTTTGAGTGCAATATTTTCTCCAAAATATACTTTTTTTTTTTTAAATATTATTTATTTTGTATTGTAATTAAACTAGTTACATTTATAACTAGCTTTTATTGTTTATTTTTAAGTTTCCTTAACTATTATGAAAAAAAAAATTTCATGCCATTTTAATAAGAAGATTTCGTTAAACATTTTTTTTTCAATTTTCTTTTTCTTAGTCTCTCTATTTGAGTTAGAATAGATATAAAACTTTATTAAGTCTACAAAATAAATACAACAATTACTTATTTTTACAAAATTATTTCGTCTCTTATTAAAACTTATTATAGTAACACTATAATGTTTTATGATGTCTCATTGGCAATTTTTGTTTCGGCTTTTTAATATAAATTAGTTATTAAACAAATATTACTTTTACATGTCATCTATTTGCTATCAAATTTCTAACGAACTATTTGGTGGGCGTGCATGTCTCTTGGTAGTAATGACATAAAATAAACTTCTGTTCGGAACTGTATATAAAAACACATTTCAATACCGTAAGTCAAAGCGGTTCCTTTATTTCTAATTATTTGTAGCTCGCACGTTTTTCTATTAAATACGTTTACCTTTATATTTTGAAATGTATGGAAGAAAAAAGTTTGATTTGTGTAAGTAGCTTTTACGAAGTGTATTTATTTCAGATAGGAATTTCATATATTTCTTTCGCACAAAACTGCACTGGAAAATACATATTTAAAATTGCTTATAAGCAAGACCTGTCCACACTAATTGGCAAAGTTAAGATTAACTCGCTAATAGAATGAGAGACCAACTTATAAAAACTGAGCACGACAGTCGACAATAAAGATTTACGCCCAATCTTTCACGAGAAAAAGTTTTAAATAAATATCACATAATCGCGTGGAGCACCATCCTTTCTCTATTATTTTTAGGTCATTTTAGTAAAAAGTTAACTAACCTCACTTTCAGTCGTTTAGTTTGAGTTTATTAGACATTTTTGGTAGGTTTCGTTTGGTTTTAAATAAATGTCACTTTATTCAAGGACATATTTTGCTTCGCGAAGATGCCTTCAGGAGATAAGGGATTCCCCGTATCTGTCTCGAATTCAACTATTTAGGTATGAATTCAACTATTTAGGTATGAATAGGGGTATTGAAAGATAGAAGAAACGTAGTAGAATTATGGGAACACGATTTAACGATTTTTTTATTGATATTTAAATGACTGATATTTGAAGATTTACGATGATGATAAAGGAGACAGAAATAAAATAAGAAATTAATCACAAGGACACTCAGTCAAGAAATAGTATTTCATATTACATTGCCAGCAAAAAAGGTAAAAAAGCTTGAAAAATTTGAATTGCAACAGATTTCAATACAATTTCTTATCTTTTTTAATCTGGAAGTCACTTATTTAATACATTTTTTTTCTCCAAATAGGCAGTGTATGATGTATGACCTGAGTTTTCGTAAAATCAATTAGAAGGTTTTCATTTAAAGTATTATTTTATACGTTTAAACTTCATCGAAAATCTTTCTTGGGACTAATATTCCAAGACCTAATAATTTGAAACGAATCAGTATAAGGGACATAACACGATTTTGTTAACAAAAATTGATTTGTTTAAATTAATTTACTTAACGAAGAGATGTTAACGTCTCTGCAAAACATGGTTGTAATTTATATAAAACAAAGCAAGAATTTGTCATTTTCTGTATAATTTAATACGAGTTTAATACATTTATATGACCTTGAAATTAATTTTTGTGCAGCGGAAAATTAATATTATGACCTTTTTTGTACTGTCCAATTCATGTTTATTACTGTAACAACATAGTGTCAATTTATAATATTTAAACATTCAGTTAATTTCAGCAAATAAGAGAGGTAGTTCATTTTGAAGTATTTCGTTACCTTGTTGCTTGAAGAGGAAATACCTGCAAAGTTTTCTGTAATAGGTGCATGTTTATTGCACGTTTTAAGATATAGTATTTCCTATAAATGGTTTTATAAATGATATATAATTTTTAAATAATTTAAGGAACAATATAATTAGATAGACATTTGAAATTTATAAATGAAAATAAATTAATTAAGAAGTTTATTTTGTGCAAAAGGTAGTATAATCTTGCAATTTTACATATAATCTTTTAACATATTATATCTTATTTAACCACCATTATACTCAAAATGAAAAAAAATTAAGAAAGTATACTAATTTGGTTTTATGAAATTTTGTTAATTATCCAGTCATGTTTCTGCCTAGGATGCGTCACGTAATTTATTTTAGATCAAATAAACAAGCTACGTGTTTCTAGTAATTTTTATTTAAAATAAAATGAATGTATTATACGTAAATGTTCACACATAAAATTAAACCAAAAACTTACAGTATAAATTTGTATACAAGAAGCGTATCGAACAAATGAAAAATTCTTCTTTTGAGTGGATACCTTACGAAACTGAAGTTTAATTGATATAATGAATGAACAATTTTGTTAACTGGATATACATATATAAAATATTTTTTGCATATATAAAGCATAACTTGTATTCGCTTAAATATCACGATATTATATTCTCACTTTAGGCGCAAAGTATACATAAGAGACTTCATCGGTTAGCTGCGTCCGTCGTAATCTTTTTAATTCCCATCCATGTAGACTGCAATAGGATATGGACTAGTGAATCAACTAGACAGCAGTCGGCGATAAAGATTTACAACCAAACTTTTACAGCAAAGCTTGAAACAAATGTCACATAAGTAGTTTCAATTCTTTTCTTTTTTTATTATATTAATGTCATCTTGCCAAAAAGTTACTTTATCTTGTTATATTTTCAGAGGCTTAGTGCGAGTTCTCCAATCATTTTGAGCGGTTTATATTTTGTTCAAATGATTGTCACTTAAAAGTACTTCACGATATTATCACGCCTTTACAGTAAAAGCGTGGATTTATTTCATTATTAAAGCGTTTTGAGTAAATAGTGGCAACAATAGCCGTTTCTTAATGATATATGTAATAAATTGTTGATTTGTATTATTCGTATTGAAATAAATTGAATCACAGCGTATATCTAGATATGAACTAATTGAATTTGTGTTCAACACGTGAATAATTTGAGCTTTAGGAATAATTTTTTATAATCTAATATTTTATTCAGATTCATTTTAGCACTCTAGTAATATTTTATTTTTAATTTCTGTAACTTTCAAAGGAATTTATGAAATTTGTTCATCTGTTTATAAAGTATGCATCAATGGAGTATGAGCATAACTTTAAACGACAAATTGAGAAAAAATGGGAAAAAGGTTTTTAAATTTAGTTAAAAATTTAGAATTAATAATTTAGCCAGAGAAGTAAAGGCATTTTCAAAACTATTTAGTTGTTAATTTATCTCTTTAACTGTTGCCGAATAAATTTTCTGACCACAAGATGTTGACAAATTTGTTAGACATACTGAAGAGATAAATCATGAATTAGAATTTGATCTAATTTAGTGTAATAGGTATTAATTGTACCTGCAGAATACTAGCAGGATTCGCCCAATGAGGATTCCTTTCAGTAAGACATATTAAGGAATTTAGGAGTATGTGGTATTTCTATTAATATATTTACAAATATTGATATTATTTTTTCCACCCAAATACATATGTTACCTATTATATCTTTCGCCGACATAAAAATGTCGTGAATGCCTCCGTAAGCTATGAAATTAGAATTATTGTCGAACTATTGGGAAATTCGAACTACGGTTTTCCGATAAACTTTGTGCAATCTTCTAGCAACGCAGTTTTTTCTCATAACTTGGGCTTTAGCAATTTCGGAAAAAAGTCGGCGTCGACACACGAAAGTTGAGACATGTAATTATATACCGTAATTTTATCTAAGTAGACATACAAATTAGATATATTCAAATTGAAAAAAGAACTCTCCTATATGTGTAACTCTGGTAAAAAGTTACAAAAATTAACATGCATGTAAACATATATTCATAGAACATTCAGAATTTCTTCATTTATCAAAATTAGGTTTTGGTTTTGTGCTGTAACCTCAAAAAGTAATTTGAATCTGCGAAAGCGACATTCGAAGTTAATTTTTGTAATGTTTATTCAAAATTTAAAAGATTTAATTTCTCAAACTTATATTACTATAGTTTCTATCAAGTCGATTTGTTTATAATTAAAAGAGTGCTCTGTATGTTTAAATTTATCTATATAAATCTATCTGAGTTAAGTTAAAATAACTAAATTTTGGAAATTGTCACGAAGTTTACTGACCAGAGACAACAGTAGACTATTATTAAGAAGAGAGAATTATTATTAATTACTATTTCAATTCCGTTCTGTAAGTTTCAATTAAATATTAATAGGTGGGATGCCTAAGACTAAGATTTATATTGATTAATTAAAAGCGGTTGTAAAAGTGACCCTAAATACAAGCTGAATTAGTGGCAAAGTTTGATGTCAGCACCAAAATAACAATTAATAGTGAATATATTTGCCATTAATTTTGTAGAAATTCATTATTATACAGTTTTATTTAATTATGAATATAAAATAAAAATGCTTGATGAATGATTGCATCATCAATTATATGGTTATTAATCAGAAAAATATGTTTGATATACTTTCTCGCAGTATTATATCGCTGCAATAACGAACTAATTTAAAATTATACTACGATCTCTTAATAATTACACAAAATAGTACAGATGTTTCAACTTCACCGACACGATAGTTAAAGTAACGAGATGAAAAGCACTGATAGAGAGTCATACATAACCGAGACTTTTTAAACGCTTTCCGCTATAGTAACAACACAGGAAAGCAGTTAAGACAAAGCATATTAAATATAAAATATGCTTTAAAATTTGAGGAAGTCAAGGCTAAAACCGAGCTATTTTTCGTCAGATATGCCGAATTTTGTCGCAGCTTATCACTTCTCAACAATCGATTATCACTGGAAAATTTATGGCAAAAGAATAATTTGATTTTTAATGGGCATTGAAAGTAGTCTTTACATTTTTAGTTAACTTTTACAGCATCGGTTTAAGGTAAAAGCCACTGAAATGCAAAAAGTGCATCAACAAAATAAAATAATTTTACAATTGATGAAAATAAAACTTTAAGTGGAATTTCTATTTGAATTCTTGTACAGAAAGCGGCTATTTTTTAGAAAAATGTTTACTTGGCAAAGTTGTGTTGAAAAATTTATATTGACTTCCAACACAGTTAAATAACTAGAATAAAATAAAACTAATAATGCCCAATCATAAAAATTAATTACAAAAGAAAATACTTTTTGAAAAAGTAAAAGAATATTATTTGCGCCAAAGGCCGATTGCGAAGCGATGAAACAAGTTTGAATTAGCCATTACCTGACGGGTGTCTCTAATAGATAACTGGATCTAATTAACAGACAAAAATAATTCGTATTAATATTACTGAAAACCTGAATAACGTATATTATTATTACTGAAAACCTGAATAACGTGTATTATTATTACTGAAACCTGAATATATTATTACTGAAACCTGAATATATAACTTGTATTGTTATTACTGAAACCTGAATATTCCTTAAATAACGTTACCTGCTTTGATTTGTAAAGTTTCATATCTCCAAAATATAAGGGAAAAAAATGAAACATTATAATAATTCATTTCACATTTAGGCGTTGGTCCTAAATAAGACTACTTACAAAAACATGTAAAACTAAGCTTTTGAAGGAGAAATTGCGAAATTTAAAAGAAGTAAAATCAAACTATCTCTATATAATAGAAAGCAAGTCATTTTATAGGATTATTTTTATTTGGGAAATTTGTAAGTACAAATATTGTACACTTGTACAATATTTTTTATTGATGACCATCAGCTTTGGAATTTGTTTTTATTAAAAAAAAATATCTACCGTTTTTTAACTTTCAACGCAAAACAATATACTACAGCGTTCTTCTTACCGTGTTGTCTTTACTTTACTGTCCCTGAATTCTGTTATAAAGGATGTCCTTCATTTTTCTCCTGTTTTATTGAAAATCTCAAAAATACGACTGCAAGAAGTTATAATGGTTATATTTAACTATATACGTATCTCTATAATACAGTAACTGATGTCCTATTATCGGTCATTGACACCACTCTAACGTGATTTTATATTAGTGATGTGTAATTAACTTATCCAATATTTTGGCATTTAATGCTTCATTTTTAGGGTTCCATACATGTAAGATTCGATTAAGAGCATGCTTTTTAAAAAAGTTACCTGCCCTTTCGACCTTTTGTCCTTCTATATCTAAAAATTATAAAGAATTGAAATTCACACATTTAATTTTTAGACCTAAAACTAGAAATGATATTTAATATAACGAAAAGTTACAATTCAAGGGTATTATCGAGGTTTGAGGTACTTGTAACAAAGGACTAAATGTTTTATTTGATACCGTTGACAGGTGTAGAAAGTAAAAACCGTTTTCTGAATTTTTTCACCGCAAAACAATGTTTCGGTAAAGCAACAACATTATTTTCTCAAAAGCGTAATTAAATAGGAAACTCTAATTTGGTTTTAATATTTCTCTTATATACTGCAACAAGAGATGCTAGAATGTTAACATAAAAAGTCATAAAATTATGAATAATAAAACCAAAATATTATCGAGAAATTCAGGATATTTTTAAGCCAAAGGAAAACATACTAGGCAACATTTATATATTGTAAAATAATTTAGTGATTAATTAACAGCCTCCTTCCGAGTCGAAGTTCTGGTTGTACTTAATGGGTTTTATTAAAGTTACGATATAGTTATTCATACCCGTGTCTCATGTACAAAATTTGGAAAAGGCAACGTCCCTGTTTATGATATTATCAATAATTTTATAATTCCTCTGGCTACTTTTATGTACTGTCATATAAAATATTTATATTTGGTTATTTTATATTTGCTATAATAAAAAAATCACAATTAAAAAAAGCACATGTTCTATAATGTGTTGAATGATTTTTAAAATCGCTTTGGCTTATTTCTTAGTTTTTAACGAACTTTACAATTACGTGCTTTTGCCATCATATATGACCGATCAGTTATAATGAAAAGTATTATCAACTTATTTCGATACTCGTTTAAATATTGTATAAGTACGTACTCAGTACTACGCGAAAAGTAGTTACAGTATGAATACCCTACTGCAAAAAGAAACGAAATACTAAAGAGGATAATTGATATTCTATTTATATATATATATATATATATATATATATATATATATATATATATATATATATATATATATATATATAAACTTGTGTTAAGTTTTAATGTTGATTGCAAATTCGATACTTATTATTTATTACACAATAAATAGCAAATTTGCGCTATGATAAGTACCACAGGAATTAAAAAAACAAAGCCCCTAGTTATAGATAATTGATCTTGTTAATTATAGATAATGTATTTGGCGTTCAGTTTAATAGTTCTGAATTATTTAGATCGTAATAGTTTGTTAAATATGATTTATTAAGTTTCGCTACAGAAATCATATTTTTACCTATTATACAACATAATGCTAGAAATATTACATGAATTCCAATTTTCTTCGACCTTATCCTACTAATGTCATAAATGAGAAAGATTTAAATATTTGGATTTTTGTTACTCAATCAAACCTAAATGGTTAAGCAGATTCACTGGTTACCGTAATAAATAGCATAATTCTTGTAAGATGAGCTGGATGTTTTTATTCAACGATATAAATTTTGGCAAGATGCTAATAGATGGTGTAACGTGCATGTAAAGTATATTATTTACGAATCTCGAGATCCTATTTACAAGTAAAGTTCATAGTATTTATCTGAAATCCAAACACCCAGAAATATGGGGAAGAAGTTAATTAGTTATAAACTTTTATGACTGCCAAGAAAGTAAATATTTAATTAATGGAAACATTCAATAACCTTAAGATTTGAAAAAAAAACATGGAAACATTTTTAGCTTCATATATTTTCATAACTTACAGGAAATATAGATGAAAACTTCATAGACAACTCATTGACTAAGTCTTTAAAGTGTTCCGCAATAATTAAAATTAAACTTAAATAGACAAATTATTCAACATAGTTTAACATATAATTTGTTACATTGTTAGAATCTTAAAATTTAATATTCATAGATATGAATATAGAAACCTATAATGTACTGGACATTAAAGTTACGATAATAAAAAATTTCACGGGAAAAAAACTACGTTTGCAGACAATAACCTACTTAAAACTTATGGGTTCTTGTGACATACAAAATTCTTTAAAACGGCAAAGTTCTTCCGGTAGGCAGCGGCATATCCATTGAGTACACTGACGGGTTGCCTGTAATTGACGAAACGCTGAGTGGTTTTAATAAGTCGAGCTTGCTATCGATCATCTTCAAATATTTATAATAACTGGGGGTGTATTTTTTATTTATTTTTACTTCAGCCTTTTGAACTCTTTCCAAATTTTAATTCGATGGCAATTTGACAGATAGTAGCTTTTATGAGTGTATTTCTTTTTCACAAAATATAATGTAGTATTAATTCAAATGACAAATACGTCACAATATTAAGAAGACGTTATAATAAAACAAGTTTATATTCGTCTACCGCTCATCGCACTGCTTGTTCATGCATAACAAAAACAGAATACATGTGTATTACAGAATGCAAAACAGAATACATATGATTTTTAAAAGCAGAAAATATTTTTTCTTAAACATACTTCTACCAGAAAAGGCTAGATAATAACATGAACTAGATAATACTCACTAAATTCCAAACATTTTCCATACTAAAGAAGTTAAACAAAATGAGGTCTTCAAATAAATCATTTAATCCCGTCGCGTCATTGTTGTAGCCTTTCAGTGGTCTCTGTCTTCAGATTTCTCTCGGCACTCGTAAGGACTATTAATCACAACAATATTGAAGGATTGTCAGATTCAGGTTCCGCGTAATATATTATCTTATTTGCTGCTTTCTATTGTCACCAACATTGAAAGCGCTGTTTAAACATAATGTATACATATCATTAATTTTATTGTTTCGACGGTGGATGAATATGTTGTAAAGGCGATATGGTGTAGAAATGGTTCGCGGCATAGGAATGGTGACCGTGGAAATGTTATCTCCCATGAAAAATAAAAGAAACAAAGATTTCACGTGTAATGTAATAATTTCTACAAAAAAATGAAAATAATTTTATTCAATACTTTCTGTATCTAGGATTTCGTTCACGTGTAATTAGGAAAACAAGTTTGAAGCGAAAAATTCTTTAGGAGCGTTGAGAGATTTTTGGTAGGGGAAAATCTTATGGATTCGCGTAATCAACATGCTAACATTATATCAGTTTGATGTGGTGATATGTATGATATATATTTATATATATATATATATATATATATATATATATATATACATATATATATATATATATATATATACATATATATATATATATATATATATATATATATATATATATATATATATATATATATATATATATATAACGGACGCGCTGGACACTTTTTGGATGAGTAAAATCTTGTGAGTTCACGTCACCGACATACGGTATATCAGTAGCTGACGTGTGGTGCAACATTAGTGCTGTGTATAGCGATCCAAGTAAAGTTAAATTCGCTACGTGGAAAGTTCGATGAGTGTATACTGTGCATTGTTTAAATTGTCTTTTAGTTTGATTATTATTTTAATTATTTAACTGTAGTATTATTATGCAGTACAATAGTTAGTACTATATACGTATATATTATTATAGAGAAAAATGAATAACAAAAATAAAGCATTCATTTTCAAATACATTCATGTCAAAATTTGCGTTTAAAAATTTGATGCTATTAATTTTTTAGTTTTTTTATATTTGACCTCTGCAATATATCATGTAATGAGTATTTCAAAGTAACTTAGGAATTATCTTACTATCGTGGTAAAACAAATTTCTAGTTGTTCGATAATATTTTTGTCGCGGATTTTAAAATTAAAATTTTCTAAAATTTAAGATAAAACTGTAATTACATAATTTTAAATTTTCCCTTCTGTCGGCAGTCTTTTTTCTCTTTTTTCCCCTTATATGTTGCTTCAGGGTATATACTATTCTCATACGAAATTTCGTGAAAATCAAATTCCATTCTTCGAATTAATATACAGAGAGAGGGAGAGAGCTCTCTCTCCCAAAGAGACCAAAAATTCTTTTATAATTTTATAGGCTACATCACTTTTTAAATTATTTCCAATGTACAGAATCTATTCTGCAACGATTTTTTTATATGTGTAGATTACGTTAACATAATCAGTAGGTAGTCATTTCGAAGTCATCGATATGATTTTGTTCTTACTATTCAATTTGTCATGGTTTTTGTAAATTATATTAATATTGATATCTAATTAGAACGTCACTTTATTCTAAGGTATATTGATGTAGAAATGACGAGTGAGCGATTAAAACATTTTTATCAGTGCTCCATTATTGTTATGTCGCAAAAAATAAACAGTTGATAACAGTGTCCATCTACAGCCCATTTATCATCAAATTTTAATTTCAATAATAATGATTTTCCTTATATAATTGTATTTAAAACTGATAATAACTTGCTAGTTTATTATAGATTGTCTCATTAAACCCTAATTGATGCAACAATTCTAAGAATAATTCGTATATAGTCCTCAAAATGATTCATATATTTCAATCGTGTTAAATAATCTCTCATGAAAATTATGACTTTCTCAAATCATATATTCTTTGCATGTTACCGGTTATATTTATTTTTGTTTTATTTTTTTTTAAATAGCAACCTTAGAAATGTCACTACATAAATTTCATTTTTCATAAGAAAACGTAATTGTAAATAAATTATTAATATTTAATTTATTACCATTTAATCCGACTAATATAAACATATAAATAGACAGAATAGAAATTTAATGAGCAGATACTTTCAATAATTGTGAAAAAATTAAATAAACTTTTTATATTTAATTTGTGTTTGCAGTTAATAAAAACTGTGAAATACCCATTGAATGCCTTGGATGTCTTTATTAGAATAGTATTTTGTTATTTTTATGCAGTATTCAAAATAATTATCATAGATTCAAATACCAATGACTCGGTCACTAAGATTTGATGAAATAGGACAATAAATGCTTGAAAGTGATTACGATGATCAAGCTTTCGATGCGAGCAGTAGTGAAGACAAAGACCACGTGTATAGCAAATCACTATCGGACCCTAAGGTGCATATGTACGACATAGAAGATATCTCAGGGCGGGGGAAGAAAGTGCAGATAGCAAGTTTTTTCAATGTTGTAATATATTTAGCAGCGGCTGCGTGCGCTATTTTTGTTCTCTCTTTATGTAAACACGAAAATATGGCTTTGTAATTTTTTTTTATGCGGTACTATGCAGTACATAATAAAATATATCCTGACAAAAGTAAAATACAACCAATTGGAATGGATTTAAAATAAAAGGAAGTTAATGGAGAAGAATATAAATAAATATGCGATGAAAGAGTATAAGGATATTTTTAGGATTCCAGAGTTGAACACGGAATCGTCATGATCCATCTGTTCCTCCATCCATTTCTCAGAGCCTATAATTTCCATAGTTTTAAATCCATGAACTTATAACTTTTAGAAGCAGGTGCTTCAGATACAAATCTCAGTATGTAGCAATTTATTAATGTATTTAGCAATATATTCTTATATAGGAGACAACATTTGTATACAATGTGTAGCATTCTCTCTAATTAAAAACTTCGGTGGTTAATTATTTTGGTTAACTAATTCAAGGAATATCATCAATCATGCAACCCTACTTTTTTCCCTTTTCAACTTGCATTTGGTCGGGTTTGAAGAATCCTAGGGGTTTCAAAAACTTGTGAAAATTTGAAGCTCATAATTAAAAAATTACTGATTTGTGACAACAAAGGAACTATATTAATTTAATCCCCCACAACAAATATTGCTCTAACTTTATTTAATATGAAAAATATATAAATTTGTACTTGAATTAAATATTCTTTTTAAAAGAAATAATTAAGAATATAAATGTGAAAAAAGGTATGAAATTTGTAGTGTTGTATAATTTCGGAGCTTTGTTTTAATATTCAAAGATACTACAGACTAAGCCTGTCATCATAATGGTCATCATAAGTTTATTAGATATTTTACAGATAATATAATCAATGCTTAATTGATATACATGCTCTTCACCGTAGAATATGAAATAGACACAATTTTTTTGCCGGAATGTTATTGTTAGAAAGTTATTTTTCAAAATAGGAAAAGTTCATAATATTTTTTTGTCTCCTAACCTTTATAATAACGCTGTTATTGACAATTTATTATTGTGTGATAACCTTCGTACATTCAGTAGTATTGTTAATCACCGATTAATTTATTAAAGTTTATTTTTAATGTGTCATTTGAAATATTCATCATATTTAACCTTAAATTCAAATTCGATTAAAAAAAATGGTATCATATTAAGCTGAACATAATTCATAAAAATGACTAAATACCTTAACGTTCGCTTAATTAGTCGCGATTATAAATTAGTAAATGTAATTTATTATAAGTACATATTGTTTTCTAACTAGACATTATTTATGTGAGAAATACCTTCAAGATTCAAAATGGTCACATAAACTGGTTTAATATAAGTGTAGTGAAACTTTATGAATACCTTAGCGCAAAACCTGTAGTAAAAAGCTATAAATACTGGTTAGATTAATCACAAAATTTTGACAACTCCAGTCAGAAACTTATTTTAATGCCATTATTCTTTAAACTACTTTGAAAACCATCAGCGGCATTAACCGAGGTCTTATTCAGTATAGTGATATAATGGCTTCCTCTAAGCCAAAAGTCGGCGAAACATCAGATGATTTTAATTAACTAAAGCTTGCTGTCGGTAATTGCAAAACATTTACAAACTGGCATAAACTATATAAACTTTAACCTTGTTGAATTATATCGAAATTTTTACTGATCGACTTTTTCCAATACGGTAAATTCTATAAATATTTGTGTCAGGTTGTACTTTTCACATATAAAAATGTAAAATATTTATAATTTTTAAAAGCCTAAGAAGATATCCGTGAACTATATAAGTTTAAGTTATATTAACCTTACAAAATAAAATGAACTGTATGTGCCCACTGTATCCCAAACTTTTCCCGCACAAAACGAATAACGCAAGCCAAACTCCTCAATTAATCCATATAATGTCTCATAGTCGTTGGCTTTTTCCAGTCTCCATCTTCATATTTATCTCCTTACTCGCTGAGCCCATTAACTACGTCAATATTGAAGACTTGTCAGTTTCAGACTTCGCGTGATATATCGCATTCTTTGTCGCTTTCCATTGTCGCCTACATTGATATCGCTCTCGAAGCATAAAATATACTGAGTTTCTTATTCAAACTGGCACAGTGGATAAAGTACAAAAGTTTTTAGCGCAAACTAAAGTTTTGTTTCTTATAGACCTGCAGTGATATGGGGTTTCACAAGTAATATAGTAAATTACAAAACATTTAAAAAAATTGTATTAAATATTAAGAAAAAATCAATAGACACAGTTATATTTAAATCAGCAAGAAATTTGTTATTTAACAAGCAAAATTTTCCATATAATTATTTCGGTATTACCGTCTAATTATCACTTCCATTTTTAATTTTGTATTATGGCTTAAGTATTCAAAAGTATCTACTTTCAAGCTTCACAGTATTCAAAAGTATCTACTTTCAAGTTTCACAGTATTCAAAAGTATCTACTTTTAAGCTTCACAGTATTCAAAAGTATCTACTTTCAAGCTTCACAGTATTCAAAAGTATCTACTTTCAAGCTTCACAGTATTCAAAAGTATCTACTTTCAAGCTTCACAGTATTCAAAAGTATCTACTTTCAAGCTTCACAGTATTCAAAAGTATCTACTTTCAAGCTTCACAGTATTCAAAAGTATCTACTTTCAAGCTTCACAGTATTCAAAAGTATCTACTTTCAAGTATCTACTTTCATGTGCACAGTGCACATCAGTGCAAACATTTACATAGTTGGCGAAAGAAAAAATATGATTTATAAAAACAATTTGGAAACTTTCATTTACTTTTCATGGCTTGATGTGTTTCGAATTTCATAAAGTCACTTAAGAAGATTTTGTAATTGAAATTAGTACTAAATCAAAAAGGACAAAGAATAAACAACGGTAAATGAATTATTTTTAGTTTTTTCTTTCCAACATTTTAATTTAATTCGCAATAATGTTCTAAAGAAATACTGATTTCCTTCACAAATATTTATCGAAATGACAATTTTACCTTTCAATTATTAAACGTGATGATGACATTATTATTGGAACCCCTATTTGAAACATATTTTGAACGGAATTCTCAATGAGGAAATTTATTTTCTTTTTCATTAAATAGGTATATTTACATATATTTGCATATTTTTTTCTAAATATTTCCTCAATTTTTTATTACCTGAATCTAATCTGTACTTAATTTTCAAAAAATACTTTGTTCATTATCCCTGATTGATCAAATGTTTGAGACATGTTTAAAATAAAACTTATGTTTTTAAACATAAATCCGACCATGCAAATGTGAAAAATATGATGCGGTAAATAGACAAAGTTTTCACACTTTATGTGATGCTTAATAAGTTCGTAATGATTATTTGCAGAAAGTGTCATAAATACCATTTTAATTTAATAAAATTTATAGTTAAAAAACGGAATGTTATTAATGTTAAATTAATGGAATTTTTCCCAGGTTTGATCTTATGAAATATGCGAAAGAAAAATTGAGCCATTAGACATTTTCTAAAATATTTGGGTGTAATTTTAACTTTATTAATTAAGTCGTTTCTTAAAACATTACGTTATAATAAAAAAAAATATGGAAAATAGGAAATTCTATATTAATTTTAATTGTGATTAAAAAACAAAAACAATAAATTGCACGCTCCTAATGTAGAAATATTCTAGATATATTTGTATACGTTTTATAGGGAGTTGAAATCCAAAATGAAATTTTTACTTGACTGTGAATAACTCTGTTAAAATTGATCGTATAATGATTATTAGGAAATAAACCTGAAAAATTCTTCGCTTACAATTTAAGATGCTGCAATAAACGTATTTCATGAGGTAAAATATTTCAGTCCGTCAAAAAGTTATAAAATAAAAAAAAAATGTTCAGAGATTTTTTTCATAGGAAGAGTGGATAATAAAATACCTAAAGTATTTACTGTAAAGTTGAAAATTATAGCTTCAACAATTTATAGCATTTTGTTTTTATTTTAACAGTACCATTTTTTACATACTACAAGTATAATTTTACATACTACGGTTTAAATTCAAGCAAAATCTTTAAAATGATGAGATGGTATTTTATTTTTCTGAGGAGTATATTACCATTTATTTGTTAATTTTTTCTTTGATGGTTTCTTACATATATTTTACATTGACTGGTTTAACGATGGCTTGTTAGTTAAGGTAGAATGGCTAAGTGAATAAAGTAATTTTCAAACTGCGGATAATGAAGATAGCATTCATAATATAAAACGTGATGAGTTCGGTTGACAATGCTTAATATCACACACACTCAGATTTGTTTGTGTGTTGAAGTATATTATTAAATAAGAAACTTGCAAAATCGATAAAGGTTATTAAATGTAAATATAAATTTAATTTTATATAGCAGGGGTATGACTTCCATTTGAAAGTTAGGTTTATGGTAGGGCAATGCAAATTTCAGTTTCATATATAAAAACTCAATCAGAACTTTTAAAAAATTTTCAACGTTTTATTATTATTAATACTAAATAAAAATACTGATAATACATATACAAGGATGCCTTCTTGATTTTTGGAGTCTTATCTGCCCATTCGTCATTGTTTATAAAATTTTAGAAATATCCAAATTTTGTGTAGTAAGTAAATGACTTGTATATAAATCTCGTTAAACAAATAGCGCATGATCAATTTCCTTTTTTACCTACGAACGAACGAAGACTATATATTCGCTTAATCTAAGAAGTTGTACGTATGAGTGTATCTGTTCCCATTATTTTTCAAAAACGATTGAAATCTTTAAATATCTTGATGGGATTTCTTTGTTTAAAAACTGGTATTGTAGAAAAAGTGATATATATACATTGTAAGAAGATGTAGCCATTTCCAGTTTATGACAGGATCTCAACCATCAAAAATTTAAAGTATGGAATTTCCACCATCAAACAAAGCATGAATCATTTTAACCCAAACTCCTAGGAGTTTGGGTTTAAAATGCTCGGGCGATGTAAACCAGACATTAATGAGCAAGGTGAAACTCCATATCTATAGATATAGTAGCTAGAGTCTTCGTGTTCTCATTAAAATATTGAATTTTGCTGGGCAAGTCTCACTCCTGTAGATCTGGGGGAACTAATAATGACTAGGATCTTAATGACGATGAAACTATCCTTCAGTTAACCTCTTTTATTGTTTGCATACTTTATGAAGACGACGCCGATCTTTTGGTCAATATCATCTTGTAACAATTTTTTTCTTATAAACACTTGATGGTTTTAAACTACCTGGCTGATTGTTACGACGCTTTCTGATATATTTCTGGTAGTTAGAATGCATTTAAATTAATTTAATGATATAAAAAACGTTTAACACCTGCTTTAATAAACGACCGCTGAGGTGCATTTTTAATGATTTCCTACCTAAGTGGTGTGGATAAATCAAGTACGATAAATAGAACATATTAAAAAACTTTAACCAAAAAATTTATGTATCCCAATCTCTCTCTAAATTTGTTTTCTCCCTAATATGATGTTTTTTGACGTGTTTTTCAGATGATTCACCATGCTTTCGAATTTTATGCTATGAATTAATATAAGTTGTACAGCATTGCTTAGCATAGTCTATTATTTTTAAAGTAAAATCGCTTGCCCTTGTTGCGATGAGGGATGAAGAATTTTCTCAAATGTTACAGAAACATCATATTTACTTTTGTTTTATTCGATTGTAAATATAGAAACCTGATTTCAGTCATAGAAAATTGAAAGACTTAGAAACTAATAATGCATTGAAAGCGGCAAACATAGAAACATAATATGTAATGTAAAGCAGACAAGGTACTCATGACATACGTTCTTTTGTGACCAATGTCTAGAGACAAGTGAGACTTTCCACACAAAGCGATTTAAGGGGGAGAAAACCGTTTCTTAAAGCTACAAATAAGAAAAAAATACTCACTTAGTGAACATAAAAATTGAACCCCTGACAATTGGAAAAGGTCCTATCTAGCAAAGAACCGAAATTTGGAGTTTTTGAGTCTAAGAGAAGAGTTTTCGTTTGTCGAGAGACTAACGAAAGTATAAAAGAAGCATGTGCATGATGTGGCTTCAGTTAAGCACGGTGGAGGCTCTGTTATTATTTGAGGTTGCTTTAGTGATTTTAGGGTGGACGATCTTGTATGAATACAAGAAAATCTAAAAAAAGTAGATAACAAGAACATTTTTGAAAATAATATTGTGCCTTCTAGCACTCGCTCAATTGGTTCAGAATTTATATTTCAACGTGACAACGTTCTCAAGTACACACTGAATCTATGCACTAGATTTTTAATGCAAAAGGAACATACAATTTTGGAAGTTAGAAGAATGACCCCCACAGTCACGTGACTTGACCCCAATAGAATTATTTTGGGGTTAGCTTGACAGGTAGGTACGAAAAACTTGCTCAACCTATCAGAAACAGTTATGGAGGATACTGCAAGACAAATAGAAGAAAATAATCACGACCACATTTAAGAAATTACTTGCACGATTGTTGATGGCTGTCATAAAACACAATGAAGGGCACATTGATGAGTCTAAAATTTGAAAATATGTATTAATTTTGTCTAATTGTTGTATATAAATAATTAAATTTACTATCCATTTTTTCTCTGTGACCAAATACTTTTGAGCGGTAGTGTATATGAAACTGTCCGAGTTAATTCATTTATAAACATTGTATATTCTGATAAGAAAAATAAAATTTTAAAGTTAAATAAAGCTATTTGTGGCTACAAAGCATGGTAACAAAAGAGTTGACAAACGTTAACAAAAATGAGTTTCTAGAAATGTTATATATCAACCTTGTCTCTGTATAAAGCAGAATGGAAATTTTAAGATATTTTTTGCCTTATCTGTCGAAGATTTTTTTATGTTTTGAAATTGTACTAAAGAAACAGAATATCTTAAAAACTAGCTAAAGTCTAGATTCAAGATAAAAGATATAAGAAATGGGAAGTTATATTTTAGAATGCGAGCTGTGAAAGAAAACAGTGTACGTATCGTTGACCTCCAACTATTTATAAAATATTTATAAAAGAAATTTAATATGAAAAATTATAAAAAAATATGAGTACACCAATGGAGATTAGAGAAATATAGTATTTTTTGTACTCAACATCGTTGCTAGCAGCTAGTAGGTAGTTTATTATATTTATTAATTTTAATGAAACCAGGTGCATCCTATGCAATTTGTTACTTTAAAATAAATTAAAAATAATTATAATAAAAGCAACTTTCTGCGTCCAAAACCTGTTTTGAAATATTTTCGAGGTACAAAAAGTTTTAGTTCGAAATATAAAAGGGTAATTTGGATTTATTTGGTCATTTAGATGCTGACTGAGTTTCTGATACCATTAATAGGAAATTGTATATAGAATATATTTTTAAAATGTCAGGCAGTATAAGATTGGAAGAATGTAAAACGCAGCAAACTATTGCTTGTCAAGTACCGAACTTGAATACATAGGTACATGTGAGGCTAGTAAAGACGCTATCTATTTAAGAAATGTTCCATGTAAATTAAAATGTATAAACAATTCGACTGTATTTTTAATGTTAACCAAAGTGCTAGAAAATTGAGCAAAAATTTTTTTTAATAAAAGAAGTAATCATATTGATGTTAAATATCACTTTACCAGGTTAGCTGCACATAAATGTTTTCGGGAAATTAAATATTTAAAGGCGGCAGATATGTTCACAGATATTTTAACTAAAGGTTTGAGTCCACGTAAATACTTTTTGAAATTGATTAGGTTTACAAAGGTAATTTTACAAATAATTTTAGTTTGTTAATTTTTTCTTTTGTGATTCACAGGCATACGCTGTGTTACCACATTACTTTGACAAGGTAAAGTGTTAATGTATCACAATAAAGATAACAAATAAGCTATCTACTTGCAAATATGAAATAACTTTTATAAGTTACAATATAAAAGTCAGTCTATTGTAACCACTCATGGCGTTTTATTGCATTAAAGTACTAAAAATATATTCCATTTTACTAACGGATTCTAACATTGTTATCATATTAGAATATATGTTTTCTTATTTTTTCATTTTTAACCGCGTGAAAATACTACACACACTCTTTTTAAACCGATTTGCTTTTACGACCACACTTTAGTTTTATGATCTACTCTCGAATAACGTACTAAAGCTTCTAGTGAAAAACAAATAAAGATTAGCTTATTACGGAACAGATTTGAGTTAGTTTGAGCAGATTGATGAAGTGCTGAATAATCTAACTTAATAAGAAATTTAAGACATCAATATCTCAACTAGTAATTTATATGTTAATATTAATAAAGTTAATGAAATATAAAAATATAATAAAAATGACGACTTTTGCATAGTTACATTAGATTATATGTCTGTGATATATATTTTTATGGTATATCAGTGCATAGAATTTTCTTTTTTGTAAATACACGCAGTTTTCGTAATGAAATTTTGTTGAAGGAAGTGAGTATTATCAAGTAAAAAATGGCTAGTAAAAGAATATAATGAGTCATGATATTATAATTACGTCATACCCTACCTAGGTGAAAATTAACTATAATTTTAGGAAAATTTGATAGACTAGGATGAAATATAGCGAGATTATTTAAATGTATATTTATAAGAAATAATTTGGTCCAATAAAATATTTTCCGTTTAATTATGTGCCTCAAGATATACTCCGTTTTAATTCAATTCACTTGATATAAAACGATATTAATTAAATAATATTTACTATTACAGAAGACATTGAGAAATCTGCAAACGTGAATTTTGATACTACATTTTAAAATTTTACTCATAATATACCTTAAATTATTAAAGGAATCCAATGAAAATAAAAATACATAGTTATTTATTGGATTTATATGATTTTTGCTTTATAATGCGAATTGTTTCAGTTTTGAGCCATATTAATAAGGCCACATTATAACAATTCGGAACTGACTTTGTACGAAAGGTTGCAAAGAGTAATTGTGTGCAACATTAAGTTCAAATGTTAACTTTATTACATTATATAAATGGTAATTCTTTAAGATTTATATCTCGTTATTGGAATAAATAAAAGATGTTTAATAGAATGTCTTAGGTTGCTCCAGTTTAACATTTGTACGTTTACTTATAAAGTATTTAATTAGAAATAAACAATGGGCCAAATCCCATTAATTTAATTAACGCACGAATATTTGTATACGCCAAATATTTAATGATGCTTTTAAAAGTACCGATGAATTTTTATTTTATTTAGATATTCCAAATTAATTTCAATATTCTTTTAAAAATGTCAAGTTAATAAGATTGCTTACTAGTTGGTTTGGTGACTTTAAAAAAATTATGTTTATGAATTTTTTTGCATTCCTTTTAAAGCATTATCTTATTTTATCTTTTTAAAGCAATACTTTTCTGACTATATTTATTAACGAATCATTTACATCAATCTTCTAAACGCATTTTCGTTTTTACCTTTTTCAAATTTTGGGTCTTTCGTAAATCAAACGCATTAACGTATAAACAATTTAGCCATATGGGAACGATTTTTTTTATCATAATTTAAATTATCATCCAATATGGATGATAATTTAAATTATGTAATATAATATAATAGTTGGGGATCATTGAGAGTGTAAATACTCGAAAAAGACACTCAAATACTCAAAATAGTTTAAATTATGCAAATTTTTTTCTACGTCATTATTTTACTTTGATAAATTCAAGTACCAGCCCAAAATGTATCAAGTTTTAGCAGATTTCAATCTCATAAAAGTTTTTGAAACTTATTCTTAAAAAATGTTTTTATTAAATGAAGCAAAACTTTGTGAAAATATATATCGGATTAAAATCAGGTTTAAAACTAGACCACAAAGAAAATTACATATCTTTGGGAGAAAATCATCTCAATGAATTGATGGTAAAATTTATATATGAGTTTAACAATGCAACCTATGGTAAATATTTATTTTTTGTCTATTTTACTCTGTCAAGTTAATAGATATAATTGATATACCCGACTAATTTTGCTAATTTGTTTCATACGTATTGCTAAAATCTCTCACTAAAGTATATCAGAAAAAGAAAAATAGAGTATCATGTTTTACAAAAGTTTTAAAACACAAAAATATAACATGATACTATTTTTTATTATGGTGAAAATAACTGTGATTCCAAAGACTGCTATGGTAATTAAAATAGCTGGAAAAGAAAATCAAAAACAGAATATTTTTGTTACAAATCGGTATTAAAAAAAATTAAAAATTGGCATGAAGTGATCATTATCGCCAATATGAACATAATTATATTTTCGAATTAAAAAAGATGAATATTTCACTAAAAAAGTGTAATGAAAAGAAAAATATTGTTGAATAATATTACAAAAACAATACCTCCGTATGAGATGGATAAGCCTACGTTAATTTATTGTTTTTAAGCTCTCTTTAAAACCTTCATTTTACCAGTTCAAAAATAGTCCAATGCATTTTGACACCAAGTGGATTGGTGTAATTAATATCTGTGTATTAAGGTGAAATTAATATCTGATCAAAACACATTGGCAAATTATATGGAAATATCACATAAAGATACAAACTAGTAATCTTCACGTAACTCAAAGTTACCCAAATATCTGGATCCTGTAAATGTTTATTAGTTTACTCCTATGTACATTAAATGCATGGTGTAATTTAAACAAAAAGGTCTACGTGTGAGAAAAGAATGAAAAGAGTTTTCAACTTTATGATTTAGTGATAATTACTCCATTTAAATATTATTCAACTTTCAAATTGGTTTATATTTAACATAGACCTTATTCCTACCTAATTCCTGGTTTTGTAGGTGAGAATTTAAGTAAAACGTTTTAATACGAGTTCAGTTTAGAAGTTCTTATGATAAGTCCCATTTTCTTAATAGTGCATTATATTTTGTACTCTTTATTATACTTTAATTATTTTGCTATTTTTATGGAAGAGGTGAATTTTCTAAACAGCGCACAAGATTACAAGCATTTCAATAAACCAATTATTTATTTTTTGTATGAATTGTGAAGGTCTTTCGTCGAGTATCAGATGAAAAAGGTGTTTAGAATGAACTCAAATAAGTATAAAGTATTTAAATTGAATTCATTAATATGTTGTTCACAATAATTACAACAGAACATAACTCAAATGAATGAGTGGATAGAATAATCACGTTCATCGGCTGTAACTCAGTTTATATATTATGTCTTCTCACGTTAAACAGAGGAATCAAATATTTATTATTGACAATATGAGTAAATAGTTCTGGAAGTATTTCGTTACTAAAGAGATAAATAGATTTAGGAAAACAAGAGCTTATCAAATGATTCCAAATTACTTTATGCAGAATATGTGTTTTAAAATGCAAATACAGTATAGTCTTATTTGCATAAAGTGTGTTGTCCTCGAGAACATTTAAAACAGATAACTAAAATTTAATTAGATTGAGGTACATTACAAAATTATAGGTTTCTATTCTGTTTATTAAAATAAATGTTAATTCAATTATTAAATAAATCTACATAATAAAACTTATGAAGCTAGGATTGAGGTATTTTCTTGGTTCTTATTAGAAGATATCCGATGCTTAAAATCTAAGTAGGTAAATCCTCACATAACATATAAAATACATTGCACAGCTTTATACTTATATAAAGCACCTCTGTATATTTACCTCTTTCGATCTGTAAAAGAAACACAAATATTAAAAACATGTAATAAAAAAATCGGTTAAAAATGAATACAATTTGCGTTATGATAGTTCCATACACACTGGGACATTACAGGTAAAAGGTACATATTGCCTATCATACATTTCATGCAAATCATCTATCATGAATACTTCAAAAAAAGTGAAATTTAGAACCACCGCTATAATCTTTGCGTAAATTTTAAATAAGCTTCTAATAACCTTATTTTTCTCTACTTTTCATTTCACAAATTTCGATAAAAAATGGTTCTAAAATGGAGGGTCATTCTTCCAATTAATAGCGCATTTAATACCATAAATTTATGAAAAAATATTCAAGTATCTTGTTTGCCCTTTCTGTTTCCAGACAAATATTTCTGGGTATTAATTCTTTATCGTCATATTAAAACGATATATTCGATATTGGTACACAAAGTTGAAGACGATAATTTTGGACATAGTAAATGTAAATAACAGCCAAAGGCAAAAAGAGAGATATTCTAATAAACGGACAATATAAAATACGACATAAATAACTAGGTACCATTGACGTATGTGCCAGGGACAAGCCAGATGAACATAAAATCGAGGTCATTATAGCAAATATGTTTTAAGTATATTATGTTTATATATGTATTTATATACATATACATATATATATATATATATATATATATATATATATATATATATATATATATATATATATATATATATATATTGGTGTAAGGGACCCTCCCTTACAACAACATATAATAGTTATTAACAATATCAACCTTCACTTAGGATAATTAAAGAAAGTAAAAGTTAATCAATCCGGAGATACTTTAGAATCCTTATTAATTGTTTAATATTTAATTTAATTTTTTTTTATTTGTGAAAGACTCCATATTCAAAAGCGCCTTATTTATCACTACTACTTAAAGCAATCGACTAAAACGCTCATTTTGATGATGAGGAACAAGTTTAACTATTCCTTTGTCGTCAAATAGGATATTATCAACTGAACATAAAAACTGAACCATTGGTCAGTTAAATAACGTTTCATGTGGGTGAATCCAAATTAAAAAATTTGGATCTGAAAGTTAATAATATACGCCGTAAAGAAAATTAAATCAATTTAGAAGTTTACAATGTACCATCAATCAAAAACGAAGGTGACATTATAATGATATAATGGTTATAGTGTAACATGGCTTCTGAGTTTGTTTGAATACGGTAGGTATGTAAATGTAATGGTAAAATAAATTGAATTTTCTCAATATGACTCAGTGATGAGGTATTTTCTTTAAAAGTTATTATGGCCTTGGCGAAATGTTGTGAGACGTATTTTTTATCTGGGGCAACATATTTCAAACCCCCCTTAAAATAATTAAGGGAATGGACTGATATATCTACCTTCATATTGTATGGTTTCGAACAAACTCGGCCAAACGCCGAAAAATATAATATATGGTAAATTCAACCTTTTTATATATATGGTAAATTCAACAACTTTTGGAAAGTAAGTGTATAAATTCATTTATTTATTTGATTAAAAAAAGGACTTAATTTTATATAGTTACACTTTCACAAAATTAGCATACAAATATTTTAATGTCAATAGAGGTTAATTAAATAAATTATGAAAAATGTTCACTGATAAGTTCAACCCACTTGTAGAAAAGATTCAAGTTTTTATGAAAGGGAGAAGGGGATTTAAGTTTAATATGATATTATACATTACCTTCAGTATGAAAATGTTACACGTGTATCTAGGTTAATTAAACGAAAACAAAATAACTTGAATTCAACCTACCTTGTAAAAATCGATTCAAAATAAATGGACAATTATGTCTATCATTTAAATTTTTTTAAGAAAAAGTAACCTCAATTTAATTTTCTTATTTCAACACGTTAGAAGATATAGTTTATTTAAATAAATGATAAAAAAGTTCACTGCTAAATCCTATCCAAGAAATATACTCATTAATTATTTTTTATAAATAAAATAACAAAAACTTTAAGTTTCCTTGGCAGTTACTTCCGAAGATGAATATAAAAATATTATGATAAAATGAAGATGAATATAAAAATATTATGATCAAGGTTATTTAACTCTAAAAATATAATTTCAAGTCTCTCAAATTACTCAACTTTATTATTGTTTTTATTCTGACGGAGGTGTTTTAATTTCCTTTTTGATCAAGAAATTACGAGTATAATTTTTAATTTCGAGTCAACTATTTTTTACCGGTACCGTGGTCACTGATAAGGCGATCCTTCATAGATGGCTGTCGTCGTAAGACTTTCGATCTTGTTAGGACATAGTGTATAAGTACTCATGTTAGTTGTGTATATGTTAGGTGATTTTTATAATTAGAATTACCATCAGACGATAATAGTACATACATGTTAATAAATAATAAATACCCCTTACATGTTACTGCCTTCAGTAAATTAAAAAGGCCTATCCACTGTAACATAAAGTAATAACATTAGTAATACATTATATATATATATATATATATATATATATATATATATATATATATATATATATATATAAACAAATGTATTTTTGTCTACTTACATGCCTTCTAATGATTTATTCATGCATTTGTTTATATCTTTATTTATTGATTTATGGACCTAGATACCTGTATGGTACCTATACAGTGGGGCGGTGGGCTAACCAGTAGGGCGCGCCTCCCTAGGGGGCGTAACGAGATCATAAAGGGTTATCTAATTTGGGGATAGAAAAAATTTCTCAAGTACTAGTAACACTCGCACTTCGAGTGTTCGGTACATATCTCGGTATTTATAAACATTTTGTATCGCGTGGGCATTTAGAAACTAATATAATTTTCAAAATTTTAGGTTGAGTACTTTTGGATAAAAAGGGGTGGGTATATTTTTCGGATATTTCGAAGTATATCTCTGAAGATGTAATTTAGGTAATGATTTAGATAATTAATTTAGGTAGGTAAAAAGTAAAAAAATTGCCTGAAGTATTTGTGACCCTTCTAGTCTTTCAAATGACACTTTTCCATCTAATCTTTTTAAACGCCACTTGCGCTACATACAGAATTTAAAAAAAAATTCGAAGACTTAATTTGCTCTCCATAAAATTTCCAAATTAATGTTTTTTAATTTTATTGGTATGTGCGTGTTAATATGTTTTATTATTGTGCCAATTTCAAGTTTCTACGTCAAGAGGTTTCTGAAAAATAAAATAGCCGTGGTGGACATACGAACAGACACGCGAGTAATCTTCTATAGGTTCCACTTTTTCTATTAAAGTACGGAAACCTAAAAATGTAAAAGGATAGTAAATTTTTTTAATCGAATACGGCATTTTAACTGAGATCATATTTGCCCGGTCTAAAACCCCAATTTTTTTTGTATTAGAGTAAATGAATTTTAACAAAAAAGTAAAGCAACATATCAAATTTCACTCTTCATGAGTCCTATAAGATTTAGTGTAGGCAAAAAATTTTTTCAATAAATGAATGATTTTTTTTTCGAAAAGTATGTTCAAATTCAACGTTTATCTCCGAATCTAATAAAATTCAAATTAATCAAAGGAATTTTGACCATTTTACTAATTAACGTTTACGGGACGAGTTTACCACTAAACGTTTACGGGAAATTTATAGCAGATAATTTTTGAGAAATCCAAATTTTTTCCGTTTTTACACAGTGTTATATTTACATAGATTTATCATAAAGATAAAATTAAATATGTATCACTGATACATATGCGGAAATAGGATGAAAATATATTTTTTGGTTACTTTAAATTAGTGTTATTTGTGAATGTAAAATCTACCAGTCTCCCTTATTAAATTAAAAAAATACATAATATTTACGATGTCAGCATTATATCATACGATTTAGCACATTAAACAGTACGTTTTTCCATTGTTTTCCATCTACTTCCTAATTTCTTTCTAACTGAAGCACATCAGATTGATAACTTTTGCCAAATTTCTTTGGGCGCTAGCTAAAATTTATGTAATAGTCGAAAGAATAATAAAATATAAATATTTTTTGGTGTAACATTTAATGTACTTCTGACAAAATTATATCAGTACTATTCTTTTTTACAAACAATAATTTCCAAGCAACAAGTTAACATTTTTCTTCAGCATTAGTGAATATTTAATTTACAAAATGACAACAATAAACTGATAAGCCCCACTCGCGCCACGCACAGCAATCACACGCGTGCTGGTACGAATGTGTTCATTTGTAATATTAGCCATAACAATTTAAAACACTGTAACCCACTGTATTGTGTATAACGAATAGTGAAGCGTTTACTTCTTATTTTTGTAACACTAATGTAAATGTTTCACTTTGATTCGGTATCATTAATTGACGGTTTGTTATTGTTCCAGACTTCTATGAACCATATTGAAAATACTTTCAGATTATTACATATATGTCCCTAGCTATAAAAGTAAGGCATTGGTACATATAACATGATATCATTTACTCATATTCATAAGACAATACATAAAAAAAAATTAAAACATATATCTAACATATCTCTATTTTGTAAAATACTTGCTTGTAAAATAACATCTGTGCAAAGATGTATCCCGAACAGAGTTACAGGAAGGCACATCAAAGAAAGAAATACGTAAGTCATTTCATGTTACCGAGGTTAAAATATTCACAAAGATATCTCGGTATTTGCAATTTATGTAATAAAATAATAATACATACGCAGTAAAAAGTGTCTTGTTATTTTACAGCTTCAATGATATGGTAGATTCCGTTTAATACGTTTTATTTCTATGCGCATAAGCATATTTGAGATCTCTTGTCCGTTACATATATATATATATATATATATATATATATATATATATATATATATATATATATATATATATATATATATATATATAATTTTTGGATAATAATTAAATTTATATTCATTAATTAAATTATATATCAGAAGGGTATTTTTATTGAAACGGAAAGTTAAGTTAGCTGTTATTCTTTAATTTAATTTAATCATAAATATGAAATATAATAATTATTAAATACTATTACGTGTATGTTATATTTATTTTTAAATTTTATAATATTAGTGCATTACAAAATTTGTGCCATGAAACATATGCTTTATTAAAATGATTTATTTGTTTACCAAAAAAAATGACCATGCATTGATTGAACAAAATACTTTTTATAGCAGAATTTGTAACTTTGAATATGGATATAGTGAAAAATGTTCATTGTGACGTAGTGAAAGATAACATTTATTTTTAAATTTCAGAATGAAAAATGCATAAATTTTTAATTTCTTTATATGACAATCAAACGCTATTTTTCGATTTGATCCTTTCCGTTTCTTTAGAATTAATGAGGAATTAGAAAATATATTGTTTATAGGTAATAAGAAGTATTTAGTTAATATAAGACTCATAGTTACTTATTAAGTATCAGCTAATCAACATTTTCTAAGGAGAGGCATAAATGGATAAGTATAACAATGTTCATTCGTGTTTTTGAGAAAATTAAAAAAAAATTAAACAAAACTACTGAAAAATATCTTAATTTGGGTAGCTTTATAGTATGAATATGTAATATAAGATAAAAGGACAAAAAGCTTTACTCATTCTGTACAAGCTAATGAACGGTATTAGCGAGTATTTTTACACCAACGGCAGGTACTTATCAACTTTCATTCGTATTTTTGCGTCATTAAAATTACATTATTATAACCTAATATAGTGCCATTTTTAATGTCCCGACCAAATTGGAAAAACATACTCTCACGCAAGGATGCACGCACACACGAACTTATGTACAGTTACACTTACACTTACACACACACGAACACGCACACATACACGCAGAGGCACAGACAAATGACATGCACACACAAATTACATGTACACAAATAAGCATAGACAGAGCACACACATACTCACACGAACATGCATCTACTCACGCATACGCACACACACAAATAATTATAACGAATAGTGAAAACATATTATATTTTGAAGTATTAATATATTTTCATAATATTTTTTTACCCAAATTTTAAATAATGTGTGGCGGAAGTAAATTAACAAACGAATTTAATTTGAAGTAAAGTTCGTTAACGGATTAAATATGAAAGTTCTGATGAATTCATTGATGATGCATAATTTCCGGAAGAGAAGAAAGTGAACAATGAATAATGAAAAACTTTTAGGAAGAGTAAGGGACAAATTCTCCAGAATAAATATTTTCTCTTGATAAAGGAGAATGCCCCTTTTGTATGGTGTATTTGGCCTAGTTATGAACTTGAATGATTGATATATCATGTTTTACGGTAGGTATATACAAACCAAAATATATAAATTTTAGTTGAGGGGAATAGCTCAGATTTTCAATAAAGGCATGTGTGTATGATCTTGAGGTTATAATTATTTGACAAATGTTACTAAGAGAAATATTTCAATAATATTGTCAACACTTAAATGGATTTTCAATGTTTTATTTCTAAATTCCTATCAAAAAGGCCTCCTTTCATATCAATCTTATTCTAAAAGTTAATTGCTTAATCTTTACCGTTCTTGGCAAAAGACAAATAACATGTGATAGGCGCGTGAAATTGTAAATTGCATCGTTTGACTTTTTTTAGGTTATGATGAGTATATTTACCTATGGTTATGAGGCGTCGGCATAGTCGTAAAGACGTGGTATAATATCGATTAATAGGAAAATCCTAAATGTATATGAATCAAAAATCCTTAATAAATCTTTTTTGATTTATTTATGTAGTCTATTTTTAATATTTTGATATTTCGTATGAGGTATATTGTTTATGAGATTCTATATATTCTTTTCTTCCTTGTATGTTTTTTATAGGAAAAATATACATGATTTGCTGAAATGTGAATCCATGAAATACTAAATAAACATTAAAATTTAAACCAAGCTTATTTTATACCATACAAGATATGTGCTAATGGATAAACACAGAAAGAAACAAAACCTGTATTCCCCACCTCCGTGAAAAAGACTTGTGAAATGCAAAAGTACTACATCATAAAAGAGATACAGACATTCTGCAAAGTAAGTAGACAAATTATTATTTCTGGTAGGGCTAAGTGAAAAATATTTTTTTTAAATAAATTTAACAATTCTTTATACTTTTCAAACAGCTTTTCAAAATCTATTTTTTGTTTTTATTTGTAAATGCAAACCATACCTTTTATAGTTTCAAATATTTCTGTAAAATATTAAGAATATTTACATTTGATAAAAATTAATATTCGAAACTTTTATGCAAATATGTAGTTACTAACGATACTTGCTTCCAATGCGGAATATTGAATAAAAGTATCGATAATATATGACATATAATTGTCACTAACATCTTTACTTTCACGTTATGGCACAGAGAAAACTTTTTTTTTCTAGAGGCGATGGATCTATTTTTGTCGATCATTTTAAATATTTAGATGAATTTTTTTCACCCTAAGAAAGTTCTATACGCAAACAAAAATAAAGTAATCGTTTTAAATAGGCGTAAGGAAAAAATCTTTATATGTTTCGTCTTTGTTCATCACTAGGCCAAAAATGGGCATCCCCTTTATTATTAAATACAATATCAACGTTTTCTCAAGATTTCTTTACCCACCTAATGTTATTTACACAAATAGAGATAGAAAAACACCTCGGTCTGGAAACGAAATGTAATCCACAATTAGATCATTGAATTTACTTTCCATTTAAGAAATTAGATTTGACTCTAAGGAAAGTATATTTCTTTGCATTCTGATTTAATCTATTTAAGAATTGAAATGCTGCTTTTATAGCGTGGCTCTTATAACTAAAAAACATCAAATATTCAAAGAACGTTAGAGCGAGAAAGATCTGTGATAACTGCACACTGTTCCATGATGTCGTGTATAAATAAGTTTTTCGTATTGTTATTGTTATATATATATTTGATAAATATGTATTTTTCAGTCAGTCTTGTTATTAGATCTCGTGGTGAAAAGATTAGAAACGAAGATTAAATAACGTTAAAGTAAAAAAATTTGAAAAAAATATTACGTTCTTACATCGATATATGAATTTTCGCTTCCAAAAATAAAAAAAAAAACAAAATGGAAATTAGTATTAAATTTTATAATGTCTTTTTATATTTAAATTTTATTTCAACATATTTATATCCATACATATAAACAGAATATAATTGCCTTTCTATGATTTTCAAATTTATGGCTTTTAAATAATTTTTGCATTTGCATACTCAATTATTCAAAGTTTTCCTCAGTCTGTCTTTCTATTTTAACGAACACATTTAATCCAAAGACTACTAAAGCTAATGATATGAATTACAAAGCTTATAGATAGCATCCTTTGAATCAATGTAGTTTTCATTTCATCTTGATGTTTGAAACTGTTCAAAAGTTATGATAATGTAAGTTTCGCAGAAAATTTAATAAAATTTCCGCCACACGGCGTTGTTGGATAGCGGTGAGCTGTATGGATATGCGTGATAGGACACGGAAACAGAGAGGGAGGGGGCGAAATGGCCTGCATGGGATTTTAACTAAATTAGTTATTTGTGTCCACCATATGATAATAAAACAAACGTTGCGATCGATCTCGCGAAGTACTGTAGTTCTTAATAATTTTGAATTAAACATAAAATGGTAAATAATTATCGAATCATACTTCTTTTCAAATAAACATTTTGTGAATATGAAAAATGGCGACATACAAAAATAGTGGTCGAAGTAAATTCAAATAGCATTCCGGCATGTATGTTAAAAGAAATATAAATTTTCTTTTGGATCATAAATATTAACATAAAAAACAATATTGAACAAAGAGCAGCTTTTTTAAATTTGTTGATAATATTTTTTGAATTTGTTTGGGATAAAGTTTTATTGCCTATGACTTTTATTTGTATAATCGCCTGTTTTTTTACGTAACGTCTTCATCATACTGCAAGAAATTCCCCATTCATCATTTAGTCATAACTATCTCCTTCATCACTCTCATGGCATATGAATTGAAGGTAAATAAAAAATTAAAAAATTTTAAAATTGACATTGTTCTTTTCCAACTTATGTAATTTTAATAAAAGCAGAGAGCCTCTATTTGGTATTTTCTATATCATAAATATTATTAATTCTCGTTATCCAATATTCAATGAATAATACGCTGCGATTAAGGCGCGAAGACAATGTCGGAATTGTTACATAATTATGAGAACTTTTCTCTCATTCCTTCTAATACGGTTCAAAGGTTTCAAAATGTTATTTGTGCTTTTCATTTTATCTTGTAATTGACATGATTATTATCTTTTTTGACTATGCGTTGTACATTATAAAATACAGACTCGTTTATTTTAGAGTGACTTAATGTGAATGTATATATATGTACATATATATATATATATATATATATATATATATATATATATATATATATATATATATACATATAGAGCTTTAATCTAAAATTATCGAGACCACAGTCTGTAAAGAGCGAACGTTATAATATCGATGTTAAAGAAATAAAATAGTCATGGCCATTCCGTCGTCTGAAACGATTTTCTCAACAATCGTTTAATGTAAAAGCTTGAAATTACACATGATAATAAAGTATAAAAAGTGGCATATGCATCAGTGGTAGACAATAAAAAATATTAAAATGAAAATTTTAGAGGTACAAATGGTTATTCGATTTTTTTTTATTTGTTGCATCGTATGATGTGAATGGATAGATTGACTTTCGATTCACATTACACAATTATTATTAAAAAAAATTGTTCATTGTGATATTTCCAAAATTATTACTGCATTTTTTTACATAGTAATTCTATATATAATATCAAAAATGTTCACAAAATTTTCGCAGAAATCGTTTGATATAAAAGTTAAAATTTAGCACAATGATTGCTCATATTAATTCATATATACATTAATATTATAAACACATATTTTAATACTCAGAAATATTGATATAATATTAAATTAATTCATTTTTTTGTTTCATTTATTATGGGTCACCCACCAAAAACATTTTTTTTTGGAAATTTTTTTTTAATAAATATTTTTGTTGTGTAATCTTTATCTCTTCAAGTTATCTCACATATAAATGAAGGATAATTGTAGAGACTACCAGGACGGATTGTCAGACACCTACCAAAAACACATCTTTACGTCTGAAAGTTTCGTAGAGAAAATTAAAAAAAAATACATAATATTTTTTTACTTGTGAAAGATGTACAAGGCTATATATTTATATGGTGAAAATAATATTAATACTTGTAAATAACTCTATATTTGTAATATTCATACCCTGTACATTTAAATGTTTGTATGTACCTTAGTGTGTACAGAATCCTTGTAGTGTTAGTTTCGTTCCTAATAATTTTTAGTCCCTAATAGCTATCCCCACTTGCATTGTATTGTTTTTGAAGGAAACGGTAAGAGTACAACACTACAAACTCTAATTTAATTATGTATTTTATTTACCTAATTATATTACACAGTTAATTTAGCCTTTGTTACTTTTAACTATATATATATATATATATATATATATATATATATATATATATATATATATATACATATATATATATATATATATATATATATATACACATATATATATATATATATATATATATATATATATACACATACCTATATATATATATATACCTATGTCATTCTTAGCAATATTTATCCATTCACACTTATAACTTTATATCCGGTACTTTTTCTAATATACATTTTTTTCATGGGCAAGTCAATTACAAATTCAGCTTGGTTAACGTAAGAAGAATACGATATTTCTAGAAAATGTGGAATAAAAAATTCAAAGAAGACACAAATCTAAAAGAATTTGGGATGATACATGCTCACATTTTTTATGAAGGGCACATTATTAATATCTTCCGTGAAACACAATTCATAAGCTGATTACATCACCAAATATTTTAATTATACGAAATTATTACATTGAAGGCAAATTGGCCGGATTTTGTATTTTTTAATAAGTTTTTTTGACAAATTTGCTTACACTTCGTTTTTTAATTAGGAATGACGATTTGCTTAAATCGACAGCATTCAGAAACTTCTCCCCAGAGCATATTGCTACTATACCCTTCGAAATTCTTAGTACATTTTTGCGCTTCTTTTCTATTCCCTTTATCTGTTGTGACAAACAGTATCAAACTAAAATTTCTGTTTTATACGCGATGTAGATAAACTGTTTTAGCAGTGCACTTTGATTGAGAGAATCGGTTTTCATATTAAGAAAATAAATGTATCTGTTTAAAAAAGACTTTTTTTATTCGTAATTATCAATTAAGAATAAAAAATTGGGGTTATTAAAACGTTAATTTTTAAAAATCCAATGAAATAAGTATATTCATACATATATAATACCTCATAGGAAGTCCGCATTTAAAACATTTAGAGGTTGAAAAGGAAATAGAATCTGGGTAACATACCCGTGACTTCATCCGCGTAAAAAATATTTAATTATTAGAACTTTTGATAAAAAATACAAATCATGATTGTCATTATAATGATATTAACAATTTGAAATTCGACGCGGTGGAAACTTTCAGTAAGCGCAGACATCCGTCATTGACATCTGCCCTCACTTGCCTATCCTTTTGGAAAGGTGTAACTTGGTATGTAATTATACCCTTTATTTCACCGCGCTGTGATGATATCGTCTAGTTGTATACAACCCCATGCATCTAATTGCCCTTAGTTCCACTGTGCTATTTTGGGGTTTGTATTTCATAGAGTTTATGTATTTATTAGTAATTACTAATAAATACATTAATTGAAATGACGATGGGTGTTTACGATGTTATTAGTAAATATGTACTTATTTTGTTTTTTATTTCTCATAAAAAATTTTGCCTTATGAAACTTTGTGGTGACACAAAATACGTTTGGTTATAGTTCTATTTTTGTCTGTAATTTAAAAAAAATTATATTTACATAGTCTACTCGCCAATCCCTTTTGAATGATGTTCATATTGGCCGACTAAAAATGTGGCAAATTCTCCAAAATCTACCACTTTGGAGCATTTGCCATATTAAAATTATGAAAATGTGGCATACGCAATATCCGTTTCCAAACATCAAGTCATCTCTTTACGAAATTTTGTTAAAATTTTTTTAGAAGTTTTGCTATGTAGACTTGGAGGTAATTTTTTCTTCCCCATTTATAATTTTAGTGTAGATATAAAAATATTAATAAATGAATTAAAAAAGGTACATGTTTCAAACATACGACGCAGAAAACCTTATCAAAATGAGTCCAGTACTACTCAAGTTATAAACGAACAGACAGAAACATAGATAGAAGTTGCGTTATATATATATGTCCACATATAAAAAAGAGAGTATCCACTCACTTACTGATTTGCTTATCACTAGATCTCTGAAACTAAAAGATATATAGGTTTGAAATTTGGCGTGTATGTTCCTTACACGGCACAGGGACACATTAAGAACGGATTTTACCGAAATCAACCCATAAGAAGGTGAGTGGGGGCGGGTTGATAGAATGAGATGATGACAAGATCTCTGGACATATAAGACCTATATTCTTGAAATTTGACCTGTATTTTTATGTGAACAAATTTGACCGAAATTAACCCTCAAGGGGGTGAGTGTGTGTTGGTTGATGAAATGAGTCGGTAGCAATATATGTTTGTCTATAAGCTCTACATACTTGAAATTGGCACGTATGTTCTTTATTCCACAGCAATACTTACTAAGAATTTATGGAAATCGACCATTAAAGGGGTTAGAGGAAGTGGGTTAGAAGAATAAGTCGGTGGCACTATCTCCTTATATATATAAAAAAAAAATGTATATATATATATATATATATATATGTATATATATATATATACATATATATATATGTATATATATATATATATATATATATATATATATATATGTGCGTGTGTGTGTGTATTCACATTGAGCAAAAAGGTGACTCTTAGCTGCCATAATGCATATGTCGCAACGTTATCTATCTGAGGATACCCGGAAAGTTTTAACGATACCTTATTTATTCAGTTCATTTTATCCGTTTCGGCTCAAAGATACACACTTCTGGGCATTAAATTCACTGAAATCTACATTCAACCTTATGTTACGTAGTTTATTACCTTTAGTACGTTTATTACCCTCACTAAAATACTGGTACATTGTATAACTCTCGGAAATATAAAACCTACACTGCGCCCCTGCAATAAACTCACTAACATAAGCAATGGAAAAATCGGCACAAACCAGGCTTCCGCTATTGTGTTTGAAACATATAAATTCTGTTAGTTGTTCCTCTGTTAGAGTTAATCTTTGGTAATATCCCACATGAAGATGTTGTAATACAACGAAACCTAGGTCGTGGTAAAGAAATTAAAGAAAGTAGAAACAATACTACATCACGTAGTTTCATTTAATTGTGAATGATGAATTTCTACAAAATTAACGCCAAATATATTCAATATTTTTTACTACAGTTACTGTCTAAAAACTCACTATAATGAATTAAAATGATTGTTTTAAATTAATACGATTGATTTCAAGTGCAAAAATATATACTTTCCAGCATACATCAGAACATAGAAATGTTTATATAAAAACAATCATCTCATATAAAAGGTAGAGATGGAGCCATTAAGAAAGAATAATGTGAAACCATTGCGGCAGAACAAAGAAGACAGGGAAAAATTTTAAAAAGGAATGTTCCAGGAAACTTATTTTCGAAAAGAAATACGCCAAAAATAATTCATTGCCGCCTCATGAGATTTTCATCTGTTGCAACGTGAAAATTTGTTTTTCTGTCATCACACTGACATCTGTCGGGATAGAATAACTTATGAGAGTATCACTCTCATAAGTTATTATCCAATATAAAATATGTCAAAGTAATTTAGGGATCATTTTTTGGATATGGTAAAAATTTAAATATTATAACTCGTTTAGATTTATATAGCTATAAATATATATAATATTTATAGGTATATAAATCTATTAACGGTGCTTACCCGCTTTGCTGGGCATATATAAATATATAAGAGATATTTAACTATACATTCAGTTTTTAGATTTTCAATTTATATATAAAATAATGCATCAGTGATTTATTATTGAGGAAAACCTATACAGCTGATTTACTTTGCTTTATCTTTCGAAATATATGCCCATATTATTTGTATACGGGTTCTTTCAAAATTATATATCTAGGACGTAAAGAAAAAGTATTTGAAAATGGAATTAAGTAGCTAGCATTGGTTCTACGTACAAGAAATTTACAGATATTTGATACGATCTACAATAATATTGAAATTAATTGTGGATACCTCATCAAAAAGAACCCAAATTTAATTCATATCTGTTTAAAAAATCAAATATATAATAATACATTATAAATAAATTTAAAATAATAAACAAATTTATGTAAAAACTGTACAGACAGTTTTCACATAAATTTATTTATCTTTAAACATTACGTTATGTTAATTTTTTATAAATATTAATTATGCTTAAATGACCAAAACAATTTTTATACGTGATATTTTTAATAATCACGATTTTTTTACATTTATGAAGTGTCTATTAAAAACAGATAAACATAGAAATTTAAATACCTCATATTTCCTTCTAACAACATTCTTCGTCTCTTTGTCCGTTAGAAAAAATTTCCAACATGTCATATCGATTGTAAGAAATTTGGTCTTAACGCAGAAATTCTGTTATTTTGGGCCACTTAGGATTGCAAGTGAATGTAATGAACAATTGATTAAATTTGTTATTAGTAGATATCGCATAAATAACATATGTGACAAGTTTCAAGTTTGCAGGTCTAATAGGTATAATCGTTGCTCAAAATAAGTTCTAAGCCATAATTTTGTAGCTGTCAAAAAACGTTTTAGGACGGCTTAATTAATGTAACTTAATGGTAAAAATGGCATGAAATTAAAATATAACTAGAAAGTTAATCTATTTTATTATACTTCATAAGTGTTGAAGTGATACATCCTTTTCTTTAGCCATGACTTGTCAAATGCGCATTTGTTTTAAAGTAATTAATAATTATTTTTTATATTCATTTAATAAAAAAAATAAATATAAGATGATTGTTTTTTAATTGTTGACCAAATTATTTATTTAAGTACTATGTTCTTAACAGTACATATAGTAAAATAGATTATGATCTTATGGGGAAATAGAATTCCTCACATTTCTAATTCTGCGTGGAAAAACAGCATAACGTCGGCCTAAAATGTTAACCTGCTAAGTCCATTTTATCAAACTTTACAGGACGATAAAAAAACTTAATAATTTTGAGAAATTATCATTTTTGTTTGTTTTTTTTTTATAAGGTAGATGAAAATAAATTTATTTGATTTTTCGAATGTATAAAAAGTGAAAAATATGCTTTAGTTTTAGAGTAATATGTACTTTCATGGATTTGTCTGTTTTTATTTTTATAGCTCAGTATGAGTTTAGGACTAAGCAGTTTAGGTATTTGCCACTTTGAATGTTTTAAATCAGTTTAGTTTAAATAAAACAAAGTAGAAAGTGCTTATAACTCTTTTTATTTTATGTATTCTAAATTATAATTTCTTACTTTAACATTTCTAGTAGGTATTCATCAGACAAAAATATAAAATCATAGTATTATTGTACTATGAATTAACATACAATCAACCAAGACACTTTATTTCTTTTTTTTTGAATTTTTTAATTTACCATTCCCTAAAATAATAAACTGAACAAAATCAATCAAGTTATCACAATGCTAAGAGATATTTTATTATCTATTTATCACAAAATGACAAAGGCACTAGATAAATTCTATAAAATTATGGATACCTAACTGCACAATTGCATTCTTATGTTAGCTTTAGAAAACAGAATAATCAACAAGAACATAAAATAGGTAATTGAAAGTAATTTTAACATCTTGTATCTTAAATGATTTTAAGCCATTTGCTTAAAATCATTTAAGATGACGCTACTCGCGAGGTAAATCATCAAAAAATTTGTGGTAGTCTGAAGGTAATGTCCTTTTAATCTGTTGCAAGTCCTCATATTTGCGTGCAGTTATTTTTTGCCTTGTTTCATGCAGTTGAGTTAACTCATCAGTTGTCCAAGATTTAACCTGTGAAGATTTTCTTTGAGGTAAAGAGGTGCATTCGTCCTTAAAGGAAATTTTATATGATACTTGTCCACTTGGTTCATAGCGTAATGCCCTAATATCTGTAACCTTAGGATCCTCTTTAGATCTTCCGGGACGAATGTTCTTATAGAATTGAACCTTATCAATTTTTTTAAAGTAGCAATGATTTAGATACTTTACTTCGTATGGCGCCGGACATCTGCGCGCATGTCTTGCGATGGATATGTATTCGGCAGGTACATTCACTACCCTATCTTTTACATAACGCTCTATTGTGGAATGCATAGAGTCTGCTTCCATTTGAGTATGCCCAACCTCCAAAAATAGTAATATCTTTTTGCCTCAAAACAACATTTAACAATGCATTGGATAGTACACAATTTCTATTTTGATACGTACAACCATCACTGTATATAATTATAGTTTTACTGTCATTGTTTTCGTCGGTATTAATCACTGGTATTACTGTATTTTCCAAAAAATCTACCCAAATGGAAGCAAATTCCTCAGCATTCAAACCACCTTCTGCCTCATTCCATATGAAGCAGAATCCGTCCTTATTTTTAATATTCAAGAAACACAGGTTGTGAACTTGAAGTTTCGTCTTATAGTATAAAGTGCTCACGTTTGATTTTGGTGCCATAAGCACTGCCTGTAAATCCACTGCAAATAAATATTTTTTACTATTTTTGTCCCGTTCTTTTTCTTCTCTAGCGTGTTCTTTTCTTTCTATATGTTGCCGATGTTCTGCGTCTGAAACTGTTCCTACTTTATGGCAAGCACATTTTTCGCACTCATCTTTCTTGGGCCTAAACAATGCGTATCTCTTTTCTTCAAACAAGTTTGAAAATGTGCAAATTGATAAAGACTTCGAATTTCGCTGTTTGCACCAATCATTAACATAAAAATTGTAAATAGCTTCTTTAGATTTCCATTCTGGTAAGAGATACAATTTTTGAGATTTTGACCTACAATAATGGGATTCCGTTACAGGGAGGGACTCCAAAAATTCCAACAATGCTTTCTTTTCTTCGGTGTTCGGTTTCTGCTTTGTCTTGTCTCTGTAAGTATTGGGAGTTCTAGAAGGATTATTTGCTAAAGTTTTCCAATGAAGTATTGTCCATCTCCCTATCCTCAAAGTATTTAAAAACATTTTACGAATTTGCTCTTTTTGTCGAGTCAGTATTTTTCCGATTACGAGGTCTTGCTGCTAGCTTTGTAGTTATCCAATCATTGACTAGCGTTTTTTTTTCTCCCCAAGTAAGATTCCAAAATCTAGCGAAAAGTTGCTTTCTGGTACTTTCATCAATAGTTTCACATTTCAATGTACTATATTTTGATATCTTGCAGGAACACCTTGATTTCATTGCTCGTTCTTCTTTTGGCTTCGTATAATTCCAAGAACCATCTTTTTTCTCCCGACCTAAGTATTTTTCACCTCTCTCTCTTCTTTTTCTATTTTGCTCAGCAAACCATTCAGTCTTATCTACATGGAATCGCTTCTTACGCTTTTTCGATTTTGTTATTTGAACACTAGATGCTGAATCAGTATCAGAATAATCTACCAAATTTCTGCGAATATCACTTTCATCTGAGATATGAGGATCAGGATTGATTGCCAATATTGATCTGGTTATAGCGCAAGTTTCATCGGTAGAATTGTTTATCATTATACTCTCTGTAGGCACTTGGCTAGGGAGAATATTGGTTACATCAGAATGGGTTGCCATATCTGACCTGTTCTTTAGACAAGGTTCATCGGCTGAAACTTCGACAGGAAGAATACTGCTATCAAAATGGCTTTCCAATTGAGATATACTTGCTGCAGCACTAGACTCGTTAACAGAAACTTGGCTGTGGAGAATATCGGTACCATCAATCTCGAGTTTCTGTGTCGATCTATTTTCTGTACTAAAAACATCTTCCGAAATTTTACTAGGAAAAACGTTGAGACTGTCGAGGTAATCTGAACTCACAGTATTTTCTAAAATCAAACCAGTTGTATCACTTGTCTGTAAAGTAAAATTGCAATCTGTTTCATAGTTTTCATTGTTTAAGTTTTCGACTCCAGAATTATTTAATTCATGAATAAATTCAAACTGAACATTTTCTAAAATCTGATAATTATTATTCTGTTCAGTCTCAAAGGATTTACTTATTTTCGGCTCGTCTTCTTGTATTTTTTGTAAGTTGGTAACAAGACCAACCAATTTCTTACCCCGATACATTCTGTAATAAAAATATTAATAATTAAACCATAATGTTTAACGGCGTTGCATTAAGCCTAAGTACCCAACAAATAAAAAAAGGCTTTAAAAAATTAAATTTTATTAATTAGTTAATTTATTAATTAAGCAGTCGGATTAATTTGTTGTTAATTATATTCTAGAAATGACAACTGATAATTAGCTAACTCCTTAACAAGCAAAAATTTTTTAATACGTAAACCTGTCAAGTCCATACATTATAGGTTAGGGATCAAATTACGTATTAAAACATGAATGCATTATTAAATACTTACTCCAGCAGTAAAATAAAACTTACCTTTCATGAATAATGCTATGACACCACAAAACATTACGAATTCTCACCGTAAAATTAAAATAAACTAGCGGGAAATTGTAACACGTTAATCTAATGCCGTTCTCCAAACAAAATGGCCGCTGAATGGGGACTTGGAAGGAATTATCCTTAGAAATTTGACAGTTGGTATTAATCAGGTTTACGTGACTTCATTATTAGCACCTTAAAAATGATTATCGTTCTTTACGTCTTAACTATAAGGTGTAAAATTGTATGAATTTACGAATAGCACAAAAAAGTAATTTTTGACCAAAAATGGACTTAGCAGGTTAACATTTTAGGCCGACGATAATTAAAATGACAAAAACATTTACGTGCGCTAATCATTAAAAATGCGTATTTCTTCAATTATTATGTCGCAACGCGCAACAAACTTATGAATTATATCTTTTGCCCCATGAGAGTATTATAGTTGAAGTGTTATATTTAAATATAAGGAGATAAACCGCCGAAGTGAGAGTAGAATTCGGGGCCGAAGTACGGAACTCCCAGAGCGTCATGTGTTACAATGTGCCTATTATTAATTTATAAACCTTAGCCTCAACTATTTATGGTGACTGAAAATATCGTCGTAATTTCATAGGTAATGAAAATAATAATATATATTACTAGTGGTACACACCCACTTCGCTGGGCATATGCAAATGTATAAGCGATATGTATCTATACATTTAGGTTCTAGATTTCCAATTATTTTATAATGAATCCGTAATTTATTATTAAGGAAAATATTGTAAAGCTAATTTGCTTCGTTCTATCTTTATATACATATATATTTTATATATATATATATATATATATATATATATATGTGTGTGTGTGTGTGTGTGTGTGTGAGTGTGTCCATATTATTTTTATAAGCGTTATATCAAAATGATAAATACAAGACGCAAAGGTAAAGTATTTAAAATGCAATTGGGCAGCTAGCATTTGTTCTACATGTAGGAAATTTATTACAAAAAAATTAAACATTTTTCAGTGGCCTAAAAGTCTTTACCAGAAAATTTTAACATAAATTTATATAAATTGCAACACTGCTTTTTGTTACATCTATCACAAACATTAATTATATAATAATGATGAATAAAATTTTAATCCATTTTCAAACATGATTTTTTTTATTGTTACGATTTTTTTTATATTTATCAAGTGTCCATTAAAAGAATACACAATTTAAATACTTAATATGTCCCTTTAACAACGTTCTTTTCCTTAGTCCGGTAAAAGAAGCTTTTTACTATGGCATGTCGATCGTAAGAATTTGGGCCTTGACGCAAGATTTCTCTTATTTTAGGCCATTCAGGTTTGCAAGTAAACGTAGTGAACAAATTTGGTCGTCCAAAATCCCGCACATGCGTTATAGTATCTTGAGTTCGCTCATGAATATAGCCAGCCTCGCCAGTGAAAGGAGAGGGCAATACAACCATATTTTCTACCTCTGATAATTTTACAACAGTTCTTATCATGGCGTCTTTAATGTGAACATATTCCACACTTCACATTTTTTTTGGTTGTTAAGCATAAAATTATGTCTTTTGATCTTAATTTTTGCATATGCATCCATTAAAAATTTATTTAAAGTACTGTAAACGATAATAAATAGCATTCTTCATTATAATATAATTGTAAAATTCTAAATCAAATACGGTCTCATCGAAAAGACCTTTGGTTTTCGAATCGCGCTTTAGTATATTGACGTGATAGCCATCATTTAATTGCAAAAAATCAAAGAATATTGTAGCCTTTCATAGGTACATTGCATCTAATTAATTCGTACCAATTTTTTGTCTCTGCTTTAGAGAATAATATCTCTCCTTTTTTAAATACTCTCCGACAATGAGAAATGTTACTCATTTAGCCTCAGGAGAATTACAACCACCTTTATTTTCTTCAAAGTGCTCCTTGTCAGCGTAACTCACTACCTGGAATTATGTCTGGCTCCTAATAATTGAATCAAAAGCAGCCTTAAAATGAAAAATATAACTTTTTTCTTCGTGCGACAACGACATTATCTGACCAATTCTGGCTTCATGCAAGATTAAATTATACAACGAATTTCACTCTCACGTTCATCATCGCTGGCAAAGTATATCTGAAGGAATGAAGGTTGTTGATGAAGTCCAGCTATAAAGGTCACTATTCTATGGTAAATCTGTCATTTTGAAGGCATAAAATTGCCCTCCCTAATCTCTCTGGTTCCAAAAGACGTCGTTTGAAAGCATCCATAATAAATACAAACTAGAGAGCTTAACTTTACCGGTAGTGCAGCATATTCCCTAAATTTTATTGGTAAAATTTGCTATTATTAGGTTTCCATGTCACCTCATAGGGGTTGATTTTGCTGAAATTGGTTTGCAACGTTTGTGTATGTTGCATAAGGAAAATATGTGCCAAATGTTAAGTTAAAAGAAACACGCAACCCAAATTTCAAGTTTTAAGTCCTACAAGTCCAGAGATAGTGCTACCGACTTATGCCACCAACTTACTCCCACTAACTTACTTATTTGGGTTGATTTTACTATAATCCTTTCTCAGCAGGTGCCTATGTTGCATAAGGAAAATACATGCCAAGTTTCAAGCTTGTAGTCTTATAGGTCCGGAGACAGTGCCACCCACTTATTCGGGGTTGATTTCGATGAAATCCATTCTTAGTAGGTATCAACATCGTGTAAGGAACATACATGCCAAATTTCGAATTTGTAGATCTTATAGATAAAGAAAGTTCGACCGACTCAATCCAAAAACCCACCGCTACTCATCCCTTTTGGGATTGATTTCGGTAAAATAAATTATCTTAGTGGGTAATTGAGACCGTTTACTCAAAGATTATTACCTACATTATCACTTAGATCATCATTTTAGTAAAATAAAATAAATGATCTATGTGATACAAAGAACACGCATTCCAAATTTTAAAGTTTGTAAGTCGTGTAGTTCCAGAAATAATGCTACAGACTTATTTCACCAACTCACATCCTCTAGCCCTCTTAGGTTGTATATTTCAGTAAAATCCATTCATAGTAGCATCTATATCGTGTTAGGAACATATGCTTATAGGTAAAGATATGGTGCCAACGATTCATTCCACCAAGTCACTCCACTAACCCCCTTAGAGATTGATTTCGGTAAGATATAACAAAATAATTAAAATAGTGAGAAAACTATTTAACTTACAACACAAATACAACTCAATTAAAAGATACAATTGCATTTAAAAATCCAAAGTAATCCAAAAAATTTCGCAAAATAAATCATTATGAAATAATATGGATGACTTTCATAAAATTAAAAAAAAATTAATAAATTAAATTAACACTTCTGGAATTTGGACATGTATACTTATTTTCGCAGTAGCTTGCTTCGAGCCACTTCAATGAGATTTCGTCCCTTAAATAATTAATCTTGAATTGTACGCGTGGTCCAACGGCATCCCCTTAAATCCTTGTTAATGAAAGAGAGAATTTCCTAATCTTTTTCCTTCTTAGCAACATCGTGAACAAAGAGATCGCAAAGTGAAAGTAATTTGCCAAAACCTAATTTTCTTTCTGTTTCCTGTAAATGTTGGATGACCCCACATTTAAAATGTCTTCTTAGGTATCTATACCTCAAGAGTAAAAGAATGGTGTTTGAATATATGTCATTATTTTTAACTCGAACTCGCAGTCTTTATAAATAGGTAAAAATTTGAAGACACTCAAACCCCTATTTTCTTTTATCTACTAAAGTGCGTGGAATAAAAAATTAATTTAATTAAATTTTGTAATAGTAAATTCGGAAAAATTCGTTAAAACTAAACTATTGGCGACTTCTTATAACTTCACTGTGTATTTTCTTCGTAAAGGAAGGGGAATTTAATTGTTTCCTAATTGTACTCAATTTAAAACGAATTCAGTAATTATATGCCTTAATTGAAAATTCCACACCACTTGGATACGTTTTTGAAAGAGTTTTTTAAGAGAGAAGAGAAATTTGATGATCATATAAATATAGTTTCAATAAATACTTATATTTTATATGAAATATTCAGTCACACTAGTTTATAGTAGGTAAACTAATTTTGGAACCTTATATTCATGAAAGTGTGGCAATAGATTTATAATTAAATAGTATGAAAATTAATTATATACGAAGGGGAATTTAAATTTTACACACCACCAGACAAAAATGCCATAATCGTGGGGTAAGACTTTTATACATCGCCCATGTTTCATTAAAATACCCAGCAGCTTGACAGAGGGTGAATAAATTCCAATAGTTCGGTACTAAGTTTTAGAACCTTGATAAAATATTTAATTGTGTATGATAACGCAAAGTGCAATTTAATTTATATCGATATTGGACCGGAATGATTTCCTTTCGTGTTAGCCATTACAATTATATTAGTTTTTATAATTAATGTTTAATGTAAACAGATTACGAAAAAAAACATGTCTTGTATTATTTTGTGATTCTTTTTTAAATGACCATATTAATTTCAGTACAAATAAAAATTTGTCTGAACAGATTCCTTGAAATTATTCCAAAAAAGATTTTAAAACAGTAGTTATATCCAACTAATTGACATTTTTCAAAATAAAAAATTGTAGAGGTTTAAATGCCTTACGAGATTAAAATGAATTAATGATTTTGAAAATAAGGGTTATAAACAGTTTTCACAGAAATATATAACTAAATAGAGTATCATAAAGCTTGGATATTTACGTTACATATGAAGGAATCACACCCAAACGTAATTTCGGGTCTTCGCCTACACATTCTAATTGATAGCTTTACCCTTAAATTAATAACTGAAAACAAGAATAATATGTCCACATGTTTTAGTTTTGAAAAGTATTTACCGTAGAGGAGATTTAAATATTTGTTTTAATTAATTGTTTCTTTTATTGCGTAATGAATTTTTTTTCATTTCCGTTATTTTTTTTGACAATGTTTTCTTTTCCTTTGTGATTTCTAATTTTTATTTTCTTCCGATTATTTTTATTTAAAAGGAAAAACGCGTAAAAAATAATAGGAGAGACCTAAGAACCTTTACAATGTTTTTTTCTGATTTGGTTCATATATGTTACTTAAATTAGTTCAACTAATTATTTCATTAGAATGTTAAGTAAAGACAGAGAATTTATTTCTGAACAGGAAATTCTTTTACAATAATTCTTAATGTAACGAAGAAAAAATATTATAAATATCTCTGTCTTACAAGTAAATAAGTAATAAACCAAAAAATATGACGTCGTATTGAACAATAAAATAGATTTTCATTGAACAAATATAAAAGGTATATACCCCATTCAGAACGGGGAAAGTACACGATTTAATGTTTGGAATTATCCACTTTTTTAGAGATAAAGTTAATATTTAAAGATATACTAACCTTCTGGCTTAAAGATATAATGAAGTAGTAATATTCAAAGAAACATGATACATGTAATGGATAATAGCAGTTTAATTATTGAACTCATCTGTATAATATCCTTAACTAACCTTAATGTATAATATTTGGAGCCAAAAATTTGCACACGATTTTTACATTAAATGTATCGTTACTTGTTTTAAATATTCTCTACTTTAGTTGCTTTATCTTGTGTTCGGAGAGATAGCCTCTAGTACTATGCCTGTAAAAAATAAAGTTGTAACTAAATTATTACAGAACCTTTACTAAAAATAGAAGCGATTATATATTACAATAAATAAAAGTGAGCTTCGAGAATAAAATAAATTCCGTAAAAATTGTAAAACCCTTTATAAATAATTATTTACAAATATTTCAATAATGTGCGAATTACAGTAAATTGAAAACCTAACTTTTTTTTTAATGGGTATTTAAATGGTTTTCCAGTTAGTATTAGCATTTCATTTTCTTTTGAGTTACTGAACCCTAATTACGATTTATTGTGACTAACAAATAATTTCAAAATGATTACAAATGAATGGATTCAATATACGTGACGCGATTTTTTTAAATTAAGATAGCCAACGTAAAATGAAATGAAATTTTTTACTCATTAATTTTCACAGCCCTGTGTTGATCTTAAATAAATGGCCTTGAGATCAAAAACCGTAATTACTTAAACTTTCAGAAGGAATGTGGGAAGCAGAATGGGAGTGAAAAACTGGGCTATAGTGAAAGATTCTGGAAACGGGAAACCGTTCTCGTTAATCGGCCACCTTTCCTGTTTCACGCCTTTTATCTCTTTTTGCTATCAATTTGACTTTCAGAGTTTTAATTCAATTTAATTTTGACGATCGGCTAAAAGCTTTTTATACGCATAAAACTAGCTAAATTGCTACTATGAGCTTAATTGAGTATTCGATTTAAAAATAAAATACATTTTGGGTATCATCTGCATGAATTTCTACATTTTTCCCTAAAGCGTGGCTAATATTTTATTTGAAATGTTTACACACTCGTTAAATATTCTGAAATTAAATATAAGTAGCATCCTTTATTTCCCTAGATATTTAATAAAATAAAATTATATTGAATTCATTGCAAGCGGCCTGAAAGTAACCAAGTCTAATGTGCATAAAAGATACCAAATCAGTTGGGATAATAATCTGGGCAAACAATCTGAAAATAAATAATAATTATAATAAAAGGTAAAGAGCATCTTTTTACAAATAAAAAACAAACTTGGTATTGAATCATATTTTATAAAAAAAATCTAGGCAAAGTTTTGAAAAAAAAAACAAATAATTTTAACCAATCTTGTTTACGATATATTATTATATACGGTATATAATACGGTATATTAAAAATGTTTTGAATTTTATTTTTAAAAATACTGTTATTTCCGTAAAAAAGAAGCGTCTTATTGTGAAATAGAATTTACTCTGAAGTGGGAATTTAAGTGTTATTAGAAATTGATGAGTGCCCACAAAAAAGTGAAAGTTATAGTAACAAGTAAACTTCCTCATTTTTGTTACAATAAACTAAAAACTTAATTAATAATTATAAATAAACATACCAGTAAACAGGTTTCTACTTAATGCACAAAGACAATGAACAGTGTAAAAAAAACGGAAAATCACAAAAAAGCATAAACTTACCATCAGATCATTTAAACCCATAAGCTCATTTGAGCAGCTAATATAGTTGTAGTTACGAATACAACTATATTAGCTGCTCAAATGAGCTTATGGGTTCAAATTTGGAATTCGGTAAGGTAGCACCACTAAGTGCCAATTTATCCATTCCGTTACCATGGTAATCAACGTATTAACATGAGCGTATATTATAAATGAAAAGATATTATTAAATTATGTTAATGAAATATACTGACATCTACCTTAAGACAATTTTCTGAGGTGTTAAAAATGCTTTGATATAATGGATTCCTATTTATATATTCCTATAATAGCAAAATGAACATTTTATAGCACGAAAATACCTTACCTGGTTTACGTTTACACCACTTTTTAATTACGGATATGCCTTAAATAAAAAGTTTATGAAAACTACTAGTCACTTTGTTAATTATATATAAGGACATTTAATTTTTTCCCAAATACAAATACAGTTTTGTCAACAACTTTTTTGAATTTGTACTTGGTATCATAAAGGTAAAGGGTCATCTTGTTCAATTTGCGATTTCAGTTACCTTTCCTAATTAACAGAAGTTGTGGAAGATGCGGTCCCACTTAACTTATTTCATTATATTGTTATTGAGGCGAAAATTACAAAAAACATTCTGTTTTATGCAGACACGATGTTTGGGTATTATTTAATTATGTTTTCTTTATTGATTATTTAATAATGTCAAAGTGCCCTTTCTTATTTCTTCATCAATAATTACCTATTTATAAATAAGATATAATGTCAAAAATAAATCAATGTACTTTGTTTTCTTAATGTGATTCCAGAATTAGTCATTTGCTAATAAAATAATTTATCAGTTTGTTTTTTTACTTAACTCTTGGCATGTCATAATTTATTATTTATGAAGTAAATATTTTAGAATTATTTTCTTGTCTTGAATTTGGTTTGTCCCCCAAAAAGTTATTAGAGCATAAATATTCAACTACCTGTTACATGTCTGGTTGGGGCCCGTATGCATTTTGCGTAGGTGTTACTCAAAGTGACCTTAAGTTCACAACATGAAGCTACTAGATTATATCTGATTTTATGCATCAGTGGGTTTATTAGGCCCTACGAGACATGCCGGGGGTTAAAACGATTTTCTACTGGGCAGGAAGAAAAGCATTAGTATACTCTATAAATCTTGTTCTAACTTATTTCTTTTCGCTTCAATGGTTATCATAAATATTTTCCTCTTTTTTAATTTTGAACTTCGTTTTTTATTCTATTTTTTTTCTTAACTCCTTTAATCGGTTTAGAACTAAAAAGAGTAAAGTGATAAGAAATGAATGGGAAGGGTCGTTTTTCTTTAAAAAAAAGTTTTTTTAAATAAATTCCTGTTCCCCTTAGTATTACTGTCAAATGTGTTTATGAATTTTGTCAGAATTAATTTGTAAGAAAATACTTTGTTATAAATAAAAATGTTTAAACTTTGTTATAAATAAAATTGTTCTGAATTTGCATCATCAATTTTAAATTGTTTCTAGTTTGGTAATATCCCACCTGAAGATGTTGTAACACAACGAAACCTAGGTCGTGGTAAAGAACTTAAAGAAAGTAGAAATAATACTACATCACGTAGTTTCATTTAATTATCAATAATGAATTTCTACAAAATTAACGCCAAATATATTCAAGTTTTAGAGATATGAATTTTAATTTTTTTTCAATTTTTGTTAATGCGAATGAAAAAAATATTGATTAGGTGTTATTAATATTTTTGCTTTTATATTGCTCAATATATTTATAATAACATTAACATAAAAATTAAACGCTGCAACATGAGCATGTTTTTAGTCACAAAACATGAAAAGTGATATTCTAACAATGCTAGCGTATAAAAAATGTATGAAAACTTTATGTGACTTTATTTCAAAAACTTTTCCAATTCACACAGATTTCAAAAAGGTATATTCTTCTGTAACTAAATCATTGCAAAACATTTTTTTTTCTACACCCATACCATTGGTAATTTTTTCGGTCATGATCAAGTAAAACAAGTGTAGTATTTATGATCCCACCACATTTATTGTTTTTTTTATTACAGTAAATACTCAAAATACTTCGTTTAGGTCTTATGCATAACCTGCATCATCTTATAAAATTTCTTCTTCAACTTCACAAGGCCCTTTTATTGTTTTTTGTCAATTCAGACGTATGGTGTTATTTTTGACTTAATTGTTAATTATCGTTAGTGATCCTATAGACCTTCTCCTTGAAATATTTCCATAGGAAATAATTCAATGGATTGTCATTTTGTTGGTGCACTCCATACGGGACAACCTGTATGTGTTTTTGTATTTAAGTATATAAGTAAACACACACACTCTCATATACGTATATATATATATATATATATATATATATATATATATATATGTATATATATATATGTATATATATATATATATATATATATGTATATGTGTATATATATATATATATATATATATATATATATATATATATATATATATAAGGCTTATTATTAAACCACAAAAAATTAATTAAAAGGAGTGACTTTCACATGTAATAAAGAAAAAGGGGAAATTATTATGAATTTGGTATATCTAGCTGTGTACTCAGTATGAAAGAAATTAAAATCTCTAAAAATGCAATTAACTGGAACAATTTAATCATTTCTTCGAGTAGAAATTGCATATACACCAAGTTATAAAAGTTTACAAATATTGGGAATAAGTTCCTTATTTTATTCACTCTCTTATATTAAAGAATCGGACATTCTTAAGATAAACTTGATACAAGATCAGATAATAAAAAGTATAATTAAAAAAATTGAAAAACCCCCCGACACATCGGTCGTAATTGTAAAACGATTAAACTCCCCCCCCCCCGTTGACTAATCTATTAATATAATTACAAATCCAAGAAAATCTGTCGGGCTGCCATCCCCTGCCTATGCATAAAATTTATCAGTTATAATATAATAAATAAAAGTAAAATAATAAATGTTTGGAAAACTATGTGATGTTTATCTGTACATTTTATTCATATTATGGAATACAACATTCTGTTAAGAAATTTTCATAGTAATATTGCGTTATACACTATAAGGATCACGAATTGGACCGGATCGTAATATTAGTTTATTTTATTAAAAACTTTAAATTGGACGTCATTTCACAGAAGCCGACTGATTAATATAAACAGAAATTTCTTAAAGTAGCATATTTTCTAAAAATTTATATGGGCCAGCCGATAATAAAGTACACCCTCGCCGTGTTCTTCATTATTAACTGGACTACCAGCCTTGAGTTTTGAGGGTAAAAGCAATTATAATCGGTTTCGATCAGGTAATTTTACGAGTGACCAACTTTGAATATTGCTTTTTGGAAAGAGGAAATCTTCTTTCAAAACAATTTTGGCATTTTTAAATTAAAAAAAAATATATTATGATCAGAATTTCCTTTTTAAAAATGACATGTGGCTCTACCCGTTAGTCTATGTGTTAGTATATACCTATATGCGTACCGATGTTAGTATTTTTTACTATCGATTGGATAAATATCAGAATAGGTGATTGTCAAATAATTTAATTTTTATAAAAAATCCATATAAAAAAATATTTCAATTCTATTAATATTTCATAAATATTATCGGAATGAAATCAAATATAAAAATATATCGTCTAATAATTATTTGTAGCAATAAAACTCTATACTGTTTTAATTATATCTTACCAAACAAATGTAATAGGAATTCTTGTTTTACAAAAATTGTTTCAAATGTTTCATTGTAGCAACCGAGAACAATATAATTAATGAATATTTCAAAAGTATTTTCACTTGTATGTTTTCATTCTTTAATAGCATCCTCATAATTCAGCGAATAAAAATAATCTTCATAGGTGTTTTGGTTGACTGAAAAACTTTACTTTTTATAACAAAAAAACCTGTGAATTTTAGGAAAAAGGGAAGAATGTTCAGTGCTATTGAAACTTCCACATGAGAGTTTCCGGAAGAATTCAATTTTAAAAATATTTAAAATTGAAATTTTTTTACAATTCAAATATATTGCCCAATACATCCCTAATCCGTGTAAAATATTGTGAAATTTTAATAATGTATGAGATTTAAAAGCATCGCTATAATTATTCGAAAACTTCAGGTAAATCCTTAGTGACAAAGTTTTTTAATAATTTTTAATTTAGCAGTTTTGGGTATTTTCCACAATATTTCTGAAACTATCATGTTAAATTATGAAAAAATGTATTTTTCGTAGTTCATATCAGTTACGTTTATTTTATTCCCTTCTCCAAAATTTTTAGAAAATATTTTGGATTGCAAACTATTGAACTGTGTGTAGAGTATTAGACTCTAATAATAGGTCAAATTTCAAGTTTCTGTATCGAATGTTTTCTGAGAAAAACAGATGTGACCCACATGGACAGATGACCGGATATCAAGTGATTTTATAAGGGTTTTGTTTTCGTGGGGACCTTGAAATATATCCTACGTTTGTATAAACCAAAACACCATTGAGTCATGAAAAATTTGTTGTTTACTTAAGGTTCACGATGAGATATTTATTTAGTACATTTCATCTTTGAAAACAGTTTACGCGTATAAGGGAAGAAAACGTGGCAAGTCTCATTATCGTAGTACGGAAATATTTTATTTTGTTCTGTATCTTCTTTTAGAGTACCATAACTAATTTATTTTTCGAAATATGCAATGACACGCCAATTCTACAATTTTATTATATGTATAAATTAAAAACGGATCTGGAATTAGCAAGACATTTTCAATGGGGATATTCTTTCCAAACGAAAAATATTTCTTGTCTGGCAATGTGACGTGAAACCTAATCGGCCATGATGATTTTTTATTGGTGATTAATCATTAATTTAAAAATAATAATGTAATTTTATGATGAATAAATTTTAATTTATTATTTTAATATTATGTTAAATTTAAAAGTAATATTCATCAAAATACGGAAATTTTTTTCCTAATTTTTTGTATTATCGATTGCAACAATAAAAAAAATAAAGAGATCACTAATATATAACGGGTAAACCCTCTCTTTCTAACTGTCTGTATCGTTGCCGTTACGTGTTTAAAAACGTTATTTAAATATGATATGGATACAGCAATTGAGTTAGTTGGAACCAGGTTTTGTTTATAGGATAAAACGGACAGAATCAAAAGAATTACATTATTCCGAGACAGTTTCAAGTTATTGACAAGAAATAATTGATTTTCTTGAGTGCGTTTAAAAAGAAATGAATTATAAACAATATAAAAAGAGAAGTACAAGTTTGTTATATGACTTTCATTTAGTTCTTGCTAATTATACTTATGTAATTTATTAAAAGTGCGCGATTAAGAAATACTAATGTTCACAATTAGATTTTATATTTTATTATTTATTTGAAAATCATCGTGTTGGCTCCTCCCAGTGTTGAAAAGTAAGAGGGTGCGGCCACGACAACACGGGGATGTACGCGAGTAAGAGGCTTGGGTCGGAGCCGCGCCTTGTCGGTGCCGGAACCGTGTCGATGCCAGTGATTGTAAAAACGTCCAAGCGAAGGTTGGTTTATACAAATATCTTATGCAAACTGATATTTAAATTATTCTCTTGGTAACTCTTTGACCGTAATTATTTCCTATCGGGGAATGACCTTTAGTCAGGTTGGTCTCATATAAGCCATTTTTTTGGGGATCATTTTTTTCACTTCTATTTTAAATTTAGCTTTCTAAGCAGATTGTTAACATATGCGTTTAGTTGCTTCTTTTTCTTCAATTAAATTTTAATTATGCAAAATTTATAGTATTAGCAAGTAATAAGAATACTAAATAGGAATGTATTTTCACCTCGGAAACTAACCCATATATTTTATATATCTTTTTACGAATAATATTGAAAAAATGTATTAAAAAAGTCATAAGTATAAATATCTTATTTAAGCAAAACTACTGCAAAATGTTCTTTAATTTCTTTAGGTTTGCTTAGTTAAATATGGAATCCTTGGTTATGTCCATGTATGTGTTTGTTCGACCGTCAAACCTAGTTTATATAGTTTTGTAATTTAAATGAAAACTTAAAGAAAAAAAAACTAATTTCTAGATATCTACTGGTGAATTACCCATATTCATATTAAACTTTATTCAAAACATACTTAGTGATAAGACCTGAAACATTTAGCGGATCAGCTTTGCAAAAAAAACTAAATATTGTTAGTTGATATCAGAATTTTAATGTATGTGAATATGTTGCCGTCTGTGCTATTATTTTATGATTCATGTAAGGAAAGTAAAAAAGATATGAAAGTAATTTTATTGCCTTCATTGCTGCCGATCACTGGGTTCTGCTTCTGAAATTGATAAAGTGGAGCAAATATTTATGGCAAGCAATTTTTTCCGACAGTCCACTGCATAAATTTCCCCATTTTCTTTTCTCTTCATCTTATCTGCTAAATTTATTTAGTGTCGATTATTTGGCACAGCTTTTATTTTCAGGTGATATTTTCGTTTTTAAAAATAATTGGCCTTGCTGTGTTATATTGACCAAAGTGTGTATAAAATGAGAATGGTTATTAAAATAAATTAATTTAAAAACCGTTTATTTATATGATAAGGTGTCCTGTGTACTGAATGTTACGATCGTGTGGGAATAATTAAAGGTATTAAATAAAATAACCATTAATTAAGAAAAATATATTGACGTGTAATTGTTTTTCCCAAAAAAAATTAAAATCTGCTCGATATTTTTTGTTTAAAGATAAAATTTTTCAAATTTCATTGATATTAATGTCGATACAGATATAAAACAGGCAATGAAATGGCTTGTAAGATTTCTCCATTGTATATATATTGAACATTGAAACAAAACTACTAACAATTAGGCAAATAATTTAAAAAAATGGTTATATCTATTTAAAAATGAAAATTTATATTTATTTTGTAACTAATTATTATTCATATAAATCTCACATTTTAAATACAATGTTGAAATAAGAGGATTGAAGGAAAAAATAAATTTTGCGAATAACAACTCTTTAATAAGACATAAATATATAAATGTACATATAAATATATAAAGAAAATAATATAATAGATTCATATATAAACACACACACACAAAAGTGCGTGGGTCCGTTTTTATGTGCGTGTGTTTTAACAGGTCTGGCGCCTAAACCAATAAATTTATGTTATGACAATTATTATTTTCTTTAAAATTTTTCATGTTTTCTTTTTGATTTTTTCTTACGTTAAAACATAGGTAACTTTACATAGAAATAAAATTTAACAACTTGATTTTGGAAAAAATCTTATGCAGCAATTTTTTTTCAAAGTTATTAAATCATTATAAATGTAAAAATATGCCAAAATCTACTATTAAAAAAAATTTATCAAGGTTTATCACCACACTCAACTTTTCCCTCCACTTTCTAGTTATATACACCATAAAAAAAATAAAAACGCAGGCCATACGAAGTTTGAATTTAGAATTTTTTTTCGTGAAAATCGTTAAACAAATTTCCAGAAAATAATTCTTTTTGGAAACACTCTAAGAAATTTAATAATGAAATACTATGGTGATTTTATAATTGAAGACTGATTTTATTTAATTATATATAAAAATAAATTGACTATGTAAGTAAAACTCGTAAAATTTTATCTTCAAAACACTGAATAGTGATGATTGAACTTTCATTAAACAATTATTTTATGTATATATATATATATATATATATATGTATATATATATATATATATATATATATACATACATATATAACATAATATAAAAACTTGTGCTATGACCGTTATAAATGGGTATATAGATACAGAGAAATTATCCGTAAAAAGAATGAAACCGTTGGAAGTAATGGGACTGTGGTCTGCTGCAGCAAACGCATTGGTACAACCACTTTACAGGATAAGAAACAACTGTCATATATTGTAAGTATTACCTATTTTATAAAGATAAAAATAAACGCCTTATGTTCAAAAACCTTAAAATCAATACTAAAATTTATCAAAGAGCTTTTTGTATTAGTCGTAAGCAGTGAATATTTTCCATTTATTTCTTAAAGTGGCCTTAGCTGCCAAAATCCTCAAGATACAAAAGTACTTTATAAAATCATATGTATTCGTATTAATATTTTGAACTTTGCCACATACTTTTTTTAGTATCGATCTGCTATCAGTTGCTAAATGATAATGAGATTTCTTCTGGTGCAGAGACTAGGGATTAAGGAAACTACCGTCGAATATTCCCTTCATTATCAGTGGTCCCTTCTTAATCGTTTAACCACTTGTGTCGTTTCTAGCAACTTTGTGGTCAAAGTATTGGATAGTACCCAGCCCATGTGCAATTTCTGAACCCTTGCAAATTAATCAGAGACATATAACATGTTCAGGTATTCGCAAATCTCTCCGCAAAGCTTGCCTTTCTGTACACGCAAAAAGCAACAATTATTACTTTTGCTAGTTAGCCCATACATTAGACTGCCTTACGATGAGATAGGTTTCAGAACTAAATTTCACATTTTCCAGTGATTATTGAAAGTAAATAAGTGAAATTCATCTATCTACATACTAGGAGAGTTAAGAGAGATCATAAATTAGGATTATTATGAAATCAGAATTATTTCATACGTTTTGATCATATTACCTTTAGCCAAATTGTAGTTTAAAAATAGAAGGAACGACCTTCTATTATTCTACGTGAATAAAGGATTACATTGTCTTTCATTAAATTGTAAAAGAAACGTTTCTATTCATTGCTAGCGATTTCAATTCATCGTAGCCTTTTCATATATTTTGTTTTCGTACTATCTAATAAATTCAAGTAGCAATATTAACGTTTCACTAATTTTATTTTTATTTCATTTATTAATAGCCATATCGCGTAATTATTCTCACCTTATCATTCTCATTCTCACCTTGATATGTATCGATTTATTACGTGGCTTTTTTAATCAATATCAATGAAAGAAACCAATACAAATTAAAAACATACCAACTAAATTTGAATCTGTCTCATGTACCTCATAATTCGTCAGTAATACGGATTTCCCAGCGTAATAAATATTTAATAATATCTTATTCATTGAAGGGCTAAATATTATAGCAAAATTTTCTAAAAATGTGACAGAATGAGTCCAGAACTATTGTTATATTTTTTCAACAATATGCATGGGCTACTGAAAATGCTGCTTAATTCATAATTTCAAGTTGATTAGTTTTTAATATAAGAAGAAAACATTTACGAAATTTCTACGTCAAGCTGTTGAGAAAACGACTGTTACAGACGAACAAATTGATATGCCAGTGATATTACAAGAGTTTCGCTTTTTTCTGTTGAATCTTAAAAATGTTCGTGTGTTTTTAGGTCACTGGTCCGATTTTAAAAAAAATATTATATTTGAGAATTGTCTTTGCAAATATGTACTTCAAATTATTTTTTTTGGTCACAAAATTAAGGAAATTTTATATTTGTATATAAACCAAAATTAAATTTTTACAATAATTATTTGAATGATCTAAATTGAAATGTCCCCATTATATTTTACCAATACTTCGCAAGTCTAATAATATGCGTAATATTTAAATAACTTACATGCGTTCTACAGCCAGGGTAGAGCATAATAAGAACTATGTGGAATTTAGTATATTTAAGGTATTAAGAAATTAAGAAAAGAAATATACCACCAAAAAAAATATTATAACATTTTGAATAATGAGATTGAGAAGCAGAAATAAAATGGCGGAATTGAAAACATGTCTTTTTTAAAGTCAAAAGAGATTGCTTTATGTAGAACATATTTACGATAGATACGTAAAAAATAATTCAATTAGCCTTTCATCACGCGTTAGACCTGTTTCTTGGTACAGGAGAATTCTTATTCTCCTTCGTTGTTGTTCTTGCTGATTATAATTTTTTATTTTAACCTGTAATTTTTTATCATGCCGCGTGGAATATAAATTTAATAATTATTGAAAATATTTATCAAAAAGCTAAATAATAGAAAATGGATACCGCTATCACTAGAACCAAGAACTTAAAAAAAATTGCTTTTCCCTGTGCAAATCAGTTGACACTTTTGAGATGTTGTAGTAATCAATTGATATTTTTTCGAATTCCAGAGGAGCTACATTATAGGACACAAATTAAGAACACGGTTTAAAGAAAAATACTATTGCCGTACACGAGGGAATAGTATTTTTGGGAGGAGTAGAATGGAGTAAAAGAATTTTTTTCCAGATTGGAAAAACCGGAAAAAACGTCTCAATCAAAAAAGGAAGTACAAAAATATTGTCCCATAATAGAGAATTTTAAAAAGAAAGTGGCAGAGAGAAACGTATCAATAAAAAATAATTTTTTCAGAAATTTAAGGAAACACACAGAATGTAGACCTAATTTAAATTGAAACACTAATAAAATCCAAGGATGGAAATCTAAACTAATAAAAATTATAAAATCTTCAAAAAACAAATAAAGTGTTAAAAAAATAGCTAACGATAGATCTCATGATTGATAAAATACGAATATCAGGATTAACTGAGATGTTAAAACAGAAACTATCAATGTAACGGAAATTCATTGAAAAGTGCATTTGCGATGTTCATGGAAAGAAGAGAGTAAGAGGAGAAACAGAAATAAGTTGAATGGAAATTTAATGTGGCTATAAAATTTTATACACACACACACATATATATATACATATTAAAAAGTACAAGAAAGAAAACACGGATGAAGAGGAAATACCTTAAATAGTTGAAAAAAAAGAAATTGCATTAAATAAACAATACATTATGAACAAGGTGTATTAATACAAGAAAACACATTTCGTCAAATTAAAGAAATGTGGGTACATCAAAAAACTATAGAACTATTAGTATGTAAACTATTATAGCCTTCTTAGTACGAATACAAATTTACATAACGTATAAAGTAGTAATAAAACGAATACACATCTATTTAGACATAACACAAGCACCAGAACAAGTTACATTTCGCAGCAACTGTTAGACATGTAGTCTTTTCCAATAAATAACGGAAAAACTAAAGAGCACCAAATAACAATATACGGTATGCTCATAGGTTAAAAAAAAGCATTCGTCTCTATAGAACACAAATTAATGTGGAATGCTTTAAGGAAATATGGAATGTCCCCTTAAATTGTTTCAATGGTAAAATATATGAAACAACATGAACGACCAAGATCTAACTAACTACAATTGACCGAAAAGTAAAAATTAAACATAGTAATACAAGATTTAAAAAAAGGAAGGCAAAGATGCAGTTCTAGCATTGAATATGTCCAAAATTGTATAGATTTAAAGTAGTCAAAAGAATCAGACATTCTTAAAAGAAGATTTTAAGTTAGTAGTTGTGACCAATTTAAAATAGGACGAAGTGCAAAACAAATATATACACGTAATTAAACGTTAAATATATAAACTTAAAACGCGTATATTATAGGCTTCAATAAATAAACTTGTATGAGTTAAACTTTCCAATATTTCTTAACATGGAATTTAAAAGTATTAGAACGTACGCGTACTAGTGCCATTCATTGATATCTGATTTGGTCACGTTTTGTCGAAAAGTTTGTGAATATTTTTAGAATACGTTCACTATTATTTGTTACTTTAATTTACTCTTTGTTTAAAATTGTTGAATATATAAACACACTATTTGCTCATCCCGATTTTGCAGTTTCATGATTGTAATTTTATTTTATTCGCTATTTTATGTGACAATTACTTACGGTTAGGAGTTTTTGAAAAACGCTGGAACAGTTTTTTATTTATTTTTATTTGAGTGTCTAAATACAAAATTTCATGCCTCAAAATTTATTTATTTTGAAATTTCTTTACAAAACCTTTTTTGACGAGCACCTAAGTCTTCACTTAACGTGCACCAAGATAAACATAGAACCCAATTTCAAGACGCAATTTTTGAGGTGAAAAGACCTATACCAGTTTTACTTAAAACATATTTACAAATGAAACAAATGAAGACGGAATAACAATAGAGTCAACCCAAGGTATTATATCCCGAACTTTCGGTGCAGTCGATATATTTTTCGTTTACCGCACGGAACACGTTATTGTCGATCAGAAAAAATATAGGCAAAAACTAAATGAGTAAACGACGCTTTTTATTTAGAATTTAGAAAATTTATCTATCTTAATGGCAAGTTTTTAAATGATGCAATTTATATAGTTAAATTTTCTATATATAGTCAAATTTATATCCATAAATACCATAGAAGTATTAATAATCAACTCCTTACTACAACATATAAGTTCCTTTTTTTTTAAATTTCCTTCTTTGAGAGGTGAAGAAGAAATTTTATCTAGAAGCCTAAGAATTAGGTATGCAATTGACGTGTCTGAAAACCCCATTACAAACATCATTGTCATCTTGCTCCATGATGATTATGTCGCTTTATCGATATTACATTTCCGCTCCATTTATTTTTTGTCGTGGTCGGAGCATCGAGCTAAACGTTTGTATGTAATCTTAAGCGTTTAATCTATGTAACTTGCTTACAAAGTATCTCCTAATGACATTGCGTGCAATACAATTTACTTTTCGAAGAGAACAAAGTAGGTCGTGTCTTCATTAATGACGGTCATTTACGCTTTTCGAACATACCTATAAATTATGGACGCTTTTGCTTATTTCTTATTATAAGTTCGATTAAGCTTAATATTTATAACAAGTTCGGTTAAGCTTAATTTTTATTACAAGTTCGGTTAGGAAATTCGAATGCTCTGTCAAAGAAGTCAATATTCTTTATTCAATCACAATCACCAAATATATGCACAATAATTTTTTTTAATCTTGATGGATATTACATTTATGTTTTATTTTATAATCTATTGTTTTAATTCTGAAAAAAAATATAGTTACGACAGCCAAATATTCCAGTCAAATGCAATCGGAAAAGTGGAAAATACGTTCAAAACAATAAAAAAAAATTATCAGAATTACCCGAACAATTATTTATCACCTGGACTCGTGTTCGCCTTATTAATAATACATTTAAGCATATAAATGAACGTAAAGTTTTCAAAAATCGTGATATAATTATTGTTTCATTGTAAATAATAATTATACCAACATTTTATTCCCATTTGTGTACGTGAATTATTTTATCATTGTTTAGTTTAAAATTTTTACTAATTCTACTCTCCATTATCATCATTAATTAAAATACACGTGCAGTTCTAAAAATCTGTTAACTTGACAAGAAATTGCAAGGTATTTGGGAAGACCTTCCGAATTGTTGATTGTATTATTCGATAAATTATTGCTTAGAATTGACCAAGTGATAATCCAATGACAAAATGTCGGGTTTCAAATGCAAAGGAACTCAGATCAATTTCAGTAATTTTTGCCGAAAATTATACGGTACATGGTCTATCATTAGAACGTTGAAATTCTTTGATTTATTACTATAACCCATTTAGCATATAAACAATTCCCTAAAATTTATAGAAAAATCCCAAACTAGGGGCTACAAATTAACTAACCCCATATTTTATTTCAATGCTTAAATATATAAATCGATTATAAACATATGATAATGAAAACATAGTCACTTAAAGAACTTGCTGATTCACAAATGACAAAATCGTTTGAGATAATCAATCATTAATTTACGCGACAAAAAACTTGCTCAAAATTAGTTTTTAAGTTGCGGCATCGTATAGTAAACTAATTAATTTCGTAATAATATACCAATTTCGTGTGCTTCATTTATATCACATTTATTATGGATAATTCTCTATTTTAATTATAGTCGAAAGCGTTATAATTAAAATTTCACTCTTACTCTTTTTAAATGATAATTTCTTTGGTGAATAAATAATGGTAAAATAAATAATGGTATTTATTAAAAAAATTTGTCGAAATATTTTTAACTAGATTCTAAATACTAATAACTTACAAAAAGCAAATTATTTACAACGATCACGTTAAACAATAATCAACATTTCATTTTGAATTATTTATAAAGTAATAACTGAATAATTTAAAGCATTCCAATTGTAATATTTTTATATAATGAAATAAATTGTAATATTTGCCTTAACGGCAAGTTAATTAAACTGGGTTATTTTGGGGCAGAGTAGATTAGATTTAGTTTTAACGGATTCGTTTTTGTTGGGTAGCGTTAGGTTAGGATAGAATGGACAATTCTGAGTTATGTAGGTTTAGGTTTGGTTATATCTGAATTATGTAGGTTTAAGTTTGGCTATATATTTGTAATTCTTATATTACTCATTACAGTTGTTAATAATTTATTTTTCCAAATATGAAAACTAACATAATTTGTATCACATAATTTAAATATTAATATTTGTTACACATACACATCTCGACGGGTGTACTTTGGAGAGTAAAAGCCGAATGTTCATAATTATATATTCCGGAAAATAAATTTAATAGAGTACTCAAATATCAACTAACAGACTGAAATAGGACCAATTTTAATCTGGAACCATGACATCAAATACTTCACAAAATACCTCTTTCCCGGATTTGACGAAGATTTTATTTTCATATTTGTCATATTTGTTGCCATAAATAACGATCTCTCTCTCTTTCTATATATATATATATATATATATATATATATATATATATATATATATATATATATATATATATATGTATATATATATATATAAATACAAAAAAAAAAAATATATATATATATATATATATATATACATATTGGACAATATGATTTATGCTGAACTTCAATGTCACCAGCCGCCACATCTTCAAATATATACATTGCACCCTTCCTCTAAGCGGTACATCCATCGCTGTCGCTCCACTACAAAGAATATTGTGTTGGAAGATAAACAGTCTTGGATTTATCCCATGTATATCTCATAAAATTTGTACATCACTAGAGACATGCGTGCAATATCAACATTTCATTACTAGGATGAGGCTTTTTCTATTTTGCGGATTAAACTTCTTGAGACGTGCATGAATTATGTATTCAGGATTAGTACAAATTGGAAAGAACTAAATTAATTATTTTTTAGTTATTCTGTCTGTGAAACTGTAAATAAAATCTATGTTCAGCATATTAATCTTTCAGCATATCTTAAATTTACATTACACTGACTTATGATACCAGCAGTGCTACTGGTAGTCTCATGGAAAAAAGTGGAATTTGTTTCTTTTTATAGGACTGTAATCTGCATGTTAATTGCATTTATATTACAAATAACTTTATTAGCAATACAGGAAGAATGAAAGTGCTGGGTCAAGTATTTGGTTATTAAAATTCCGGTAGCTCTAGTACCCAACTATCTGAAGAGATAACTCGTATTTTAGATAGTAGAATGGAACAATCTATTATTTGATGAGGAAGAAACTTCAACCGTCTTTCAAAAAGTCATAACTGCATGTTTCATATATAAAGGATCGAGAAATGATGCAAATAATTCCGTACAAGCACGTGAATAAAGCTATATGTTTTATTTACGCGCCTGCATGAAATTGTTTCCCTCTCTTTTATAAAAGATAAATAATTTTATAGAATTTGACTGGATATAACTTTATTAAAAAAACAGGCGCATAAAAAACTACTAAAAAAAATGTAATCATAAGTAAAGCAGAGAAACAAAAATAAATTACTCTCATTGGAAATACAAAGTCTCCAATTTGACATACAACTGAATGCACCTCAGGCATAATAGTCGCACAACAAAAGTTCTTCTGTAAATAACTACATTTTTTGTCAGAACATTTTACAGTAATTATTTTAATGTAATCTGACCACTGAATCATTCAAATGCTCCAGTTACTTTCTGAAATATGTTTTGGTCATATTTGTGTTGACTGAACGAAAATGAAAAGAAATAAATCCATATTTATACCCCTATACAAATATTTTATCAGTAGTTATATATTTTAATAACTATCTTTATAGGGAATAATACGGAACCGCTCCCTTTTAAATGTATTTATGTCTGATAGTCACCATCTTCTTCTAGTTAAACTGTTAGGATTATCTGTTTGAAAACTGTATCAGATTATGTAAATAGCAATATTAATCAGAGTCAGATAATAACTTCGTATCAAATAGACATATTACTATCGCTCAAAAGCAGTTTGCAAACACCAGATTAATGCCTTTTCTTTAATTACCTCTCATTTAGTATGAATTCACGGTAACATACGCTTCAGTCACTCGCAATATCCGCTTCTCTGCTGTAACTGTAAAATGCTTTCCTAGATTATAAAACAATATATTAATTGCATAGATAGGGTCAGTAGAAATCTGAGGACGATATTTATTTCTAAGTGACTCAAATTATATTTAGCGTCCATAAATGTAATTTATGTACTGGTCTGAATAAGACCATTTTCATTATCGGGTGTGTCTTAATAACTTTTATATTTAGACCTTAAGCAATTAATTTCTTGGTGTTTACTGTAAATATCCTGGGTATATGTGGCAAGTTATAAGATTAATTTCAACTTTAATTCTTTTAAAGTCATCAATATAAAATAATTTTTAGATGATTTGATTATTTGTAATATAATTTTAAAATATATATCAGTAAATGTTTAACTAATTACTCGCTTCATAAATTAAAGGTTATCTATCTATTGTTCCAAAATAAAGGTAATTTTAAATAGTGTAGGTACAGAAATTTCAAAAAGTAAACCATTTTGTAGACCACTTGACATACTTGACAGTATTTACTGCTCTGTTACAATGTCTAATTAAAACATAGCTATGATATTTAAAAATATAAATCCATATTTTGTGTCGTTTGCCAAATAGAATCTATGCTAAATGAATTTCCATCCGGAATGATTTCTACAAAAGAAGGCAAGAAACTTGAATCGGCTTAGAAAGAGTGTCTAGCTTAAAATTGTTTTAGTGTGTTGTTTGAATTAATCGAAACGTGAGAGGAGTGAAAGTATAGATTAGTAAAAAGTTTTCTGTGGCATTAATTGTTTTCGAACGCAGAAATGATATGATCCTTTATAAATTTATATCTTTCCACAAATAAACGTGATTTCCTTTCATTAAGACATGTGAAGCAATTTGGTATAGTATAACCAAAACGATAACAAAGAAAACTGTGCAAAAATCGATATTCAGTGCCCATTATTCTGATATAGAGATTCGAATATTTTATGCTATGGCCATACCAATTACAACCTAAACAATGTTGATTATATAGACTGATTAAAGTTTTACTTATATTTGCACATTAAAAATATTTATATTACTCATATAATATTTGTATATATCAAGGATGAAAGGGAGAATAGCAAAAGCAAAAATATTATGAAAAGATATGCGATAAGATACTGTCTCTATCACTATAAAATACGTTTATGTATTCATATTTACATTATTTGCATCCTTGTTGTTACAAATTAGTAGTACACGTTCTATTAATTAAGTATATATTATATATTATATACCTTTTGGTATCAGTATTTTGTTCCTTGTCATGTATTTGATTACTCCTTACTAAATATAGCAACGAATTGTTGGCTTTAAATAATTCCCAATTAGAAATATGTAAATAGACATACAGTCAATAGCACATAATATATCATCGTATAATATGAAAGAAAAGCACCCATCCTCAAATATGGATCTTCATCCACACGATTCATTTCAACCATGTGTACTATTATTACTATACCTGAATTGCTGTGCCAACAATTTGTGCTCTTTCACCTGTACTATAAGACGTGATGTGACATTGAATACTTACATCAAGTGGTTGAATGTCACATATTATTCTTCAAATATTGTTCTATGACATACAGTATTTTATATATTTTTCTATGAAATTCAGACATGGACAGGAGAAATATGAAAATTTTTATAATCTGAAATATTTATAATTTTTAATTCTGAAATATTTTATAAATTTTCTTTTTATTAAACCGAAATGAAATTTAAACTAATAGCTTGCCGATTAATAATGTCAGTATGTTAACAAACTTATTATAACTAATCAGAATCGAGGATTTACAGTACTCACAAAAGCGCAGCGTTACCCTGAAAAGTTGTGGCAAGTAACAATTTCATTACATATAGTAGTATCAATCTAATGAAATAATAAATCAATTGAAACTATAAACTGGTAGGTAGTTAATAAGTTATAGTAGGAAATTGTTGGAGAACAAAATTAAATCAGAAAGTGGAAAAATTAAATTATCTAAGCTAACTCAAACTACTAAATTCATAGCCTTTTTAAATTTATAAATTGTATAGCTCTACGAAGGCTGACAAGTTTCTAAGATTTAGAGAAGACTGTAATTCTAATTGCTACTCTAGTCAGTTAAACATGTGAATGACCAAGAAGCAAGAGAATATGTAAACGAAATTGTCAAAATAATTTGAAACTTTTGCAACACTTATTAAGGATGACAGAGAAAATATGTTTGGATAGATTTAAATTTGTAATTATATTAATAATTTACAGATATACTATTTCATTGATTTTTTTCATTAAATTATTATCAATAAACACTGTTAACAACGATTCAAATAGCTGTTGAAGAGTTTAAATTAAGGTTCAGATGAATGAATAAGTCAGTTACTAAGTTAATTTTCAAATAAAAATGGTTGAGGTTTCTTAATCCTGATCTATTAGGAATTAAAGTATTTTTACAGTGCTCCGAGGACATGAAGCTTAGTAAGGGTTATATAAAAAAAGTTGATAGGGAATAGTGGTTGAAATAGTTAGTGTAAATCAGTGGCGTGCAGTGATTTTTAGGAAACGTAAACTGAGAAGGGACAGATAAATGAAAAATTTTATAGATATAAATACACGCGCAAAAGCGTCTACGTCCGTGACCGCCCCTAATAGCCATGAAAACGACATTGAAGTATTGATTGAAAATGTGTCTCAATAATTGAATAATATACATTCGAAAACAATTAACTCTCGATGTAATTACGTCGACTTATCAAACTATGACTTTCATCGTGGTCAGGAAAAGCTAATTTTTGTTAACCCGATAATACAATAGTGTTTATTAACCTTTTTAAATTATTTGTATTTCTATATTATTATGTTTCCGATTCGCACACTAAGTTGCCCCTCGATACAAATTTCTGTACGCGAATGGCAAAAATTTGATAGTTAAGCTATGCAGAATTTTTACCACAATTGGTTAAATATCAAAACCACCTTTATTCCATTTACTAAATTCAGTTCCGAATAATAGACAAGAGCAGCAAAACATTTTATTCAAAATTCAACTGTTTAATTAGCTGCCAATACTAATCGTAAAAATTACTGTGAAAATATCGTAACCTAAATTTGTTACGAACGTATAGTTTTAAAATTGACTTCGATATACCATTCTCGATTATACTATTTTTTCATTAAATTATATTATTTTTTCATTATATTATTTTTTTTATTTTATATTATTTATATACTATTTTTTCATTATTAGGCTTACTTTAATCATATAAAAAATGCCATTGTTTCTTTACTTTGATGAAGAAAATGTACGTCCAAAAATAAATGGTAAAATATTAATTTTAATGCACAAGGAAAGCGAGTAACGCGGTTGGTATTTCACTGAAAAAATATAATACTGTATTTAAAATCCGAAAAATTATTAAAATCTTTTTCGAACGAAAATGATAAACTGACAGCAGAGAAATAGTTAAAATAATACAAAGATTCATAGTTTGTAGGTGAATGTCACAAATAAGGGAATGTTTCAGTCTGAATACAGGCGAAGGTAGTCTATCAAGCTACAGCTACAGAGCGTTAGTTAATAGTCTCAGGGACTATTAACTAACGCTCTGAAGTGAGGTAATCGTTTTTAATTTCGTATGGATCGTCTCCGAATCAAAAAGTTTTTGTAATTTCATATTATTTACTAGCATGATATGCGAGGTTATTACAAGCATAGACACAACTGGCGTTGTAGTACAGTATACGTAGAATTATTTTTAAATTCTAAATAAAATAAGATTCGCAAGTTCTGGAAGCGTTATATTTATCAAAAAGTTTCTTCCTTTCGAAAAATAAATGGACAAATAAAATGGCGATTACCGGAAAGATGATGAAAGGGACTTGGGAGGGGGATTGGAGTAGAAAACCTTAATACAGGACAATATAAGGCTACCAAAATATACGAATGTGTTAATAATTAAGAAAGACCCAAATCTCTCAGTTGAAACACGAAGTTATTTCTTCTCATTTTATTTACAAGAATTTGGCGTATTAGTATGAATAGACAATTATATAATTTTAAGATAATGTATAATATTAAAAAATAATAGCATTAAAATGAAATACTTTTGTCGATTTAGATGTATTCATATAATTTTCAACTTTAAGAACATATTGACTATGTGTATAACAAAAATATGGCAACAAAAAATCCGCCTCAAAGAACAGTATAGAGGATCGAACCTAATTTAATTGAAATTTCAAATTAAAAACAGGTTTCTAATGGAATTGCAAACTTAAATATCTAATAAAACATTATAAAAGGCGAAATTCAAATATATTTTCTGGAAATTCTTGGAAACTTTTGTAAAAAGAATTATTATCATAATGAGCCTAAATTGTTAACACGCTTTAGTTGAACTTTAGCTATCCCTTGTTAATAAGAAATGTTAATCAATCTAAAATTACAATTAACTCTAATATTGATATTGATAATTTGTCGTATTCATTCAAGTTGAAAAGTGAAGTCAGTAAATTTGATGTAATACAATTAAAATGTGTAATACAATAAAATAATAAATATTACATCTACATTGATAAACTTCGTTGAGATTAAGTTATATTCTGATATTTAAAATTTGCTTCAGGTCTATATATCAGGTTGTCTAGAATAGGAAATGCAAAAGAACAGTTTTTTTTCATTACGTGGCAATGCATAACAATAGTTCTTTTTATTACCTTACCCAGTTTTCGAAAGGATTATTAAATTATGAAAATAAATTTAATAATTTTTGAGAAATTCGCGATATTTTTACGCCCGTAAAAGATAAATTAGATAATACACTTGCACGAAGAAAAACAAAACTACCATTGCTGAATAATTGAATAGAAATATATGTACCCATTTTAAAATGTATCGTCTTTGTTCTACTCGTACGTAAAATATCAATTAAATAATATGGCAAGCAACTATTTGAGTACAATAATTTTTATTAGTTATATTCAGGAAAAACTTATTTTCACTACTGCATTCAATGAAATACGGGTTTAGAAAAATTATATAGATAAGCGACTATACGGTAGGTTTGTTTCACGAGGAGCAACTGGTTTTTGAATAACTACATTATATTTCATATATTTTCCACGTATATCTTTCAACTAACAGGGAAAAGATTTTCGCGCAACCATAGCCAGAATTTTATTATTATTTTTTTTCTTTTTCGTGAGGTAATTATGCCCAAGAGCTGAATACAATAAATAAATAAAATTAATTTAATAAAACAGCGCATTTATCTTAGGGCAACGGCGCAAATTTTCGCTAAAATGAAAATGACTTATTGATGGTTTTCAGCATAAATGTGAAATATTGTTTAGTTACAATATCACATCATGTATAATGTTTTTAAATAAAGTCCGAAGCTGTTGTACGTATGTGAAAATAATTGCAAAACTCTACCATGAAATTTAGAGGGTTGATGCTGAATTAGTGTAGCAAATTAGCTTGCGTGAATTCCTAAGTCAAAAACAAGACAATTATAATCAATACAATTTTATCGTATCGCATCCTATCCTCAAGATTCACTGGACACCGAGCGGTGCCATAAAAGCGATAGGACCCGGAGGGGCGCACCTTTAACCGATTTTGAATATTGAAGTGAATAAAACGCTGCATATATCGAAAAATATAACACTTTGTTTTGTAACACTTGACTTAATGAGAAATAAATAAAAAAAAAGGATATAAAATGGCCAAACAACATATATTGTCGTCACCGTGGTATGTTGAGTTGTTCACAAAGCATACGGCCTTTGACTGTGCGGCGCATTGCGGGGACCCGGGTTCGTTTCCCAGAAAGAGGCTGGACTGGTGTTCTGTTTGGTTTTAAAATGTCACTCTCGCGGCAATAAGTTCATATGTACTTTTTATTAAATCAAATAATAAATAAAATTAAATATTTAAAAATACGTAAATAAATAAATAAATATATTACTATCCTTGTATGTTTATTTATATACACGTACCACAAAAAATCGCCAGGGAGGAATTCGTGAGGGAACTTCAAGCATGGTTACATTTTTAATGTACCGACATTAATAAAGTACACTTTCTACCCACGTCACTTTCTGGCGCTAAGTCACGAGCCCTTCCTTTTTCAACCTCAAGTTTCCTTGTAATCGTGCTTCAACGAAATATGTTTATTTACGACTCTTCCCTTGTGTTTTTGCCTATCTTCGACTAACATTCAACCGCCAACTACGTACTAGCTCGGAGTAATAAAGAATGTTTTTACTACCATGGCCCTTCGAGCAAACAGTTAGTAGACTCGTATTAAACAACATTTTATATCATTAACGAATCTAGAAAGAAGAGCTTAACGTCATGTTCTGAACGTTTCCGTAACAGCAATTGCACTAATAATGTAAACCCACTTAAAAATTGATCGAGGTATACAAAAATTATGTTTGTCTTACTTACAAATATTATTGAGTTTATTCATTTTATTCTGGTTTTAGTATTTTTATATATCCGTATATATAAAAATAATTGATTATTTTAACGATCTTCTTCATCTGATTTTTTGGTATTCTATACATTTATTATTTTTTTGGTTACCGTTCTGTGGTTTACGTAACTTTTGATGTGATATTTTTATTTCTTCCGCTAGTTCAAATTCATTTTTTTCTCAAAATTATTTTTTTCTCAAAATTTTAAGTTTTCCCTTCAATATAACTTTGTCGATATATAATTTAGCATTCATCAACGGTCCTTTCTTTGTCATCGTTCTTCTGCCCTTATTTACTGAAACTACATCTTTCTTAGAAGAATATTATATAGCTTGTCTTTGCCATTAAAGGTATAAAATAAAAATGGCTGTTCTAGTATTCGATAGTTTTTTGGCATTAAAAGTATCTATATGTCGTACTTTTAGTACAACACTTTTTGAGCATGTAAGCACAAATGTAAATCATATTTTCATCTTTCATACACAAGTAGGTATTAATCTTTCATGTCATGATAGAACACAGAATACAATCTATAAAGAATGTATAAATAGATCTGAAAAATACATATTCATATACCTTTATTTCTTAATGTCACTATGGAATAAACATTGACTCAGTGTAGTGCATGTATTGCTAGTTGCTTCACTAAGTAAAATTAAAGAAGCAGTTTTTCGAGCTCTCTTTACAAAATTTGCTTACTTTCTTTGTCCTTTGCTTGCCTAACTCAATTTCTTACTAAACAAAACATCGACCACGATGCTCTTTACATACACTATCAGACACCTTCAAAAGCTTGTGTGAGGTTCCAAAAATCACTATTGAACATTTTTAAAAATCTTGTATTGTTTCTGTAATGTTGTTATTTTTTACAGTAATTTTTTTTTATATGTCGTAATTACCAAATTAATGTTACTTTTCTTCCTTTTCTCCCTTTTCGAAAGACAAACAAACATGTTCCTTGAAAATTATTTATCTTGTTGCTGATCAATAATAATGTTTTTATTACTCTTGGTAGATTAGATTAATTGAGTAGTAATTGAACGTTTTATAGAACTCATTAGATTAACTAATGATATATTCATAATACAAACTCGTTGTATGTTTGTTTGTCACTATAATTCCTATCGTCCGTATTAATATTTAATTCGCTTGTATTTTTTTTTTCAACAACCCGAACTCAATTCCTGGCATTGACGTCAGCACTAGTAGAGTATTATATATCCACATTCCACGTTACGATGGTTATTGAAATAGATAATTTTTCTGAACAGCCCTTTGAAGTTTTTATTTCCTATACATATAGCAAAGACAATAAAGAAAAATTTTGGCTTACATATGAATTGTATGATTTTTATGATTTTTATAATGTCGTATCTAGGTTTGTAACAATTCCAATTTCAATAAATACTACGTTCGTAGTTACTTTATTAAAAAGTATTAAAAAATAATAGAGCTTTCAATAATATTAAAAGATGATAATCATTAAAATACAAAAGATATTATAATATTACATATCATATAGATGCACACATACACACACACACACACTTAAATATTCACGTATACGTATACGTATAAACACACATACAAACTTACATTTACGCCTTATGAACACATTAAAGGTATAATTTCTGTACGTCTTCTATTAACAAAGAAATATTAAATCAAAAATATTATCCATTTTATTACACACATTGTTGTAAAAATAATCCGATGTTTCTCTCTAGTGTTGCGATAAGGAATAAATATAACTTAGCTGAGGTGAAACATTACGTGACCCGTAAATTTAACATATCTACAATATAATTGAATGGAATCATTACTTTTCTTGTTTTTATGTAGCAATTTTTGAGATCTCATTACCGTTTTTCTTACTGCTGAACCATCAAAGAGAGTACATTGTTAGTACAATGTGAGTCAGTTGCATGTGACGCATTTTCTTGAGAAATTATCAACTTAATCAGGGTTTACGTATCACGTTTTTTATTTTTATAGAGGCCAATTACCACTTTAGACTGACTGATTGACTCATGAAATGTACGGAACTATAACGCCAACAAACTTGAAATTTTGCAAGTGTTGTTAAGGGTTTTTCGAAATTCAATCCTTAATATATGGAAATTGGACTGGAAAATTTTATGGTAATTTGAAAATATTTTAAGTTAGAGCCATGAAAATATGTATTTATAATTTCAAAAAGAAAGTAAAACCTGTTTCAACGTTTTTGTTAAATTGCTCTCCGTAAAATATCATGCAAAAAAGGGAAAAAAATAAATCCAGTTATGGTAGCTGTTTAGCTGTTTCGCATCGCCCAGTGATACGATGGGGAGATAATATTTTGTACAGTAATATACCAGTTATCAATATGCATATATGCAAATATATGTAGTTTACATAGTTTGGTCCTTTCTATGTATAACGCAACCGATATTTTTTCTTCGCAACTTAATTTTTAGTAGGGAATTCTGTCGCTGTGTGTACAACATTTTTCATTCAATCAGCTATATGTATTTATTGTTTTACATACCTTTCTAGCTCTCCCGTCTTTCTACCTCTTAATTTGTTAGAATTCACTTAAATAAGATTCATCCAATTGCTCTATTTTATCAGTTTAAGATTTTCTATTCCTATTTCACACACCTCTTTTATTAGTTTAAATATTTTTAATTTCAATTTCCGGCAATTAATATTTATAAATAGTCACTTATATACACATTTGTATATTCCAAAACCTATTTCAAACATGCAAATCAACTTCAAATAGGGCATTGGTTTCTTTTCTATTCATTTTTAATTTTGAATTCGGCTCCACTTATGTAGTTTAGAAAAGAGTTTAAATAATTATTATATTGCATACAGGGAATAATGTATATATACGGAAATTGGCACTTTTGGTGTGATATGCACAATTAACATTGTTTCATTTTATCAGGCCATGCTAACATATTTTAAGTACTTACAATGTAGATTCAAGAAATATCGGTATTTATAAGTTACTGGGAAAATTAACTTGGTAGCATGTTTCCTGGGTTAAAAAGCGAATGTGGCTTATAATCGCTGATAGTCGCTAGCTTATTTCATTTCATAACTAACTGTTCTATCCTCTCTTCTAGAATCATGAAAAGTGAGTTGAAATGTTTTTTGTGCTTCGTTATAACTTTAAATCGTTACAAATATTTGGTTTATAATATATATATATATATATATATATATGTGTGTGTGTGTGTGTGTGTGTGTGTGTTTTTGTGAGTGTGTGTATACAATTTTATTATAATAGTGTTTGTTATTTATCTCTGTTACAAATCATTAATGCATAGCTAATGCCAATAAGTGTATGATCAAAATTTGGAGATGTCTAAAACATTAACGTCGCATTCATTATTTTATTTTACATTATACTAAAAGTTCTGAAATTTATAAATATATATGTATATCAAGTCTAATATATTATTTACTATAATGGTCAAATAATATTATTTTATTGAATTTATATTTAGTCAAAGGCAAAATTCGGTAGTACAAATAAAAATGTGTTATCGGTTGGGTTCAAGAATTTTTATTCATGAATAAAAATCAGCGGTAAAGTAATTAAATTACTTGCGATTATGTTTTTTTTTTGCTGGGAAGTAGTATTAACAGAAACCATAAGCTTTCATATAATTCACAGAGACTAAGAAGACTCATTACAAAATAAGCTTTGTATTTAGGTTCTATTCTAAGTTTGAATTTACAGATATTTGTTTTAACGTCAGAGTAATAATTATTGCATTTCTTTACAAAACAAATACAATTTTATCTTCTCTTGGTACTTGGTACTACCTCATAAATAATTAGTTAATTCATTTTTATTAAGTCATAATCAAGAAAAAAAGGAAATTACTACATATATTTTTAAAGGAGATTGAGGGTTCTAACTGGTTATTTAACATACTGAAAAAAATAAAACGTCATTTTTCTTTATAAAAAAACTGTAATATTTTGAATTAATTGCCTTTGTTTCTATACTTTTTTAAATTGCATATGCAAGTTTGCCAAAATAATTATAATAATAAATTCCATAAAATGATGAATAATGAGCCATATTGTGAATCATTTTGAAACTTAGTATTTTTTATTAATTACTAGAATATTTTCATTCTTTTTATTACAAATTTCTATTCAATTGAAGCATGTACATATATATAAATTCATAAGGATAATTAAAAAATGGCATAAATCGACTTTATTGATGGCAAAGATGGACGAACGGGAATTTTAATTAAGCTATAGGAGTTACGTTTCACTTCTAAAACTCGAAAGACGTAAATTGAATTTTTAAATATTGACAACTTTTTAAAAAAACCTTACTATTTATGCCGGTAAATTAATAAGCATAGCGTGACATAATGGCCACTTGTTCTTAAAATCTATCTGATTTATGGATTATGTGTTGTTGGAATTAATTTCTTTTATGTCTTGAATATTTATAAGGTATGGAAGTTTAATTTCTGCATCTTTGTGGAAATGTCATAATTCAGGTTTACTTATAATTCAATGTTTATAGGGCACTTCTAGTAGCATGTGCATGTTTTTTTTCTAAGTAAAATAAAAGTTGTCACGAAAAGTTGTTTTATTTTAAACTTCAATCGTTTTTTTTTAATAATATTTGTGTTATTTTTTCATATTTTTTTTGGTATACACTTTTATTCTGTACAATAGAAAACCCCGAATATATTTTTTATCATTACCTAATATAAAAGCTATTAGGCTCAATTGGATCATTCGGGGATTGAATAAAAATTATCGAATCCTTGGTTATAAAATAAGTTATAAACCAAAAAAAGGTTTTTTTAACGACAATTAAATGAAACTACGTGTGTAGTATTATTTCTACTTTCTTTAAGTTCTTTACCACTACCTAGGTTTCGTTGTATTACAACACCTTCAGGTAGGCTATTAGAAAAGATCTTTGCTAATAGCCCACCTGAAGATGTTGTAATACAACGAAACCTAGGTCGTGGTAAAGAACTTAAAGAAAATAGAAATAATACTACAACACGTAGTTTCATTTAATTGTTAATAATGAATTTCTACAAAGTTAACGTCAAATATATTCAATATTCAGGATTTTTTAAATTGAACTTCTTTTATTCTTAGACAAAAAACTGAGAAATAATCCCATAGCATTTCGCCGATGTATGACCATAATCTAACGCCAACTTATTAGTTAATTTAATATAGATATATATTTTTCGTGTAATACACATATGTGTATGCGATATTCATTTTTGAAATTTGAACCTCACAACACCGATGGCGTTGTTATTTATGACATATATTATTTGAAAAATAAATCGAGAATAATGTTATAGATTTTTTAAATTTATTACATTATCCATCATACTTAATTACAATACGATATGAGTAAATTCTATCTCACATGAGATTATTAAATATCACTATTTTGAATAAAAATATAAATATATTAATTTATATACAAATAATCACTATTTAAATCTTATTCAATATAATGTTTGTTGCATAATTAAAACAACACCGTATTATAGAATTAAAGCTTTCATGATTAATACGAAGCGCAAACATCGCTTTTGTCTTGTAAACCAGCTGAAAGTTTTTAACTCGTATTATAATTTTCTTGGTTCGACACGTTTTTGAAATTATTACCGCAATTAAGATTTCCTGTTAAAGTTTCTCAAAATTGTATGCTGATAAAAGTTTCCTGGAAAGAAATCTTATTTCACTCTTGTGATATTATGATGAAATTCCGTCTTCTGAAAGGAAGCACATTTATTGCAGACACCAAAACAGTGTTGATTTATACGGACTATGAAGAAAATAAGTTGCTCCCTTAGAATATTTGAAGAATTCTGTCAGTCTTGAGAAGTTTTGTCTGCTTATAGAAAGTATGCCATTATGTTGTATACGAGTACATACGTATATATATAGGTGTGTGTGTGTGTGTGTGTATACGTGTGTGTGTGTGTAAAACTATATCATAACTTGGTGACTACTATCCTTTTATTTCTTTACTTTTTCTCCAGTCCTACGCCCACGTTTTCTCCACGTCCATTATTTGGCAATTTACACTGTAGTAAACAACTTTGAAAATTTTGATTGAAATCTGAAACTAAAACTTTTCAGAAACAATCCTGTTTGATAAAATTTGGCATTTCTAAACTTTAAAATTATTCATGACACTTATCTAATAATTCCATCGAATGGCTGACATCACTGAGCGTTGCTTGGATGAAAATTAATTTAGTTTGACTTGAAACTAGAAATAAATAAATTAACATGTTTTTATATATTGCTGAAAAAATAATTCAATACTAGCAGTAAAAGAAATTGAATCAAATTATATATAATCATGTAAATGATCGCAAAATAGCCTCCTCAATTATTTTGAACCAAATTTTATTATACAACTGTTATTTTGAAATTAATTAAAAATTTTGTTAATTTGTTACGTACTCAAAAAACAACTAAGCCATTTTATAATTTGGTTTGTGGTTAATTTAAATAAGTTTGTGTAAATTAGTGGATACTTATAGAAGACCATAATTTGATAATTGGTAAAAAGTTGTGTATAATTTATAGTTACAAATGATCTTTATACCGCTTCAGTTATATGATATTCCTTAAGGAAATTGAATTAACTGAAGTATCCATGTTTTAGTTTTTACAAATGTACAGCAAACATTCCAACAAAATATAATGGGGACGTTTGCGGAAATTTTTGCCGCACAAAATCGTTTTGGGACACAGATAAATGCGATGCAAAGATTGCTGTTGCTTGAATTTGGTGTTGTTGAAGATGGCTGTTGCAAGAGAGTTTTATTCTTATTTTTCATTAATTTATGCTTTTCAGAGAGCTTTTTATTCAGTGAGTATTCCATGCAAGTTTAATATTTTTGTAAAGAAGTTTTATTTTCCATTTACGTTATGTAATACCTTATGTTTTCCAGAATATAAGGAACATACGATGAATTCAAAGTCAATGATATCTCATTTATTGAAATCGTCACTTATGTGACGATTGCGGCGTTTAATGAATGTATATATATATATATATATATATATATATATATATATATATATATATATATATATATGTAAGTTCCTGCACGTGTATACATTTATATTTATACATACAGATAAATTAATAACGATTCCCCATTTGGTTTCAGCGTAGTCAGTGCTTCAAACTTGCATATATACTTACTTACCTGCCTGCTAATATTTAGTTACTTATTTCTATTGAAAACTTATTTCTGATAAGGCTTGAAAAGTCAGCAGAAATATGCATACATGGTGTCTAATATACGGAGCTGTTTAAGTTGCTGAGAATTTTTTATTTTTTATTCACACCAATAATTAATAATTATTTTGTTTAAAAATGTCATGTTTCGCATGTGATTAGTAATATGATAGCTGAGGAGTTATAGGCTAACAGTGTCATTATATGCAAAGCTCGAGTAGGCTTAACATGATAATGGCCTGTAATGGTTACCGTTCTGCATTTTCCAAAGTGGAAAGTCGCCAATCGTTTACTGCTTAATTATATTCTGCGTAACTTTCTTGAGTACAGGCACGTATACAAAACTTGGTTTTGGAGAAAGGCCGATTTGAATTTTCGAAACAAAGTAAAATAAAATTGCCCAAACTACAAAGACTAAATTCCCAGAACAACTTAACGCAACTACAAATTACTTATTATTTCACGTCTTTTGTCAGCTCTGTTTTGTTATTTAATGAAATGCTCCTCCAGAAAAATTCTTTATTGAAAGTGGGTTTAAAGAGGCGTTCAGACTCCGGGATCTCCGTTTTAAATGTTACCTGTCTGAGTGCATCTGCTGTTTTTAACGGCTGCTACCTTAAAGTATATATGCAAAAAATATTAACTTTTCTTTTTTAGACACATTCATTAAAATCATTTCCGCTACCCACCTAGGCTTCATTCAATTTTAAAAAAGAATCTTTTTAAACAAACGAATTTGACCATTAATACATGGTTGGCACAAATATATTATCGACAAGCTGACGACTGTTTATTAAATTCATTGTAATATACCCAGAGTATTATTAAACTATATACATAATGAAAATATTAACTTCAGAAAGTTTCACTATAAATATTGTTATAAATACAAATATTACACCATTGTTTTACTGAGCTACTCGGTGTCAGTCTACGCTGCTATATTTCTAGATTACATTGCATTATATACAGATATACTTATTTTACATTTGACTCATGAAAATTGAACAAACATTGTCGCATGTTATTTCCTTTTCAAGTAAGTGTTGTTTTTACCATATTTTCCAGTGTAGCTTACATATTGTATACGAACTTCAGAATAACGTTTTTATAATAATTTTTGAGCTTTTACTTTCATTTTGATGGATTTTTCAATGATTATCCTTAATGTAAGACATATTTAATTTAAAGAAAAGTTAATATCCAATATTTTTTATACGCGCTTCACATAATATGGGTAATGACCCATAGCACCGTAGTTAAGACTGTAGCGCCCATCTAAGAGGCTAAGGGTACGATTCCCGGCCATGTATTTCAAAGTTCATAAATTATTTACCTTATTGTGAGTTATTTATTATACAAGAGATATATACATGGTCCAAACCCATCATGTTTAACTTCAGTAAAGTGTACTCGTTAAGATAAAATTTTTAATAGGAGGAATCGTATACACTTATATATATATATATATATATATATATATATATATATATATATATATGCCAATGAATGCAAAAAAATATAATGTTTACCGCATCTCAAAATCTTCGACAAATAATTAAATATTAATTTCAAATTGACATACCTATACTAATGTTTATACTAAATTTTTAATAAAAAGAATATTTGAATATATATTAGTAAGAAAAGAAATGCAATGCCCATTTTTTATATTGAGACTTAATTAATAATATTAGTTACGTATAGTCCTTTATTTACCTCATTTTAAATGGAGAAATTGATAAAATTGAGAATTGTCAGTATTTAGAATTACATCGCTTTTTGTACCGGTCTGTTATTCGCGAGTAAAAAGGCACTTAAGATTTCATATTTCGAATGCACGTATCGAAATTCACTTGCAGTCAACGACTGTCCGTATACTTAATTTGCTTAAGGGATGGGTCAGTGCCTTCAATAATATTTCACAATATTACGTTTCAATTCATGAATTGAAACGTAATATTGTGAAATATTTGGATAGTTCATGGTAGACTTTTGATGTGAATTGTATTACTAACTCTTCATTTTCGCTTCTTGGAAGGATTATTTACAAAATCTTAATCATAAAATCAAAAGAAGCTAAAGTAATTGAGGGTATATATGAATTTGTTTATAGTTAATAATCGATGATTGAAATAAAGAAGGGACAATTCAGATAATTGTCATGGGACCACCCTGTCAAATTAGATACGTTGTTTAGAATAAATAAATACAATTTCCTAATAATTATTTTAGTATTTGAAATTACTTTAAGGGTGATCATTTAAAATAAAACCTTTATAAACTTTTCGAACACATTATTCTAATCAAAGACTATTTGAATATATATTAGAAAGAAAAGAAATGAAAGGTATTGTGTGTGTGAATTATATAAGTAATAATACTAGACTTGAATTAGGGTTGATTTATTATTACTTTTGATATATATTACAGAGATGCAATTAGAAATGGTGAGGACGCCATCTTCACGCATGCATGCCTTATCGACTAGTGACGTGCCTTGACAATAAGGACGTCACATACTCATAATATCCTCCTAATTAGAGAAAAGTTAAATTATTATAATTTTACAGCTTGACACAGTTTACAGAATTGACTAAACTCTTAACAATAACTTTTGACAACAAAGACTGTTTAAGTAATTATAAATAAGACAATTTGTTAAACTAAGGCTCTATCTATACATTTTATAGACTTAACCACTGAACTTGTTTCAAAAAGTGCTGTTCTTGACAAGGTATCAGCAATGTACATATGACTACCTTTCTTGTAATCTACATTTAGACTAAAGGATTGTATTTTCAACATCATTCTTTGGAGACGTATTGGAACCTCGACTAAAGACTTTTTAAACAGTGTTATTAAAGGAGCATGATCTGTCTTTACAGTTACAGTTTGTCCATATATAAATTGATGGAACTTGATGCAGGCGAAAGCTATTGAATAGAGTCTTTCTCTATTTGAACCATTCTTTGTTATGTATCTGTAAGAGTTTTTAAAGTATAATATACAGGCTGTTGATTCTGCAATAACACCGCTCTGACAGCACTGCTACTAGCATCACTTTGTAGGACAATAGGATCATGAACATTAAAATGTGACAACACTGGAACTTGACATATTATTTGCTTAAGACGACAAAATGCTGTTTCATGGTTGGCAGTCCACTGCCACTCAGTAGATTTTTTAAGAATTGGCGTAGAATTTCTGTCTCGTCTGCCATATTTTTAATAAAAGGACTCAAAATAATTAAGTATGCCTAGAAATCTCTGCAAATCTTTTAGACAGGTAAGAGAGGGCATCTCTTTGATTGACTTTGCCGGATCAGCTGTGATTCCGTCTGCTGAAAGATATGTCCTAGATATTTAATACACTCCTTGGCAAATATATATTTTTCTTAATTAAATTTGACATTATATTCCTTTGCTCTTTTAAATACTATATTAAGACGCTCATTATGCTCTTGTATTGTTTGACCATTTTCTAAAATATCATCACTGTATACTGCTACCCCTGATATGTCACTAAACATTTCAGTTATAGTTCTGTAAAAATACTCAGGAGCATGGTTGATTCCATATGGAAGACGTGTAAAGCGGTATCGACCAAAAGGTGTGTAAAAAGTTGTGAGGTAAGAACTCTTCTCACTTAATTTTCACATCCAAAATCGACTACTTGGATCCAAGGTGGAGTAAAATGTTGTACCAGCTACCTTGGCGCGTACCATGTCTACTGATGGAATAGGATAATGAGTCCTATTAATAGACTTATTTAAATTACGGGGATCTAGACATACCCTTAATTGACCATTTTTATTTTCTACTAAAATTAAAGAACTCACCCATTCAATAGACTCTGTGACCTTGATAATGACATCCATTTTCTCTATCTTCTCAAGTTCTTGCTGAAGTGTATAATGTATTGCAAATGGTACTTTCCTCGGAGCATCGACTTTTGGCTGAACCTTAGGATTTGTACTTATGTAACACTCACCAGGAAGACAACCAAGATCGGCAAAAACAGAATTATTACATTCAACAAGTTTATTTAAATTTATATTTTGTGACTGACTTGACTGTAACGAAAATGACTGGGACTGACTTTTTGTGACTTTAAGACATATTGCTTGACTTGAATTTGACTCATTTTGACTTATTTTAAAAGACAATTGACTATTATCACTTTCTAACATTTGCATGCTTGTAGTGTCTACACAAAAAATTCTTTTAATTAGCCCAATTTCTGAGCAAGTAAGTTTACCTAGTACAGTTAGAGAATTGACATTTGCAATTATAAAATTAATTTCTTTTGTCATATACGAGTCATTAAATTGGAATTTACACTTAAAGTTTTCTTAACCTAGTACTTCTAGTCATACACTTTTATTAACATGCTAGACGCACGTAAATAAAAGTATATGACTTAATTTTTACATCAGTTTTAGACAAGGAATTTTTAATATTAAGTGAATCATAAATATTTATTGATATATTATTGACGTCACTTCCAGTATCAATAATACAATTTATTTGAGAATTATTTATATATAAATTAATTGTTCATTCACTTGACAGCGACTGAATATGACCTATAAACATTTCATCTTGTTCTGACTGTACCTGTTGTATATTACTACCAGACCGTACACATTTTACTGACTGACTTAATTGATCGACAACAGACTGCAAAATGACCCACTTTTTTATATTTTCTGCACATTGCAACTAATGCTGGACACTTATGACGGTGCACCTGACCACTGATATTGCCTGACATTACTTGAGTTAGACTTTGATCTTGAGCATGACTGACTCTTATTATACAAGACTAAACTTTGTTCTGCTGCCAATTCATCCGTTTGATGTGCGGAAGCAAGCATGGCTTTTGACATCTCTAATGCCTTATCAAGATCCAATTTATCCTCAAGCATGCGTGTTACATATGAACATTATTTTGATTAAGCGTTCCTGCCGCTGTCCCAGCTCACAGTTTTGTGATATCAATTTTAATCTGCAAGCAAAGTCGTCTAGGGTTTCATTTTCACTTTATTTGTATGTGAAAAAATTATGACATTCGTAAGTGAGGTTAGCTTTTGGCGCGAAGTGATTTTGAAATAACTCTATAAACTCGTCGTATTTAACATCATCCTTTTCCAAATGTATTGAATACATCCACGCCCTTTTCACCAATAAAATGTAAAAATAAAGCTATCTTTCTGTCATAACTTTCTTCATCCATGCTAGACGCTTGTAAATAAAATTTAAATGATAGCACCCATTTTTTCCATTCTTGAGCCAAGTTACCATTCATTACCATTTTCTTGAGACACCACGCGGACTTTTCACACGAAAATTTCACAATGACTATACGACACATAGATTACAAACCGAATTACTAACATCGTGTATTGTATTGTGTGTGTATTATATGAATAATAAAACTAGACTTGAATTAGAGTCGATTTATTATTACACTTTTGATATATATTACAGATACAATTAGCAATGGTTAGGACACCATCTTCACGCATGCATGCCTTATTAATGAAACGTAGCAGTACTTGGAGAGAATATAGAATAAATTAACTAAAATTTGTTGGGATATAATTGGTAAATACTAGTAATTTATTACATTTAAATTTACAGTCACTTGTTCTTCTTTCACTTTACTTTATTTTCAGTATTATAAAAAGCCAAATCCAAATTTTTCTGAAAACGGCGCATTACGGTATGCATACTTTTAATTGTAAGGTATAATATACAGTTTTCAATAATGTTTATTTTATGTTATTTGGTTCATGTTTTTGATAAACCCGTCTTAAACGAAAATCAATGTCGACCTAAAATATTGACCTTGACTATGCATTTGAAATGAGTTTATAGAAAATTTAATAAAGTCTTGTTTATTCAAAAACCTGAGATATGGTGTTAGAATTTGATATATATATACTAAATAACTAATCAATTCGGCTTTGTGCGGATGGGCAAAGATTTTAGACACATCAATGTTAGAAAGACGTAATATTTTACTTACTTGAAAGCACCATCATGACATTTAAACAATTTGGTAGGAAACTATGCAAATTTATGAAAATTGAAGATGTTAAAATTTATAAGAAGCTGTAGAAAATTTAGTTTAAAATTAATTTTTTTTTAATAGGGACAGGTTTATTATGTATTTGTATACATGTATTTCTCTTATAACAGTTCTTTTTTCACAAAATATTCATAAATTATACACCCAATTCTTTCTTGAGAATCAGTCCATCTATCCCAACTTCGGGAAAATTCCATTCTTTAGTTATTAAGAAAAAATCGTACATATAATAAACAGAGGAACAGACTCAGCAGCAAACTTTTAAATGTAGTGATTTCAGTTATTTATATGGATATATATATATATATATATATATATATATATATATATATATATATATATATGTTATGAGTATGTATTTATTGGAGTGTCCAAATGTTACTCTCTAGTACCGAAATAGATAATCCGATTTAGGTAAATGAATGTCGTTACAATTGTCTTAACGATTCAGGTAACATAAAGTAACTACTATTATGATTCATGCAGTATAACGGCTGAGAGTCGCCATATTTACCAACGTGAGAACGAAAATTCCGTTATCACATTAAACGTGAGCATATTAAAAAAAAGGAGTATTTTCTACGTTATGTTCATAAATAATATTTTTAATATAGGTATTGAACTATGCGGTAATATTTGAATTAAAAATCTGAGACTCAATCTTAAATTTTTAGTTAATGTAGAGAAAGTAGAAAAATTCATTATCACACAGTAGACGGAGATAATGCGTCCGTTTACAAATTTACATACAATTAAGTAGTTTATTTGTTTTAATTATAACTCTGTTCTATATTTATCTAGTTATCATTTATTGATTTTTTATTTGAATTGGTTTCAACAACTATATACAATTTATTTTATCGATCCCAAATTGAATTTTGAAACAAAATATATATTTGTAATTATTTTATATAGATGGCACCGCGCTCCAAGTGGTGATGAAAAGTCCGTTAATACATAAAAATAACATGCTGTCATCGCGTAAGTATTAACTCATCATCATATAAATATTAGCAATATCATGTAACATTAAACAAAATTACATTTACCAAAATTACATATGTCCTCAAAATATCGCGTAGATAAAAGACACAACACTAAAAATGTCGAGATTTGCGTGTTTTATGACCTCTCAGAACAGATCGTCGATAAGGGGTATAATGAACTAAATAGGGGAAGTAGGAACATTAAAGTATGATTATTGTATTTATAAATAATCGTTTCCAAGGCAAGTAAATAATTTTATAGTATAGGCTTTCTACTTTTAGAGAGAAAAACATCTTGATTTTCGAGCAGTGAATATGGATTTCGTAAACTCTTGTAAGAATAAAAATACTTGGTTAACGATAGGGTTTCATTTTACAAATTATTGAAAAAAAATAAAATAAAACAGATTTACTAATGGTGTTGTATGAAATAAACAAAGACCTTTGATGTTCAAGCTTGGTTTTAAAAAATAAACATTTCCATCGTTCTGTAAACTGTATAATGTAATCTCTTCATATATATAAAAAAAAAGTAAAGCAAGTTATTTATTTGAAGGGAATGATTTCATGAAATTAAAAAGGATTGTTTAACAATACGGGGATTTTTCTTCACTCGTTGAAGTTTCCACACAACTAGCAATCAACTGTAACAAAAAACCTTTAGTTGACTTTGCAATGGCCATAACATTTTATGATTGTATCGGGTCCAAATCCTTGTCGAATGTTAACTCCTCATCGTGCAAGTTCGAGAGCTTGTTGAAATTCTCACTTTCAGTCCATAAAGGATAGTAAAATTATAATGAATGACAAAATACAATATGACGCGTACTCGTATGGCGTTTATAAAACGAAATAAAACAAATTTGTGTCTATCGACTCTTCTGTGCGGTGAGTGCAATACAGCTCGTATGTGTGAAGCATCGCGCGCTACGGGTGAAGCATAGGTGAAAAATGACGTTACTCTGAATTTACGTAAAGTAAGTCGGATTTAAACAAATCGAGTTATTATTTTATTTCATATTGAAAAAAGTGGGTTGGCAAATACAACACATGCAAGTGTAATGGGACACTTTGCAGTTTTTTATGGACTATAATAATGATATGGTTAAAAGGGAATACCATACAAATGTAAAATATTGTTTTCCATAAGTTCAGAGTAGATTTGATAATATAATGTAATAAATGTTTATATATTTTAAATATGTGTCAAAATCAAAATATATTTAGAATAATTTTTTGTTAGTGCAAAATTAGGTACTAGAATATTTTCAAAAAATTTTTTAAAGTAAGACCTACATGTTTTGACACAAATTACTACCGATGCCTCAAATATCATTTATACATTAATAACATTTATTTGACTATCTGCGGCTCTAAGTCTTCATTGCTTAGAATTGCAACTGCATTGCTGAAAGTAACAGATGATGTACGCTTGGCCATGAACAATACCTAACTATCTGTTCTTATATTATTAGACTTCAGTGATGCTTTCAACTTTGTGGACGTCAAAATCTTGATGCAAAGGCTTGAGTCATTAAATTTCTCGCAACTATGTGTTGATGAACTATTATTTTCGTGAGTCTAAAGAGGCAATCAAAATTTCAAAATAGTTTAACAACTTTCCCCCTACTATCATTTATATGCCTATATTCAAATATAACCTCACTGCAATGTTGATAAAATATCTTCATGCAATGATATATTGAATGCAAACTTAAGTTTTATCAGACAGTGGGCAATTAGAATAATCAATATATTTGGAATAATCAATAGCTGCGGTTAATCAAAAGACTCTAGGCAGGTTCTTCTGATTAACCACAGCTGACAGTGTGTCCACTAGGTAGGGTCTTCTGATTAACCACAACTATTGATTAATGTTTATATTATTGCCTTTACTTCAACTGCAAAATACCTTGGCTCACTAATTGACCAACATCACGCTCAAGTAAATGTTGTTAGTAAAAAGATTTTCTTCAACATACACTCTTCAAAATTTTCTTCCATTGCGGACTAAAGTAAATATTTGTCAATTTTACTTCTGCCTGTTCTTATAATTCTAATCGAAATTAATATTTATTCAATAAATTAGAACGACTTAAAAACCTGTGTATTTGATACATTTACGCCCTTAAAAAAATTGACCATCTATCTGAATATCATTCAAGTTTTAAATGGTTAAAAATTTGTGACCCCTCAAACCTATCTTCTGTCGTTCATATATAATATCCTCAATAATCCCGTTACCCCTTCATGCCTTAAATCTAGATTCCAATACCTGTCATCCCACGACCTTAAACTACGATCCAAAAACACGTATACTCTCCTAATTCCTGAGTATAGAAATAAATTTTATTTAAAATTCTTCACCGTATATTCCACTCGATTGTGGAATAAACTGACCACAAAGTGCACCCTCGTTGTCTTCGTGCAAAAATCGTCTAAAGTTGTATTATTTATCATAATCGGCAGGTTCTATTCCCTTCTAGTATAGTCCATCTTATTGCCTCCCTACCCCCGAAAGTATCGTTTTGCTTTAGTTTTTAATTAATCTTATTTCATTACTACACATTGTTATATATTTTATATTATAAGTATAACAAATTAATGTCTAAAACTCACTTACAGTCTGCCACAGCACTTAATGTTCTCATCCAATTAATTTTGGTTGTCTGCAAGAGATTGCGCTTGTAGCATTAAGTCCGCCACTGTATACTTTGTTTTCTAAGCTTGCAATAATGTAAAAAAATAAAAAGAATAAATAAACTCTATGTACAGCGCCGCGGCATCAGGGCTCTAAATTTTATGATACCCACCGTTCATCAAGCGCGGTCTGTTTATTCCATACATATACTCGTTTATGTGATAATTAATACTGGCAACTAAAAATAACCGTAATCTTTATAATGTTGCAAACGTATTGCATTTATCGTTTGAATAAAAATAGAACATTAACAATTCCCCGGGAAGAGTATCGAGTTTACAGCGGCAATAAAGAAATTTATTGCGTTTTTTTTAACATTTTCATAATTTCAATTACTCTTTTAGTATTTCCTTCGCCAACGACTAATGCATAAAATATCCAAAAAATACCAGAGGATATTTCGCCAGCCAGAGCGGAAACATCGTCGCTCATTTCCGGAGGCTTGTGGAAAATGCGGAAAATTTGTTAAAATAATAGGGTTTAATAGGGTGTTAAGAATCCGAAGAGGGCTAGTTAATAAAATAAAGTAATTTTAAAGGTAATGTTACTTTTTTTGATACGAGTAATTATTTACAAGAATCTCGTGTTTTTTTTATCGAATGGTAATTTCTAATACGCTAAGCTCTTAATGTTTTCAAAAAGGTATTTTTATTGCAAACCCGCAGCAAACTAGGAGGGTAATTTCTGGGTAACTTTCAAACGAATATATTTTAAATGTTCCTATTGTTTATAGTATTCCTTTGAGTATATTTTATATTTTGTAAATAAATTGCATGGATCGTGTGTAAGAAGAATAATTTGTGATCGAAATAGATCGACATAATTTTGATCAAAATATATGGTGAAGACAAAGACCTGTTTCCTTGTATTTTTTGAAATTTTACTTGAATACACTACACATGTTTTTTGTTAACATTAAAATATTTGTGTATGAATTTATATAAATGATTAATAATTGAAAATAAATATGACTTAACTCTTAAAAATAAGAAAAGAAAAATAAAGCTTGAGATTAGTTTTAGGGTAAGGGTAATAATAAGTGTAAATAACATACATCTCCTGTTTAAAAAACCCTCGCAACACGAGGATTTTCGTTTATTTAGGCTTATAGTTAATTTATTATTTGTTATATTGTTGTATTTCCCTGCACACTTAGGCACATATAAATATTTAAGATTAAAGAGTACTTTCAGTAAATTACTTATATATTTATTGCCTGTTATAACTTTCACAACCTTAAAGTATCGTGGACATCCCAATAACTACGAGATTTGTAATCCTTGCAATAGATATTCAACATATATTGATAAACTTTAGTAGCCATGAGTTTTTTCATATATTGATCTGTTGAACAGATTGGGTGTGCTCATATTTTTAATTTCCCGTTCAATTGGTTCGTGAGGAATTTACTAAAAGTTCCGTTATTCACTTTTGGAGTACAAAACTATGAAAATCGTAAACTGCCGATATTGAGTATTACTTCTTAAATAAGTATAACAGATGAATTTTTGGGAATCGTAAGCGTAGATTTCCTAAAAACTAAACTTGTAGAATAATGTGTCAGTCTTTTACTCTTTGTATCTTCCTTGAAGCGTGCACTTGTAAATTCCATGAAAGGAGTCATTATATGTACGTAAACTATATTTCTTTGACTAAAAATATATAATCATTAATTTTGGTATGGATATTAAAATAAAGTCGGTAAACATTTAACGTCGGAATATTTCATGTAATATATATTCCCCAATGTCGATGGATGTCTTTTGGTACTAACAATACTTTTAACAACTTGAACTCACTTTTTAAATACAAACAGTGAAAATGTTAAGAAAAGTTCATTACGTCTAAAATTAATTTAAATACTGCTTGAGATTTGAAAAAAGCCTTGAAAAATCTGCGAAAGAATCTTGAAAATTGATTTTTTATTTTTTTCGCAATAATTTTAGGTAAGTCAATACAAAGACAAGTTTAATTAAGCAAACATTTTATGACTTGATTTTTTATATCGGCGTTGACTCTTTTGAGTGGATTTTCTCGTTTCTAGATCACTCGTATATAATAATGACAATTGAAATGTTCATTTCAATATATGTTTCTTTGGTTTTCTGTTATGTATAATTATTTAGCTATAATTTGTTATATAATTTTATTAAATACACGAGAAATATCAAGATATTATTGGATTAAATATTTTTGTGAGACCTTAGAACTAAACCGCATAATTTTGAAGTTTTCGTCTATCAATCTTTTCCTTTGTTTGACTATGCGTCACGCTGATGCTGCTATGTAGGTAGATGGATAAATCCAAATATTCTATGGACACGAAGTCCCAAGTAAGAATTTTGTGAAATTTTGGGTATTTTCGAAACACGACTAACTAGAGTTCCAAACATATTTCCTCTCAGGTTTTAGTAATCATTGGTACCTAAATAAAATTACAACCCGAAACAATTTTTTACTAAATTATGGTTTCTTCAGCAGAAGAATTCATTTTTAAAACCGAAAATTAAATGTGTTTAATATTTTGTAAAATATGTAGTATTGACTGATATTTTATATCCGTTAGGCTCACAGGATAACCTTTTATTCCAAATTTATTCATCTTACTTTCAAAATTAAATGTTATTGAGACAATGTACAGATGTAGATTGAAATGTTATAAGCACGCTTTTATTTCTCTTTAATTAATTTATTGTTATTTTTATTATGTAGTGGAAATAAAATAAAACAACCATAATTTTCACAACACATCTACATATGTCCTGACCCTTTGTATATAAAAAAAAAATAAAAAGCGGAACCATATCTAAAAATAATCGGAATAATGATTTATGCAAATACCCGTCGAAATAATATATAGAAAATACGGATAGAAGATATCTAGTCCTCTGATCCATGCATTTCTACAATGAAAAAGCTTCTTTTTGTCATTTCGTTGCCTCACAGATATTTATGTATCAACTCAGAACAATAATGAAAGTCTGTGACTTCAAAATTGTGCTTGAGGCTAACTTCAAAGTTAACATTTGGAATTTTGTATGACTATCGCCTAGCATTTTCTTCTACAAAACGATTTTACACTGAATAGCATCGGTACGGCACAGATATGGTAACAAGATACGGAGTCACACACACACACATATATATATATATATATATATATATATATATATATATATATATATATGTGTATATATATATATATATATATATATATATATATATATATATATACAGACAGAATAGTCCAAAAGTCCGTTAATATTTCATACGATGATAAATAAAACTAGTTTTATGAAAGAAACTGTTTATTTATTCCGAAAGTACACAATTTTGGATTGTATTTCTTCAAAATCGCATCGTCCATATGTGATCTTTAATTTTTTTGACACTGCTGCAACCTGGAGCGGAAATTTTCAATGACCGACTGAAAAGTGTTTCGGGAAATGTTTTGCTTTTCCTCGCGAATATGAGCCTTTAATTCCTCAAGAGTCGCTGGATTGCTGTTAAAGCCTTTACTTTTAAGGTATCGCCAAAGACAAAAATCCATTGGGGATAAGTCCGGGTTACGAGATGACCAGTTAATGTCACCTCTTTTGGGTATAACTTTTTAACCGAAAATTTCGTGAACTGCACTTAAAGAGTCTTTGGAAGAGTGGCATGTTGCCCCATCTTGCCGAAACCACGATCGTTGATTAAAACTATCAAAATCCTAAAGCGCTGGAGCAATAAAGTTCTGTACCATGGCAATATACCGCTCTGTATTTACTGTAACAGCGTTTCCTTTTTGATCTTCACAAATATATGGACCAATAATGCCTCTTGCTGATAAAGCTGCCCGTTAACGGAGTTTTGGACCTTCCTGTATATATATATATATATATATATATATATGTACATGTGCAATATATTCACAATTGTATTTTCACCATAATATAAAATTTTTCATTTTCTCCCGGACGTCATATTTGTTTAAATAAAAAAAATTGAGGGGTCCCTATTTGTCCAATCTTTTGTATATTGTAATTAAATATTAAATTGTAAATTTTAATTTTTTTGAGGTGGTTAATTTTCTTCTGTCCAAAGATACTTAACTGAATGGACGAATCAATAATAAAGACGGTTTAGTTACACTAATAACTTTGTTCCGAAATTTTATTTATTTATTTGTCTATTTTTGTACATGTAGCTTATTGGTATAAGAGCAATATCTTACATCTAAATTAGAACCCTAATCCTGTCCCGCTCAGCAAGCGGTCCGAAATTGGACCTGAGCCCCCACAGAGCGCCAAGGTCGTTTGTCTAGCGATCATTTTTAAAAAACTATTGTATGAAGTTCACCACTTTTTAATCGACAAATATAATTATTTTACTATTCATGTACCCGCGTCGAATCTGATTCCGCTGTATCGAATATCTAATAAGCAATGAACAAAAGAAGTAATAGGACGTAGGTTTTCTAGTTTTATAAAATTTTGTGGTTAGGATTGTAAGACATATCTACTATTAAATAATTTTCTGCAAATACATAAAGTATAATCTGTTAAATATAAGTGCTAGAGAGTTTTTACCATTATGTACTCCTACTGAACTGAATGATCCATAATTTTTACATACGAAGTAATCAAATAATCACTTGCCCGTCTGGCTGAGTGTGCAAGTACATCTAATAGAGTGGGTGTTCGCCACTGCGTAAATTAATTTTTGAGTTGAACAATATATCCAGCTTTTATAAACCCTGGCGATGATGAAATATTTGAGTGGCCTCCGTCGATTTTTTCTAATATTTAGCGACACCAGTCAATGAGATGGTGTTTTCAAAGTTAAGTAATGAGGTGTCGACCTAGCGCAAAGCTTTCTGACATCTAAATATTCATGTCGAATTTTTATATTCTCATGCCAATGTACAAATTTGCTCACATTAGCTAATAAGTTACTCTCTTGTCAATCTTTATCACGATCCCCGTATTATTACTTTTTTATTAAAAAAAAAACGAAAATATGAAAAAAACAAGTAAAGAATACATTAATGTGCAAAAGAGTTCGATTTTCTACATTTTAATTCATTTTTAATACCATAATTATAAACGGCTATTTCCAAAATCATTCAGTAATACCCTCGTTTTATGTTTTCTTCACCACCGATGAAAATTCCTTTTGTTCATTGAAATGTCTTAAGATGTACGTTTTTCCCCAAATTATATAAAAATCATATAAGTGTTTGAGTTCATGAGACAGATTGTAATTTTGAATAGTCTGAATGGTTATTTTAAACAAGAATATCTGATATAAGACTCTAAGGGTAAAATATTAAATAAAATGATAACTCTATCACACGTAAAAGAAATTACATTCGAAAAAGTGGTAGCAAACCGTCACTTCCGCTGACTCCGTATCTTGTTGCAATATCTGTGCCGTATCGATACTATACAGTGTAAAATCGTTTTACAGTATACTAGTTTCAGTAATGTAAAAAAGAAAGAAAATGCCAGGCGATAGTCATACAAAATTTCAAATATTAACTTTGAAGTCAGCCTCAAGCATAATTTTGAAGTAGCAGACTTTCATTGTTGTTAAGTTAAACATCTGTGAGACAACGAAGCTTTTTCATTGTAGAAATGCATGGATCCGAGGACTAGATATATTTTATTTGTATTTTTTCTATACATTATCTCTACGGATATTTGCACAAATCATTATTCCGATTATTTTTTGAGATGGTTCTGGTTTTAAATTTTATTTAATATTTTTAATTTACAAAGAGCCAGGACACATGCAGATGTGTTATAAAAATTATGGTTATTTTATTTTATTTCCACTACATAACACAAATAATATTAAATTGATTAAAGAGAAATAAAATAGAGCTTAAAACTTTTAAATCTACATCTGTACATTGTCTCAATAACATTTAATTTTGAAAGTAAGATGAATAAATTTGGAATAAAATACAACTTATCCTGTATGTTTAACGGATATAAAATATCAGTCAACAGTACATATTTTACAAAATATTAAACAGATATAATTTTCGGCTTTAGAAATTAATTCTTTTGCTAAAAAACCATAATTTAATGAAGAATTGTTTTAGGTTGTATTTTATTTGTGTACCAATGATTACTAAAAGCCTGAGAGGAAATATGTTTGGGACTATAGTTAGTGGTGTTTCAAAAATACACAAAATTTCACAAAATTCTTACTTTGGACTTCGCGTCCATAGAATATTTGGATTTATCCATCTACCTACATAGCAGCATCATATTATGTGACGCTCAGTCAAACAAAGGAAAAGATTGATAGACGAAAACTCTAAAGTTATGCGGTTTAGCTCTAAGGCTATAAATAATCATCGCAAAAATATTTAATCCAATTCCATTTTTATATGAAATCATAATTACGTGTAAATTTTACCCTATCAAATCAGTTTGGCTAATATCAGTTTGGCAACGTGGAACGCAACTATTGTTAATTTTCAAGTGTTAAAATGTATTGTCATTTATTTGTTAAAAATAAACAGAAAACGCGCGTACATTAATTACGATTCAAATTATTTATATTTAGAATGTACTTATACTTACTTATATATATCCAAACCTTCCTCGTAATTCAACACACGGTCACAGTCGACGACAATTATAGGCGTGAACCCTTCCCATTAAGTCGAGGTCCTATCGAATGCACCGTCGTATTGTGTTGAACGCCTGTATAGTCCGATATCTTATTTTGAATTAATTTTGCGATTCCTTGCGGAATACAATTTGCTTCACGCAGCCCCATAAAAGAAATCTAAGGGGGGTTGCACTCTATGGGACCAAACCTGCCTTTTGCATTGCTCGCGAAACAATTATTTGAGGCTGCTCCTGATTTCAGACGCTGTGTAGGGTGAAGCGTCATCATGCTCAAACTCGCACAGTTTAGCTAGCAAAATACAGTCTAAATATCGGCTCAGTAAACCATTGAGTAATGCCAGATAGTTTTGGCGATTTAAAGTGCCGTTGAGGAAAATGGGGTCAATAATCGTATCGCCGTGTATATCAGCCCACACATTGACGGTCCCTCTTGTTTGATGAGATGACTGGCGTGTGACATGTAAATGTCTACCAATGGTGACAAGTGTATTAGTAGTTTCTATATCAAGTTTGTTTTAAATAAACTATCGTTACACTAAATAACATTGTCGATCTTACAAAGATTTTTAGTATAAATTTGTAAGGCCCATTCAGCGTAATTTACTCTACTCACTTAACCTACCATCTTGTCGTTATCTTCTTCTTAAATTCTGTGTACTAGCTTATGATTCAATTTGCAGCGTCCGGTATTCAAACACTGCTCCCATCTAAAATAACTTAACACATTTTCTTCCATATTTATCGATATTGTGGGAGTATTAACCTCTGGTGTCACCAGAATGATGGACCTATTCCTACGGTTGTCGCCGATTCAGATGCCTCTCAGCATTCTTTCGTCAGTATTAAAATTGTATTCCGAATAATACACTAAAGTCATGTTTAAATATTCGCTGGCACCAAAAACGACAAAAATACTAATTCCACTCACTCAAGAAAGTATTTCAAAAATTAAGCAACAAACACTGATACTTAGTGTTCGAACATGAATCAACTGTTATTTTGAGAAAAAAGGTATCTCTTTGAAATGATTCACACGTTCTGATAGGAATATTTAACAGGAAGCAAAAAATTAATTATCTAAATGACAAATAAAAAATATCATGTTAATAGTTATTCTGATAAATTTATTATAAAAACAGATGGTAGTATTTTTCATAACCTTAAATATTCTTTGTTTGAATTATGGATTGTGTGGATTTTCAAATGATAATAATTTTGATTTACGAACTGTAAACAAACTTGACCTAGAAATTGAATTATTTTATCATTTTCTTGTTTTTAACCTTTTTTTGTAAAACTGTGCAAATGATAGGGATAGGTAGAAAAGCCAAATTCACCATTGATCGCTAAGAAGTGTAATTATGTAATATTGCCTCATTTCCTGCATTTAACAAAGTAAATGCACTTCCATGTTAAAAGTTATGAAAATTTTTAAATTTCAGAGAAAATTGGTATGATTTTTATCAAAAAATAGGTGCATTGTGATCTATCCATAACGTACTAAACATACTTTATATAAACGTACACACGTATAAATATATGTATATATATATATATATATATATATATATATATATATATATATATATATATATATATATATATATATATATATATATATACATATATATATCTTCATACATTCATATATAGGCAAAAATTGAATAGAAGCTATGCTTTCCCTTTAAATATTATAAGATTAACTGAGAGATAAAAATGAAAATCCGCGCTCTTTGATCTTTAGAATATGGTGTGACTTCAAAAGACTCTTATATGTAAGAGAACAAACAATGCCACTGTTTCCGTCACGCTTTGTACCGTATTCATATTTCAAGCCTATTGTTCATATTTCTAGCCTATTGATATGAGAATAGCTAATGATGGATACAAAATGATAAAGTATATTTAATAGGTATTCTTAATTTCTTACAGGGAAGTTGTATATTTATATATTTAAAAATTCTAAAACTAAGTCAAGATAAATTTTACAAGAACTCACTTTCAACCTCTGTTGACGTCAGTTTAGACATAACGACATATTGATATTATCATTCTGTATTAAATCGCTTGTCTCCCAAGGGTATTTTTTTGTGAAATAGGTATTGATAATAACACTTGCTTATGTGGTTTGGGGGATTCAATAATTTTGTTATTACCAAAATTTATTTTTTTGAAAAAATGGAAATTATACAGCATAGAAAAGTTCTTAAAACAGAAGTAATGTACATTTAAAGAGACTGTAACGCAAAATGCATTATATTTTCAGATAAATATATTTTTAAAGTCATATTTTTTTAAACGACCATTGAATATTATTGTATAATAATAAGCATTATTAAACAAAAGTAAGCCAATAATTTGCTAAGTCGTCGATTTTCAGGATTTAAATATTTTTACAAACAATATATACAGTAGCTTAATATTTCTTGAAAGTTTTAAAATTATATTAATACTTACTAAATTATATTATTATTATTTATACTATTATATTGATGGATTTAATAAATAACCCATTCAGACAGTGAAGAAAACAAATTTAAGGTTATCACACAATATTGTAAACAGTCATTTGAATACCGGTGACTTAGGATTGATTACCTTTATTTGTAGTATATTTGTCAATCGATATTTGATTAATTGGTTATGATTGAAAGTGTTTCCTTAATTAAATATAGTTTTTAATCAATGACGTGTGACTTAAAAATTCGGTTAATCTGTTGTATTTTCTCAAACATATTAAAAATATAAATTGAAAAGGGGATTACGCACCAATTTTTTTTAAATGGCTAGTGACTTAATTTACTTATATAGATGTTATTTAATATGTCAAACATTTCAAAATAAGCTAGTTAATTCTCTTTGTAATTATGCTAATCTTCAAAGTTAGGAGTCGATATGAGGAAAGCATGAAGGAATAGAATTTATTAATTTATAGTAAAACTAATTCGTGGAAATACAAAAATTTCTTACTTAAATGGATGAAATTCTCAAAGGGCAAAATTAACAAAACTATTATATTACTGTTAAATTGTCATTAAATGAAATCAATTATAAATTGTGATATTGTTAATTTAGAATAATGTAGATAAAGAAGAATTTTCTATCAGAGAAAATTTTCTTGCAATGTACTGAAATAAAAATAACCCAAATACACAGCTGTGTCCCTGAATTAAGTACGATGATTTATTGCACCACATACTTGTAAATGCTCATAACTTAAACTGCAATTTATTAACATAACAAAATATAAATACACACAAAAATGACTCCAAAATTAAAATGCATATCGAAATATAAAATATCGTAGTGAACGTACATTAACACCAATACTGATCCAAAGAAAATTAATCCCCAACCAAAACTCTAATCAACGAGCCCGATATTCTAATAAATGAAGTCAATAATCAGCAAAATCCATCCAAATAAAAATAAAAATCTGACACAATGCACGTAAACCGATGGTACATAAGTAATTTTTTAAATACATTCATTTGTGAAATAACAATAGTGTTAATTGAATAGTATGTGTGTAGTGTATATACATAGTGCTATTTAGCGACATGTACTCAATATTATAACTATTATGTGTGAATACATTTTTAGCTAGAACTTACCTTTTTCCTTTTTTTTAGAATTATTAACTGGTTAGAGAAAATGCGAAGGAAACCAGAACGATGCCGCAACATTTAAATTCGAATTAATGAAGCTTTAATAAAAATATTCATTAATAATGAAAAAAAGTATTACTCTATATGAAAGTTTAATATGGGAATTAAATGTCTTTAAAAATTAAATTTTTGCATTTTTAATTGACGCTTGAAATTTTCTGCGTAGGTACTGTAAACATATCCATTTGTGAAATGTACTCACATTAATGTTTGGTTATAACAAACACGGGTGACATCAGCGTCGTCGTTGAGTGAAGCGCAGCAAGCGGCCTACGGCGAAAGGCAAACAGATCTTCAATTGTGAGTTACAGCGCATAAACAGCTTTTAAATACGAATAAATGGTCAGCAACATCGTACTGTATCTTGTGTATAGGGTCGTTAATTTGAGTCAGATTTGATTCGGTATTGACGTTTCCTGAATATATGATGGATGTAGCCAAAAAATCATTTCGGAAACTTGGATTCGTGTTGCATAATTAAAACCAAATTCAATCCACGTCACCAATTTACCTTCATCTCAAATTTCAATAGTGCAGAACCGATTAGAATCTGGCTCCATTGTTTAGATCTCACATGAAGCCAAACATAGCTTAAAGATTGAACGTGTACAAAAGACGTTCCTCCTATATCTGTATATGAGACACTATGGTTACTCCCCTATCTATTTCCTACCGATTTTCTATTGAGTATGCTAGCTTTCCATTATTTCCAACTTAGAAGGGACGTTGCGCGTATTATATTTATCTTCCACTTATTAAAATAAAACTCTATGCCTGCATTATTGAGTAAACTTTCGTTTTTTATACCTGACAATTTCCTGTTCTCACTCAAACATCATCTTTTTGCTATTACACTATTTAGATGTAATTACATCGGAACTATCCAGTTTACTGCAGTAGTCAACTGCTCAAGCACCTGATCGTCTTTGCACCAGAGTGTGATTTGTTTATGCTGAGTGAAAGTGAATGTGTCAAAGTGTCGTCGTTGTCTTTTGTGGTTCTTGTGTATTTTGTATTCTTGTTTAATATATGCTTTCTTTTATTTTAATTTGTTAAACCATTAATTGCTTATTGTTTTGAATTTAAATTTAACTGTAATTTATCGATAAATTTTGTGTGTAAATAAATAAATAAATATTCAATACTTATTTTTAATTAACTGAAGGATAGTTTTTGAATTGAAAATGATTTGTATATTCATATATTTATATCTGGTTTTATTAAGGAGAAGTGTTTGTTTACTTAGAATAACGAATAACAAAAAAAATTAGTCACCATGCAATTTTAAGTTTCATTCACAAATTAAATTAACTGTCCGCTAGCTCTATACATGACTTCAATTGCACCGAAATTTGAAACGTTAACTGATCTGTAATAATAAATGTTTCTATTTTAATAAATTGTAAATTACCCACAGAAACGAAATTGCTGATGTAGAAATTCGCATTATCGATCAAAAAATCTACTCACACATTATAATTTTGACCCTACCATTTGACTGTAAATATTGTTCTTAATTGAAGACATCAGAAAAGAAATATAATGAAGTGGTCCTACGTACATAAAGTTAGTAAAATATTAGTGATTTTCTAATTTTAAGATTCCAAGTACTTATGAAAAAGTGGTCCATCTATCTGTCGTTCTAGCTATACGAATGGATTTCATTAGAAAACTATTAAAAATATTGACAAGAAATTCAAAAGGTTATTAATCGGGCCGTGGGTGATAATAATATACGTGATAATTTAATTTGATTCACCATGATATCTAAAGCGATCAATTATGTTTGTATTTTTATATTATTAGTTTCATTTAATTGTGAGTGTTGATCATTTTAAATTCTGCAGAAAAAAATTACAAAAATCAACATTATTTTGAAAAATAATAATTTCCAGGTTGTCAATTGTAATGATAAATTGGTAATTAATATTTGAATAATAATATGGCGTAATATTCTGAAATAAAAAAATGGAAATTAAAAAAGGCTAAAACGCTAATATCAAACGAGAGAATGGATATAGTTTGGACCTTGCGGGGTACGGAATTAATATAGTTAGACGGTCCACAATAAAACTGTCTGCAACATCTTAAATCAATTATTCGCTTAAAAAAGAGAGATACTTTTTTATAAACCTTCTTTATAACAATACAATTACTTTGAATTGTTAAAAAATTAATATAAGTCTATAAATAACTATTTATTGATATTTGAGGACAGAATTTTAATCTAATATAAAAATTATTAATCTTTAAATGTATATTATAAATCATCAGAAAAAATTTATAAGAAGATAAGACACTTTATTATCTTTTGACACAACTAGACACAAATTTTCCGTGAGAAGGGTTTGTATTCTATATCTAGAACCGACATTAATTATGACAAAATTGTAAAAAAAACATTTTCCCTTTTTGCTTATTTTAAATTTAAAATTTGCATTGAGAAGTAAAATGAATTATCAATAAAGTTTTATTGTTATTCCGATAATATTTGTAAATATTTCTTTACAAAAGCAAGCAGCCAACACGAAAAGAATATCCGTAATAATCTAAACCAAGCACATTATAGTTACTTCAAACAAAAAGTAAATTATTCTAGAAAACATTCAATATTTTAAAATGACAACCTTCAAAAGAAATAATTTCCCCACGATAACGCGTGCATAGATATGATTGTATTTTTTCGTGGATTTTTATTTTGTTTCATGGTAGAAATTATCTTTGGCTTTTTTCTATTAAATGCAATCAATATTGGGAGGTAAGTTTACATTTTTAAAGTAAATATTTGGTTTTAGTTTGCTGGTATTTTGGGTAAATATATTTATTCCATAATTTTCCTTCCAAGTTTTAATTTCCTCTTATTTTGTTAATTTAATTTATTGGCAAATGAATCAGTATATGTACAACATTTCTAACAAATTTGAAAGAAAAACAGAAAACCATTATAAAATAGGGGAAAGACAAATTTCATCAAAGTTTGTAAACAATTGCAAAGTTTTTTAACAATGTAATCTAGAAAATAAACGGTAAAGCTGCTTGCTTAAAATTCGACTACATGATTTTGATTATTTTATCGATTTAGAATTGTAGCCAGATCGTGATATAATATCGTACTTTCAGAAATTGAATCTTTTCGACCCGAAAAATTACGGAAACAAAAATTAATTTGTACTTTATTCTAGATTTTAATTGACAAAGTGCGTTCAAAATTGTTGTGTTTATGATTATGGAAATATTTGGCAAAATGTTTGTACTAAAAGCGTGACGATAAGTTAATATTTACTGAACGCTGTTTCGTTTCAACTTTCTTTTTATAATTAAATTTATTAATTAATTAATAAGTTTTCATTATTTAATAAAACTTATTTTTATGCTTGGTAATTATAAAATTAACATTTAATATATTTAAATATATTACATTATAGAGCAGAAAGTGGTTTATTTCATTATTTAAAATACCTAGGTACTAAGATGAAATGTAATATCTAAATATAATAACTAAATTTTTTATACTTTCAGTTCTACCATTGAGTTCGTAAGAGATTATGAAATCGCGCTCCAGTACGCCCTTAGAGTGCAGCATTCAGCTTATAGAACTTTTACGTAATAAGGATTTTCATTACTCTGTTTTACTAATTTAATTGAAAACAAGATTCAAGAAAACGTAAGTTTAAATATTGATTAAAGATATTTTGACAATAAATTTAGCATTCGATGATTGTACTGTTTTCAAGAAGATTTATAAATATGTTTTTTTAAATTAGATAATTAAGAATTAGACTACCAATTTGTTTTATAATGAGTAGATCAGTATATTAAACAAATTAAACATTTCAAAATCAAAATATTTATGATAAAACTAATTATAGACGAAAAAATAAAGTATCAGTAAATTTATTCATTAAGTAGACAATTTCTGCCTTATTTCCTCTTATAAACTCTTAATTGATGAAACCAACTCCTTTCTGGTTATTATATTAGGCTAGAGCTAAAATTATACGGCTTGCGTAAGCGGACATTTCATTAATTAAACTAGTATGCGGATTATGTATTTTGAGACTTCTTTTACTTTATGCGTAGATCATAACGTCGAAAATATTATATTATACGCTTTGATTACAACGTCGAAAATATTATATATTTTTCTAAATTTGGATAACGCGTAAAATAATTTACACGGGCTACACGTAAAATAATTTGAATATAGTATATATACACCGATATGCACTGTTATATTTTTATACATTTTATCTGAAATCGGTACTGACATTACATATGTAAAGATCTGCACGAGAAAATTAATTATTTAGGCATTAAAGTCATAACAGAAGAACCAAACATCTATAAGCATAAGAATATTCTTTGCTACAAATAACTCTGATATATCTATACCTTATTATTCTAACCTTCATATTCACCTATACTACTTTATTAAGTTAATAAAATCACCTTTTGACACTATTATCAGACCTTTGACAATATGCGAGACCAAAGACCTTGCCACGAAAATCAAATTTATCCAAATATAACAAGAGAACTACTTGTCTTTACAAAGTTGCAATGGCCATCTTTGACGCCATCATCAGGTCATCGACGCCATCAAAGTTCTTATCAAGATGAATCAAACGTACCAAAACAATATGGATCTACTACTCGCATTGTGTCATTATGATGATCACTTTTTAGCGCCATTATCAGATCATGAACTTCATGGGAGTTTAAAGAACTTGCTGAGATCGGTTAATCATCACAGGTAAGATCAATAATATGATGTATTGAATACTATAATAATATGCTATCATTGAAATTATATATTTATTGAAATTTTCAACTTATTTGGATAACAGGATTTTTGTCAAAATTTGGTTGCAAAATTTAATCCAAAAAATGTTATTGTCGACAAATGTAAAGGTAAAAAAGTTTCTCATTTTTGGAAGCTCGTCCGTATCGCTCGGCCGTGTGATGGCCACGAAGAGGAAGTTTTACTTTGGAAAGATTAATTTAAGTTCTAAATTTTTACCCAAAGGTGAAGGTTAATGTGAAGGAGATATTAAGTTGTATATTACACTAGTTTGCTTCGCCCATACAATAATCGAGGTAAAAATGACGGTAGCATTTTTAATCTAGATATACTTTTATTATAACATTAATGTCTTCTTCCTTCCTTCTTATATTCTAAAGCTGGGTTTTCTCTATACGAATGACTCAATTGCAACTCATAAAATGTAAACACGTGACCGAAGCGCAGTCGGATATTGGCATCTTATCAGAGTGGACTCGGGCGCGGTTCTATTTTTACCAGGTCACTCGGATCATTGAAGACAAAATGGCGTCAACGAAGAAAAAAGTGGAATGAACGTGAAACCATGAGGTTTCTGGAGTTATATGCCACGGAAAAAGTATCGTGGAACGTGACACTAAAGGAGTATTAAAACAAAGATGCCAGAATACCACAATACAACACATCATTCATAATTTCAATATATGCAGCTGGACTTACGATTCAGATTGTGAGCATAAAAATCAATGACATTTGTCCCCTCATAGGGTGGTTCGAAATGGTTCTTGTCTCCACGTCTTTGTTATTCAGCGTTTTTTCCGGTGATTAACAGTGCAAGGCTATATTCATGAACCTGTTGTGTAGTGCACAAGTTGCTTTCACAATTATGTCATCTTTATCTAGACATACATCTAATGGAGTACGATACATTTCAAATTTTGATGTCATTGTAACGAAGGCATTTTTAATCATTCTTCTGGCCCGAGAAAGACAAACTTCGTAAATATGATTTTATCAGATAGTGTTTCAATGGAAATGCTTCATCTCCAAAAATTACACCCAAGAAGGAAAATTCAGGTTTCTATCTTCCAATTTCTTTTTAAGTATTTAGTGACTAAATATTGAAGCATCGTTTAACCTATTCTGGCTGCGATTCAACGTGTTTGCTATTTTTCAACGTGTTTTTATCTTCTTCTTCCACTTTACGGACAAAACTATTTTAAATAGTAATTATTTAATCCGGAATGAATTTTAGGACCTGACCAGTTGGTCACGTCTTAAAATCCATATCCAGGTTAAAATGTTTCTCATGCTTTGATTTTTTCCCTTTTATGATTTTTTACGTCAACCAATAACATATCTGCTATAACTTCTGTAACTCGCAACAGTAGATCAGTTGTTGCCATCATTCATTATATCGAGTGTACTCATGTAATGAAAACCCGGCTTAAATCAAGATTTCTTTAACGGTTGTTCGAAGGTGATATATATATATATATATATATATATATATATATATATATATATATATATATTATTCACTATGTATCGCACGTAGCGGAATCCAATTTCTTTAAGTTAAAAACAAAATTTTCTCGTCAATGTACGACATGACTTCACTAGTTTTCGCACATATGAAATATTTAAATATTAAAGAAAATTTAATCGAGTTGTTGAATCTAATAATTAGTTTCTTTAATTTGTTCTCTAGTCACCTTGGAAATAATTATAATAAAGCTATTCGAAATATTTTGTAGCACCTTGATTTTTAACTAAATTCATTAGAAGAAAAATAACTCAACTTTATAATAACTCTGATATTTTTTCTTATGTAAATAAAAATTTACATGAACTTCAAATGTGAGTGAATTTCATTTAAATTAGAGCAAAACTTCTCTTTACAAAAATAATAACATCAGAGAAAACCACAGGGAAGATTTGTAAATATAATTATAATCACAACGAGATTACACTGTCTTAAAGCGACAAAAATGAATGGAGAATTTTCAAAGAATAACAAATATAAACTTTTCTGATTAAAATGTATATTAATTGTTAAAATACTAACTTACAAAAAATTAATTAACCATTAGAGAAATATACACTTCACTTTCATCCTAGATATATCCCTCACGTATGTGCTATATAACATATAACATTTCTCTATATTTTAGTTTTACACTCTTAGTGGTGACTTCTACTTTATAGTAAATGCAAAAAGTTTTAGCAAGTTATTTCAATAGCGGTTTGTAAAATATCAGAATTACCGTTATATTGTCTTTTTAAGCAATAAGTGTCCTATATGCGTTTTTCAGCTACAAAAACTTTTTTACCTGTAATATTAAAAAACAAACTACGCCACAAAAAAAAACGTCACAAGCTACTAAATCAATATTTCGTCCTAAAGCAATTATTCCTTGATATAATATTAAAACTATTAAATCGAAAAAATGTAAATTTTGCCAACTTAATAAATATAGAGACAAGGTTCTAATTAAATTTCTTCGATTATTGGATGGATTAAAAAATTTAATTTTTTTTTCAAATAAATGAAGGTTTCCATTTTCTAACAGATTAATAAAAAGTTAAGTTTTTATAGCTTAAGGTATATAAAAAAATAATGAAAGAAAACTTCTCGTTGCACAGTTCGCTGCGAACTAATTTAAGTAGTGTCACAAATATCTCTAACCCATATAAGGCCGAAGGAGTTGAGAAAATGAACTAGAATCTGTTAATGGTTACTCGTATATGTAGCAAAATTAATACGTCAAAATACGCATATATACAAATTGCATATGTAAGGAATATACGAAAAAAACTTCATTTCGTTAACCTAATTGCAGAACTTGACGTAAATCAACTAGTTAATACATTGACATTTATTATACAAGGCTCACGCATAATTTTCAAATTAATTAAGCAACTCGACGACAAAACTCTGATGCTCGATGATTCACATTCAATCATTTGTCGTTGATTTGAAACTACACAAGAACCTGCTCGAGCGAATTTCTTATTTTATCATAGCTGTCGTCGGTACCCAGATGCATAAGTCCAGCAATCCAGCAGCTTGCGTCCGTGCGTGTACGTACAGATTTCCATTTCAATTTCACAGTGAGTGGCCGAGCTGACGTGAACATGTCCATGTAAGCGACTGCTAGCAATTAGGTGGCGGTATTACGACCTCTGGAGGGCAAAAGGAGTTGTCAATAAATATACATTTTTATGGAGTTAATTTCTTAACATTTAACTTACGTCACATGGTGCCTATTGCGTAGTTGATGAGACGATTTAATATTATTAAAAAATTAATTAAATCAATTAATTATTAGGTCAACTAAATAAAATAGTCAAAAAACAAATTAATACATTATTAATAATGTGGATAACGTCTCCGTGATTTAACAATTATTGTAAACTATAATCGGGCATTCGCTTCACCAACTACCCTCGCTTGTAATACGATGATCGTTTCTTTCTGAATAAACTACTTTACTTTACTTAATTTACTGTACTTTAGTGTATTAGGTTCTTAGCTCAAAAATGATTTCTGTAAAGGTGTTTTGATGAAAATATAGAAAAGATTGTACCTAAAATTTAGTAAACTTAATGCTTGAAGACCGATACGGATAATTGCTTCTCGAATAAGTAAACATATATTTATATTAAATAAATATGATAGTTTGAACTGCTAACAAATAGTTACTACACCAACTAATAACAATTATATATAAGACATGTATATTTTTAAGCAGTCAATTTTGGCAGGATGGACTGTTGTCGTTTAATACGATTGAGTAATTTATATAAACAAAAACAAATAATATTATCAATAAATGTCAAGCAGTAATATTCGCATTCAGTTACATGAATATTTATTTTTGAAATAAATAATTTTTTTGACTAAAGAGTAAAATGTCAATGACATGTTAGTAAGACATGTAATACATATGTGTACTATAAGCTATTAAAATATATTTCAATAAGTAATGTTTGTCTTTAATTATAAACATATACACACACACACACACACACACAAACACACACACACACACACACACACATATATATATATATATATATATATATATATATATATATATATATATATATATATATATTTTTTTTTTTTTTTGTTTTACAATAAACGTGAAAGAATCAATATTTTTGACAAAAGTGTAAAATATAATAATTAGTAAGACACATAATACTTACGTGTACTATAAACAATATTGCGCCATCGTTATTAGGCATAGGTCTACTTATGTTAGACATACAGGTTTCTCAATCGAAGCCAAGTTTGTTGATGAAAATTTTGAAAAGTAAGTTAAAATTAGAAAAAGGACAAAATTTATTTGTAATCTTCTCTCAAAACGAACCAAGCCCATGCAGTAATTTAATTAGTTACAGAAACTATTGCAAGCCACTTCTCACCTCCCAGAATATCTATGTTATAATAATATTTGCTAATATAATATGGCGCAACAATATATATGGAGAATCCTGAATTTCATGCATCTGGCTTTATTGAGTTTCACGACATAGATCTCCAAAAATCATTAAATTTATACTCGCTGACTCACGACATACAACCAAACCTACCGATCACTTCAAAAACTATCGAACATAGTTAGAAATTTGAAACTAAGAAAATAGTGAAATTTTGTCGAAAACATTTAAAAGTATGTTCGCAGTTACGCTGAAAATTATGGCATGGAATTTTCCTTACACAAATTTGTTCTAAACTAAGCAAAACTACGAGCATACCGTGAGAATGTATACATAAAATAAAGTTCGAATGTTCTGTAGACATTAGGCATTCAAGAATATTTAAAGGTACATAACATTTCTTTTCAAATATTCACAAATATAATTTTTTCACAACACGGGTGCTTTATATTTCACCTGATATATCACTTATAGGCGTAAAACATGGTGCAAAATTCAAAAGTTATAAGATCTTAGAATAATCGCTATAGCATCTTCCAGTGAGATTTTATCGAACTTGGTTTTACATTATTTGTTCTTCAGTTGCTTCGGAGACGAAATGGTTTAATGCTCTGTCTCCGCACATTTTTTTGGAATATCTTCTAAGTGAATAATTTAAAACTATAAAAAATATTTTCGCATTCTTCAAAACCAAGTCTCTTTCTAAGGATTTCCTCCACAATAATAAACAACATTTGATCTTTATTCGCCGCTCCGCCCCTACTACTTTAATTCTTATTTAAATATGTTAAAAAACTTGGCAAGTGCCAAATATATGGTTCAATAAAATTTATAAGTACCAAAATATCAAGTTTCTACGTCGCCGGGTTTCTGAGAAAATCGACTGTGATTAACAAAACATGTAAATATATTGCCCAATATGTCTTTTGTGGGCGTAAAAACATGGTGCGTACATTTAAAAAATTATTACGCTTGAAATCATCGCTATAGTTTTATTTTGCATGGGCTTCTAAAAACCTTTTTTTTCATAATTTTAGGTTAAACACTTTTGGAAGTAGGGAGGAACATATTAATTTTATATGCTCACAATTAGGTATAAATTGTTTTTCTGTCAAAATTTATATTTTTAATTTTGCGCTAATTAAGTCATTATCTTTTATAGACCATATCGGAACGTAATCAAAGCGTTGCTTCCGCCATATGAACTTAGCCCGCCCAGAGTTTCTCGCTGACCTCTCAACTCACGAGTCATGAATTAGAAGTTCTTGTGAGATAATTTACAGTTATACGAATACATCCGTAGACCGGAGTAAAACCTATTTTTATTTTCGTAGGATTCAACCATTTTTAGTAACAGCTCTTGTGTATAAAATAATATTACGAAAATTATGTAAATGAATTAATAATTGATGTTAGTGGAAAACTATTAATTGAGTTAAACGATTTAATTTCCGTTGTCCGTAATAGTACCTATATATATATATATATATATATATATATATATATATATATATATAAATATATTTAAGTACCTCATTTCATTTAATAAATTAAATTACGGCCGATAAAGGCAATAAAGTTTCACTCAATATAGATGCATCAACACGATACCCGAGGGACACAACGTGGAGATTTATTAAGTATAATTGCTTACAAATTGTAACCTGTCTCTGTGCTAATACAAAATGTAATACAAATGAAAACTTCGCTGCCAGTTCTATTTATTCAATATATTACCAAAATAGCATTGTACTTTCCGTCAGGCTTGCAGAATGAAACGCGAGACGACTGAAGGCTGTAATTCAATTTAGAGCCATGCGAGTAACGAGCCAAATAAAGCAATGTATTAAATAAATAAATTGTCTTTCATTACTTTCAAGTATAGAATTCGTCGAATTGTAAACCTTATTTACTGTCGAGCTTCTGAAATATTTCGAAGCGAATAAGAACAATTTTAGAATTCCTACATATTGCACATTCGTAGATATGACTGTATTGTACTGCTTATATACTTGTATGGAAGCATACATGTATGTATGTTATGTGCATGTGTGAGTATTTTTCAGACAACAATTTCTCTTTTAGTTATAAATCACTGGAAACATTCGGTTTATTGGATCTTATTATCGATAATATAGTCATCCTAATGTGGATGCTCAAGCGTGGAATTGGATTTAGCAATGCCCTTGGGTTTACAACGGCGTTCAGTATACATTGTAAATTGCAATTTTACGTATAAAAACGAGAGATATTTTGTTTTTACTATTGATCGATAGGTTTTTTTTGGAAATTTTGGTTTTAATTTTTGTAAATAATTTTATAAATACATGAAATTTCTGTGAGAAATTTTATTATAGAGGAACAAATATATAAAAAAAATGAAAGGAAAAAGTTGAAATTATCATTTAGAAAAAAAGTGAAATTAAATTTTATGTGATTTCCACACGGATTTTAAATTTAAACTTATTGATAGTGGTAAACATATTTTTCTCACACTATGTCTTAAGTTCTGAAACAGATTTTTAAATTCTTTTGTTTTATAAATTGAGCAGTGAACAAAGATATCTGGAACAACTCACTAGCCGGTTTGGTTATGTGAAAATGACTATAAAGTAATTTTGGAAATGTTAAGTCGAAGGTCATTGTCGGAAACAAAATAGAAAAGACAAAGTGTTAAAAAACTGTTTTATTCTTTATTATTTATGTTATTTCTAGAGATTCTACTATTGCTTGACAGGTTTTATTTTTTAAATTTATTTTTGCTTTACGGGGATACAAAATCTTCTACTTCTATTCATGAAGCTTTTTCAATTATCCGCCATACTTAATATATATATATATATATGCTTTTTTGCCAACATATTTATATGCTTTTTTCCAACGTTGAATGTAACATTTTCCAAAAATAGATCATCCAATGGAGCATTCGAATTCCTCATCTGCCTCTCTTTCCTTGTATTCTACTCTTCTTTGTTTTCTTTTTTCTTGGTCTCTGGTGATGTATATTTTCGTCTCTGCTTTTATTTAGGGTCTCTAAATCCGTTATCGCTACGCTCGCATCTGAGACAACGCTCCAACATTTTTTTTCTAGTCATAATGTTATAGCTTGACTTTGCCAAATCTTTGTTCACGCAGATAGTCTGTTAAGATACTTTCAATAACCTCAGCACCAGTATTTAATTCTGCATTGTCTTTTGGCAGCCGTTTCCAAACCTGCTCTCTGTCAAAAGGATAAATAACAATAGCTTTAAAAGGAGTCATTATACTTTATTTTATGCTAGATGATATATCAGCGAATAGCGGATAAATTTTTCTTGAATAAAGTAAACTTTTTCTAAGGACTTTGTAAGCAAAAGTGGAAAAATATATTTTGGAGCATTTGATAGTCTTGTATTTTGAAACTTTCTCTTAGTGAAAATTGTACGCCAGGCACTTTTTACATACCCAAAGAACTCAATGTCAAGTGATTGTGTTAATTTATGAAGATTGGCACCAATTACACGCAATCGACTGTATTATCCCCACACAAGTTAAGAATGTCATTATTAAAGTACGATAAAATATTATCGCCAATCATAACTTTGTGACGAGGCAAGCATTTTGCATGTACGAGTAGTAAGAAACATATCTTGAACCAGTCCGTAAAAGTAACTAAATCGATCCATCCACTGATAGTGTATGGATCTTTTGATTCTGGAAACCGAAGAAGAACATTTTTTTGCACAGAATAGCACTGATTTTTGCCTTCATTCTTACCAGGTATCATATAAATATAGACTTTTGTAAACCACCTAAGGAGTCAAAACGACTTCATTGGCTAATTAATATACTAAGACACTTATAGCGCTCTTAGAATAATTTTGGATTTTTTCATGATATTTAACATCTTTTCGATACATTCCTTGTTTCTTACAGGGGTCGTTACTTATACTAAATTAAGCAAAATTAAAAACATTCGAAGCAGGAACACAGAACACATATTTTTTTCCTGAAAATAACTCCTTGATATAAATACAATATTATACATTATGAATCTACATACCTAATTTATTGAAATCTACATACCTAATTTTATACGCTGTCATATATAATATGGCAATCTACCGGTTTACTTAGTGAAAATTGTAATTCATACCTCCATAATAGTTCAATATCGGTTTTTATTGATATTACAATTTAGACATTTATTTATCAGAGCCTTTTGACTATGCGAATAATCACTATTAATAAGTACTTGCTGGGTTTCTTGTTCACATATCAGAAATAATAACGAAAATATTTCAACATGAAAACTAGACGCATAAGACAGTTCACGAATTTAGAATTTAAAGTAGGGGTTACACTAAATGAGTTTGCGGGTTTAAATGTAATATGATAACAAAAGTCCTATTATAAGTATATTTATAAAATAAACTTCCACCTTGAAGCTATCAAATACACTATTTTAATTTTTTTATTTTCATCTCATATCTTCGTCGTCGTAAGTCGCAAAGGGCTTTAAGCAACTATTTTTTATGCTTAATTAAAAGTATAATTAATGTAAAAAATAATTTATGTTGCTAAAATGTGAATCAAAAGTGGAATTTCCTAATACCAATTTATTTATATTCTAATAATTAGTAGAGATATAATCATGAAAAAAATGTACTTAAAAGTAAAAGCTATTTAAATATTAAATGATTGAGTTCGACTAATTGTCATAAAAGTACCTAAATAGTCGAAATGATATTTTGTAGTAATATTCGAAAGAAAGAAATTCCACAGTTTAATTTGTTTGTCATAAAATTCTCTCAAGAAGTTCATTTACGTAATTAATTTCTGATAAAAAAAAATTAATTTTAATTTTTCTTTGATTGACAACTAAGATTCCATTTCCATTCTTTCGACATTGTCCATTATTTTGTAATATAAAAAAATTACTTAATTAACAATAGAATTTTTATTTCAACTCGTGTCGAGTAATGCATTCCATGAGGGTCGATAATCTACTTATGAGTGTGACAAGATCTAATAGTATCAATGGGCTCTCGACTTCATATTTTGTATTGTTTTATTCTAAATACAGATAGTATCAGACGAGTATGGTTTAATAATTACTCGCCTTTCAGTTTTAAACTCTAATTCCTGACGAAAATAAATGTCGGCGAGATTCGATATTAACAAGAAAATACAAATCCATGACACGAATATTTGGACTTTCTAAGCGAATTTTCTTTTTAAACACTAAAGCTATTTTTTAAAAGTAGCAACATCACATGAGTCTGAAGCAATATGTTTCATAGGTACTCATCGAGTCATAAACAATGCATATTATGACAATCAACTTTTGGGGTTCCTCGATCGAAATAAAAAAGAGGAAATAAGAATTCTGTTATTAGATTACTAATGTTTCAGTCCGTCTGTTAGTAACACATAGCCATTTTTTTCTGAAAGGAATTGATGAAGAAACTGCATTTATCATAGTAATAAAAAATGAAATTCACACAATACAAATATACATGGTTTGATATTTAACACATTGAGTATTAAACAAAACGTGTGTAAATAAATTTATTTATTAATCATTAATTTTTTTTACATTTCATTTCATGGGTAATGAATGATGATTATCCTGATCATCATGATAATGGTCAGTCGCCGGTCTCCGTACACAACGGTCATGTATGTCGCGTGAGCAAATCGATTCGAAAAGACGAAATAGTATTCAAATTATGACATTTAAAAGAAAGTGTGAATAATTGATGCGTTTTCTTACATAAAATACAATAGCAACAGTGAGTGTAAAATAGCTATTGCAGCGGTTTTGTGATTATGGAACTTCTTGCAGTGAAAGTTCAGCTGATAAAAATATTCGTTATCGTGGTACATTCAATTACAGTCGTGTACTATATTTTTTGCTGAAGAGGAAACTCGGGAAAAGGATAACTATCGAACATTGATGTGAGTCTTAATTTATTTATCATATTCTAAATCCGGATCGTATAAGGTAAAGAAAACTGTACTCATTTATGTAAATGTGCTAATTACCATAATTACACACATTGTACAAAATCATATGATGACCAAGAGATATTTTATCGGTAAAATCTATGAATAAATAAAAGACAAGTTTTTTCTTTTTTTATCTTAATGCGGCTTAGTAACAATGAAAAATTAACGTAAAAGTGTGTGTTTTAAAAATTGTGACAAAGTGTAAGTTTAATAATAACTCTGCCCTGACATAGTTTTTATTTTTACTTTATTCCTGTGACGTTTGGCCAGCCGCTATTTTGCAACTTCGCTTGTCGTGCTAGTGGTCCAGCGGAAAATGTACAGACCCGCTAGAGAGGTTCATCGGGTTTGAGACCCGGACACTCGCGCATTCTCTTTTCTGTTTTTTGTTCTTCTTTTTTTTGGATTGAGTGACATTGAGATTCATGCAGCGCTAGCGCAGCAGAGCATTATTTGCAAATATGAATATTATTTTCCACAAAATGTACATATAGACTAGAATACATTTTGAATGTAATAATATCCTCAGACCTCACGACCTCATATTTGCAATTTTGAAAAAAGTAAAAAATCTGGGCCACCAATTCGAAATTTGCTTCATCTAATCTTTTATTTTTTTTTAATTTACGAAATGTTGGTTCTACATAACCTATTCGAATCTGAGTTAGATTGGAACAGATTATAGAGAACCAACATTTCGGAAATAAAAAAAACGAAAAGTGAACATAACAACAGTAACATAACATCTTACCAATATATTTCATCTTTCACCAGAAAACCTAATTTATCAAGCAAACATAATCAATATTTGTTTCATGAAGCGTTTATTTGCCATTATTTCCACTTCCGTTGTCGGAAATTTACAATGAATGGACCTACGTGTTATGCAAATGTAAAATTGAATCGAGAGCATGAATGAACATCGTATTTACTTGAGCGAACTTTGTACCATTCAACAACATTCGGTTTATTAATAATGACATACGAAGGGATGAAAAAAATATATTTTCTCACGAAGGGAAATTTATAGGGGCGTGTGTTTTCAGCATTAAGTTTATGATATTAAAGCAATGTAATTTAAAATCTATGCCAAGTGATAGAAATTATGATATTGTGCCATTTCGATTCATAACAAAATGAGAGTTTCGTATAATTAATTCCTTAGTGTAAACCAATATATTTAAGAAGTAGCATAATTTGTATTTAAAACTTTTATGTAATAGAATATATATATATATATATATATATATATATATATATATATATATATATATATATATTCATTGCTTCATTAGTGGGCGATACATATAGAAATTGATTGGTTTGAAAGATAAGAAAAATTAAAATTAAATTTCACTTTATATTTCTTTAAGATTTTGATGCACGAAATAACTTCTGCATCAGGGTAAATACATTTTTTAAATTCGAATAATTATTGAAATATTTAAATAATTATTTAACCTTTTTTAACAGTTTTTATAAAATGCACAAGTAAATCATGAAAAGGGGAAAAATAAAATAGACGTACAAACAATTTCACACAAAATTAAAAACAAAAATTAGTTTCTGTAGTATATGGTAATTTATCGATTTAATTAATAAAGTATGTTGGAATATATACTGAGAGTGTGAACAAGAAATAAATGACATCATGCTTTAAAAAGTAAAAACCAAAATTTTGAAATTTTTTTTCTTTTATTATTGTTCTAACATTTATATTAATTAAAACTATGCCGTGAAATCATTGTAACTTATTGATGACTATTGAACAATTAAAGTCAAACTATCTCGGGTATATCTGGTTTTCTCTATACCGCAGCAAAGAAACAGTGTTTCCTTAATTTACGCTATTTTTCTATGGCAGTACATTTTAGTATAAATTTATAATTATTTTTACCGAAACATAGTTTCATAAAAAGCGATTTTTATTTTTATTTTTAATTTTTTAGTTTGTCCATGCGGCTGAATATAGCATAATGAGATAAAAATACTTTAAAATATTTATTTATTTATATATCGCTTTTAACTTACATATACTGAAGCGGACTTATTCCTACAGAGCCGTTTCTTCCCGTCAACCAAAACAACAAATAAAAAAAAATTGATTATGCGTTGTGGACGATTGTTACTGATTGTGGTCATAGTAGCAAAATATAAAAAAATAGAACATTGACAAATAGCAGGATAGGCAAGCTAACAAAAATAAAGAATAATGAGTGGTTGATAAACAAAATATATAATAAAAAATCTATTATTAATTTTCCGACTTCAAAAAGGACGACTTTAAAAATAAGTAACTTAGTTATTTATTGCAAATAAGTAGGTACCGATTTTGAGACAATTATTTTTTACTTATTAGTAACCAACTTTTTTGAAGTCGATTTTTTAAAAGATATTTTATTATAGAATGTTTAGTGATTAATATATTAATATTAATAATCACAGTTATTTTCTTTCTTAGGATATTGGATAATTCAACTAACCAGTAATATATATATATTAAATCATAATTTATTTACTACCATGTGTTAAGGAGTTACATTATTCATCTTCAGAACTCATCATAACACCCTGACCTGATGGTGCGGTTATTTTGCAAAGTAAAAACTACCTAGTAAAACTAAAGTAGTAATATCTTGGATTACGTTTGATTTCCTACCGTCTTATAAGGAGTTTCATTGTTCATCTCCAGAACGCATCGTCAGTTACTATGTAAAATAACTACCCGTAGCAAATATTTTGAATCATAGTTGATTTATTACCATTCGTTAAGAACCTTTTATCGTTCGTTTCCAGACCTCATCATCATATTTTTATGAGACTACTACTATATCACCCTTTTTTAAATATAAAAAAGCATCATCAAAGTCGGTCTACTTGGTATAGAATTATCGCTGAATGTACATAAAAAAAAAGATTCCAACGAATTGATAACCTTTTATTTTTTGAAGTCGATTAAAAATGTACACACACGCTGTACATATATATATATAGTAATATATATGTATGTATATATATATATATATATATATATATTAATACAGATATACACATAGATATACATACAAACATATATGAGTATATGTGCGTTTATGTATAAACATACATATTTTATACGGATAATATCTACAGAGGAATCGATGGGATGTTAATAATTGAAGTTAGGAAAGATTATTTTTTAAACCTAACTTTGAATGTGTTAAATGATGGCGCTTTCCGTATATGAGTCGGATTAATTCATACAGTTCGATAGCGTTTGTTTCTTGTTTGCCTTTTCATACACTTTCTTGTCGCTTGACACATTTTAATGTGTACAATTTATACATATTGCAGACTTATTCCTACGAGAGCAACCTCTCACCGTCAACCGGGACCCCAGTCCTGCCAAATTTGTCAAGCGGACGAGCGGGTCCCGAATCGAACGCGGGACCGCGCAGGGCACAGCGTATCCAAAAGCCTTATGATGAATTCAAGACACCATGGTGATGGCAGATTTATCAATATTTGGAACTTAAATTAGAAAAAAATGACCAAATTAATGATTTTCTTGGCTTACACTAGATAAACTGTAACGGAGAAAACGAAATAACATAAGTAGAAATTGTGAATCTCGAAACATCAAAATTGTGTACCAGACATGTAATTGTGCAGAAAGACATGTAAGATGCTCTATAACTATCTTTTAGGAAAAGTCCTTAATATTCGAATATATGATTAAAAAACGTAATTAAAAACAACTAGAAAATTTATGGCTCTTTTTCGCAATTTCAAAATAGAGGTTTATAAAAAAGAACTACATAAACAGCAGCAGTATTTCACGTACATAAAAAATTGTCTTAACCAAAAAATATTGGATTAATCAAACTGTATATTCCACACATACACAAGCAATCACAGAAAAACGTTTACTACTATATCAAAAAATGATAACACGAATGAAATGCAAGGGCCTTGGAAAACAATACTCCGATATATGGATAGCAATACATTGTTATCAATAAATCGGAATATCATTTCAGTGTTTACGATATTCCTACTTGCAGAAACTATGCATATAGAGAATGTTCAACTCCTAAATTATTTACTGATAATTATATCACAAGCAATATATTATTATTTTGAATTTGTCTCGTAGGATGTTAATTATAATTATAATTTACACAAATATATTTAACAAATAACTTTTAACTTTTAGTTAGAAAATTGTGTGTTTGAAGAAATAAATTTTATTTCTGTCAATATTTTTGACAAAATAATCTATTTTGATATCTCGGAGACCTTTTTTCTGTAACATTTAAATTTTCATGAAACCTTTATTTTTGTCAATTATTTTCTTCACCTTTGTTGCTTTGAGAATATCGATAATGTTTAAGGATGCAGTAGATTGTAAGAAAAAAAAACGTATAAGCATATGATATGGACACTTGTACTAAACTTTTTCTTTCAGTTATTTTTTTATATTTTGGCAGGTAAAGTAAATAGAATAAACATATTTATTAAGTATAGAAAAGTACATAGTTTACAAACATAGTCGTAGATAATGAACTTATGGTAAGTTCATTATTTACGACTATGTTGTCTATCTAAATGAAGAACTTTCCTGTTCCTTTGATTTATGCTATTATAAACGGCTGGAATTAAAAGTTCAAAAACAGAAGTTCTAGGGTGAATACAAGAAGATGTAGTACTATGAGTGGCAATAATAAAATCTAAAATAAATAATTATAAAAGAAAAATAAACGTAATTTTTAATTTAAAATTTTCTGCAATTTGGTAAAATCGTTTGATGGTGAGTTTTTTTTTTAAATTCATCTAAAATGGGAATTAAATTATGATAGCAGCTTTTTTTGTCAAAACCTCAGATAAACAAACATTGTCTTATTAAATATAAAATAATATAAATATTGAGATCATTTTTAATTTAGCGTTAGCCCAATTGCCTTTAAAAGATTTTTACTTGTATTTATTTAACTAACTTCTCAATAATTACAATTCTTAAATATTTGATGAATTTATGACCGGAAAGATAATAACAATTTTTTTAAATATCGATCCAAGTGTAACAAATAACAATGCATAAAGAACCTAATTTTTATAATTTTTTTCCATATTTAACACGCTCGACCATTTTAGTGTGTTTATATGCAATAACTTCCAGCATTTATTATTTATATGGTCTCCGAGTAAACTGAATTATTAACTGTTTACTAAGATAGTTTGAGCAACATTTAATATTATATTTATATCATACAAGCAAATAATTTTCAGACTAGTGTAGAAAATATACCCAAAAATCTAACATAAATAACATTCTTTTAAAGTCAGCTGTAACGAATCAAGCGTCATCGAAACAATTTCTGTACAAATATTGAAAAACATATATTATTGTTAAATATACCACAAAAGATATAACAATTTAGTTTACATTTATTATATCGCTATATATCAATAAAATTACTTACTTCTGAAGAAAACACATGAAAGCTTTGAGGAAACAAAATGAAAGGTAATTACGATTTAAATAACATTTAATGAATGTTTGTCTTTGCGTTCAAACGAAAAGTGTAGCTCCCAGTACTTATAAGTATTCCTTTAATGTTTCTGCACAGAAACGTTTCGTTTAAATATTTGTAACATAAATATTATATGAATATAAATTATGTTAATTTACATTACAATCAGATAATTAGACATTTTTCTTCATTCAACAAGGTTGAATGAACAAAAGTTGGGTTATGTAAAATATAAAAAGGTTTCCAAGTGCTTTAGAAATCAAAATATTCAAACAAAAATATATTGCGTTCTTGTCAATTATTAATTTAACTTAAGGTAGGCATGAAGAGGAGGAAATTTGGAGGTAACCTGGAAAGTCCTGTCATAATAAAATAGGAAAATATAGACCAATTGTCTAGAATGTATTCAAATTAAAAATGGCCTGTCATAAAATATGTACCCTTTTACACTATAATTTCATCATTAAATCCAATCCTATCGTAATTTTTTATCGATTTTTACAAATTCTTTTGTCAAGCAATCATTAAACATTGCTACTAAATTCACGTGATTTCAATTATAAGTATCATACTTAATTTTTGGTCTCGGGTATCGACTTAGACCTATCTTTTCAGAAAGATTCATTCATATACAGACTTATTATTTACTATTTTTAGACAAAAATACTGTTCTGAAATTTTTGATTGCATATGAAAAATATTGCTTCTTCGTCCAAAAGTAAGTTATATATTTTCATTTTTAATTACGTATTTAATTTGTTAAAAGAAATAAGAGAATATGGCTGTATAATTCGCCTTGATAACACCCTAATTATTTGTAAAAAATAGGTCTGTTATATATTTGATAAAAATCTAAATTTTTTTAATAAATATTAATAATTACATATTTTTAATATATGCCTTCAAGGTATTCGTTATAATTTAATATTACCAAAGGGGAGGCACGTGTCACCTAAGAACAGAATTAGTCACCTCTGGTTCTTGATAAGTACGCAATACAATTTTATTGCAATTTAAAATCCCGACCCAATTTTCAATTTTTAAGAACTTAATTAAATATGGAGATTCAAACTATATATTTCTTTACATTTAACTCTCCAACATCAAGTCAATTTAAAATTCATCAAAATAAATTAAATAATCATCCAATTTTAAATTTCCTCTTAAATTAAAGTTCTGATTCGAAATACATTAATAAAAAAAGGTAGTTCATGGTAAATATTGGAAATTTTTTACTTCATGATGATCACGAAAACAACAACATTCTGAAAAATTAATTACCTTTTTCTGGTAATGAAATTGTAATACATTTGTTGCAGGACTTTAAAGTCGGCTTAATAATATATAGGAATTTTCTACATCGTTACCATTTAACCCTTACTTGGGTAAAACGGCTGTCAAATAGTAACAAACTTGCATTAAGTACCTGTTTTAAGAGTTTTCTTCCTAAGGATTATTGTTCATTACAGTCATTTGTTTCCACAGCCCTTACCCGCAAAAAATGGATCCCCTTTTTCCATTATATTAATATTTATTGTGTCTTCTCCTCAATACCGCCGCCGAAAAACAATCGTTGGGAAAGGCGGGACGGTCTCCAGTTTTACATTCATAATATTATGGAATGTATTTTTGGTATGTGCAAAATATAATTTTATTAATAATTATGTATAAAATGTCAAGTTAATTACTAAAAGAAATAAAAGTGAAGATAATACTGCAGATATTATTCCTTCCATATCTGATACAGAGCGACAAAACTTGCGACGATTATTCTGTGTTAATTATGTTGTGATTTATGTTACAGTACATATTAGAGAACGTTTTTTTCTGTGGATATTTATAAAAATAGAAATCCAAGTACCTAACTGAGTATCGTAAAAGTGTACAACAAGGCTGATGAATGAATTTGAATCGGACTCGTAACTCAATAAAAATTATGTCGCTCATTCGATTCGCTGCAACGGATATGTACGTGTATTTAGTATTAATTAAAAAAAGATAATCATATCTTAGATTCATTGAATGAGAAGCCATTCTTCGAAATAAAATGAAATAGCTAAATAACAGAGCAACATTGAATTCAACTGATCAATTCGTGAAAACAGTAAAATATTTAAGTTTTTAATAGAATTTCTTTTCTTCTCAATCATGTTTGTTATCCTCGAACATAACATTATTTAGTAAAAGTTTTCAGTTACATGAGTTAGTCATATATTTGAAGGATGTCGGTAATACAGGCGAAGTCATATTTTCTGCCACGACTGGCGCTAGCCATTTCTTATATTTTGATGATCTGTTATTAAAGTGGCGAAAAATAAAATACTAAACTCATATCTGTAGCTACTGAGGAAGAACACGCGCAATAAATGTCTCATCAATGTTTTATAACACTTTTTCAATTAACAGCAAAGTTAAATTTCGGTGAATACTTTAAATAAACCAAATTTATCTAATGAAAAAATATTAAGCAATTGTTTTAATAGACAAATAAGTGAATATCAAAGAAAAAAAGAAATATAAAAAATAATGGTCATAGAAAGTGAGTTCATTTTGAAGGGTATTTTGCAAAAAAATCACAACATAAAATAGAATAAATAAATTACCTTAAGAAAATAAAAAGGAGTTGGGAGTGACGGCAACTATTACTGGTATTAATATAATAATATTACTCGTATTGACTCATAAACATTACGCCTATTAAGTGACCGTATTCATTTTAGTTTTCACTAGTGATTAATGTTTATTCATATTCATGAATAAATCACAATTATCTAGAACGTAAAGATATTTAATTACAAATCATCATACATAACACATAATGAAGGCACCATTATGTTACTCTTATTATGTTATCGACGGTAAAAATTATGTTTTTCTTCCTTGGAATCAGTGTACCATGAATAGCAATGAACTATTTGAATGTGAACTTCTTTTTATTTCATTGGTTCAGGTTTATCACAACCGTCTGTCGAATGTGTTGGAACAATCTTTTTATCGATATATCGAAAAGTACATATCATGTAGGAATATTTTATTTTCGTCAATGTTTTATCTTGGGTCATATTGATATGGCTCGCTGGCAACAGCAATTTCGTAACACAAAAGTATTTTCAGCGACTTGAAATAAGACAAAATTAAATTAAAAATCTTTTTAGAGCTACAATAATTTTATTAATACTAAAATGGCACATAATGTCGATATTAATACTGAATACATCGTCAAAAGTGGTTGCTTTGCTTGCTTGCCAATGCTTGTACTATCACTTTCAACATGTCAAATATATTCTCCATTTGTGTTAAATCTAACACCGAAACAGATTAAACAAATCATTAAGCAAATCAAATAAATCGGCTTTCTTGCTGGTATGCTTGGTTTACTCTCAAATATTTTATTAACGTATGTACTAATTACTTTTTTTCTAATATCTGCTTTGCCGTTTAGAAATTTATAGATTCTTTTTCTTACCTTTTAAAACTTTCAGATCTTCAATTTTTAAGGAGTTTTCTTTTTCATCCTCGTTAGTATTCACTCCCATTTTTGTATAAACTTCTTTCTAGTTATAAAAACCTTTTGTGTACATCTCGATAACATAAAAGAGTTTGAGGTTCCCTCTTGCAAACTTTATTGTATAATTCTACCGAATACACTGTTAAGTTGTGCATATATAAATATATATATATATATATATATATATATATATATATATATATATATATATAAATGTATATATATATATATATATATAAATATATATATATATATATATATATATATATATATATATATATATATATATATATATTTAAAAAAGACCGTAATAAATTTGTAGTTTTATGATTTTCCACTTGATGGTGGCATTCAATTTATAATTACTTATAATATTACCCCTCTTTATTAGTCCCTGGAATACCGTCCACTGATCTCCCAATACCCTCCAAGATCTTAACGCATTTTCTGCATAAGGGATGAACTAAATTTCCCATCTTAAAAAATTATAAAATTACCGTTACTACTCTAATGTTATTATGATGGGGGACATGTTAACCTAATTCGATTCAGTGCCAATATAAAAGTTTCCTAAAATATTGAATGTTGCAAAACTAAAATTATCTACGAATAGGAAAAACGAAATTTTAGTAAAGGTGCCGTGGTGACAAACGAAACAAAATAATAGCATATTTTTCTGCAAAAAATACTCTCATTTACATGGAAAATTGACATTCAACATTTCATAATATAATATTCATTAAAAATAACAATGGCTTTGAACAAAACAAAACAAAATTAATCTCAAACAAAAGGTGCGGATAAAAGAAAAACCTGACCCAATTGATGATTTTTGCTTGCGTATAGAACCGCCCAATGAACTGAATACGGGCCCTATCTCGAAGGAGTTTTGAGTTATATAAATATGTATCTTGCGTTACGGAAAAAGTTGTTTAGGTATGTACTTTGGATCAATGTTACACTACTGCAGCTGTTGGAAATTTATTATTGGTTTTTAACCATTATATATATGAGAGAAATTTCTTCCTCCTCAGTATTATAAAATTTCAAAGTAATATGAAAGTACTTAAAAGTTAGTTGTTTACGGCATTTTAAAAGATTTGTAAAGAGCTAACTTGTATGCATATGTTTAAATAAAATATAGTATAAGTGCCGGAAGTAAGAACAATAAGAAATGATGTGTAATATTTTCGCCCCAATTGATAAATAGGAAAAAGACACTCGATTTCAAATTAATAACAAAACAGTGTTGAATATTTTCATTGGAATTCGGAACGATACTTGAACATTTTCAACCATAGTAGAACTAAGTTTAAAAGGAAGGAAGAACTAGTTTATGTGGTTGGCACATATGTTCTAATCATTTAATTTCTGTAAATAAAACTTATTTTAGTTGGCTAAGTCGATAAAATAGAATCAGCTAGACATGACCCAGTTTGTGACATAAATACTTACTATATTTCTCTTAACAATTTTCCTCGTGTCGAACTCTGTACGATGACATATATAATATAATTTAATCATTATTTTATTTAAAGACTGAAATAAAAATAAGGGAAAACAGGATATAATAATTATATCTATTTCAGGTATCGTTAAAAATGAAATGTAAAATTATTTCAACGTTCGTGTCTGCTTCAATGTTTAAGTTTTAATGGAAATTTGTTATTTATGAAAGGACTTTTCTAAACTTGAACAAAATAAGTAACCATAAAATATTAGGTTGGCAACTTGTAAATCCGCCATCTCTGTATACAAACTTTTCAACTTTTTATTTCTTTTCAATAAAATCAATCGTTAGTTATGTAAGTACCGTCAGTATATAACACTTGTCGTTAACGTGTAGGAAGAGCTAATATTTCGTTTTTTGCAGAAATCTTTAAGTCTTTGACCGAAAAACAGGTGAAGTTGGTTTGAATTTTGATATGAATTTAAATTTTTTATCACGTAAATTGTTAGACGGAGAACGAAAGATATGGTAATTAGAAAGCGAAAGATTTGGAGTGTACGGTGGGTGAAGTAACATACTCCATCCAAGTGAAAGTAGTTTTTCAAGCGTTACTTTTGCCACGTGGAGTAGAGAATTGTCACGTAAAAAATAAAGTTTGTTTTGATTTGAAGGAAGTATCCTTCCTAAATTGTTGACAATGAATCTAACCTGTAATTGTACTGTCACCTTGAAAGAGTTCCCAATGAATATTTTGTCCAGTGTTATATTTTGGTCCAGGTACACCTTTTTCCCCAGCTAGTAGTCATTGGTGTCCAAGCTAAAATTAATATAAGCCGCCTACTTTTCATTTCCTGTAACTAGATACTTCATCCTGTCGTTGGTACGATGGAAACTCAGTACCTCCAGGTACACATTAGGCCTCCTCTTAAGTGGAAAGGGTGTTAGCTCGTGTGGTAGCTCAACGAAATATATAATACTTCTATAATAATAATACTTGTTTCTTAAAGCATAGAGTCGGTTCTCCATTGCAGTAGAAGAGTATAAAAATAGCTCTGCCAAACAATGAAAACATAATCTGGGAAATGTTTCATTAAAGCTTTAAATATTTTTAAATCAATTGTAGGAATTCTAATTACCATCAATTTTGCTTTGGATGAGGTTTATCGGACAGGTCAAAATTCCCTTTTTTAAATCTTTGGAACCAGTACAACACAGCCAATGTCGTAAGATGACATACTTCCACCCATCGTTGTATACACATATTGCGTGATGTTTCGCTAGTTTCTCACCTTAAACGACATTCATGAAGAAAGAGTCCTCAAAGTTCACTTCGGAATATTTCCATTTTTAATATATTTTTTACTCGCCGATTACTCAATTTCAAACTGCACAGAATTTTGAATGCCTTTATACACCTTACAAGAAATATCCTAGATTCTACATTCCGCTTATAAAAAAAAAGGATTTCACTCAGGTTGGAATAGTAAATTGTTTGCAGTTTTTTTAATATTGTTTCAATCTCCAGCAAGTCATAAATAATAAATTGTATAATGACTCTCTATATATAATTAATTTAATTATTCTTGTTTTTTGACTGTAATAAAATGTAAATATGTAAACATCCAACAAATTATGGTATATAAATTTTCAATTATATATATCCTCTTAAAATCAATAATTGAAAAATTATTACGGGACTTAATTTTTTCACTTTCACTAATATTTTTAAAATATATCAATAATATATATATATATATATATATATATATATATATATATATATATATATATATATATGTATATATATATATATATATATATATATATATATATATATATATATGTATATATATATATATATATATATATATATATATATATATATATATATATATATAGAAAGTAATTAGTTAAGAAATGGTTTCATAATTTTATTCTGTTATTTGAACATGTATCACGTAAAAACTACTGACTCAATTTAGAGTTCTACAACTCAATTCAGGCGGAATTTTTTGACAAAATGTAAGGGTTGAATGGAACTAACATTTAGTTTTGATTTATGTCAAATCATTTCGCTCAATCAGAAGATTCTGGAATGACTCACTACCATGAATCGGGTAGCTAAGCACTTACTCTGACATACATTGACGAAATGGACGTAGCTATTAGTGAAGTGTTCAGTGGTGGGGGAAGCATACGTGCTTAAGAAAGTAAACTGAATGCGGGAAGACGCATTAGCGTAGACATAGTTTTCGGTCGTGTTCCGCACATAACATTTTTCGATATTGTACATATTCGTTAAAAACGTACTTTATTTCCATAATTGGCTTCAAATTTGAATTTGTTGTTAATATTTAAAATTTAATTACTTTGGTGGATTTAGTATTAAGTTGTATAAATGCGATTGTTATATGCTTCAGTGTCAATATGTATAATACAATTGTAGAATTGGCCTGAATGAACTTATTTACGAAAAAAAACATTTAGGCGAATGTAAAGAAACCACTATGGCACAAAAGTATTTTATTTGGAATAATTGTCTGTGAGTATGTTTATTTGTACATGCACCATTCAAGATCACCTTAAAGGGTCATATTGGGCATGAGGTAACATATAAGCTGTGTACTATCGTAATCATCTGTTAAAAAAGAAGACATGGTAATTTGACCTTCCAGTACAAAATGTGCTTAATTAAAGGAAATTTGTCTCACAATTATTTTAATAGATGTTATTATTTGCACAAATTTTAAAGTAATTCAATAATATTTTTCAAAGTTTCACGCAAGAAGGAAGCACCGCTAAATATATATTTATAAATATTGTTCTTTAACAATTTAACGTTTACTCCTATACGTCTACGAAACTTTCGAATTAACACGAATATTAATACTACGAGGGTGCAGTACAGATCTGCATATAATTTAAAGGCAGTATTATTCTATAAAACTATTAACAAATATTCAATTTATTTGCTTGGAGAAATCGCAATTAAAATTCATCTATATGCAATTTATTAATATAATAGATTTCTACTAAATTTAATTTAATTCTTTGTCCTAAGTTTTAAAAATATGTGATTACATAAAAACATTATTTACAAGGAATAAAATCGATCAGTAGTTTGAAGAAAATAAACCTTTATAAGTTTACCGATACTTAAGTACAGCCATTGTGGTAACATCCGTACGCGCCCTAATTACTATCGTTACCGCCCAGAACGAGCCGTCACTGGACCACACTTATGTTTAATATCGTTGCCCGGGCAATTTTGCCAAGTCACGATATTAATAAGCTGGAATAGGGGGTGGGCTTACGAAGGGTTTCATAATATTACCTCTTGTATTTGACGGATTCGAAGCAATGAAATGAAACAAAAGAGGAAATTAATCTCAATATTTATCACCTCTGTGCTTTCTACATAGCTATTTGATAACGAAGATGATACTACGTTTTCCATGTTGATTAAATAATTACTGGCTGGACACAGCATGACATATTTTATTGAAAATATATTATGAAAATAATTTAACATATTTAAAATTAATAATATTTAAAATTTATTATATTTAAATTTTAGGTAAGAGGGGGATTAAATGCTCGATTTTTTAAATTCTCTTTGCAGTGTAGGTCTCGAAAATATTTTTCATAATTGTACGTAATATATCTTCAATGATAAGCATACTAAAAACAATTAAAAATACCTCCCTGCTTCCGAAATTACTGAACCAAAATTACGAAAAGGAGGTGTTTTGACGTCTACGAAAAGTTATAGGAAAACTATAAAGAAATTATCGTTATTATGTCATAGTTTTGTAGATATTCACGACAATATTTATATCCGCCCTACTTAACACTAGAAAGACCGGCATTCGTATCTTACCTAGAAAGACCAACATCGTCATTTTGACGCTAGGATGTCCACTGACGTTGATAACTTATATAAATAATATTATTTAACAAAAATTATTTAATAATATTGATAAACTTTTACGAACATTCATATCGATTTCACTCAAAATTTCTGCAGAATGTGACGAATACGAAATTATCCAGCTTATACACCATTGAGAGTTTCAACATTGATCGAACAGTAATCATGCAAAACAAAATATTTAATTGTAAACAAATATTCCTCAGTACCCTCAAGTACCATAATAAACCGAGTTCTTTGTGTTGAATAATTTTGAAAACAGTGGTATTTTTAGTATGACTCATCGTATTTTGAAAACTAATTAAGATAACGACATTATATTTCAACATGAACAATAAAACCACAAAATATTAAAAGTAAAATAGTATCATGTTTTAACAAAGCGCAACTTTAAAAATATGACCATTTTACTTCACGGAATCGTCAGTTTGACTACTGCGGTCGTTCCATAATAAATCAGGTGTTATATATATATATATATATATATATGTATATATATATATATATATATATATATATATATATATATATATATATATATATATATATATAACGAGGTATTTTCGGGGCGCAAGCAAACTCAGCTTTTTAATGAGATACATTAGTGTAAATATTAGCTCACAATTTCTTTGTATGATGCCATGTTATATGATCGGATCTGTATCTTCTTATCTCTGCTTATTAATATAAATTATCCTCCGTCCGTGTTTGTAAATATAATTCCATACTTAAATAACGTATCGAAAAAAGTGAAAAAAATTATGTTAAACGCAATCCACATTTACATAAGCATAAAAATAAATTTAGAACTGTATCAACTTTCAAATACGAATAAATAAATAAAAAACATTTCAGCTTATAAGAAATAATTGCCATTTTTTTATAAGCTAAAGATATTAATATATAGAAAATATACTTTTATTTTAATTTTTATATAAAACTAAATATATTTTGAGCAGTTTCTTAAAATAAGTTATAATTGAATTATAAGGGACTGAAAATTTTTTCTTTGAAAGGCAACAATTTCAAGAACCTTATCACATTTATAGTCATTTTGTTACCACTCCTCTCTTAAAAAGAGTATCATAAAGGTAGCTGTTGTTTGACTTTTATTTCTCTAATATCTTGTATTTAAAAAAAACTGGAGATAGCAAAATATAAATTAGTGTATAAATTAAGAGCAATAAAATTAGAGTATTTTTGGGAAGCTGATGTCTGACTCATTAAATTTAGCACGCCTAGGAAATGTGTACTGTCGCAATGTTTCATAACTTCTTTCACATATTGTAAATTATCGAAATCTTTTCGCGTGCTACAGGAAATTACTTATATACATACGTGTGTACATATATATATATTTATATATATATATATATATATATATATATATATATATATATATATATATATACCCAAAACGTATATAATGTCCAGTAAGAACCCATCTTATACTCTATGAGATTGCAGAGACTTCGGAGGTCTATATTGATCCATTCTTAACCAAATCAAGGTGACTAAAAGTAATACCTCCCAAGGATTTAAGTAAATTTCCTCTACTACTGTATTTATCCTCGCTTTCTCAGCGCATTATCGTGCTGATAAGTTCAGCAGTAAAAACAGTATTTACGTTCTGCGTATTGAAAGTACAAGAACACGGCGAACTGTTTCCCAAAGTAAAATGATATAGGCTCACGCAGAAGGCGGCTTGTATCGTCAGGAACTGTGAATCATAATAATTACTATGGAGCCATTTTTTGCTTAACAAATGTGAGGTAGAAACTATCTAATTGTTCTGTCCTTAAAGTCGAGATGGTATACTTGAACTGCTAATGTGTTCAGAGACTCTGAAATGTGTCTTTTCACACCAAAAGAAATTCGGCTCCTACAAACTCAAAATTCAACTGTCCTTCAACAAGTTTTCTACCCCAAGCTAAATCAAAATTAGAGATGCAGTCTACGAACAAGAGATATCGATCTCTCAAGCAACAACGCACAAAAAAATACAAGTGTTGAGCAAGTTCTAAGTTGCGACCTGAACATAACCGTCCTAGCTTGCTGGATTCCGAAGCAAAGTAAAGCTCATACCGACAGTCCATAATCTAATGTACCGACGTAAATTGTAGTATATGTAAATATGTGGATCGATATATTCAGTCTTCAACCATCCTCGGCAATCCGAACCACGGTATGAAAGGCCGCCTTGGCCTTTTCCACAATGTACTACGCCTGTAGTAGTAATCTTCATCTTAAACTATTACCATCTGAAGATATATAATTTTCATCCACACAACGATCTTCGACCCGTCCATAATCATAATAGGATCCTCCGCCCGTCTGCATTTAAAGAGGACAGCCTCGAATTTTTAAGGTGTAAAACCCAGCTTCATCCATATACTGCAGTCAAGTATCCTGGCGATGGAGTCCACCACCCGGTTTTCTATATTTTTGCGATTTTCTCTTCTAAATATCAGTAGCATATCGTTTGTGGACCTATATTTGGGTCCCTAGTTGAAACGAAGTGTGAAGCAATGTATATTTGTGTATCCATTTTCGAATCAATTCGATATAAGAGAAATGGCATAGACAGCATTTGGCAATTAAATAATTATTGCTTTATTATCATATAAATTAATTAAACAATTTTTATATCGGTTACATATTCGAATCACGGATTCGACAACGATCGTTAACAAAGATATATTTACACTAATTGCCGAAATTCATATTCCAAGGGAATTTAATTTCAAAGAAACGTTCCGTCCGAAGTTTGATTTCTTTATCACAAAGCATTTAAATAATTTTCCCATTTAATTATTATTTAACAATTGAGACCTTTTTAATTTATGATTGATTTGATTCCCATCACGCACAAAAACTGCACGAATCCTAAATATCGTTAGGACTAAATAATAAATTTTCAACTGTCACAATCGCGTGAACTCCAATGCAAATGGCCTGCTGCTCAGCAACTTGGTCTCGTGGCTTGCAGTAATTAATTCCACATTGCTTTGAGGTACGGTCCGTATGTACTAAGGTATTAACTTAAGCTGGGCGTTAGTCGTAAGTGACTGATGCAAAAAGATTCTCACTTCGTTTTGCCTGGGTTTTATTTGCCGATTATGGACATTAAGTCGATTGGTGAGTGTCGATTAAGACTTTTAGTAGGATTTTAAACGTGCGGAAATAATATTACTATTTACAATTTGCTCCTATTATAAAAAAAAATTACATATATTTGCATGGTCACGGTTGTCCGATGTCACCAGATATATTAAACATCGTTACGGTTCACGACAGAAAATATCTTGTACACGCGAGAAATTTTAAACGTCAGGAGAATTTGACTAATAAATATTGGAGACTATAAATATGGTTCGGTAGCTGTTACGTAATGTGACTTTACCCTGTGAATTAAGAAATGTTTCAATGATTTGAGCTAATGGAGGCCATTTCGTACAAATTTTAAAATAATTCCTAGAATATTTCGAAATTTTTACATTTTTAGTAAACATTTTATTCATCAAAATTCTGAGTTAAATTTATTATCAATTTCAAACAGCTGTAACTTCTTAACTGTTAACTTTGAACGGAATAACTATTTAAATGTTTAATCGCTATAAAATAATTAAAATTTTCAATGTGTCTATTTCGTTAGCAAAGGTAAGTAGATATTGAAGATAACTTAATACATAATAACGATTAATATGATATTGTATTAAAAAACAAAGATGCTTCATACTATTGTATATATTTAGACAATTGGTTTATTAGTGAAATTTATGGTAATAACATGCATGTAAATTTAAGAATGATAATACTTTGTCGTGTAACAATTTTTGAACAAAACATGTCAGGTCTATTTCAAATACTCACTTATCTATTATAAAGAGACTGATATACAATATTAGTATTATGTTAGTAAAATTTATATATCATTGAGACCGGGAGGTTTGAGCTGGGAAAATTTTATTTCAGATACAAAGTTTGATTTTATGAAAAGTAACATGCATGTAGATATGAGTGTGATAATATAATGTTTTGTAAAAATGTTTGCCTAAAGAATAACACTTCTGATTTAAATACCCAAATGTTTACTACCAAGATATAGATATACAATAAAATATACTACGCGCAAATCAAGGCCCAGAAAAAGCTAGTTCCACTGTGAAACAATTCAACGTTTCACGAAAAATCATTTAATTTATTATATTTCTTTTATTTAACTATTCCTAATTATCTACTATTGTGTTTGTTTAATACAGAAATGACTACAGCCAGCTCTACGTTTAGAGTCACCTGTCGCACTATGGTATTTTCTGTGATGAGAGGTTAGATTAGAAGTAAGAAAAAAGAAAATTTATTTTTAAGTAGAAAGTATATTGTCGTAGTTTTCCTTATTTATAACAAATATTTCGATTTACACGAGATTCGATCAACGTACATTTATATATGATCTCATTAACAAACCGGGCTACACTTTCTGTTGAAGATAATAGGAGTAAATTAGTACTATAATTGCTTTAGTACTATAGTTTATTTTTTACTGTAGTTTATTTTTTTGTAATTAGTACTATAAATACTGTACTTTTATTACAAAATAGAATCGTTGGTTGGTTGGTTGGTGTTATACCCATATGAGATGAAGAAGCGGTTACAAACGTTCATGCAGAGAAATGGAGCATTTCGCTATCTTGATAATATTTTCAGAATAGAGCTGTCCACTAAATGGAAATTCTCCAAGATCAAACATATATCTCAAAATCGCAGGACATGCAAAGATATGGCCCGGGTTGAGGGGGACGTTACAGTTATTAGAGGAACGATAGGTTCTAGTACCATCAGAACAGATTTTATGCCTTGTAAGTGTCTTAAGTCTACTGATGGTCTTGGTGAGCACACGATTTGCATTTAATAAGGATCGTGAATTTAATAATTAAAATAATAAATAATTTGCTTCTTATTTTCCATACTTCGCACGCTAAAACACAAAGCATTAGTAAATATTTTTTAACGCAGGAAAAATATTTACAAACACCATTTTTGCACGCTAAAATACACGTAACTCTAGTTTTTGTGCTCAGTTCCCTGACGATAAGATAAACCGTATGTTAATTTTGAATCGATAACTTGCACAATTATTTTTTTTTAAACTTCATTTAAATATTTCCGAAATTATTACATAAAAAATTCACGTTTTTGTGTTATCCCGTAATGAAAATTATAGTACCAGTTAATGTTCGCACAAATGTTATGAAATTTTACATACATATTCAATTATTAAGCAACACGAACCGAAGCAAGAAACCTCCATTCTAAAAAAACACGCTTGGAAATCATTCTATAGTCGTAATCATGAAAGTTCCTGCGTTTACATTATAAATAATTTAATATCACATAAATATATATGGGATAACCTAATCGTAAATAAACAATGGGTTATTATATTAGACAGTTCCCACCGATGATATTTCAAAAACTACAGCCAAACATCAGTTCGGTCTCGCCACGCTTGCTGACACTATGGTAATAATATTAACTATTGCTAACTCAATCTTGCCGTCTGATAATTCAAAACAAAACAAAAGTACATATGGAAAAAAATTAAGATGGAATATTATTTGCTCGTATTACTAATAAAATGATGTTCCCAGATTTAACTGCCAGTAACCGAGTAATTAAAACAAATTCTCCTAACAAAGAAAGGCATTATGACATATTTTCATATAATATGGCACTTTCTATAAAATAAATAATAGATAATTCACTGTCCACAAATGACTTATACATGCACATCCACGTCGATATAAGTGACAGTACAATGTAGTAAGAAAGTGCATAATAAAGGGATTCTAAAACTGTTCAAATTCATGTCGATATGTTTAAGAAGTTCAACCGTAAATAAGATATTCCTTTTGAACAGATATTTATGTATTCAACATATTTCTTTAATTGGCTCGTTGTTCACGTAGCCCTAAATTGAATCAAGGGCTTCAACTACGTGTTATTTCATTCTGCAATAACGACCGAGAGTAAGTATAATAACATCATGACAATATATTAAAGTGTTTACTAAATACTCACTTCGACCTTCTTAGTTTCAAGTGCTTGTTACTAAAATAACCAAAACCAAAAACGTTACTTAAAAACAAAAAGTAGAGTAAATTAATTCCAAATCTCTTGAAAAGGGTATCTAAGAGTTGGCATAGTTTTTAGGCGTTTATGAAAATGTGACAATTATCATTCCTGCTATCCGTAATATGATTTATTATTTCGATTTTGCTATATAATGATATAATATCCGATAATATATACACTAAAACCTTTTATAGAACAAAACAAAACAAAAGTTGTAAACACAAATTTCACAATATCATTGACAAGTTGAGAATATAATATACACATTTTAATGAATCGGTATTTAGTTGCAAACATTATTACTAATTTAATATTAATGTAACACAATTTATCCATCACTACATAATCTAATTTATCGCACGTAATATGCCGATGTATTTATTAGCCTGTAAGGAAATATTCTCTAAGGTAGTAGCAAGATTACAGTCTGCAATACTTAGCAAGTCACTATGACAAAAACCTGTGAGTATGGCAAAATTATATTGAATAATAATCCATATTTTTAATATATCGTAAGTTTAGATTTGATTTATTACTTCACTTTATATTAATAACTTATTATTTTATAAATGGAAAATATTTTAATTATAAATTTTTAAAAGGCAAATTTATTCCATTAATATATTTTTCTTTTCTTTTATGATATCTACCAGTGTGATCGGCACGAGGGTAATGGTTTTAATTATATATATATATATATATATATATATATATATATATATATATATATATATATATATATATATTCATTAATAACATTAAGGACTACAAATTAGACAATTTCAGTAAACTATCTAATTCTGAAAACAGTGTTTATTAAGAAATTAAATAATGTGAGTACAAACGCGTCAAATCTAAACAAATCGAAATTTAAATTTTATAATCAGAAAATTAGTAAATGTTACATTGAAAAAAAAACGAACTGGATGCGTGGTTTTTTTAGTTAGAAACAACTTTTAATTTCCCATTCTTTTAGGTTACTTCTATGATATTTAAAAAAACTACTTTAATTATTTGTGTATTATTTTACCAGCCTCTCCTTGTATTTGTCAATTTTTCATACAAAAACAAAATGAAATAAAGACTTGTAACTTTTGACAAAAACTGGTATTAATATTCCCCGCTGTGTGATTTTTATATATTGAAAAAAAATAGAAAAAACAAGCGGATCTATTTTTTTACCATGTAAAATAAATAAGTAAACAAACTGAACCTAACGCAACCTAACCTAACCTAGTTCAAGTTAATCTAAGGTCACTTTTGACAAACGCCGAAAGATCATATTCGACAGTTACCGTATAAGTCATCACAGTTTTAAATTGTATAAGTGATATTTAGTTTTTGCCTGTTAAGTTAAAAAGTTACGTTGAAATATTTGAGTTATGTTATAATTAGCTAAACGTGTTAAAAATAAAATAAAATAATGATTAATTATCTGCATAGAGAAACACATTAAACGACTCATATCCTTTTCTTCCGTAATAACCGCCGCGGCTGCCTAGATCTTGGCAGCCCCTCACACGTACATGTTCACGCTAACTCGGTCACTCGCTATAAAATAGGGAAAGTTGTCGGTACACCCACACATCCAAGCTGCTTGATCACTGGACTTAGGAATCTGGGCATCGACAGCTGCTACAACGAAATGAAAAATTCTGAGCAGCTCTGCTTGCTTGTAAATGAGTCTTTATATCGATTTAAATCAATCAAAATGTTGAATGAGTCCAGCGAGCGAGTGAGTCAGCGAACAATGAGAACCAGTCTCTATTATCCATCAAATAAAATTTTTACTATTGCAGGTGCTAAATAAAAAGCGAATGACAATTTTCAGTACAAAACGATGGACATGAGTTAAAGCAATTTTCTCTAAGACCAAACTTTATTTACGTCGCATTATAAAATGATATTCGACAAAATAAGGTTTTTCTAAAAGACCGGGAACAAGATTTTTACTCTTACTCCTTTGTACTCTTTTTTATTGTGCTCTTTTTTATATGAAAGTACAGAAATCGATTAATTTATCTGTTAGTTACTATAACCTAATATTAATTTGAAGCACATTAAATTATTTTATACGTATATTAACTGATCAAATTTGATTACAATCTGGAACATTCATTATTGAGTAACAGGTGAAGCTTTTACTTTTGCTTGCACTTTAATATTGATAAAAATGACAAGATCCCAACTAAGGTCATCCTTCACCCATCTACTCACCGAAGGAAAAGTATTTTTTAAAACCTAATAATAAAATAATATGTCGCGTATGGATTGCTTATAGAAATATATTCAAGACTACCCTCAAATAAAAATACTGTAATTAATATTTTTTTACATTTAACTCACTTACCAAACGAATTGACTCGCAATCAAAAGTAAAAATTATACAGAACATGCCAATGTTAGATCGTCTACATTTTTCTGTACACTACTTCCCTTATAAAGTAAAAATTATACAGAACATGCAAATGTTAGATTGTCTATATTTTTGTCTTACACGATTGTCAGGTATAAACGGGTAATGTTAATACTATAAATTTAAACTTATCACCTTCCTCATTAAGAAATATTTCAGAATAAAAAGTATTAATAAAAAGACAATTATTGCAAACAAGGTGGTATCTCTCTCTCCTCCTCTCTCCTTTTAATAAAAACGAGCTTTTATGAACATAAACTTAATTCAAAGCATATTCAACATAAGCTAATAAAAATAATTCATCTGGCTGATAAATTGAGATACCTAAAATCACAAATGTTGCGATAATCATTTGAGTTGAGTATTTTGTTTTGTCTTAGTAGACCCAACAGTTTTCATTGATTTTTCTCAAAGAATTTATGAAGCTAATCGATTTACTTTTAGTACTTTTAAAAATTAAGCAACAAGATCATCTGTAATAAAAAAAGTAATTTTTGAAAAATAATGTTTTTACGAAATTAGATAAAATGTAATTCATGATGAAATGCATGATTGGATTAAGCTTTATTTCAATAGCTAGGATACGGAAATGGAGGAAACAAAATGACACGAGTACAGTGGAATTATTTTAATAAAATTTGGGTTTTTAATAAAGTGCAATTAAAATAATGTTAAATAAATAGATACAAAAAGTGATTTAAAAAAAACAATTATGATAGAAAAACGCATTAAAAAATATTGATAGAAGTTCAAAATCGCGAGAAAATATATATTTTTGTTGGCGAATACCGTGAAAAATTTTGTCAGTTTGAAAGTGTTTGGTTGATAATAATTATGTTACTTAATTCACCTCGAAGAAGAAAATAGATAAAAAGATTGAATATATTTGGCGTTAACTTTATAGAAATTCATTATTACTTAATTTTTCAAAAATCTGTACCAAGAAATCAGCTAAATTAGGTTTTCCAAACGTTTTTCCAACTACCGTTCTTGATTGTTTAAGCTAACGTCGAAAAAGGATGAAATTCTCAATTCGACTTTATTTTTTCTATTTAAATTACCTCGTATCACAGGCATTCATAAATAATTTTTTTTAGTAATATTTCCTAGGGGTATGGCTTCAAGAAAATTTATTTATAATCGACCATTATGCTGTTCGCCGTCTTTGAATTTCAATGTTAATCATTTCTCATTGCTGAAAAACACAAGTGTCGTAATCGAGTTTCGAAGATATAAGTCTAATGATAATCTATTCAGACACGACTAAGAATGACATAAATTTGGTCTTTAGCAAAATCAGGGCGCAACAATGAACCAGGAAGGTGGCGACAGGAATTCTTCAGTGATGAGAGTGATAAGATCGGACTCGTTGCCTTTATCTGGAAACAAAAAGGTAAATAAATAAGTATACAGAGGTACATACAAAGGCATAAAGCGACTAAGATATTAGTAGGTAAGTAAATAAGTGATTAAAAGAAGCCATAAACAAATGCATGAAGTAAATTAGTGCGTAGGTGAACCAAAATTAGTGCGTAGGTAGTACATATGTACTTACGTACCTACGTAGATATCTACTTGCGTGTTCATGCACGTGCGTATGTGTGTGTGGGTGCGCGTAAACGTGCGTATGCCTGAGCCTGTGCATGTGCGTGCGCGTGTGCGCGTACTTACGGTTGTGGGTGCGTGCGAGAGTGCATGCGTGCATGAGAATTTTCTTGCGTGCGTATATGAGTACTTGCGTGTGTGCCCGTGCGTATACGTGTGCGTGCATTCGCGCGTGCGTGCCTGAGTACGTACGTGCTTACGTGCGTGCGTGCGTGCGTGTGAGAGTGCGTGCGTGCGTGTGAGCATGCGTGCGTGCATATGTGTGTGTTTAAAAATAATCATGTATATAGGTAAGTATGCATAAATATATTTAGCCGCTGCAAACGTTTGTTCGTATAGCAATAGATGCGATATTATTTACACTGAATTCGTCAATTGTTATTTTGTTACGTTGTATTCTCGATAATATATTTTATAATAAGAACTAAAAATTTAAAAATGAGACTTGTTTCCAACAAATTTAACCGACTTAAAATAAATACCGAATTAGGAGCACACTGAATAGTATAATATAGTGAAAATACAAGTACTTAGTTGAAACTTTTGCTATTGCTAGATATTTTGGAGTCGGTGCCCAGTGAAATTTAGTTTAATTTTTGTTTGACTTTAAGTGACTTTCTACGCCGAGAATTATCTCCACTTGAACTAGCTTGTTGTAGTTTTATGAACCATATAAATTTAACCATCATTAATAAGGATTGTGCTTTAATATTTACACTGGGTCACCTTGAATAATTGCAAAGATCCTGAGGCGATATTCAAATTGAATATGTTTGTGGTGACATCAAACATATACGATATATATTCCATTTTCTTTCCGCTAATTTGTTGACCTGTTTTCCAATGCTTCCATTTAAGTTTTCAGTTTATTGGAGATCGCCTATGTTATCAGAAATCAAATTGCTAGCGTATAAAATATTGTAATGACTTTAGATACTATTTCATCAAGTAGTTAATGACTGTATTAATTAGCATTGGGCTGAGTGTAGAACTTTGGTAAACTCCAATTGAAATTGGAGTTTCATATGTTTCATTTGTACCCACAGAACTTAAAACTTTGGTATAAACACGAATAACATTTTTTGTCTATTTTTGACTTTTCTAGTATTATAAGGTTCATAAGAACCTTCATAAGATCAGAACCATTTAAGGTTCTAAATATATTTAATATGTCTTTCTCACCTACAAAACCAATTTGCTTAAAATTGGGACTTACAATATACTTCAATCTATTGTTTAAAATTTACTCCTACATTTTGAGTGTGTGACATCGTGATGTAAGTTTAATAGTCCTGTAATTATTATATTCTCTAACATCTCCATTTCCTTTGTGAAATAGTATTAGGAGACTGGTTTGCCATAAGTTTAATATCATGTAACATTGAATTAGTTTAATATACACTTCATGTGGCCAATGCACTATGGTTGTCTAGGTGTTCTCAGGTTTCTATAGGTATTTCATCCGGACTTAATCATATTATTGGACTGTTATCCAATAAAAGACTAAAAACGTGCATTACAACTATCGCACCTCTGAAGCCATCGGTGGAATAGAACAAATCTCTAAGCTGGTAGCCTCTTGCAAACCGAACTACAGAAACTAACTTCCAAAAAAACATGAAGAAAATATTTTAAAATAGCAAAGTTATTTATTTGAATTAGTAATGTAGATAATTTTTTAATTATAAGATTTATAGCAATCAGCTTCAACGTGATACTAATGCCTTTCTTAAGTGTAGCATTGTGAGTAACCTGCGGCTTAATTTAAGCAAATACTCTGTCTTAAGCCACTGTCGGGTGCGTGCTCCTCAAGAGTACGAATGTACTATTGGCGTATTCCCACTTTTCATTTTATGGCCATCATTTATCGTACAGCTTTTATGGCAGGCTTTTCATTTTATGGTACAGCGAAACACTCATTCAAGAGGCTTGTATTTGTACTTCCTATAGATTTTCTCAATTCATTAATTATATGTAAATTAAGTAAATAGGACTATTAGGAGCCAGCTCTATAACTGGAGCCCACACAAAACTAAAGACAGCTTGATACGTTCAATACGTATTCAAAAAAATTTCCTTTGATATATTCGTTTGTACATGAGTAAAAAGTATTTCAGATTATTTGCATATGCTACCAATTTTCTTTTCGGTATGCCGTTTTTGGATTACGATACGTTGCAACACTATAAATTCGAGGGTGATTTTTTTCCGATTATTATGTAATAAATTTTGGTGCCGCTTTAGAAACTCGTAGTGCCGGATTGCGAAATATTTTCCCGTTATAAAAATAAAAATCTGTTGCCGAAATTCTCGCTTTTATCACCTTACCATGCTAGCGCAATTTTCATTCTTTTGCTATACTGATATATAGAACAGAATTATAACAAAATTTCTCACTTTCACATAGTATACCGTTGTTCAGTCATTTGATCACAGTGATACAAAAATGTAAATCGTTTGTGGTGAGTGAGAATAAACTCCTTGAAGCATATGCTAATAAATATACGAATGAATTGGATAAGAAAATTTATTCAGTTAATGGATCTTGAAATGTTTTTATTGTATATATAAAATAAACAAGAAAAATTGAGCTTCAAATTTGTCATCTTGAGGTCATCACGTTGTTCACTTATTTTAATGCAATATGGGTCCTTATACACGTAATATGTTAAATCTAAATTATCAAAACTGAAAACAATTTTGTCTTTAAAGGTATATTATAATAAACTTGTATGGCCATTCTTAGCACCCGATGTCTAACATAGCAGTAACATAACAATATTTGAGAACGTAAACTAGTGAAGTTTTGTGAGTTAATATACTTTAGGTAAATTTTAGGCTTCTATGTCAAAAATTACACAGTAAAATTAGTAAACTTTTTAGCAATATAAAAAAATAAATAAAATTCTAAAATAATTAGTTTTCGATTTTTTATATGTCTCTCTTTTATGTGATACCCCAAATGACACATGGAATAAAATATATTGATTACTTTATTTGCTCCTTTAGAATTCCCATATCAATATTCTTGATTGTTAACTATTGAGATATATGCAAGTTAATACTATTTATCTTTAGGCAAAATTTCAAGATTGTATATCGTATAATGACTGTGACTTACGGAGAGAAGGGCAGACGAAATAATTCAGAAAAATGTGTGCAACTGCACACATTAGCAACTGCATCGGAAGTTGATACCACAATATTGATATAATTTTGATTTTTTTTAAATCTCTACTTTTTTTCCTGAAACTTACCGAAAATAATTGTGATAATAAGATGTATATTATATATATAATTTTAATTCCTAGTTGATTTATTCACCATAAACAGTACTAATTAATAAACAAGTTCATTAGAAAACTATTACATTTCTGTGTAATGTACTTTAAACTTTCATGAATATTTTAGTTTCATGTATATTTTAAGATAACTTTTTCAATATTTGCCTTTTCCCTTTCAAGATCAATAGAGTCCGGAATAAAGTCAACCTTCCATTCCCACAAAAATCAATAATAAATTCTTTCGTCATTTAATACATGATTTGAAAAAAAATCTCACAATAGCCGCTAAAAAATTTCGAAGATAGTGTTAACAGCTACCTTCATTTTTATAACGGTATCATGTATTCGTAATTTCTTTTGAACTGTTATGGAGATTTAAGTATTAAAATGTAAAATTACAATATTAAAATTAATTTGAAAAGGATTAAGATAGTTTTACACAATAAACTATAGAAAATTGAGTTTACAATTTTAATTTTGATACATTTCTGTTATTATTAAAAAACTTTGGATGTGTAAAATAAAGGAAATTGAGTTAAAAAGCACCATTTTTATTTTTGTTTTAGGATTAGAATTTTGAAAAAAAAATGAGAGCGTTCTTTGTGAGGGTAAAACGAATAAAAATTGTATCTGAATGAGTAAGCCATCAAGATCAATACATGAGCGAATAAAAATTTGCTTTAGTAGATAAGCAGCAAAACTGACTACCCGAAGGGCGCAATTGAGAAAAATCCCATAGATCCCAACATATGACAGCGGCAATTTGCTAATGTTTTCATGTTTATCATGAATTCAATTTAAACATATTTGGAGTATCATATGATAATTTACCAAATATTTCCACACTCAAAACAGCAGTTAAATAATCCTAAAGATATATTAATAGATTTTCATCTTAATCTGGCTAATTTGATATTTATTAGCCATACTTTTTAGAACAGACTAAGATATTATTATATTTTACCGAATCCTCCCATCTTCTTCTAAACTTTTGCATTTCTGAGTTCGATATTTATTTATAAAGTATACCAAGATAAATTTACATACAAAAATGTAAAGAAATTAATATATCGCTTAAATCAAAAATGAATTACAATAATGACTAGAAGATGTAATAAATCTACTGGATAAACAAAATTAATTGTTGAACTGAAAACGTTATTTCTCATTCAGTAGCCTACACATGTCTCATTACAATTTAACACAGCGACAGGCGTCGTCTTAATTTACATGTTAATTCAAAAAGTTCTTATTTTCCTTAATGTGTATTTACCTGAAAAAATACTGCCACGTTTGAAAAAAAAAACAGATTACTTTTGAAAGAAAAAAGAAACATCCAGGAAATAATTTTGTTCTGTTTCCTTTAATTCAATTAGTATGATAATGTGCTTCGATTTCTTGTTTATTAATTATATACAAAACCTCGAAAAGTCGGAGGAAAAGTTTTTAAAAATATTTAAAATTAATAAACATACAAATCACACAAGACAAAAGAGCATTCAAATATAGATTGTTAAAATAAAAAAAAGCATTTTCTCACTCTCAGAGGAATAATACTGAAGTTTCAAAAAAGAATTAATTTTTTCCCATTTTATTTTCCAACTCTTGCGCGAAATAGTTTTATTTCTTGTATTATCATTATAAATATTATAATTTACTCTAAACATGAACACAAAATATTCGCTGTACCCTGTACCCCGAATATATATTACGGTATCCTACTTTGTCGAGCAATGATCGTCTTATACGTTAATTAATGATTGATTCCATGTGGTCATCGATAATCACTGATAACCAACGCATGTTAAATAAATATATAAATTGAAAAAATATCTACCTATATTTTCTTTAGTAAACTAATCTGAAACAATGTTTTAGCAACATCAGAATATATAAATATATATGTATATATATGTATATATATATATATATATATATATATATATATATATATATATATATATATATAAATATATATAAATATATATATATATATATATATATATATATATATATATATATTTATATATATTTATATATATATATATATATATTTATATTTATAATCGATTAATTAATGGAACTGCAGAAGCTGGTTCGATAGATGCTCAGTTGTTAGTGATTCGTTATGTATGTGATCATTATCTATTTGTACATATTATATATTTAAAAAGAATGATTTAGGAGTACTAATTGAAAGCAATGAAACAAAAAAATATTTGCTTTTGGAATTTTTGTCTGTTCGGATGTGATCACATGTTTGGCATGCGAGAATAGTAGATGAGATTTTGATTAGGTTTTACTAATGGGTTCTATATAGTTATGGTCAAAATATGCATAATCTTTCATTGTATACAATTACAAAAAAAACATATTGTATTTTTTTAATTTAAATATTTAGAAAGAAGTTACTTTATAATTATTATATATTGGGTTATATTTACGTGTATTATAAACGTATTTATGCGGCACTGCCAGGTATTGATAATTAAAAAAAATAAACAAATAGCCTTCCAGTATAAATTCACCCAGAAATTCAAAAGATGATACTGTTAATTTTTTATCAATTGTACAATTTTTACAGAATCGAATATGCATTTATCGAAGTATTTTCCTTGGGAACGTTATTAGAGTACATCCGTTTTCCTACTGTAATATGGGATATTATTAATATTGTTTTGCTGACATAATTAGAACAATTTGAAAATTAACTGATCGCAGTATTCGTTTTTAATAAATTTAATTGAGTGTTGCAGTGGAAAGGTCCATAAGCAACGCAGCACTGTTGTTTTCGTTATTCTGATAGTGATCAGGAAATATTTCTTTTTAGTAATTTACATACAACTAAAAATTCTAATACTACCAAGAAGATCCTTAAACAATAATAAAGAAATTTCTTAAACAATAATACATTTTTTAAAATTTTGAAATGATTAATTTTAAACTTACTAAATCAAATTATTTATTAATCGATTATATGCATAAACTGTATAGCGCGTAACAATTGTAGTAAGATGAGAAACACTATGCATTCCAGGTAGGATTTCTCTGATAATTGACGAAAGCAATAAAGTATAATCAAATATATTAATATTCAATTATGTAATTAATGTTATAATCAGTTATGTAATTAATATGCCTGTAATAAATGAGAGTTCCGTAGTATTTTCACATAGAGGGAAGTATGCGAATGGACGATGGAAATGGCCCACAGCAAAGTACAAATTTGAATCTTAAGAGGAATTCATTAGGTTTGAAAATAACTTGTTATTATGGTATAAGTTGCTCCTTTACAAAGAAGTACATTTTATGTAGATTCACTTATCATTGAATATTAGTGGAAACAATTTGGTTTGATGATGGCATACCGACTCCAGCGCTCTTACCGATATAAGCACGCACATCATTTCGCTTCGTTAGTGCTGGATATATAAGATAATTCCAGCTATATAGGGCCAACTAAAAACTCGGTAATGAATATAGGTTTTGATACCACTACCGCATTTTTTGTAAAAGGCAGAAAATAATTAACTTGTCTTGATTAATCCCACTAATTGAAAGGAATTTTCTAAATTTTCAGAATGTCTGTCTTACCGTCTGTCGTACTGTCTTACCTACATCGATTATAACGTTTTTATTGTTTGCTCCCAATTTACTGAGAAAAGTTTAAGGCAAAAGTTTATTTTTATACGTAGTCGAAGGTCTACGAAACGAGGTCTACCAATAAGGGAGTCGTATGATTGATTACTGAAAGTGAAACTCAGCGAAGTGGAATAATATATATGAAGGTTCACAAGACAAGAAAGTTTATTGAAAATGTACACAATGTGAGGTTACAAATATGTTTAGAATTTACAAATTATTATATATGAGGGAATAAGCTAAATTTGGGATATTAGATTATAGAATTGACCTATCTGTATTTTGACGATATTTACGAAAAAAATTATTTAGGGACACATAATACAGGTTTCGTAATTTTTTAATATGTTCAAATTAGTAATTTTTTCTAAATCTAAGAAGAATACGTTGTTAGCTGGCGAAATACCAAACCAGACACTTCATACATTGCAAATCATCTATTGGAAAATAACCATTACCATCTTCACTTATACTTAATATCTTCTAGACATAATATAGTAAGACAACATTGATACTGCAGTAAACTTCAAATTGTTTCAACCCGGGTGACCGGGGGATCTAAGGAGACATATCACAAAAGGAAACAAAAAATGGGAGATATGTATATTTATTTGTATAACCTTGTTCCAATCATCAGATGCTCTTGCTATTGTATAAATATATTACTAAGAATAACATCCATTTAATTCATTATTCACAACCATTTGAGAAAAAGTTATTAGATTTAAAGCGGATAAATTTTAAGTTTCAATATATATATATATATATATATATATATATATATATATATATATATATATATATATATATATATATATATATGACACCCATGAATTTTGATTAAAATCTGTAAAGCAGTGTCAGTGATCTGACCACAAAATGGGAAATTTTTGGAACCAAAAGGGAACTTACGCTGTGTGTGGCCAGTAGAAAGCGATAAAGAATAGATGCCGTATTGTTGACGTCATCGTTACGATTTTATTATTATTTATTTGAGTTTAAGATTCGTATTAAAAAAATATATTGCGATCCATCATATTACGTTTGCCACTTTTAAACCCATTTTGTTATCAGGTCTATCTCAAAAACGTTCTTACGATATAATTCGACTCAAACATAAATTATATCCTATATTTAAAAAAGCACTTAAGATACACAAATATAAAATATTAAACAAATTATGAGTAATGAACTCGAATTATTTTTGACACATTCAGAATGCATATATGGCATATTTTTATGTACAGCATATATGAATATTTAATTGGGGGTAAACCACATTGAAAATACGCTACGCAATACGTTTTCATAGCGAAAAGTAACATTAATATTTAAATTGTAATATGATTGAACTTAATAAATTTAATGTTTAATAAAAATATTCCATCCTTATTAACAGTTATTTCATCTTCATTAACGATATTGTTGCTTACTAATTTACATAAACCGTTTGCTTAATATTATCTTAATGAGTATATAATAACTCTGCGCATAAAAATATTTGAAAAAAATTTTAACAATATTTTATTAGTCTTAATCATATAATATAACAATATTCAAATGAATTGTTCTAAGAAATCCATTGAACGCATGTTATTGTAAAACTTTCATATATGCGTCTTTTCAATATGCGTCATTGATGCACTAGAAACGTTAACTGATGAGAAAAATATTAATTGATGATGCACTAGATGCACTAGAATAAAAACACTTTTTCAGTCACATATAGTTCTCACTTGGTCTACAGAATACAGTGGCACTAGGCACAAATCACTAATTAAACTGATGTAAATTTGCTTCGTCGCGGGTTGCAATGAGGTCAAATTCAATCATGTTTATCGATCTAAAAAACGAGTTTAGCAATGGAATTAATTTTTCCAATGTATTTAATGGTCTGCGATAGCGTGACCTATATAACAATTGAAAACTATTACATATATTTAGATATTAGGCGAAATATTAACGCTGTTAATAAGGGCATTGATATTATTAATAATCTAGAAACTGTATTTAAGTTATATTTTGAGTCACAAGTTACCTTTAATATGATTAGCACTTGTTTAAGCAACTGTCGTCTATAATATAATAAAATTCGATAAAAAAATCTAGTTACTGTAAGGGAAGGTCGGAATGAAATCCTTGCTAATTGATTATTTTACTGTCTGCAAGTTTACATCATACTTTAGTCAGCAATGAAATTGTTTTTAATGATTTATTAGTGTATTTATTTTAGGTGAATACAGTCCAGAATGGATATAATATTTTAGGATACTTGTAGTATTCTATATTTAAGCAGATGTTAGGTACTTATTTAACACTAAGCAATATCCATGACCATCGTTTCCAAAACTTAGTAACCCATTGAACAAACCCAGGTAGAAATAAGTAAGAACTAGATTCGATTATTAAGGATAACCTATTTAAATTAAAAATAATGGCTGGAGGTGTCATTGTCTCTCTTCACTACATCGACCAGGAGTATCTTCAAACGAGTCTTTGCATTAATTTTCTAGATACGGTGATTCGTTTCAGCTGACTTCACAAAGAGAAAGCTGCTCATACATTTTTAAAATTTTGTTGCATATGACTTCATATGGTAGAGCACACGACTGGTCGATTCAATATAAGATTAAAGTCAATCTATTACTAGAAAAATTACGTGAAATGTGGAATATAAGTTTAATTATTATATCTATTAGTATATATGATATATATTTACAAGATGAAGTCAAATCTTTTAAAATCATACTTGTGGCTATGTTTATAATAGAAAAAATGTAGAATAGATTAAAATTAGTGAAATTTAACATTAAATTTTACTCAAATTTCATACAAAGTATATAGTCACTTTCTCCCCAAAATAATTAAAAGACTTTTCACAAATATATAAATCTCACTTAAAAAAGCGAATAATAACTATGTTAGAAAATATATCAAAATACATAAAATAAAACCCAAGAACATAATTTCTTTTAAAAATTTGTCAAGGTAGTCAATCGAGAGCAGCTGAATATCATTGCGAGATATTCATCTGCTCTCGATTAAGGGACATTTACATTGTCAAAAAAAATGTTTTTGCTTAATGTTTAAATTTTTAATAGACAAAATATTGCACGTGACTCGATCATCAGAAAAGTAATATTTTACTAAATCATAACATAAATCACGAAACATACAATATTATTTGGTACATAAATAGTATGGTTAAAAAAACGTCGAATTTATTCGAGAAAATGATGGCAAGGTGATGTCGATTTTCAAAAAGAATTGACCATATACCCAAAACTGTTACTACTAATATTCATAAGTTTCATAATCTGTCTATCATTAAGCGTGGAACCCGCCTGATAATATAAGTCACAATCGCGATAAATTTAGCAAATTACCTCCATTTTATCATTCATAGAGACAAATACTATTTCCATATAAATATTCCATAAACTGTCGAAAATAACATCACGTACGGATCTGTGAATAAAATGCCAACATGTAATTTTCTTCAACTGCAAAAAATCTAATGTAATATAAATAAAGGTAACATATTATCATATAGATTTTTCAAAATAATTGCTCTAAGATGAAATATCGTCAGATCGATGGTAGTTTTATGAGGATCATTTCGAATGAATAACCATTCCAAATTTGCAACTTCAAACATTCCAATGTCAAATTTTAGCAAAATATTAATTTAGATTATTTGTGTAAGTGGAGATCATATAAAAACAAAATTGCAGAAAACAAATTGCTTAGAAATATGTTAATATGACTCTAGAAAATATATCAACATTTTCCCGTTAAACCTCCAATCTGTTTCTTTATGTAATAATACTGTTATTAACTAAACAAATCGGCCATATTTACCATGAATTAGTTAGAAATCGTTGGATATATGTTAACCTTATTGTCGAGAATATTCCCACTCGGTTTGCGTAAAATTTTTTTCAATTCTCATTAGCCATCTAGATCAAAGGTATAAGTCTTTTTTCGGCTCTTGGAATGCTTTAATTAGGTAGTAGTTTTTCTCATATAAAACTGGTTATATTTATTGAAGGTACGGGACTTGGAATTCGACCAAAAACTGAAAACTGATATTTATATTCTTGGATTTAATTTCTTCAAATTGTTTAAAATTATTTGATTTATTAGAAGTAGAATTATGGTTAAATAAACTTATTATAGTTAAATATAATTATTCTCAAGCTTCTGTTACATTAATAGTTATTCTGGATAGAATAAGATTTTAAATTTTAATTTGAGTTATTTGGTTTCGCTTTTTAATAACTGATGATCATCCACAAATATTCAGTATTACGAAGCATACCTAATTAGTAAATATTTGAAGATATCATACAATATTAGCACTTGTTGTCTATCTTAAAGATACTACTATACATTTTTTAATTACTTACTTCACGGAGTCAGGGCCGTAAGATTCGTTATAGTCTATACCTATCCGATTTCCGACATGTTGGTGTGTCCCGATTCTATTTTAAGTCACGTTGCTGACAAATTATAAACATTTAGAAAAAAAAACAAATTGGTTACTCTACCTCAATTTATTTTGAATATTCATAATCGACTTACAACCTCTGTATATTGCCATCTCCGTCAAAGAATGGATGGCATCTAAATGGAAAGTCACGGATCGTGAATGGTGGTTTCATCATAGATATTTTTTCACAAAAATCATTACTTAATAACATATAAATTCCCACAAAGGCAGGTTTAGTTAATAAGATGGATGTGGAATTAATTCCTGTGCATACTCCAGGAATTTTTATAGAGAAATTTTTGCATTATTCCAAGGAATATATTACGGACATTTCCAACAAAGTTCAAGTCCCAAATTTTGATGCTAATTGCAGCATGCCGTGGCAGTAATAGTCGTATTACTATAAAGTATTTCTCGATATATTTTTTTATGAATATCTCTTGAAAGTATTATATTATCATTTTATTACGGATTTGTTTCTACGTGTATAATGATAAGATGCTGTAACTAAATGAATGTAAGCAAAAAGGATAAAAATTGACATTTTATGTCATCCTTAAACAAAGGAGATTATGAAAAAAACAGGTAAAAGTTACAGTGGTGAATATTTTGTTTCATGTTTTTCCACAAATTATTCGTGAAGTAATTTAGTATAAAAATATAGCAGAAAATAAGTTTTATGAAAATTCTGTTGAAAAAACCAAGATATTTTCTTTTTTAAATTTTACACAACTAGATGAAATTATGTGATGTAGTATTATTTCTACTCTATTTAAATTCTTTACCACAATCTAAGTTTCGTTGTCTGACATCTTCAGGTGAGCAATTTGTAAAGATTAACTCTTAGAAACTTCCAACACCATTTATATATTAAGCTAAAAAATAGCGAAAGCGGGGATTGCGCGGGTTTTTCCGCTGTTTACGTTAATAGGTAATGAGTTTATGGTAGGGTGGCTGTGTAGTTTTTATTACATTTTCGCAATTGTAAATAAATAGCACTCAATGTGGTGAACTTATTTTCTAATATACTACCAAAGATTGCCTGAATATTATCTCAGACATCTTAGAAAAGAAACGGTTAAACCCCATTGAAATATCAATAATTATCAACCCGTTTAAATTACGCATGGACGCAAATAATTACGCAAAATATATAATGTTTCATAACAAATTTTTACAACAAGTCAATGGCCTCACAATGGGCTCCCCTCTCAGTCCTATGTTAGCCAAGCTATTTATGAACAATCTAGAAACCAGCCTCGTAAACAGTAAATTAGTGATCCACATAGTATTCTATTATAGATACGTAGAAGAGATCCTTACCTGCTAGAAAGAGGTACGCAGCGACAATTTGACTAGTTTATTAACTTTGCTAACGCCCTACACAACAATATAAAATTTACTTTGGAAGTAGAATCCCATAATAAACTAAACTTTTTATATATCACATTAAAACGCAAAAACAATGAACATAAATTTGGTATATTTAGAAAAGAAAAATTCGTCGACTCCATAATTAATAGTCAATCACAACATCCTTACTCCCGTAAGTAATATTCACAGGTTTCACCAATATCATTTGACATTTGTTGACAGGCGTTCGTCGTTGCTTGCATATAATCCGGATTTTTACCTCAATTTTGTTACTCCTAAAATGAAAAAGTGTTTTTTGAAACATGTAATATCAAATGCAAAAAGAAAATAAAATGAATCCTTTAAAATCACTAAACGGGATATTTTCTCAGAACTCGATTAATCTATACATTTTCCACACCTGTTTCTGATTTTTGTGCTGTAAAATATTATAGGCAAATGGGAAACTTCTGGTAATCTTGTAAAATTACTATTAATCGCTAAATTTATTATTTAGTTATAAAAAATAAAAACATTCTGCTATGCTCTCTGCTAAAATATTGAAACTCTGATGTTGTTAATAAAATCATTTATTCACAATATAAACTGGCTTGGTGAAAAATAATTGTATCGTAATAATATATATATATATATATATATATATATATATATATATATATATATATATATATATATATATATATGTAAACAAAGTATTCTTAAACATTCTTTGAAATACCACATGAAATACCAGCTGCCAATCAATTCAAACCCTGGAATCTAAGTACCGCGTATACTCGAGCGCTTGTCGATACTCACTATAAATGTATTACATTCAAGTATTCCTGAGAATGGCCACTCAAAAATTCACTTTCATTTCAAATATTATAACGTAAGGGTTTTAGTGTTTTCGAAAAATATTTTTTTTATAAAACGTTAAAGCACAGAAGGCGTCTCTCAATGTCATTGGTTTGTGGAGAAAGTATTTTGATTTTGAACATATCGTTTTCACTCATGTGAGGTGAGTAATGCAATATTAATAAGTTTTATTTTCATAATGTATTCTTCTAATTCCAGTTCAGTTGCTTTTTACAATCATGACATCAAATTTGAAATTGTTGTCTACTTTATATATATATATATATATATATATATATATATATATATATATATATATATATATATATATATATATATATATATATTTATATGATATATATATACACAAATTATAGGCACTTTTGTAGAGTTGTTGCTATGAATGGATACTATACAAATAAAGGTGTATGATTATCTTTGTCATATGTCACGATTTTTAAGGGAATCACGATTAGTTCCATGAAAGCATTTAGCGAGACGCGAAACGTATCAATTTTAGGCACTATTAATGATTTAAAATTTAGCGCATATTTTACTCAACAATATATGTAAAGTAGAGTGATTTCGTGAGGTTATTATTACTAGCCTTTTAAACTATATTATAAACTATATACAAAATATTTTTTTACCTATTAGCTATTGACATATGTGGGGATTAATATTTTTTATTATTATGACAAATACCCAGTCGATTTTTGAGATAAACGGCTATGACAGAAAGAAAGACAAAATAGAGTATTCTTTTTATTAAAATCTTCTTTAGGATTCAGTTTTTTGTTTTGAAGTACGGAATCCCAATTCTTAAAGTTTTTCTCTGCTTACTTTAGTATTTAAATTACATTTTCGACTATTTTTTATGCATATGAAATCATGATTATCGATGCCTAACAGCTTGTTGATTAATGCCAAAGTACATAATACTCTACAGTGCTTTAAGTTGATTATATACATAGCCGACCTAAAGTACTTCGGAGTATCAGTGTAGGTACTTTGATTGTAAAACATGAGTACAAATGGTGATTCAAATATTGGAAACTATATTCTGTTCGTCGCCCAATGTTTAGTCCTTCGTTTTAATTTATTTAACAGCCTCCTCAATGCTGTGCTATTTGCTCTCTGCTAATTGTATATGGTTACACTACTCGCGATATTTTTATAATTTTGATCACAAGTAATTTATGATTATTTTAATATCATATTTAAATACGAATTCACGAGATATTAAAATATACATTAACATATAATTTTCTTAAGGTGAAATAACCACCAAAGAAAGGTAAAATTTCTCTTCAAGAACCATAATTTTTTCTTAGTTTCGATTATATAACGAACTTATAATTTTACTTCTTCGCCATTAAAAAAATACGCCAAAATTAACAAAGCAGTGTCGAATTGTTTTTTGATTCATTTTATAAGCAAAATTGTATTTCGTTATAAGTCTTAAGAAATAATGAGAAGACTTTTTTTTACAAATGGGTATATTATTTAAAATATTGTCATAAACACCACTGAATTACATATATTGAAAGCCGGTATTATGAACGTTTTGCGTTTGGTTTCAGATAGAAATGACACACATACATAATAAAATTACAAGCTATCAATCCAAAAAATTAAATATTAATTTATCGATTTGAATGTGAAGATTTGCTTCTACATTTATCTATCAACGCCTTAACTTTATTTCCCAGGTAGACACGTTTAATGTTGCAAATGTACTTTTGAGCCATTATGCAAAACATTTCAGCGCTCGTATAATTAGATAACCGTTGAATTTATAATTTTATCGTTTGACTTGTTTCGACGTGAGCGAGAAAATTGCGAAGTAAGTAATTAGGTTAATTCTATACTGGTGTATTTAGTAACGAAATGAGTGAACGTCAAGCCCCAAATCCCTATCAGGTATCACGATCTACATTGAATGACAGAGTGATGGCAAATTAAAAATTATAAAGAGATGCCAATTGGACCAGTTGTGGGTGAATTTTACAATACCTTTGCACTTGAACACGAAGAAACATTGGTATAATTGTTAAGCACTTGGCAAATAGGCTAATGCCTTTAAACAGGAAAGAATTTCTGTGTCTCGCTTTTCCAATTGTCGAATGGTTAGAGATATCTCACCAGTTTAAAAATCTACAGGGATAAACTACTATTATTCTTTTATCAAAACACATTGACTTATTATTCCGGATTGCTGAATCAACGAGTTTAATGAGATCTTTAAGATTTAACAGGTCTCAGATTAAGCGATTTTTTGAAAGCCTTGAAACTTTGACGCAAAGGCTTAATTTTACATCCTATAAAAGATAAAAGTGCGAAAAGAACCGCCATGCTAACATTGTGCAGAAAAATGCTAAAATTTTAGCAGCATTTAGAAGCTTTCCAAGAAAAGTTGGAAAACTTCATTCTGCAGAGCGTGACTTTGCTTTTTGCAATGAGCGCCGGAGGTCAGTTTGTACCAACATATTTCGTATTTCTATGGCATGGCATGTTCAGATATGACCAACGTTACAGAAAGTCAATTAATATTAGAACTACCGCATCTCTTCAACTGTCAGAATCGATACGTTCGACTCCTACATAACCAATTTTTCCAAATTTTAACTCGCGACAACGATAGATAACAGCTTCAGCCTCTCAACAATTTAGATCTCAAACTGCCACCTCCGACTCCCTACCCCAAATTACAATTTCTAAACAATTCGAGTCTCAAACTATGGCTACTGACACCGAACTTCAAATTGCCTCTTCTCAGCAATCCGAATCTCCAATAAAAGCTCTCATTGACCAATCTACTTAAAATTTTAAAACCGCACGTACAGAATTCTTATCGGTTCCTGATACTTTAAAAATAAGAGCTACTGCAAGACTTGGTAAAGCTGAAAGAAGTAAAATCATAACAAGTTCTCCATGCAAAAAATGCTGGAGGAGAATTTGATTTATTGCATTTCCCTTCTATTCGTTTCCTCCAAAATATATAGGATGTAAAAGCTAAAACCATTTCAGTTTTGTTTTTCATGCTTGGCTTAAAGTATTGTTGATTAATCAATTTTATCGCAAATATTTTTCTAAGTAAGATTTTTATTATTTCCAAACGATGTTGTGTCTAATATAGATTAACAATTATATTAAATAAAATACAGTGAAGAAGAAGAAGTGTTGAAACGCATAAAAGAGAAAAGAGTTTTCTTTCAGAAATAGATGTCAACAAGAAAGGTAAAAGTTTGCTTTCAAGAAGAAATGAATGATCATAAACGTTAGTAAAAAATTGGAGTTATTGAAAACTCATAATAGCGCTATAAAATGTCAAGTTAGCCGTTATTAATTTATTTTCAAATAATTTCTTAGCTTTTCTGAAGTGTTTATAGTTTTTATTTACATTTTACGAATATTAGAAGAATACTGTTAATTTAAAATGAGGAAAAGAGCTATGATTTACGTGTCATAATATTACATCCATCGTTGGCAACGGGCTGCGGATGTCGACCCCAAAGAAAAAGGGAACAATAATAAATAAGATCACATAAAAGCTATCAAACTAAAAGCACATATTTCTTCAGTGTTAATGGATATATTACACTTCGAGTGATTTAAATGACGATACAATTGGATTTATCGCATTTTCCTTCTATTCGTTTCGTCCAAAATATACTATTAAGGAAGTAGGAGCTAATACCATTTCAGTTTTGTTTTTCGTGCTTGGCTTAAAGTATTGTTGACAAATCAGTTTTATCGCAAATATTTTTAAAGTAAGAATTTTATTATTTCCAAGCGATGTTGTGTCTAATATAGATTAATAATTATATTAAATAAAATGCATTACTATTGCTTTTAATAATTAACCATTAGGGCCTTTGAGTTAAAAAGAGATTAGCCTCGCCAGTGTACACTTACGGGTAAAGTGAAGCTTCTTTAACAGTTCGACTTAGTTTATTATTAATAATAATCATTAGTTATTTTGAACCATATCCTTTTTTCTTTTCATTCCGATTAGAACTATATTTTGATAAATTTATAAATATATTCTAAAAAATTTTCACGAGAAAAACAATCACTTATAATTTTCCCCTTATTTCCTGCGTAAAATTAAATGCACTACCGTAGGCGCCAAAATCAGTAGCAACCTACCGATTTATAGAAAAATTAGCATTTGAATAAAGTTTTTAACTCTCTCGACTGCCATGTCGTTAGTGCTCGGTCCGTTTGACCGCCAGTCGGATACATCCTGCGTTTCTTTTTTTCTCATGTTAAACAATTTTAAAGAGGTAGAAAGACTCAGAGAAAGACTCAGACTAAAGAAGTTAAATTTTAATAATCATTTTTGATCGACTAAAATCAGAAACAAAAAATCGACGAAGTTGACTTCCAAAAAACAAATTCTCTTGCTTTCCTATTAGCATAAAAATCTATTAATAACTTATTACCGAACCGTCCTACCAATTGATAATTCTTTTTATAAGTGATATTAGTTTCTATCACCATTAAAAACCCTATAGGTCAATTATGATTGAAAGAGTAAAGTTGACAGGTTTGTTTTTTGTGTTAATTTTAATACCTTTATTGACGGTTGAATTTTAAACCTTTAACGTCTCAAAAAATGGCCGGTAAACATTGGTGATACATTTTCTTGATCCAATGATAATGTGACAAATTTTCTGATTCCAAATCAAGGAGAGGGGTTCTTAGAATAGATCGGACCAATCTATATTATCAATGATCACTTATCTCTGCTAACAGGTTTAATTTAAAATAAACCGGTTAAAAATTCGATGTAAAGAATCTCTCAACCGCAAAAAGGTACTATTTATGCGGTATTGCGGTACTATTTCACACCATATGTATGCGTTTTTTTGTAACAGGCGCGCCCACTTCTGCAGTGATTTTTCGAAAACCTGTGTTTTTTGCAGACCTGAGAAAAAAGGCAAAAGTTATTAATAAAAATAAATTTATCCTCGACTTAATCTTTGTCGAGACACACACACACACACACACATATATATATATATATATATATATATATATATATATATATATATACATATATATATATATATATATATATATATATATATATATATATATATATGTATGTAAATATATAAATACTCAATAGTATAATTTCCGTAGACAAAGTTAAGTTAATTTTTATTTTGCAAATAAAAGTTAGTTTTTATTATGAGTTATTTTCGATTTTTCATCGTTGGGAAAAAATATGTAACCTAGTATCTTTCTTTTATTGTTTTTTAAACTATGATATAAATAACCCGTTTTATTTATTTTCCTTTATATACTTTAATATATACAACTGATCCCAGTGACGGACTTATTGTTACGAAGCCAATCTCTTACACTCAACCAGACCATCAGTCCAGTCTTGCTCCACAAGCGGCTGGAATTTAAACTCGGGTCCCCGCGATGCTCCGAGCTGTCAAAGACCATATGCCTTGTGATCGATCCAACACATAACGGCGGCAACGTCTTTTTAAAGTTTTCATTACATTTTTTTTATACATGTCTCAGAATATTTTGTAAGCATTTCAAGAAATTTTTATACGTCGTCACCCAAATGTCTGTTTGTCTACTTAAACATAAACTTATTGTTAATAATTATTAGTTTCGTGGCTCCAAAACAAAACTTAATATTTTTAATTATTTTCTTCAGTTTGCATAAACTTTTACAAATTCCGATCCATCTACATAGTTTTTAATTAATACGCCGCAAAATCAAATTATAATATAAGAATAAATAGGGTATTGCTTTAAATCCAAGAAATGGAGATGAATTTTACTTTTTTTTAATTTTAAGTCACATTGTTTTTAACTTATTACTAAAAATATGCTAACAAAATAGATAGACGAGTGTGGGCAGATACTGTTGTTAACCTTCGTGGGCAAAACGATTTTTTTGGATAGTTTTTAATTTCTTGTAGAATATATAAACCGTTAACTTATTTCTAATATTTTAATTGTGACTTTTTCAACATAATCTAGCATATTCATATCAGTTACACAAGAAGGAATTTTTTATTTGTAATCCATAAAAAACGAGACAATATAGAATTTTATAAATTTATCGGCGACTGCTAAAACGAATAAATATTTTAATCGTCCTAAATTATTTTAAGGCGGCTGACAATACGAACTTTCTTTAAAATTTTAAAGTTAATTTGAAGAAAATTCTACGATTTGTTCATAATTCTACAATTGAAATATTATTGAGTTTTTGAGTCTTCGTAAAATTAATTTAAAAAAGGTTTTAAAATTTAAATCATATCCGTGCAGTTTAATTTCATCATGTCAGCCAATATTTAATAAAATATGCAGACTAAAATTATATTAACAGACATGCAAGCAATTCCAGTCTTTGTGAAAAAACTCTAAGATTTTCTGAAATGAAGCATACATTTTATCGTAAATCTGCAACTAAAAACATTAATCCTGTCGTTTATTGTACAACGGATGTTGTTTGGTATATAAATCAAGAACAATGTCATTTGACATATTTCATCCAGGCTCGAAATAGTACATCGTATACACACTTGCTTTGCTCGAAAAATATAAACTTTAAAAGAGCTATCAGAATATGCCTTCGGTGTAGAAAATATCTAGTACAAGTTAAATTCAGAATATGTATACATATATATATATATATATATATATATATATATATATTTTTTTTTTTTTTGAGAAGAATTAAATTTTTGAGAATATTATTTTTGGTACTGAATAAAATTTTATTTGTCTAACTTTTTCGTGCGAAGATTACCTTACCAAAAATATCCACAACCAAATATCTACAAGTAAACAGGAAACTTTTTAAGACAGAAATGAATTTACTGCGTAATATAATGCACAATTTTAATAAAAGGCTCAATCAAGAAGTACGACCTCAATTAAAAAGACTTTCCTCCTATATCTTTATACACACATGGGACAGTATGGTTCTTCCACTTTCTATTTTCTACCGATTTCCTCTTGACTATGCTAAATTTCCATTCCGTGCAACTCAGAAGTGACACGTATGAAATTGATCTTGCAGTAACTATGATGAATAATTTTATGTCCTGCAATATTGAGTAAACTTTCATTCTTCGTACCTTACAATTTCCTACGCTCACGTAGTCATCATTTTTGCTATACCGCCATCTAGAACCGAACTATATCGGAACTCTTCAGTTTTCTGCGGTATTCAACTGCTCAACCACATGATTGCGGTCAAACCAGAGCGTGATTTGCTTACGATGTGTTAAAGTAAATTTGTCGAAATGTGTTCTTTTTTTAAATAATCGGGTAGATATTGATCTAACAAAATGAAACAACATTTTTTGTCACATTATGAATCAAAGAAATGTATCGGTGTCTTCGCATTTGTAGGTTATAAATTGAATATTGCGCAAACTGTAGAATGAATTAATGTGTTATTTAAAAAAAATCTTTTTGAACCCTTATTAGATTTATATTCTTTAGACACAGGTAAAATATGTTTCCCCATTCCCCGTTCCTAGATTGGCATCTAAACCAAATGCGATAATGGGGCCACTGGAAAGAAATATTTTTGCAGCAATAAATAGACCGTATTTATATAATTTAATGTATAGAAAATTTTTGAAATAATTAAAAATATTACCTACACGCCACAGTCACTGTACTCTATCTCACACCGCACCTCCTTGAATGATCGTCCGCCCCGTATAATTAAATATTTTTCTGAAATCTGTTTCTGAAATGCTTTGTTTAAACTAACGATTATAAGGTTTCATAAATATTCGTTAATTTATATTAACCAATTTTGAAGAAAGACTGGTCAACGGATAAATGATTTCCGAGATGGTTACGTAAGCACAAGTATACATAATATAAATCTGTTATATGTTACCATAACATAAATCTCATACATATGATAATATGGTTAAAGGGCAACAATTTTGGTGTTAGTATGACTTAAGGAATGGTAGATAAGGAATATTCAAACATAGGAGACCAAATACGCAATCACCAAAATATTCTGCTAATCAAAAAATACCACCAAACCTGGCTACTCGGATTATTGCTATCCTGGATTATCCTCTAATATTTCTTATTTCTCCTATTTTCGAGTATAGGTGGCATGCAACAATTATCTAAAATTAGCTTAATATTTTTTATTACCGTTTTTTTATTGTAGGATAAATTACGAACGATTATTTTATATTAAATATATTTTTCGCTTCAAAATTTTTAGTAAAATTGACACTTTGGTATTTTCTTGAGTTTTAGTTAAGTTACGTAAATCAAAAATAAATATGAGTTAGTACCGTAAAATGGGGCGACTTTGATTAGGTTTTAGATTAAACTGTTCTCTATTTTTTTAAATTTTGAACTAGTCAATAAGAAAAATATACTGAATTTCGTTTTTTTCTGTAGATTATGTAAACATTAAAAAAATAACTTAAATTTATAATTTGGAAAAAAAAATACAATCTATCTTATCAAGTTTAAACTACTGTTTGATAGTAACCCCATAAAGGAATAGATTAATGAAAATAAAAATATTTTTCCAGCAAATACATGTATTATGAATAATTAATATTTTATAAATTTGGGGTGATACGCAGGGGGAATTCGACAGGTGAGCAGAATATACAAAGAAAATACATTATTTTAATATAAATTGCTTAATTGTAAATGTAATAAGAAGAAAATGAAATAATTTACAAAATTGTAATTTTTATACACTTAGATATCGAGGTTTTTTACCAAGATCTACGGAAAAATTAGATTGACTTAGAATAGTATTCCTTTTACCTGAACCTTCAATTGATTAAAATATTCTGTGAATGTTTTACGGATTACTTGGGTTCTGGCTTGTTTTATATTAGCGGCCCTTTGAATGAATCCATTGTTGCGCCTTTTTAATATATTCAAGGCCCAATCAGCTCCAAGCAAATTATCTAAGTTTATTATTTTACCCTGTTTGTCCAAGTAGGCCTGCATTGTCATTTTTAAATCTAAAAAAAATTACGAGAAACCCCATTCTGCGCATATAGCTGCAGCTCTCAATAATGCATTTTCTTCTATGTGTGTGAATAATGTTTGACCACCAGATAAATTGTACAGTATCTCGGAAGGTATTCTGCGATGTAATTCTGAGATGCTCTGTTTTAAAGATGTCAATTTTACTATATGTAATATTTTGTATTGCTTCTTCTAGCGTTTCTTCGGTGTAATTTCTATAATTCCGCATCTGTGCAATTATTTTGTAGACTCGAATTATCGTACTTCTTATAAAAAAGAGGCGACTTTGATAAGTGATATAAAAACTACAATCACTGATGATGAATGGATAACAGAGCGACTTTGATTTTAATTAAAGGAACCCCAACAAATATTGGATGTAGGCACCCAGGTAACATAAACAAAAATAACCTGAAAAATTTTGTCAAAAAAAATTAACACAAAATTCGTAATATATTTCCAATGAACCACAGAAATAATATAATCTAAACTTAAAGAGATAAATTTAATAGGTTTTTATACAACATAGAAGTAACATAAGTACGGTTTTACTTACTTTCGTTAGTAGTAATATTTATTAATTTTTTGCTAATTCTTGAGAAGCATCGGCACTTAGGCAATGAATGGAAAGATGACCGAACTATCAGTATAGTGACCAAAAAGAAAAATTAGACGCATTCCATTACCACCTGAAATATCTCATGAAAAGTTAAATTTTCAAATTATCATCAAAATCGTCCCATCGTTCCAAAATCACCCCATTTGTTGGTACTACGTTTTAAATATCTGTTTAATTAATGTTATGTTATATATTGAAATAACAATTTTTATGAATAGAAAAATGTATAAATTGTAGCTTACACCCGTAAGGTGGTACGGCAGAAAAAACAGTGAGTTCACACTCGTTCATATGCTTTTAATAAATGTTTAAAATGTGCATAATTGTTTGTATTGTAAACTCATTAAAGCTTACGTGATATTGGCATATATTATAGAAACCAAATATCTCAATAGTTTGGTACAAGTGAAGTGCTTATAAAAAGACAAAAAAATATGGAATTAGTTAATTTTTGAATGATGTCTGTAGAGATATTAGAAATCATATAATCAAATATAAAGTTTAAAATATTAGAAATAAATAAAGGCACATAAATTTTAAAAAAAATTTAAAATAACAGATATCAAGATTTCAAAAAGAATGTGTTTCAACTTTCAGTTTAGTTCACATTTTGAAACTAAAATTTTCCCATTTGCTTACTCTCAATAAAGAAATTTGATACTTTTATTCGAAACATAATTCATATAAATGTTCATGTTGGGAATAAAATTATACAATCGCTAGTGGGTGACATTCCTAGATAGAGATTCAACTAAACTTACTCTTAAAATAAATCTCAGGCTATATTTTTCAACATGGCGGAAGTTGACAAAGTAGCTTTGTAGTTAAAACTTTTTACTAACTCGTAGTTACCAGTGTTTGAAATTGAAAAAAATTCTGAGTTGTTATTTGAATTACGACTTTTTTCATAGGGAAATTCTTTACTAAAAAGCAAAATAAGACAAATTACTGGTTTAATCAAAGTTAGGCAATTAATATATTATAAGATCATTTGGTTTTTACATATTTGGACCTTTTAAACCCGGATATATACTCCATCATTTGAAAAGGAATATATATATTTATAAGCACATACGCAAATAGGTATACACGTGTATTTCCCTTAATAAATTTTTTTCTGGGGTAGAAACACCGAAAGTGCATAGAACTAGGTTAGGCTTTAGGCAATTTGTGAAAATTTTGTTGAAATTGAATTTTATATTGGTTCAATAAAAAACATAGATAATATCACTTCGTTTGGGGCATTTTATAAAAAAAAACCATCCCGTGTCACTCTTATGAACTGGTTTAATGAATTCAAATTTGGTAGTACTAATCTTAGTTATGATCTTGTCAGGAATATCCCCAACACCAACAATTGAACGTAGCATCAATACAGTATGGCTCATGATAAAGACTAATAAGAAAATAACATAAATAGGTTTCGACCAGTTGTTTCGGAAAAAGTTCAAGAGCGATGTAATTGCTAAATGAAGTCTTTCTTTGATTTTCATCCTCAAGCTTCTAATTCAACGTCGATTCATTTGATTCATGCCGAACTTGTGATACAAGTAGTAAAATACTGAAGGTATAAAATACCTTGTGCCTAATGAAAAATACCTCAACGTACCACAATATCGATAGCATACTTTTGTCATTATTACCAAGAAAGAGCAAGTACTTTATAATTTATATATTTTTGTTACTTAGTAAATATTAAGTTAAGAATGCGGAAATATGGCGCCAAAATTTTTAATAGCAAATAACGAATCTCGAATATTAAATATGCGAAAAGCGAGTGAAAATTAAACAATTTCTTTTGAATCGTATCAAGATAAATATGTATAAAATTCAAATTTATGCAGGTTTATGATATCAGCAAAAGTAAGTACTCATACATACTAAGACGGCACTAGGCTTTTTAAAGATCCTTATAAGAAATGATGGAAGACATAAGGTAGCATTCTCTTCTTTTAATTTGGAAAATTTTGTTGCTACGGAGTCACGCATTTGTTACATTCCATTGCGGGTACTATCCTCTGTCCGTAACTCTTTTTAACTTCTCAAACTAATAAAGAAACTCAACTAAAAATAGAGTAGTTCAGCAACTTTTTGAACGCGTATTTGTTTATTGATATTAAATATTAAACAATAAGGCGAAGGCAACCCACAGTCCATGTTCCTACATTACAAATGTTGTATAATATATATATTCATATATGTACATACGGAGTATTATCTATTAAGCTACATTCATATGTGGTATGCTATATATCAACTAAGCAAGGGGGGCATGTATTTTTATAGGATTTTTTCTATTCATCACTGGAACAAAATAAGTGTATGATAGCATAAAAGCATGACGTGTCAGCAGTAATTTGCAAAGTTCAGATTAACTCGCTAATAGAATGAGAGGCTAGCCTATAAAAACAGCACTACAATCGACAACAAAGATTTACGGCCAAAACTTTGCCGAGAAAAAGTTTGAAACAAATGTCACATAATCGCGGGGAGACGCGTTTTTTCTTTATTATCTTTAAGTCATTTTAATTAAAAGTTCGCTTACGTTGTAACACTTTCGGTGGTTCTGTCCGAGTTTCTTAGACATTTTCGGCAGTTTTCGTTTGGTTTTAAATGATTGTCACTTCATTCAAGTTCTCTGCGAATATGCAATATAATGAATATTGTTTGTATTATATTAACAAATCGTTTTAAAAATTTCTTCATATAAGAATTTTATAGGATATATATAAATATATATATATATATATACATGTATATACATACATATATATATATATATATATATATATATATATATATATGTATATTATTCAACAGGTACATAAATCTTAGCATCTGAACTCGTCCACATTTTTTTCATTTGTTTTCCCTTTTAAAGAAAACTTATTGCTTATTTCGAAAATTATTAAATTATTATTAATAACATTTTATGACAAACGTTTTTATTTCCTTACATATAAAATATTACACTATTTTTAATCTAAGTTTACGTGCAAGTAGATTGCGCGTTTTAAAATTTAGTATTCCGATAAATGGCTTCATAAATTATGTATAATTTTTCATTTAAATTATTTAACGAACAATATAGTTTAAAAAGATATTTATAATTTAGAAACGTAAAAAAATTGTTAAAAAATTTAATATCACATTTTATTTAATCAATATTTGGCGAAAAATATAAGAAAAATAACATTCATTTATTTATCTCCTTTAATGAGTCTAATTGATACATATAGCTGACTTATTGCTACGAGAGCAATCTCTTACAGCCAACCATAACACCCGTTCAGCTCAGCTCGACGAACGGCCAGGAATCGAACACGGGTCTCCGCGGTGCGCCGCATCATCACAGGCCCTATGTCTTGTGATCAACCCAACATACCACGGCGATGATATTAATTTGGTTTAATAAAATTTCATTAACTATTTATCCATCTTCCTGCATAGGTGTCACATAACTTCCTTTTAGACCGAACAAACAAGTTATAAGAATCTAATAATAAAGTTTTATTTAAAATAAAATTCATGTATTATGCGTTTATTCATGTATTATTCCTAATTGTGTATTATACATATATTCATGTATTATTCATAATTCATGTATATAAGAAGCGTATCGAACAGACTTTTCCATGAAAAACTTTCGATTGGATATCTTACGGAAGCTGCAATTTAAGTAACATTTGTACATAAACAATTTTATTAACTGAACATATAAACAAATTTCTGTTGATACTTCTTGCTCAAAATATATAAACATCTCTTCAATTTGTCTTCATTTAAACCTCACGATATTCTTTTCTTATTTTAGTCGTAAAATTTACAGAACAGATTTCTACGGAAAGCTGCGTCCGCCGTAATCTTTTCAATTCCAGTCCCTGTAGTCTGCAACAGGGTATGGACTAGTGGATCAACTAGACAGCAGTCGGCGATAAAGATTTACGCGCAAACTTTTACAACGAAGTTTGGAACAAATGTCACATAAGGAGTTACTTTCCTTTTTCTATTATCTTAATGTCATCTTCCCCAAAAGTTATTTCATCTTGTTATATTTTCCGAGGCTTAGTGCGAGCTCTCAAATCATTTTGAGCGGTTTATACTTTGTTCAAATTATTGTCACTTAATATAACTTCATGATATTTTCTCTTCTTTATAGTAAAAGCGTGCATTTCTTTTATCGTTAGAGTGATTTGAGTAAATGCTGCAACCATAGGCCTTTCTTAATGATATTAGTAATAAATTTGATTGAATTATGATATATGTGTATATATGAACTAATTGACTTTTTGTTCAATATGTGAAAAATTTGCGCTATGAAAATAATTTTTTTTTATAATGTAACAATTTGTCCATGTTTATCTTGGCACCATAATAAAATATTATTTTAAATTTCTGTAACCTTCAAAGGAATTTATGCAAGTTTGTCTATCTGCTTATGATTTATGCCCTATATATCAATAGATTTTAAGTAACGTTAACTGACAAATTGAGAAATTTTTTTTTGTAACTTTAGTTAAAATTTGAAATTAGTAATTTAGTCAAATTAGTAAAGTAATTTAAACAATTCTTATTAATATGTCCCTTTAACTGTTGCCTGACAAATTTTTCTCACCGCAAGTTTTTGGCGCGTTTATTATTTTGGTATTTCTATTAAACTATTTACAAACATTTATATAATTTTTCACTTCCAAAATACAAATATTATACAGTATATTTTTAGCCGGCATAAATCCGGAAATCTAGCTCTATCTATACATCGTATCAATCTCGCCTCGTATCGTATCAAGCCTCTGATACGGGTAGAAATTTTAAGAAAAATACTGTTAATAATAGGTTGAAAATAGCAGATATAAATATTTTAAAAGTAGAAGTTGACCATAAAGGGTTCTTTTTTTATAAAACTTCTTATGGTAACAATGTATTCAAATATGTGAAAGCTATTAACAGAACATCAAAATCTTTGAACGAAACTTACAGACTACAATCTGTTTATAACAAAAGAAATGGAATCTCAGAAAAGGAAAAGACAAGGCTAGTAGATTTAGTGGACAAAAATATTATTTCAAACTATTATCGTCAATTTTACGAATGGTTATAAGAAATAAATAACTTATGTACTTCCATTTTCTTTTAGGAGGTTATTTTCTTGTTTTTGACGTTTTTTCATTATTTTGAAGAATTCATTTTCATTTTGATTTCTCTTACTTTGAAGAATTCATTTATATCTTGATTTCATTTATTTAAAAAAAACAGAGTTCCTAAGATCTAGATATAATTTTTATTTGTTGTAAATACTGTCAACGGCAAACCATGTAAGACAGTTACACTTCAAAATCCGCTCCTGTTATTAGAATAACCTAAGGTCGGTACAAAGTCCAAACTGTCCAGTTTGATGTGCTGTTGACTGTACAAAAGTTTTAAATGCTGTTGTGTGTTTCTAATTTGTATTCTATAAGAGGCTTTAAAGTTTAACACATGACATAAGTTTTGCGAATAAAGACTGATGTCTGAAACCCCATTTAAATACCTTTTTTTATATAATTTCAATATTTCTAAAATACTTAATGGTGTTTTAATGCTACCATACATTTTACTTTAATCAGTAAAATGAAACTCTTAATAACTCAATGGAATGTACTAAAACATTTATTAGGAAATTTAAAAACGCCCTTCTGTAAAATCAATAATTTTTGGTTCCGTCATTATTCTCGAAAACCTACGATAAAATGAGAAACTGTTGTAAATGAAAATAAAAAAATTCGACCATTTTATCAATGCTAATACTTAGAAGATATAAATCCCTATAAGTATGCAAACTCATTAATAAAGGTAAAGTTTTTGAATGATAATGACGATAAATGAGACCTTACAAAAGTTTAAAAATTGAAAGCTATGTAACTTAAAGTATCGAACAGAGTAATCATAAAAATTTTTGCAAAAAATATCTCATAAAATATATTGAAATTTAAAAATAATTAAAATTGATAAAGTGATTTTTCAAAATTATAGAATGAACCACAGAAAAATAAAAAAAGCTTTCATTCCATTTTAACATATTAGATGTCCGCAAGACCTATCTTTTCCAGAGCTGGGAGAAGTGTGTAATCAAATATCAATGTCATCCCCCGCGTTATTAAATCTGACAAAACTTTGGACTGAAATTGCAAAGTCGGGAAATCTTTACTAGTTGCAATGAGAACAACTAACACGAGCAATATGTCTCTCGCTTGTGTAATTTAATTAACTAAAATACAGTTTCAGCCTTAACCTTGTATTTGAATATACTTCCTATTTTCTTCTTGCAATTTTTTAATCTGATTTGTTATCAACATTTATATCGTGCTTCTATACGGTATATTAAAAAAAATTGTAAAATTATTTGCGATTCAGGTTCATTTGATCTCTTATAATTTATTGTTATAATTTGATTTTGAAATTTCAAATAGTCTACGGAAAAGAAATCTATTTAAATGAACATGATTACACATTTTTCCGACCTATAATATTATAGAGTTTCGGTTAATTTATATACTACTTCTGCTTGTACTAAACTTTACAGTGATTACTTACTAACATCATTTCATCAAGATTAAAAAAAAATGAAAAATAAATTTCTTCATGATTTAAAAAAAATAAATGAACTTCAAATTTGCTACTTCGTATCATTTTAAATATTCTAAATACTTTTAGTGTTACCTCTCGTAAAGTAAAAACGGAGTTAAGCCATAAGTTTATAGTTATCTTGTAAAACATACAAGCAAATATAAAATATAGAAGAAAATATTTACTTATCTTATACTTCAAATAATATATGAATTTTGTCAGAAAAATTTTGTCAACCTTATATTTCTCACCAAATATTAGCACATTGAAGAAAAATAGCTTCGATTTTCACAGTGCAAAATTTTGTGTTTCATACAGCATAAGCGATATTGGGATGTCAAATAAAGGAGATAAAGGGAAAAAATATGAATACGAAGGAAAAACTTGAGAAATACGTAAATAAACTTGTCACTAAACGATACGCTTGCAGTCGTCTGTTACTTACGAGATCTTTTGTGTCTGCAGTTTAATCTCTGCTGGGTGACCGCACGCGGGGCGGGCGCCACGCTTATCCATTTTTCTATTTCACTGCATTACGAGAAATCCCTCGATATACTGAGGATTGTGCGAGACGGATTTAATATATGTACGGGAAAATATGGACTGATTTATTTATTTCATTACTTTGAGATACAGAAATGTAAAATAATAAATATTAAAGTATCTAGTAACAGCTCTTAAAAACGGATCTGCGGTCAATTTTCTTTTAACACCTTTGACAAGTATACTCTTCAAGTGACTTTTGAAATGTTCTTAAATGTTGTTTTCGTAGATATAGGCTAAAAACTAATAATATCTCTTCAAAATTAGTATCTTTTTATATTATATAAAGACTTTACGATTTCGTTCCACTGTCTAAAGATTTACGTAATCAAGTTACGTTCTTCATTTACCAGCCCGAATTGAATTAGGAAAAAGCTTGCATATTAATGTGATATATATATATATATATATATATATATATATATATTACCATATTAATGTTGTTAGTACTTCCGTTTTCTTAGTTTAAATTAATTTGTTTCAATTAGTATTATTTATTATTATCCGGCGCACGCTAGTAGGGCGACTATAATTTGGAGTTTTGTTTTTTAAAACTTTTAATCTTTATTTTCTTTAAATTTTTGTCCTGCTAGTTTCCATTATTCGGAAAATTCAATAAATCTGTAGTTCATTGATTCTTACGACTCCTTTTTATTAATTTGGAATTCGGACCAGTTTGAAGGGAACTGTTAAGCGATTGCAATATTTTTGATGCTTGTGAAGATGATGGACATTTTTCATGGAACTAATGTGTTTCTAAAGAAGTGACATTTGGCCCGTTGGCTAAAGTAACAGTAGTAATGGGGTCAATATGCTCTGACTTGCTTTGTAAATTCTGATATACGTATTCTTCAGAAAACGTCTTTATTGACTTGATAAATGCCATTATTTCTGGAAGTTTCATTAAGCTGCGCGCTCGTATGCTTTACCTAAAAATATAGAAATATGATATTGCATAACAGCTCAACCTGGGTTTTCTCGTAGCCATTTTTTGAAGATGTGGATAGATTAGTTTGTGCCCTTGAATTTTTTTGCCTAAAAAAGTCATGGTAATGAGAAAGAGTTTATGGATTAATTTCCTGTACATATATAATTTAAAAAGAATTTTTAATGTGTTTAAATAAATATTATATTTATGTTAATTAAATACATAATATTATTATTATGGGTTAAATTATACTGTTTTTTTGGAGCTTTCACTCTGAACAACTCAACGTGTAATTACTCATGAGAAAAGCGATCTGATGCTAAATCTATTCCAACAAATTTATAAGTTTTTCTCTGGGATTTATTGATTGTGAAAGCAAATGATACTTCGACAGGCATCTGTAACCCTAAAAATTATTGACAAAAGTGGAATGTTCTCTGACAACGTCCATTGTCTCGCCAATACTCCCAACAGTTGCAATAACAATCGTTATCACGAATGATGAACAGCGGCGCACGTTCCGCTTATTGTAAACAGAGCGAGTGTGCATGAGAACCGGAAAAGAAAATAGGCGGGGAGACATGATCTAAGGGTTATTTTTGGTTTAACCCAGAGGGCTATTGTCTGCATAAAATGAAGGAAAAATTGCACAAGATAGCCACTATAATAACTATCTTTTGCTTATGAAACACTTTTTAATGTCAATTTAGTATCTTTTGAAATAATCTGGAATTAAGAAATAAATAAAACCTCGCTTCTTTATTATATCAGTAATGAAATAAATCTGGTACCACATCATAGTTATTATGTAATGTTTATTTATTTAATTAAGAATTTAAAATTATAAGTTGGAATTAAATTAAAGATTGTCTTTTTGGGGCATGATTTCCTTGGTGTTTATGGAGGTTTGATAATAACTTGTAATGACTTATTTTGGTAACTTGTAACGACTTATTTGGTCTCCGCTTAAGTTTTTATATTTGGTTTATAGTTTATAAGTATATTGAAGCGAGGTACTTGGCTTTTTGGGTGCATCCATGGTATTAGACTATTCAAGTGTGGCAGTAGTGCGATTTTAAGCAAACAATGCCAGCATTTAATGTTTCCGTTGCCCTATGGATGATGTGAATAACACCGGGTTCCCGGTTTTTAAATACATAAGCAGTTAGTGAGGCTGGTCAAAATGTAGCTATAAACCTAATTTCATTGATCCTTGGTTATATAGGAGTGCACTAATCTTGATATCCAGTTGTCGTAGAGTACATTTATTACCAATTTTGAGGTAATACTGTCCATAATTACCGCCTCAGGTTATATAGATCGATCGAAAACCGTGACCAGATATCGAAACTGCGCGTAATAGTAACCGACGCCATTGACATGAATGTTTTGAAGTAAGTCGGTTGACGGGAAAATTCAAAATGACAATTGAAGTGTGGCGATGTGTTTTCTTTTCTTTCACTTTATACATGCCTTGGTCTATTTTACTAATCCGTGTTAGTCAAAGTAACTATACCGCCATCTAGCGCTTTCTTAAAATGCTAGGTTGGCTTAAGTCGTGCACAAATTTGAAGGTGGCGCGTCGATATTTCTCTTTATTTGAGTGATAAGTTGCTTTGTTGGATTAGTAACTTTATCGCTTAATTCGTTACCTGTGCGACACTTATTTTAGCAAAGTCAAGCGTTAATTTTTTAATCCGGCCGAAAGCATCAGCAAAGTTGTTGCTTTGTCCACTGAAATGGCTTATATTAGTATTGAGTTCCGATATGAAAAGCAGCTGTCTCGTTTTCCATAGCGTTTCGGTGAGCGATAGTGGTTTGTAATGGATGTAGGTAAACAGTTTGTTGTCGGTGAAAACAATAACTTTGCGCCCTTATCATTCTTTTATGCTGGTTTGTACAACGTCTAGTTTACCAGTTGCACGATGACAGTTAAGTCGCTGGTTACTGTCTCAAAATTGCTGGTGTTCCAGCTATACAAGCGTGGCTGGTTTTCCAGAATGACGTCAATGAAATGGCAGTGACGTGCCGTGCTGTTGCCAGTGCCATAGTGTATATTGGTCGTGGAGCAGAGATTGTCCTCCAGATAGTGTTTTTAATGCAGGTGTGCCGTCAAGCAGAGAAGGATCCTCCGGATGGTTTTCTAATTGAGGAGTCATCATAGAGGGAGTACAAAAATGTATAAACGATGTGCAGAACAGAACACACCGTGAAACCCCCCCGGGAAATACCTCGTGTCGCAAGTTTACAAAGAGACCTACGCAAAGTTTGCTCCTTCCTTTTCCCAGTCGACCTTCATAGGACGTGGAGCAGCTGCGCGGGTCGTACTAGAGGATGGATTATATGCATAGTGTGGTGGTATAGTTTACTGCATGCTGACTACGTCCTTAAATTATTTGATTGTATTAAGAGAAATTATTTTGTGTTTTATTACCAATATGAAATTGTCTCGATTTCTGTTATTTGCTTGTTGCCTTAGCTGCACTATCTTTGTAATTGTTATTTGTATTACTTAATTTAAATTGAAAATTCTCCAAAATTATTTTTGAGTGTTTAAAAGGTATATTAACTTCTTTTTTCCGGTCTTTTTTAATGTATATTTATACTTACTTTAATTGTGAATTTTATTTAATTGTATTTGGATGACGCTCAATTCAATAATCCCATAAATTTTCTCTCTTAGCTTTTACAAGGGCTTTATTTGTATTTACGAAGTCGCAGCCGTATTCCATTAACGTGATTTGTTTCCCGCCTTTCCTTCATTGTTTAGAGATGTGATGGTAAAAATTAAATGTATGCAATAACATATGAAAATTAACATATTGAAAATAATTATTAGAAAGTGTGATACGAAAAAGAATATAGAATAGTTTGATATATACAAAACATTTCCCGTAACACGCATGTATAATGGAAAGCTCACAAAACAGTACATGTAAAAACCACCATTATTTACTCATATGGTCACCACCATAATTATTTACTCATATGATAAGTACCATAATATTGTAGTTTCAAAAAATGTTCAGGAATACGTTTCTAACATAGATTAATTTAAAAACAAAAATTGTTTTTAAAAATTACAAAGTGTTTTAGTTACCATATTCATTTTGGTCCTCTATATTGTCGATTCATTTGTTCTACAAATTGATACTATTAATCTGAAAACTAAAAATTAGATGGTGCAATGGCTGAAGAATAAGATTGATGTACTCACGAAATAAAGTCAAAGTTCTGTAATAGCGCGTATATTATACTTAAATAATTTAGTATTAAAAAAGTCAGTCCCTTTTTATAACTTACTTTGTTAGCTGGTCTATCTTATTGCTGAGTATATCTCTGCATTCACCGGAAATCTTTGCGGAAAAAGCTCGTTGATTTCTGTTATGTTTAGATACTGTGACTCCTGTTTATTCCACACTAACCCATTTTTGCCAACCACGTGTGTAGTTAAAGTATGCAACCCACATCTCATCACTAGTTACTAATTACTTCAGTCAATTGAAGTTGCCTATTAATGTCAATAGATGGAAATAATAAAATAAAAGAGTAGGTACTTGATGTCCGTTTATATACTATGATGCATTACATTTGAAGATGACTTGGTGCTAATTATTACAATCCGAATATAATTCAATTTATTTATATTTTAAAACAAAATATTTTAGGCTTTCGAAAATTGTTTTTAAAAAGTAACTGTAATAAAAAGTCCCTAATAAAAGCGCTACTTATGACTTCATCAAATATTTTTTTTTTAAATATTTTCATTATTTTCATTCATATTTGAGTCCAACCATATAACTTCTGCGATTATTATAAGCACTTGGAATGGGCAAGATGCGTGCGCGTTAAAATTTCACTCATGTTAGAAAGCTATAAAACGTGTTGGTTTCAGTTGAAACATTACATTGAATGTTTGATTAAATCCATAAATTATACTGCACTACATTTTCTGTCGTTTCTGCTATTAAAATGTAAATCGTTCAAACCTGTCTTCACTAAATCTTGGTTCACTACGTATACTAAGATAATATAATAACTACACATGAGAACTCAATTTTTAGAATAAAATTCTGATCAACATTGAAAGCTTTCACAACTTTTGTATATTAAAAAGAAATTGGACGATTTGTAATTATATATTCGAAAGCGGTCAGCGATATTACATGTCGTGCAGAAGATAGTACTTTTGGTGATTCCCTAAGCAACTGCTCGATTTTTCGGAACATTAGTTTACTTAATCATAATTTGTAACAGGGTCAACAGCAAGGCTGTTTAGTGTATTAGTCGATGAACAAATCAACTTTTGTATTTATATTGTAAGTAGCGATTGGCTTACAAGAGATTACATAAGATGATTTTTAGACAACAGCACTTTCGTCCCATGTCATAATACGTATAAGTCTCGTTTATTTTATACCAGTGTAGTGAACATAGACACAAGATATATTCCGTAATGTAAGTATTAAATTAAACGAATTTTGCACAACCTAACTAATGCAAACTACGAGTAGCTTGCAAAATATTTATCACGTACCAAGCAAGCGACACGCTCCATTAATTCATATGTTTGGGCGATTTGTTCGCTGATATCGCTCTATTTTCGGTCAGGTTGCTGCTAATGTAAGGTCAGAAAAGGGTAAAATTTTAATAGGTTACGCAAATTATTACGGTATTATCGACAATTAGCAACTGCAAATAATGGGAACATTTAATTTGCAAGTTGATTTAAATTTCTGAATTAAGATGAGTCGAACATTTCAATTTAAATAATTACCTAAGAATTTCACTCTTAATGACTTTAATTAAGTGAAACTATTCCAGTGGAAAGCGTTTTAAGAGTAAAATAGACAATGCATTTTACAAGCGAATTCCTTATAGAGAGAAATAATTATACATTATTTAGGTAACTGTTGCTTCTTTATGGCACTACAATTAAAATATTTAAACTAACACTTGTTAAAACTTTTACTCCACTGTTACTTTACTCGTAGATAGGAGATAAGGAGGTAGTCCAAGAAAATACATGTGCATGCTTATAACCATTTTAAAAATATGTAGCTTTAGTAAAAAATAAAATTCTGTATTAAACAGAAATCAATTTCATAGAATTTTTATAAGATATAGTAAAATTCTGTGAAACTTATGACTTATTATTCAGTTGTAATGCTCGATTCTGGATTGCGTAAATGTTTTGAAAAATTAATGAGCTGGTGTTGAAATGGTTATATTTTAATTAGTACTTATAAACTAAATGAATTTTTTTAAATTTTCTTCGGGAGTTAATATATATTTAAAACTATCAGGAACTAGAATTATTTCTCGTCTGTTGATTGGCATTTTTTTTGTATTTTTCATTAAAATACATTACAAAAATTATTTAAAAGCAGCCAAAATATATAGCCTCGTTTATTACTTGTCTATTTATTCATTGAATACTAAAATGCGCAAAATGATAAAGTATGGGAAATTTTGGAAAGTTGATTTGGTTTCTGGTGCAACAAAGATAATGGAAATGCTAAAAAGAAAGGAAAAAAGAGGAAATGAAGGAAAAAAATTTAAATACTTATGTTGGATTTCAAAATGTTTACATAATCAGAATTACTCAAAATATAAATTTCCTGTTTGCTAGTAGACAAAGAAAATATAATAATATAATAAGAAGACACGTGTAATTGCATTTAAAATATGTTCCATCCTCATTGCTATTTACATTGGAGATGCCCTAAAAATTAACGTAAACATGATAATATCAAAAGGCAAATAAATATGAATTTACTACTGACTGTGCAAGCAACTTCTTACGTGGAGGCCACTGAAAAATATACCACTTTTTAAACTATAATATCGAATTGGACAATACTCAATAGAAAGTAAAAACCCAAGAAATTTTAAAAACTTAAATTGTAAGTTGTTTTCTTTCAATAGAAATGTTTGCTATAACAAAGCTTTTCTATCCTCACGCACCACCTTCACACTTCACTTCTCTATACGTCCTTTTTGCCGACGGATATACAAATGGAAAACTTCACAGCCCAATTTAATATACACATAGCACCATCCATTTTGCTTGGAATTATACACTATATATAAATAGTTACACAATACGTTAGTGTAATTAATATGCGTCAAATAGTTAGTCACTTCCTCGTTGTTGATATACGAGCGCTATATTAATGAGTTATTGAAAATATTTAATGCACATATAGTCTGCTCGAATAAACCGATTGGAATAAAAGAGAAACTGAATATTATTTCAAATGACTGCTTATATTATTCTAAACACTGTATTTATATTGAGTTTGTATTTTTTAAATGATCTATACACAAACAAATACGAAAACGGACGAGCAGAAAATTTCAAAAATTATATTAAATATTCTATCACCCTTCATCCTCCCGACTATTTTCTTTTGTATATATTTTTTATATTATTTGAACCATTTTTTATACAAAATAATGGAAATAGTTACGGGATACGGGAATTATTACAAAACGTTAATACAAGCTCACTGGTACTTCTCAAAAGCCATTAGAAAAATTGTCGTAAAGGCATGTGTGCCAATATGGTTGGCCATCAAAGTCTATTCGTCTTGCAAAGATGTTTCAAGGCACCTATGGAAGTTTATAACCAGCACCAGATATTTATCAAGCGAGCTGTCAGAGATAGTAAATCCTGTTATTATTGGAAAAATTTACTTTGCACGTTCAAAAAAATTGTTATTAAGTATGAAAAAATTAATTTAAATGCGAGCTTTTACAGAGACATGATTGACTAGCAATACATGTGTAAGAACCCCCAATATTGATGAATATTTCCAATAAGTACTTGCTAGATCTGGTAGAAAATGAAGGCTATTCGGTTTTGGCATTTATGACATTGCCTTGCCGCAACCAGGTAGTGGAAGGTTTTGAAAAAGTAATTACCGAATCAGCTCTAAGTACGGCAGGAATAGAAGGATTCATAAAATCTAAATTAGCAATAAAAATAAAAATAAAATCTAAATAATCTACTTAGATGTTTTCTTTACCGTTGTAATTTTCTGAACCTATAATATTTTTAAAAATATATACCGTTATTAATAGTTTTCTAGTTTTATGTCAGCCATTACAGTCAAAACAGATTATAATTACCTATTATTTTCTTTAAAGGTTGTACTATAAAAAAATGTCTATAAAAACTAAAAAACCTCAAGTCTCCGGCAGGGAAGCAGTCAAGAAAAAAAATTCATAAAAAAGGATGTTAATAAATTTATATGTATTCCAATTGGAATTTAAAAAAATATTTCGATATACAAAGGTTTTTCACTCTACTGTATATACCTATATGTTCTTACTTACCTACATACTTACTAATATATTAGTGAATACACCTTCCTAAATAAAGAAGAGTTATCATAAACCGTTTACAAATGCTGCAGGAACGAGTTAACGTACTCGTACATGAGAAATACAATAAAATTCATTACTATAGTCGAACTGATTGTACCTGTATATATAACTACCTACTCTTGTTTATTTCAAAACAAGTCAAACAAGTCAAAACACGATGAGTAAATTTTTCAATACTGAAGAATTCATGTCGTATGTTATGTCGCTATTAGTCGTGTTTTATTAGGTTATTTTAGATATATATCATCCAAACTCAATGGCGGACTTGAAGTATTTAGTACCTATTAATTCTATGGCGTACCTTTAATTTTCGTGATCAGATTCTAACCATTTTAATGGGACTGGACTATGAGTATAGCCCTAAATAAAGTAAGTAATTTCGGAGACAATTTATTTTTGAAGACTATTTTAATAATGCGTCTAGAGTGAATACAAAATTCGTAAAAATATTTTTGGAATGTTCGTTACTTTTTCTGTCAAATTACGATGCGCGAAATTGAAAAGAAATCAAGTAACTTATCTATAACATCTTAACATATATATGAACATTTTCTAGTGTTATTCTTGAGGATTATACATTTAAATATGCTTCATTACTCTGCTCAACTTCAAGTTTTTATGTAAAATATTTTCTGAGAAAATCGAGTTTAAAAGACGAATGATATGAGTGATCTTATACGAGTTTCGGTTTTTCTTTATTTTTCGTTATCTCGAAAGTCACTAAAACTTACATAACCCTTACTGAAACTTCACAAAGTTGTGAGATACTATAAAACTTCAAAAAATATACGAAATGCACATAATTATGATGCTTTCAATTTTGGTTTTTTATGTTTGCACGATGAAATTCAGAATTCTTGCACCCAGGAATAAATTTTCAGATAAATAAAAATTGCAATAAATAAATAAGCAACTCTTAATTCTTAAAAGCAGAAATAGCTGATTTTTCTACTAAATACTATAATCCCAATTTTTTTGAAGTTAATATAAGAAGAAAAACCGAATTACATTTTTAATAAAATCTAGGAATTTTGAACAGCTAGTAATTACATTATTAAAACGTGTTAATTCAACTTGTCCATCGGTACAATAAAATCAGTTTAACGGATTTTTAAAACGTTGGTTTTCAAAATATAAATCCATTAACTTAACATAAATATGATTCCCGTTACAAGGGTTGTGCATTTCATAAACGCAATAACATCGAGAATTAATAAATTGTGTGTAAAACGGTACTTTAAAAATACAAATTACTTTTTTGATTTGTTTACATCAGTTTCTTATTTATATCTATCTGATATTATATGACTTAATGTTTTAGTGGCAAATTTTTTGATCGTACTGGTACACTTATTATCATATAACGCATAATATATTTTCAATAATTGAGGAAAAACATAAAACACCATATCAAAAATACATAATTCTATGCTTTTGTCTGTATTTTGTATTTTTATGCAGAACTTTTCTATTAAATTATTTTAAGGGGAATATGAATCATATATTTTGACATAATACATCATATGTATTAAGTTCTTTCCACATTAATGTTTTAATCTCATTCTTATAACATAATGAAAAGGAAATATTATTTACGATAATAGGCTATAATTAAGTTACATCAGCTCTAAACTATAATTCAATTGCACAAAGAATAATTTTAAGACTCGAGTCATATAAAATTTAGTCACAGTTTTCATTAATTGATAAACATTTTCTTCCTAATTCTCAAATTTGAGTTTGTATCGGCATTCTCAAAGCTTCAATTTTAATATTAATATTAACATTTCCTGTTCTTATTTTAATGTTTTTTATTTGGTGATTTGCTCGTATGTTAGTTAATGTCTTAAATATATACTCAGCCAAAACTTAAAAGACTTCACTTGATAGAAAAATTTAAACGCACTAAGTGTAAATGCACATATAAGCCTTTAAATCGTAAAACTACGACAGTAATAAAATGACAAATATTATGTTTACAGTAATAATTAAGTGATAATAAGATTTTATTCTTTTTTCGTTTGATGCAAAATCATCCAACTTTGAATCATTAACAATATCAATAGCGACAACTTGTCAGATTCAAGGGTCATTGCATCTGTTGGTGAGTCTTCGTCATTTTCGATGGTCGTCAATATTGAAAATGCTCTTTGAATACGAACCATTTCTATCATTCACTTTATCATGTCATCTGCAGAGTGACAATATGGTATAAAGACGATAAAATATGAAATTTATTTTCGCAAATAAAATTTTTGTCACCTATAGATTTAAGATTAAGCCATTCGCCTTCCTACAATTTGAATTTTGTTTCTATCTCACCTTGTAAAATATTCACAGTTTACAGAACGCGTGAAACTCATTATGAATTGAAGTGTATATAACTGCATGCCCCTTGTTTAATTTATTTTCTGCGATAAAAGTCTTGTTATGATCATATTTTTAAGCTATTGCATAGCTTTTATCTCGGGCTTTGAGCGTGGCGACCGAATCAAGAAATTCCGTAACGACTCCGACCGGCACAGCGGTTCGGCGTTGAAAGCCGTGCATCGTCTAACGTCGTTTCAGTTCGGCAGACTTCGGCACGGTGTTTGTGTGCGTGCGACTAGACGTATGCGTGTAGACTGTACGAAGCTCGCACGGATCGACGATGCTCCGAAATCGGACGAATACGTAAGCGTCTGTTTGTGAGAAAGTATATAGGTGTATAGGTATATATCATCTATGTACAACAGTGAATAGCTGTACTCCTAAAATTTGTGTATAAAGTGTTTTAAATATGAATAAACAAAGTGCACTTATTAATGAAGAAAGTGATGAAAAATATTATAATTGAATAAGTTGATAAAAAATGCTATGCAATAGCTTCACCGCGGCAGTCCCCGAGTGCCACACGTATTTTTTTTTACACAAACTCCTCACAGAGTGTAAAACTTAAAATTAAAAAATCCCAAATTAAAACAGCATATGTACTAAGACGTGCTGAATAATTTCTGTTATCGCCTCGGCTTATTTCCTAGTTTCTCATGAACTTTAAAATTGTACACTCTTGCCATCCTATAGGACCAAGCAGTTATAAATAAAAAGCATCATCAACCGATTTTGATACTCATGTAATTATGTACTCAGCACTATATGATACTCTTGTAAGTATGTATAATTATGTACACGTAAAACGTACTTGTGATGTGCTCTATTACCGTAGAGCTAAACAGAACCAAAATACTTGCGTAAAACTAGCTTTCCTTATTACGTTATATAAAGGATACTTAGAAAATATAAATTCTTCTAAAAGGGGTATTCGGTGTTCTATTTAATGGTTTATGTTAAGTTTTAATATTGAACGCAAATTCGATACATATTATATAGTATGTAATATGCAGGAAATTTACACTATAATAGCTACAACATAAAAAAAATTAAGTCTCGTACCTACTGATAATTTCCCTTGTTTATTTTTTTAGGCACAATTTCAAGCTTAATCTTTAGATAATTATTGTTACAGCAGTTGAATCTGGCTATGAAAATATTACATTTTGAATAAACTCTTCTTCTTTCCATAATTTTAAACTCATTCACATACAAGTTTGCTATGGGATATTTCAGAGGGAATCCTAATTAATGTGCAAAATTAATAAATTTTATTGCATATTTATCATAATATGCATCCTCACACTTGAATGAAGCAATCTTTTTTACTCAGCCCATTGAGCGAAGTTATTGAACACGTGTTACGAAATGAAATTGGTGATCATTAAACAATTCTTATTTTTAAATTCTTGAAAAATATTGGGCTCCAAAGTGGCTTATAAAATGATTTCCTCCCACGCTATAATTTCTGAAGCAACGCGAGCAAAGCAACCTGTTAAATGCGGAAAGCACGTCTTAATAAGCTTATAGTTGAATAATTTCATGCATATTTTGCGTCCGTTTTAATAATCCTACATCCTTTAAATTGCAATAATTTCTTAAATAAGATTTCGTAAGTTTCGTTTTTAAATAAATGTTTATACCCATAATACAACACACACCAAAATGAGGTTAATACAAAAATATATAAGTAATGTGAATTATATTATGCCAATTTTAAATTTTTATGAAGATAGTTTTAAACTACATAAAAATCATAATAAGCCAATAATGTTTAAAGATGTATTTTAAATATAAACTAAATATCTTTTTCACGAAATGTTATATATTTGACATTAAACTTATGAGTAATTAGTCACAAAAGGCAATAATTCAATGCAGCTTAGCGTATAATTTTGTACGTTGATTGTTTTTTTAAATTTAAATAGATGTAAATATAGAAAAACATAAATAAATAAATATTTACATACATTAATATATATATAAAAAAATATACGTATATATATGTATATATAAATATATATATATATATATATATATATATATATATATATATATAAATATACACCTATACATAAGTATATACATATGTAGAGATACTACAAAGTATTAGACGTTAGAGTTACTGTAAGTTCTTATGGTAGGCAGTGACGTATCCGTTCAGTACACTAATATAAAGGCTTCCTCTAAACAGATGATTGGCGAAACGCTGAGTGGATTTAATAAGTCGAGCTTGCTGTGAATCATTTTAAAATATTGATTACGTCTGTTAGTGTATTTTTTCTTTTAGTCTTTTGAACTCTTTCCAAATTTTGTTTCGATGGCATTGTGACAGCTGGTAGCTTTCATAAACGTATTAAATGCAGTATTCATCCAAACACACAAACGTATAAAAATATTAAGAACACAATAAAATAAAAAAAAATGTATTCATCTGCTCACTACACCCCTTTTTCATGTACTACCAAACCAGAACACATATGCATGACTTTTAAATCAGGAAATATATTTGCTTAAATACACTTTCACCAGAAAAGGTTATATACTAAAATTAACTACATAATACTCGCTATATTCCAGACATTTTCCACACAAAAGAAGTTAAGCAAAGTGAAGTCCTCAAATAAACCAGTTAATCCCATCGTGTTATTATTGTAGCCTTTCAGTGGCCTCTATCTTCATATTTTTCCCAACACTCATAAGGACCATTAATCACATCAATATTGAAGGCTTGTCAGATTCAGGCTCCGCGTAATATATTACCTTATTTGCTGCTTTCTATTGTCACCAACAATGAAAGCACTGTCTGAACATAATGCATATATATCATTCAGTTTATTATTTTGCCAGCAAATGAATACGATGTAAGGGCGATATGCTATAAAAATGGTTCGTTATATAGAAATGGTGGCGGCTGAAATATCATCTTCTATCAAAAATAAAGGACTTTACGTGTAATGTAATAATTTCTAGGAAGAAAATTAAAATAATTTGATTTATTATTACTTAAAGGAAATTAGTATGATGTCATTTTAAGGTCATCAACATGATTTTATTATTTTTATTCAATTACTCACGTTTTTTATTAACGTATATTAATATGGACACCTAATTAGATCATTGACTTTCTCTAAGTTACTGTCGTTGAAAAATTACAAGTACTTTAAAGTTCTCGTGTAATATTTTATTAGTGCTCTATTGTAGCAACGTTGTAAAAACTTAAATAATCGGTAACATTGTCTATTTATAACATGTTTTTCATCAAAATACCAAATATTAAGTTTTAGCCCAACTAGAAATGCCTACATAAAATTATTATATGATTTCGTAAAATGTTCTCATAACCATTTCCAACGATGATGATTAAATATTTTTATTTTTTGCCACAACTTTAATATAATTAAGAAGGATTTTAAAAGGAATAACACAAATTTTCTTTATATACTTGTTTTTCAGAGACAATGACTAGCTAGTATATCTCAAATCATTATATATTCTGTGCGCTTGGTCCGTTGTATTAGTAACGTTTTTATAATAGCTTATCTTTAATAGCTTATCTTAAATAGAGGGTCTACAGTAAAATTCAATAACGAGTTGGGTAAAGGCATTGAAAAATACATATATTTAATAGGTTAAATAAATCGTTATATTTTAATACTATGGTCTCTAACTCCTTTAACTTTTAATGCAAGGCATCTCCGAGGCATACTTTCTACTTATTTTATATCATAGTCTAGAAGTAATGAATGAAGTCGAATGAATCAAACTAAGTACCTAATTTTCGTGTTTTTTATAAACCATCATATGCAGATAGTAACAGAGCCTTCTTATGTATTTTTACCGTTTTGTAAATGTTCGAATTATATGAGTTATACATGCAAACTTACAAATTTCCTTACTTCCAATTTTAGAGTGTTTAATGGTCCACTAGCATATCCTAATTGTGTCTTTGGACTAAGTATCATCAGTGGAATGACATGTTTGAAAACAAGTTTGTTTCCGCAAAAAAATTATCTAATTATAGACGAGATTTGAATGTCCTTTCACTCATGTTGGTTTTTAGTCCTCTTTGGTTAGTAGCAGTTACTTCATTCTTCTTCAAAACTTTACTTCTTGCATTCATAAACGTCTATAAATCATAGTACATCACACTCTTAGACTATTTTTGTATAAATATGCCTACCAACCTCTCACTTTTCGACGAGCAACCTTCTCAAATAACCATAAAATCGTTATCCTCCTTTTTCGTCGTTTTTTGTACACAGTAAAAATCTGACAATTCATGAAATTTTAAAAGTAGGTGCTTCAGATACAAATTTCAATACGTAGTAAAATATTAAAAAGAACATTTTAGGTTTATTCATACATGTTTAGTGATCGATCAAAATCTTAGTTGGCAGTCTCAAGTAAATGATGTTATTCGTCATGTTTTCACTCTTTGAAATGTCTTCAAAATGTTCTACCGACTAAACCGAAAATCTACCGTTGTCAAACACTTTTATTACCATTAATTAATTATGAAGATGTGTGCTATCCTGATCTTAATGAAGAATATTTGTGCAAGTCGGAACGTCTTCAAAATTTATGCATCCCGTACATCTTCGGCCTCAGAAAATATGATCATTTTTCTGAATACAGGTCAATTCTCAAATGGCTGAAGATACGTGAACTTCACATATTTACACTTCTTTTTAATATATTAAAAAATCCTCATAGCCCAAATTATCTTAGTGGCAAATTTAAAGATTTTACTGTTCACGCCCTTGGGCTACAATTTGAAAGTACACTCACCCTACTTATTCCTAAACATACCTCTACCACTTACGAAAAATCCTTCACTGTCCAAACAGCAAAAATTTGGGATCACCTGGATTCTGGAGTCAGGATTATCACGCCTCTTAATGTTTTCAAACATCGAGTATAAAAATCTTGGCTCTCCTGAAACCCTTTCCTTTATATCCTTGTCCTTTCCTATCTTTTCCATCCCAAATCATATCAATAGTTTTTTTTTAATTATACTTTTGTATTTTTTAAATTTTTTTTCTTCTATTGTGCTGCAAAGAATTTCATTGTAAAATCTCTTACAGGCTACCAACTAAACTTTTAAATGGTTGATTGGAAGATATTGATCATATAGCAATAAGTCCGCCATATGTACTATACATAAAAGATTATAAATGAATAAAATAAATGATTAAAGTGGGGGCCATTCTTTCTATAAAGGATATTTTTCCCTCTTCTCAGGTGACGTGTCATTTGACACGACTTTCTAAGTAAAATCAAGGTTCTATTTGCTACTTCATTTTTCACCACAGTTTAAAAAATATGAGACATAAAATGTATGCCCTATTCTCTCTAATATTATACATATCACCTAGAAAGATTTCAAAACAAAATCCTAATTAATCAGCGTTATTAATTATTTCGGTAGAGATATATTCAACTGTGGAACTTCTGAAACCAGTTTCGAAAGGATTTCAGTTAGTTTTGAAAGCTAATGAAAATTTGAAACGCACAATTAAAATCATATACGTTGCGATAAGTTTGTTTTGAGAAGCATATGAGACTATATTAGTTTAATCTTTGCATAACATGTGTCACTCTAAACATTATACACTGCAACTTAGATGTCCATTTTACTTAAAGAAAACAATTTAGAAAATAAATGTGAAAAGAAATTTGAAATTCCTAGTGTTATATAACAGGTTTGTTTTGATATTCACCGATGTTACAGATTAAACCTGCATCTTTATCGCCAACCCAAGTTTTTTTGATCTTTTACACATAGTATAGTAAGTGTCTACTTGATACCCATGTTTTCAAATTTTTGTTAGAAATTAAGCCGAATTCCAAAATGGGAAAAGTTCATAATATGTTCGTCACTTCTAACACTCTCGTTGATGAAGCGAATTCTTAGCAATTTATTCTTATGCTATAAGCTTTCTTCATTCAGTATTTTCGTGAATTATACTATTAATATATAAAAGTTTATTTTAAAATAAATTTACCTAAAAATGATTTTTTTTAAAAATAAATAATGTCATGATTGATATAATTCATGCAAACAATTAAATACCTTAATCTTGACTTAATTAATCACAGTAGGAAATTAGTAAACATAGTCCACTATAAATTCTTAGCGTATAAAAATCATTAAGTTCATAACATGTTTATTTTGTTTTATACCTATTGAGGTATATTCGAGAATTTAAAAAGACACGAAAATGGTTAAATAAAAACATTGTAAAATTTTATTGCTATCTAAAAACAGGTTAAGCCTGTTACAAACATTTCACAGCTCTAGTCAGACTTACTTCAACAAAACTGGTTAAGCCTATCAAAAACATTTCACAGTCCTAGTCAGACTTACTTTAACTCGATCAGTTCTTAAAACACTTTAGAAATCACCCATCGGTTTGCGGTATTAACCGAGGTATTTATTCAGTATGGTGATATAATGGCTCCCTTTAATGCGACAGTCGACGAAGCGCGGAACGACCGCAATTAGCTAAGCTTGCTGTCAGCCATTGCAAAACATTCACAAACTGGCAGAAAATATTTTAACTTCAACCTTCTTGAACTTTGTACAAATTTTGAATAAACGGCAATTTGCAAGACGGTAACTTTCATAAATATTTGTATCATATTGAGCTTTTCACACATAAGAGATGAAAATATTTATGATTTGTTAAGGCATAGGAAAATATTCGGGAACTAGAATGTTAAAGTGTAGCCTTCCAAATAAAAATAACCATAACGTGCCCGCTTTATCTAAAACTTTTTCAATACAAAATAATTTACACGAGCTACACTCTAACAAGCTATAAAGTGAACATGTCTCATAGTCCTTGCCATTTTCAGCCTCCATCTTCATGTTACATATAGCAAAGAGAGTCGCTAACTGGGACAATTAACCACGTCAATATTGAAGGCTTGCGAGATATAGGTTTCACGTGATATACTGCGTTCTTTGTCGCTTTGAATTATCACCGATATTGAAAGCACTCTCCCAGCATAAAGCGTTCATATCAGTTAATTTCTTACACCACTGGCATAGTAGATATACTATACAAATTTTCTTCGCAAACTGAATTGTTGTCTATTATAGACCTGCAATGAAATAGGGTTTCGCATGTAATATAAAAAATTATAAAAAAGAAATATATTATTTATACAAATTTACTGAATATTAAGACAAAATATCCATAAGTATTTAGTTTTGTTCCAGTCAGGAAATGATTTGTCGTGTAATTAGCAAAAATTTATGTAATATTATATTGTTATTACAATTTAGTTAGCTCTTAAATTTGTTATTTTGTACTATGGTACAGGTATTACACATAGTGTTTTCATAAAAAAAATAATTCATGAAAACACTATGGCAAACTCCATCTACTTTACACAATGTAACGTCTTTCAAATTTTATAGTCACTAATTAATTTTTTCTTAAAAAAGTGATTATCGAATTAAAAATAACAAAAAGTAAACGTGATAACTATACAGTTTTTTCCATTAACCAAAGTACACATTTGTCAAACTCTTCTTTTGCCTATCCTTAATTATGGAAAGTTATGGTATTCTTATTGAAAGAAAAATTTACTCAACAACGTCTTCATAACCTGTGCGATCAAACTTCAAAATCACGGCCAAAAATTTGAACATCGGTCGCGAATTAAATGATTAAAAATTCGTGATTAATGCAGCCTCCATCTTCCATGTATTTTATGTATTATATTATTATAATACATAAAAGACATAGAAGATGGAGGCTGCATTAGTCACATGTCTTTTATGTATTATATTATTATAATACATAAAAGACATGGAAGATGGAGGCTGCATTAGTCACGAATTTTTAATCATTTAATTCGCAACCGATGTTCAAATTTTTGGTCGTGATTTTGAAGTTGTAATGGGATTATTCCCATTACAGGTTGATACATCAGATCTAGATTACCAATCCGTCATTCCACGTTAATTACGTTATAAAAACAAGTACATTTGTCAATCCGTTAGTATTACTGAATTCTGTGAAGAATCTTTCACCGTATAATCCAAAGTGCGCCCTTATAGTCTGAGTTTCAAAATTGATCGAATTAATAATTTAAAATTGTTCCCAAAACAAATGTTCCCCCTATCAGAGCAACTATTTTTTCACTTAATTCATCGTTGTTAACTATTATAGATCGCTCTTGTGGCGATAAGACCGCCATTGTACACTGAATTATCTAGCTAATAGTTCTAGGTTAAGTTGTAACTATAGTATCTAGGTTAAGCTATAGCTTCCAGTAAAATTTATTAAATAATTGAAATAAATAAAAACACCGTTATGTTGACTAAAATCGCAAAATGTTATAAAAATTCGACGGAAGCCCCTAAATGTTTTTATTCTACAACGAAATGGAGGATGACAGTTGGATATACTGATACAAATATGAAAATAATAAACAATCAACGCAGAAGGTATTTCCTCCTGGAAAGTTGTAGAAGGGTGAAGAAAGGACCAAGCACGCGAAAAGGAATGATTGTCTCCTGCTTCAAACGGACAGATTATTGACTGAGGTTGTTTGGATAAAGAGTTGTTTACAGGACCACTGAGGGTGTTTGGATAAAGAGTAAATTAATTACAAATTTGCTAGTGTGTTCCATTTTGCAAATTCTAAAATCTTTCAACTTTACATATCTTATTATGTTCATTAAAAGCTTACACTATTTCACATGTAAGGAAAAATATGTAAATTTAAGAACTATAAACAGTTTCATTAGCTTACAGTACTAGAATAAAAATGATCTAACTACTGTCATTGTTAAAAGTTTACGAATATTTGACGTTAGAACCAACAAAACAAAAGCATATTGGAAACATCTATAATTATATTAACATATACTTCAGGTATTTTGGTAATAAGGCCAACTTCAAATGATTTATTGGCTTGAATTTTCTATCTAAAAGTTATTTTAAATTATTTAATGTTTTTAAAAAAATCCCACACCACCATGGTAGGGACATTTGTTCAACTACGTTTTATACCGCTTGTAAGTAATGAAAAATAAATAAAACTAATATGTGAATAAATTTATTATAATTTATATTAGTATTTTTAAATATCTTAGGCTATATAAGTTCGTTTCAATATTTATAGATAATATTTAGCTAACCTACAAAGAAATATACCTAACTGAATTAATATTTATTGGAAGTTTTTACCTAGAAATAATATATGTTACAAAATCTTATAGAATTCCTCCAAAATTACGGATCGATTTTTTATTAACGCCATACCTTCACTGGAATTAAAGCCACTTTTTATTTGTTAAAGGTCGATGAGCATTCAAGAAAAGATATAATTTAATGCACGCCGACAGGGAATTTCGTGAACAGAGACGATCAATTTGTTATGGCATCGTAAAATTTAGTTTCTTAAAATATTTTGAAGGAACAAATATAGATAGAAAAAGTTAAATATCGCGACTAATAATTGTTTATCACTAAGAAGAAAAGAAAAGATTTACTTAAAATGGCTAATTATTTTTTAAGCAACTTCCTTAAATCATAACTTAATTAATGTTAACGTTTCAAAAATTCTTCAGCGAAGTTCGCGCTCCCGGGTCGCATAGAATTGATACCGCATCAGGAAGTTTGTTTTAATTCTATTAATGAGTTCGCAGTAAAGCTATTATTTCTAATTATTACTTGGTGAATACCATCTTATAATGATATTTTTATTCATAAAATAATCATGAAGGTCAACATCTCTTGTAAAATGAAATATTTGATGATACAGATATGTAAAAAGATCACAAAGATGTAAGAGAACCGAGGATAAATTATTTCGTTTTGTCACTTTACTTTATATATATGTCTTTCAAAGCTTTCAAATACTATAAGTACGTATATTTAAGACATATTTTCTTGAGAAATTAAATTAGGATCTAAAAAATGTAAATACATGAAAAATAAAGTATTAGCATGTGTATACACTCACGCGTTAGAAGTCAAAGTTCTTTATATTAGATAAAATACTAATTATGTGTCTAGTATTTCAAACTTTAACATTTGCACAGTACTGTAAGACTTTAGTTTTTCAGATGTCCATCCTAATACTTGCCGCATATCCTGAATTAACCTACCACGAGTAAAGAGAAAGAGAGAGGATGAAAGGCAGGAGATAAATGAGAGGTAGAAAAAAGGGACAGTGCCGGAAGGTTTATAGAAGAAAGATAAAGTGAAAAATTTCTTAAAATGCATAATGATCAGTCCACACGCGTTCTTGTTCAGGGTCTTTTCTCTGTGTAAGTGTAATTAATTACGGACACGTTTGTCACCTGTCATAATTCTTCATCATCATCTACTGGTGAATTACAAAACTTCATATTTATGATGATTGTCTATAAAAAAATAGATGTCACTGTTAAGTAATTATTGGTTTGCTATTTAATTAAGAATTATTAGAGTCGAGTTACATATTTAATCGTTTATATTGCGGAAGTTAACATAGCCTTCAAGGCATAAAATTGCAATTGTTAAAAAAATTTCATACTATTTTTGCGCTTTACCTTATACTTTTTTATTGGCCGCCGCTATATATAATCGTAGAGATTAGTGAAATCATGCAGGATTGTAATGGAAACATTTATTTTCTACAGATCTTATCCCGATATATTATCTATTCTTATATTTATCTAAAGAAACCGATAAGGTTATTGGAATATTAAATACCTCGTAAAGACGCATTTAATACATCACTGTTTTAAATAACTAGTTAAAACTTTGTTTTCTTTTATCAATGTAATATATAAAAATTCTAAAAATCATGCTAAATTGTATCGGATATATCAGTTATCATGTCTTAGAAGATAGGAAAAATTAAAACGTATTTCATTTTCGTAAAGAAAATGCATTTGCAGTTAGTAGCAAATTACGAGGTAGAATTATAGGTCATATATATATATATATATATATATATATATATATATATATATATATATATATATATATATATATATATGTACATAAGTGGTCTACATGATTATATGCTGAAATAAACATCTTTTTCTCGATTTTTTCGGGGTTCATTACGGTATGCTTACAATTTAAGGTACAAAATCAGATTTTAATAGGAATATTACCAAAAAGACCAACGTCAAATATGAAAGAATGTCACTTGGTGAGTTTTTAAATACTTATTCTATTACAGACCGTTTTTATTTATACAATTACACATTTATTAAATTTCCTTTTTGTTTTTTCGCGTGGAACAAAGTGACGACTCTCAGCCACCATATGAGAAGGATCGTACCGTCATCTGCCAATGAATTCTCGGATGTTTGAAACGATTCTACCGGTACCAAATACTAATAAAAATGTATACCCATCGAATTATCCTTTTTAGCTCTAGAGAATAATATCTAACACGTCCATGTACATACATAGTGATACTGACAAACACAATATATAAAAACTTTAAGAAAAACTTATGTGTGTTTTAAGCTTAATGAGAATAACAGTAAAGTTAGAATTCATGTTCTGTTTGATTGTTTATGCATATGTGTGTTTCATAAACAAATTGAAAATATTTAACATTTTTAATGCTTTAAGTGATCACCTTTTTCCATGTTCTCGTGTGTCAAATTCTTTCCTTGTGTACATCAGCTTTACCATTCCTCCTGAAAATATTTACGAGATATGTGAATAACTTCTCTTTACAAGCCACACTTTAATTATTAATATTATAAAATACATTTCTATAATCATACTTATCTTAGAGGAACGTTCGGTATTAACTAGCTATAGTATTCAAAGTATTTGCGGACCTGTATTTCTTTTAATAATTAGCGTTGAAATTTACTTTATTGATAGTTTAATTTAAATTTATTAGAAAATAAATCTTACCAATTTTACTTTAAAAAAATTGAAACTTTTTATTTACTATGTAGAGAATTACCTTAATAAAAGTTACATTTTTTTTAATATTTTTTCTTAATATATTCATTATTTTATATATATATATTCATTATATTATTGCAAAATTTAGAAGCATTGTCGTCTTGATTTAGTTTCGAGACAAGATACATGAATTAAACGTAATTTTACAGTGACCAAAGTAGTTTCAATATATTAATAAACATGTTTCTACAACACCGTTTAGCCGCTAATGGTAATTTCTAATAACCAAGCCATAGGAGAATATTATTAACGGATATTTTAATAACATAAACGTACAACGTAATTGTAGAAAACATAATATAGTAAAGATGTTCCAAGAATTACGAGGGGGTTGTTTTTAAGTTCGCCAAATGGAGGATAAGGAGTGAGAATAAAAATACAAAATTATTTTTATTTTTCAATATATTCACCTGCTACCCTAATACATTTTTTAGATCTTTCAATTAGCTTATGTATACCTTCATAAAAAATATTTCATCTTTGCCCGAAAAATAAGCTGAAACTGCGTCCTTCGCTTCTTCATCGCTTGAAAACTTCTTTCCACGAAATTCTTTTTTAAGGTTTGGGAACAAATAATAATCACTGGAAATAATCAGGTCAGGACTGTAGGAGGTGTTCCAAAATATCAAAGCCAACTTTATGCAGGGCGGCCAGCGCAACGCGGCTCGTGTGAATGGGTGCGCTGTCGTGCAAAAGCAGGACACCTTTGGTCAATTTTCCCCTTATTTTTTCTTTGATTGCTTCCTTCAGTCTCTCTAGAATTGACGCATAGTATTCTCCAGTTATGAAATCACCTTTATTTTTATAATCCATTAAAAGGATCCCTTCTGAATCCCAAAAGACTGTAGCCATGGTTTTTCCAGCCGACTGTGACACTTGAACTTCTTGGGTGGTAGTGTGCCTTTTTTGTGCCACTAAATCGTGTCTTGTTTGGAATCAGGTTCATAATGATGAACCCGAGTTTTGTCTTCAGTAACAATACGACTCAATAGTGCGTCCTTGTTTTCACTACAAAGGTCCAAAAACGGCCGAGAACACTCCACACGGCATTGTTTTTGAGGCGGTGTGAGCATTCTCGGTACCCATCTTGCATTGACCTTTGTCATGCCAAAATGATCATGGAAAATTTTAAAAATTGTTGTATTCTATACTTCATCCATCTATGCAAGCTGTTTTTTCTTTAGTCTGGAATCTTCCAATACTAATTTTTCAACTTTTTCAATAATTTCCGGAGTAGTCATTTCGATCGGCCGACCGGGGCGTGGGTCGTATTCAAGTGAGTCTCTACCCTGTTTAAAGATACTATACCACTTGTAAACCATGGTTTTACCTGGGCAAGAATCCCCGTATACGGATGCCATTTCTCTCAGTATGGTTTGCACCGACTTTCCTTGCTTGGAAAGATACTTTATAACAGCACGGTACTCGTTTTTTTTCATAGTTCAGACTTTCAGAGTTGTTGTTCACGATAGTTCAAAGACTAATGATTCAATTATGATAAAACTTGGTATTTATAATAATAATGAGTTACTTAACTAGCTATCATTTCAATAATCACCTTTACTAATGAGCTATCTATCCATTCCGTGAACTTAAAAACGCCATATCCATAAACTTTTTAGTTATGGATACCGTAAAACGATGCCATTGAAAGTTATGATTTCATTTAGCTATATTGCTTGTATTAGTCATTGAAAAAAAAACGTTATTATGGATTTTATACAGCTTTCTTTAAATGTGAATGAAATTTGGGAGGTAGATGTTTCAAATAGTAATCTCAACTAATATGTTGAAAAATAGTCACAAAATATTTTCTCTGGTGTGCATATAAATTGGAATAGAAAACAATTTTTTTTTCATTCCATGGAATGACTTATCATTTCTTTTATAACTTAAATCTTAGCACTCTTGGCGGTCGTAATCATCTATCAAATGTACTGCAAATGAGTGACCCATTATATGATACATTGTTATTTCTCCCAGGCAGCCCCTCTCCAAAGGGATTCGTTGTAGGGGACATCTATGGTTGTCATGAGCTGATTGGTTCATAGCACCGTTGCTCTGGCATATGGTCTGGTCTTTCCACTTTACAGTATACAACCGGGGGTTCAATGCAACCACTACGCCATAAGTGTTCAAAGAATTACATAATATTAGTTGGCACGATACTGAATAAAAGTCGCCTGATATCGAGATCTTGGCATATCGATGCATTAGAACGGAATTCAATCCACGATACTCCAAGCATTCTTCCTTAGTTTCTTCGACGTAACGGAGAAAACTATGTTCCAGCGATCTCGATTTTCGTTGTTTTGGAGATTTTAAGGCTCTTCCATACCTTTCTCAGCTTATCCATAGCAGATTTAGTGATCCTCAAGAACCAAATAATTTTATTTGTCCATCCGCCATTATTATAAATAAATGCTCCTGGATAAACCCGCTATGGAATAATCTTGCGATTTGTTAGTTGTGTGATTTAGGGAGGGAGTTATCATTGGCAAGATTTACTATCATCGCGTTCGTCTAAAATAAAAAGAATTTTATAATGAAGTTAAATTCGTATCTAACTAAGCAGTTTTTTGCCAAGTATTTAACTTCAAATTAATATGTAACGTGCCCCACCCCTTCTTCTAATAGATAATAATATTTAATTAGAAATTTTAAGTGATTAAAATAGCAATAAGTTTTTTCGTTTCAATTGAGTAAATTCTTTCAGAAGACATAAACAAATAAGAAACCCTACTTTACTCACTCGACTAATAAAACTCGACTGGTAAAATAAAAAATTATTAATTTTTACGGCTTATACGTCGCTTGTAGTAAGGCGAAGTAAGGCGAAGATTGTAATGTTTATTCATTACTGTTTACATTATTTTGACATCAAATATATTTTTATATCAAAATTATATAACTTTTTATATATTGAATATATTTGGCGTTAATTTTGTAGAAATTGATTATTCACAATTAAATGAAACTGCGTGATGTAGTATTATTTCTACTTTCTTTAATTTCTTTACCACGACCTAGGTTAGCAACGATCTTTGAATCTTTGCTAATATCCCACCTGAAGATGTTGTAATACAACGAAACCTCGTGGTAAAGAAATTAAAGAAAGTAGAAATATTACTACATCACGTAGTTTCATTTAATTGTAATTTTTTATAGTTTAAATCTATTATTATAGTATGAAAGTTATCAGAATCCTGAGATATAATACAAAAACCATATTGTTTAAAAATTAATAACGCATTGTCACATTATAATTTTGACAGTATCACTTACATTTGAATTCTCGCCGTCTCTTACTCAGGCCTGTAAAATAAGGAACAGTAAACTAATTAAGTTCTTAATTTAGAGCTTTAGACAGGAAAATCATTAAACATATTTCTGCCTCAATTTTTTTCAGAGCTTTAATGTATTTTTATTTAAATAAGGGTTACTTCATCAATGTTACAAATATATTATAATCGCTTTTTTTCATATTTTGATGTGAAACATATCTGTTATGTGTGATAGTTTTACTAATGCTTAAACTTTTTGTTTCTAAAATATATTTTATTACATATCTCAAATGAATTATAATAGAATCACTCATATTGAAAATTGGCACGGTTTACAAGGGCTGGTGACTTTTTGCGTGTATATTAGTTGTGTACTATTTTTTGTATGGTTTTCTATTTTTGTTAAGTCCCTCGCTTGAAGTTTTAATTAAATGTATATCCAAACTCCAATTTGAAATATTGCTCTCGAGTTATTTTGATTTTCTTTGCGTAGAATACAAATCAATAACAAATATTAAAATGTAGTCACTGAGAAAATCACGTACGTGCAAACCTATACGGCGGGGACTCTTATATGTCGTGATTTCATTTACACATATATGTTATCATGTTTTGCTTTCCTCAATATTATGAAACAAAATGAAGAGTTTAATATCAGGACTTTTATTTCAAAATGTGCTGAAACTTTGGTTTGGTAATTCAAATAATACTGAAACACACAGCCTTATTTATCATAATTTTAAAATTTTCAGTGTATATACGTCAAAGGTTTGATTATTGCTCGTTAGCAGACGTATGGAGAAAGTGTGAAAGGACGAATAAATATTTCATAAGGCCACTCGTAGTAATTAGGAATTTATTCATTGGGATAAGGAATCGTAAAATGACAACGCGAATAAAAAAATAGTTTTATCTAGGAAAGTTTCGGGAGTACAATTATGATACCAAAATGTCGTTTACCGAAATGTTGCCAACATACATATTTTATTGAAAAATCAAATATTATGAACGGAATATAAAAGTCAAAGTTTAAATTATTAATTAAGGAATGCAGGAATTAGAAGCATTTTTAGCGCATACACGAAAATATAAGATTTATCTGGCCCCAATATTCTCATCACCTAATAATTTCAAACAAACCATTTTGTAAGAATTTGGTAAATAATTAAAATATGAATATAATTCAAATATCTTACTTTAATATAAGGATTATAGCGATCAAATTGTTTCCTTTTTAATACTTTAATTCTTATCTCTTTTTAAGTAATTAAATTATTAGCTTTTTTCCATTATTGGTCTTATTATACACTTGTAATAAATTTTCACGATTTTTTATTAGTCTTTTAAAAAATAAGGAGATGGGACATGCAATATTTTGTTCATTAAGTTTTTTAAACATTGATTTTTTATTAACTTTTCCGCAGTATATTAACTTTCAATTAATACATTACACGTATGGATTAATAAAAAATGTTAATGACTCTTTTACCACCATTTCTGCCCATCCATTTAATATATTTAGAAATGAAGTGTTCATATTTCCTATTTTCCAAAAAATTGTTTATTTGTCGTACTCTACGATTAGGTCAATTTTCAGATTTCTAAGTTACAGAGATTATACTTAAGAAGGCAGTGATAGACAACTGGACAAACAGACATCAAGGTCAGACATTACATTTTCTTTTCTACCGTCGGTACCGTACAATATAAAAAATTAAGTACAGTCAGGTACCTTCCAATTATATCTTATTAAATGAATTTGTCGAGAGTTTTTTTAAGAGATATAAATTAACCTTCTTTAAATTTTGAGATTACAAAATTTTAAAATTTTCTTGCAACAACGAAAAAAGGTATTTGCACAGTCTTAGTTGTTAGTAGTTCCTCATATAACCTATTAACCATTATAACCATATAAATAGTTACCTTGTTCCTTCTACGTTCCATATCCGCTTTTGGCGACCACCAATATGCTTAGTTTTTCAACAAGAATATTATGGATTTATTTGTTTTGCCTAAAGCAAACTTTTTACCCTAATAATACAATAAATAAATCCACAATTAAATGAAACTACGTAATGTGGTTTTATTTCTACTTTCATTAAGTTATTCATCACGACCTACGTTTCGTTGTATTACAACATCTTCAGGTGGGCAATTTGCAAATATAGGTCGTGGGTACCTAGGTCGTGGTAAATAACTTAAAGAAAGTACTAAAATACATCACGTAGTTTCATTTAATTGGAATAATGAATTTCTACAAAATTAACGCTAATTATATTAAAAAATAAATAAACATTAAAGATAAACGTCCTGGAATAGCCTTTGAAGTATTTCATAAGATATTAGTTATGACAGTCGATATGTTTTGTTGTGATGTAGTGAATGACGTTTATCGGTTGATATTAAAAATGAGACATATTGCTTCTTTAATTTTTCATGAGCTCACTATTTATTGCCAAAGTTAAAGTTGCGTCAAAACCAAAGCAAAATTAAATACAAAAGATGTTTGTGGAGGTTTGTGTTTCCATTTATAAATCTCATTAAAAATCCATCTCATAATTAAGATTGTTAAAGTTTAATTTCATGTTACCTTGATTTGTTTATGGCTAAAGGAGAAACCCCTATAATTTTATTATATTCGCCCCTCCGTCCGCCCATTCCTTTAATCTATAACTTCAGAGTTTTTATAATTTTAGAACCATGTGCAAAAAATTTTTGGAAGTACGTGTTTCAAACGAGTATCTCAAATTCCTGGCAGCAAATTATTAAAACTATATTCACGTAACTCCTATATATATAAATCAATTTTTTGTACTGTCACTCTAATGAAATGTGTTTTAGCACGTCTTTTAAAATTTAATGCGATTAAATTTCTGATATTTTATCTTTAAGCCCGGTTAACAAAACATTAAATTTTATTTCCATATAATTTTAATAGAAAAAGCCAAATAGGAAATTTATCCAATCCGTCTGATATTTCAACCGTAGAAATCTGAAAAAACTATGTATTGGACTGGAAATTTGAATTCAAACTACATGATATGGTATTTATTAAACGTTTAAAGGAAATAGTTAACTACGGAACTTCACGTTAAACCTATTACATGTAGACATTATTTTATATTAGTTAACAGTTAATAGATTAACAACGTAATATATATATTTAAATGTATTTTAATAAAAAGTATACAAATTCGAACAACTCTCAGTTCTTTTTGTTAGGCATTTTGAAACATTTTTATCGTAATTTATTCATATTTTGATTATTTTTGAAAATTTTTTTATAATATAATATATAGAAATCCCAAAAAAATTACATACATATTCAACGACTTTCATTTTGAGCTCATTAAGGATTAAAATAAGAAAACGAATGGAATTACGAGATAAACTTAATGACGAGGAAACTATTAATAACAATTATTAAATTTAAAAATTACTAAAAACTTTTGCATTTTCTCTGAAATAAACTGAAAAATCTTACAAAAATTCTTATATTTGGCTATTAACAGATATTTCAAAATTGATGAGTTGCCATGAATCGTTGTAATACGTTTTTAATGTATCTTAATAATAAAGAAAAGAAATTGAGAAAACTTCAGGTGTGTCAGGTTAAACTCCAGTTTAACCTGACACAAAAATTTATTCTAAAAATGTATATTGTATACTTATAATACTAAGAAGTTTTTCCAAATTTCTCAGTATTTTAAGTATACAATAAACAATTTTAGAATAAATTTATGTGACAATAAAATTATTTCCCAAATTGATAGCACGAATAACTCACTTTTCGAAATGACAATATTATCAATTTATAAACAAAAAAATTCAATATTTCGAAATCTTTATTCTATAATAAACAACAATAACCTTTTATAAATTTAAGCTCCTAAATTCAAACTGCTCTTAAAAGCTATTTGAGTGCGAAGAGAACTGAGTGCAAATTACTCCTTCAAGCTTAAGTGTATTTAATTACTGCGCTAATTCAAGCAATAAATGGGAAAAGCGCTCTTGGTACATTTTGTTTCATGCCCTTCGTTCTCTTGAATTCAAAGCATGAACCAAGTAGTACAATTGACTCATCTTGTTGATAAAAGATAAAGAAAAAGTAAAGCTCGATTGCAAAGTATGGCGCTCCAGTTTTTTGAGCGAAACCAGATATATTTTTTGTAATTATGTATATAACTTTAGGACCATATTGGTTAGGAATTTAAATAAATACGTTTTGTTTTTACATTCATCCGTTATTTCGAATACGTTCAAAAATTATTCGATCCTTATTTGCATATGGAGACTCATTGAGATAGAGTTAGCAGTGATTATGCATTGAATATGCATAATCTCTGGGAAATATTTACCTGTTTATCAGATTATATCAATAATTAGATTACAAACAATATGTGTATAAGATATAAGAATCTTTCTATTTAAACGTATTCTTCTAAACAATATTGCAAATTTCAAAATCATCTACAAGCAATAGGCACAAAAAATACTTACGGTCGTATTTCAAATTTAAGTTTTTGCATTATTATTATTTTTTTGCATTATAAATATACGTTAGTATGATATTTTTACAAATACTACGAGTATAGCATGCACTGTGAATGTATATTCACAGTGTATGTTATCTATTGTAACAATAGTTAATTTTATGACTCGCTGACGGTCCTTTGCAGCCTTCGACAACACTAAGTCCTCAAGTTGCGATATTTTTTTTAACTGAAAAAGAATACATATGTAATAATAAACTCACTAAATTATTAGTTACATTACAGACTGTAAATAAATGATTTTACCAATATCTTACCATTTCGTGATCTAGATTAAAAATATTCTGATATAGCTTCAAATATATCACTGGAACATTGAAAATACTTAAATTATAATTACTTCCATAAAGTAAAGAGACGTGTTCCCTCAAAAAGTATTACGTTGTCTTAAGTCAGTAAATTATTGAAAGATATAATAATTTTGCATGTCATAAATATTATATTTTCCCATTTTTCGCAACGTAGATAGTGCTGTATTTGTTTCGCATGTTGGGAGAAATAGGTCAATATTTTGATCTGGTCAAAATCGAATATTAAAATTATACTTTATTGTTAGGCTAGGTAGCGTAGACAATGATAAAAGTAACTCAATAAATCAGCACTTCGGTATTATGCCATTTTTTTTAAGTTTGTATGGTATTTTTATCACATTTCGTTGTAGCTAAAATAATTTGACATATTATTGTGTCAATCATATCGGTGGCGAAATTGTTCATACTCTTAGAGAAACCTAGAGGGTGCATAATTTTGTGGCGACCGAATATATGATTAGTGGTTAATGAAAATTAGTAATATGGAAAAAACCTGTTCGTCTCTAATTTGCATTTTTCCACAACGGCACAGTGGTAAATTTTGCATATTTTTGAGAATTAAAAATCACAATTTATATTTGTAATCAAAAGTTCCACGTAATTATGGTAATATTGAGAAAATAATCGCAATAATTAAGGTTAAAGCGTAACCGAATACGTATGGAAACACTAATAACCAAATAGGTACTATCTTACACTAATTAACAAATAGGTACTATCTGGCCACCCGGGCTTTGTCTGGAAAAAAGGAACAATATTTTTACTTTTCTATGTAATAGCAATGTTCGTTTAATTGTTGAATAAATTTCGAAAAGTTTAATTTTTTACTCTGAGGATCAGTCGACTAGAGAACTGTGAGGCCAAATTTTATAATATGGAAACGTTTACAATACATATACATCTTTGAAAATGTTGGTCAATTTTATTATTTTCTTACTTTATTTCAACATGGTTCAAATATAGTTTTGTACTTTTTTGTAAGTTTTCAACGCGTTCTAAAAAGCACTTTATCCCCTCTCTTCCTGAGCACTATAAGATATACGATAGTAAAATCTTCATGTTCATCCGATGCGCCGATTTTGTATCAAATTCTAAAATAAAACAATTAAACAACAATAAGAAACTGTCACTTGTAGAAATAGATTTAAAGTGAATGGACGCATACGTTTGTTAATTAATTATTTTAAAAAAGAAATAAAAACATACAACTCAAAATTCCTTTTTTATTTCCACACGTTAGTTTAAAAATATTACAGTGTGAACGTAGGTTAATTAAATAAATGATGAAAAGAGTTTACAATCTTTTGGGATATAGATTCATAGCAAAAGTGCACATTCGCCTATTAATTATTTTTTATGAAATAGATAAAAGAATTTTAATTTAAATTACAGTTACTTGGGAAGATGAAGACAAAAACACCGTAATATTAATATATGTTAATTAACTCTAAAAATATAATTTCACGTCTATGAAATTATTTATAAAGATTAAACCTTCAACCATGTCAATCAATTTTATTATTGTTTTTATCCTGACGGAAGTTTTTAATTTGATTTTGATTAAGAACTTAGGAGTAATATTAATTACTTTTCAGGAATTACGAGTACCATTTTTAATTTCGAGGCCATTATTTTTTACCGCTACTGTGGTTATGGATTAGGCGATTAAACGATCCTTCATGCTTAGCTGCCCTTGTTAAATTTCTGGTCTTATAAGTACTATGTGTTATTCATGTTTATTGTATATGTGTAAGACGAGTTTATGATACGTATTTTTATGATAATAATTACAATAGGACCGTAATAATATATAAATGTCAATGAATAATAAATACTCCTAACTTGCTTTTTCTCGAATAAATATAAAAGTCCTTTCAACATTAATATAAAATAAAATCGTTCTCAGGTAGATATTGATTTTGGATGAAGAGGACTTGTAAATATATTTACAGAAGACAGTATCTTATTTATATCCGAACAATAACAATAATATACAGATCTTATAAATCGTTTAATAATAGAACGTCCAGACCCTTATCCTTCTGGAAGGAGCTTCCGGAAGGACGTTCCGGCGGAAGTAGGTCCTGCGAGCAGTACTCGTTTTGGTGCAGAATTTGCATGAATAATAGAGGCTGTCCTTTTGGCAACGCTAGATTTCCATGCATGATGGAATTAGGCAGGGGTAAATAACATTTCTTTTATAGGTGTGAAAAAAAGACACGGGCACGTTTCAGCGAATAACGTTTATTTTTAGAATATAAAAAATTCACAGTTACGGTGGGATTTCTTGCACGATATGGTAGGTAAAACAATTTTTTTCTGTCTGTGGAGAGCATAAGATACTCCGTGAACCACATGTCTTGCAATAATAGTTTGCTTTCTGTCGCTCCCCGTGAATTTGGGAGCAAATTATACATTTACGTTGAAATCTCTTTCTTTCATCCGATTTTGACAAGGCTTCAAGAATATATTCTCCACTAGCAGCGATGTTCTCATGAGGTGGCAGCTCATTCTGTAGTTGAGTATCAACATGGTCAGAATCAAAATTAAGTTGATATTAAACCACCTGAGATACTTGATCATGTTCTGAACGAAAAGAAATTATTATAAATCGAATATCCATTTGTTTCTACTATGCCTAAAACTGAAGTATATATTCTATGTTCCCATTTATGTGTGCCCCAAGTTTTCTCTAATGCTAATCCATCCTGCCTAATGTGATTGTGAATATCGATAGCCGCAGCACCTTCGAAAATATTGCTCTACGACTTTAGGCCTATTGACTTCTTTGAAAAATTGATTTCCACTATCGTCCCATCTCCTTTTACGTGATGGCCGGCCAGGCTGAGTCGTTTTGCAAGTGGCAAAAATGTATAATTTTTTTTATTTCTCCACGCACAGACAATGAGAAGCACCCAGTCTTTTTCTATTGTGCTCACAACAGATGCCCCTATGCACGGTCAACAGTTTGCATCTATCTACTGTGAGCCATCTTTATTAGTGGAATGAAATACATTCCAACCTTGAATAATTCCACAGCTGTTTTGACTAAAACAAACCACCAATCTCCAAGTACTACTCTTCCAGAACCATGCTATGGCTTAGTTAATCTCAAAGTAGTTGCAGTCCCTACGCCAAATTCCTTTTGCCACTTCTTAGTACTCATTGATTCTTTGCCCTTATTAATTTCCAGCCCGATCATAATATTTATACCACTATCACATGCTGTTTTTACTTCGCAACCGACTCCTTTCGTTTTTCTAATTTTTCATAACTGCCAGCCTACCTCCTTTGAATTACGCACCTCTTCCATACCACGCGAACATGGATCCTTCTACAGTAATTTTTGAACCATTTCAGTTTTTACATGTTAGGTACATTTCAGTTTTTCATTCACGATCGTTACTATAATCCTGACGTTACGCCATTTGTCAGAATCATTGAGATCTGAGGATTGTGTGAACTGTAGTGTCATGAGAATTTTTCCAAATCTCTGACGACTCATTCTAAATCGTTGTTCAAAAGTTAGGGGGGGATATATTACATCAGAAGTGGTATTCCAGTAGGATCGTCGTTCTGGTAGTTCCTGAAGGGTCACAGCATATATTATACCAAAAAAAATTAATAACTCTTTCTCACTCAGCAGTTTTTGTTTTACTGGAAACGTAGAGTCTCCGGAAATTTCTCCCAGGGAAAAGTGCAGGTCCTTGACGCTTTGTACGGCCCTCAATGATTCTAGTAAGGTAGTTTTGAAATTGGCTTGTTGTAGTTGGTTGTAAGATTCAAATGAAGAACCATATATCAAATATTTAGGATTATTTAACAATTTTGATGATGATCAAAACTGTTAAATATCCTTATATACAATTAAATGAAACTATGTGATGTAGTATTATTTCTGCTTAAGATATATCTTTGCTAATATCCCACCTGAAGATGTAATACAACAAAACCTAGGTCGTGGTAAAGAAATTAATAAAAGTAGAAATAATACTACATCACGTAGGTTCATTTAATTGTGAATAATTAATTTCTACAAAATTAACGCCAAATATATTCAATATCTTTATATAACTTGTTAATATATTGGTTCAAATGATAAAAATATATAATTTTACAGCAAATAACCTATCTTTTGCTAAATCTACGCTGTTGAAATGTATGTCATTTGACGTATAACGAAAATGAAATAACATTAAGTAAGTAATAAACAAGTTAACTTAAGCTTAACTGTCTATTAGTTTGCTATGCATATAATTGAAGTCAATAGTAACATTTGGAAATAAATATAAAAGTTAACTCCTAAATTTCTTAATACTTTTAACTAAAATAACAATTTATACTTTTCTTTCTTAAAGTGCAAATTCTTGGGCGACAAGTCATTCTCTCACATCAAAATTATATAACACTTCAAAAACAATGCCAAACGCTTCCAAACCAGCTGAATGCTAACAATATAGCAGTTGAGAATGTTAAATGAATTATTCAAACGCTAATTTGTTGATGAAATGGAACCTTTCTTCGTTTCATGAAGCATTCAGGTTTGTGCACGGTATAATAAAAAAAATACAAGTATGGGTTATTCAATGATTCAACTAATTCCATGGCTTCTAGTGAAAGTTAGTTTAGTATGTTATTATAATTTAGTAAAAATATAGTCTTAACAAGAAATAAGAATACATTTCTAGATTACTATTATAAATTATTAACCTACAAAAATACACAAATATTGATTATATTGTTGAGACTCACACCTTTTTAATATTTTTTATCTCTTCTTCTTATTGAACTACCCATTAAACGACGCATTTAAAACTCAATCGTATTTACATATTTGTTATCGGAAGAAAATACTGGAAAACAATGCAGAAGCGAACTGTTTTCAAAATAGACTGTAATGGCCGTAAGTTCTAAATGAGGACGACGACTGGCAACATTGGAAACTACACATAAATTCCATAATTAGATGAAGTTTTTAAGTTTAAGTTGATAATTCAATTGACGTGTTTTTCTCGGGTTTCAAATCACGTAATTATTAACAAAATGTTTTATCTGGAAACTTCGTTTAAATTGTAATAATATTAATTATTACCATTAACAGGAAGCATACATACGAGTACTTAAAATGTTGATATGAGTCTGGTATCTTGATGTAAGTGTCACCATAGTAATGAGGTCTAAATATTAATTTTCATTTAACTTGAAGGTTTTATATTGATTTTGATTAAACTTGCAAATAATTTCGTGAAAATAAATAATGGAATAATGAAATAGTGTGGAATTTAAATTATAATAATAAATTGAGATAGATTATTTCCATCATAGTCCCAGATTTGTTAATATGGAAAACTTATTTTAGCCGAATAGGAAGGAAAAAGCTTCCAAAAATGCATTGTATTTTTATAGTATCAATAACAAATTTTAAGTACGGGTATTTCTAGTGTAACATTAATAGTTTGAATATTTAAATTATATAAATATGATTATAAAATATCTTACTTGTCACATTTTTCTTTTTATAATTGTGAAATAATAAAAACGTCTTAATAAAAACATAAAAACCTCTTTAAGAAAATACCTCGTTTCTGTAATTTTTATTTTCTTTCTTTTATTGTAGATACCTTCGATATACAGATATATCAATTCTAATTATACCATATCCATGAAAAAAGTAACATCCATCTCTATACGATCTAATAAGTAAATTATAAATATTGACACATATTCAAACTTCAAACAAGCGAAGGAAACAAAGGGAGCTTTTAACGAATATATGCAATATCGAAAAATTTTGTATGCCGAAGAGACTGACAACGCAGTCGGCCTTCATGTTTCACCCGCATTCGTGCTGCTTACTCAAGAACCTAGCCCTCCCGCACCAGTTTACACTTAAAGGCCACACTCATTTCGCCAATGTGTATTCAGGTGGATTATATACATAAGTTTATCATATACGTAAGTTAATTATACATTTGCACAATTATTCCATTTAGAGTAGCTTATTACTTCTTTGTTTTTGCACTAATAAAACATAAATGTTTTTTTAAAACATCAAATTCGCATATCTCCGATTGAGTGATCCGATTAGTATGAAAAAACCTAAATGTTATATATAGTTAACCCATATATTTCTATTCTATTTAAGTGAGAAATTTTTTTCACGACACATGTTCAAACAAACAAACAGATAAACATATCAAAATTTTATTAAATAATATTTTTGTGTTCTTTTAGTTTCATTAGTATACACAAATATTTTTCATAAATGTCTAATTCTATAGTTTTATTATTTGTATAAATTATAAACGAACCTGGAATCAGCAAGAATTTTTTAATGAGGATTTTATTTTCAAATTTGGACGATTTCTTATATATCAATGTGACTTAAAGCCTAATCATCCATAATTACTAACACACAACTTTTAAATTAGTAAATTTAGAGGCAGAACTTAATGAACACCAAAACAAAACGAATACTTGGAGAAAGCTGACTCTTTTGACAATTGCTGTACTAATCAATCCTAATCCTTATTTTTTCACTTGTTTTTGTTACTATTACCACCATCCATAAACAATTATTGCATTTTGACCATGTGCATTTTGACCCTTCAAAAATATTATTTTCACTATAAAAAATTATCCTAAATTTTGCTAATACATTATTGCGTTTTTACATTGATTTGCACCGATGTGGTCTGGTGCCGACACAGCAGTAACGAAAGCGAGGATGTCTAAAAACATATGGACACGTTTTGCCATGCCGGTGTCGGCACTGCAAACGCTGGTTTCTCAGCCGTCACGACAAAAATGCCTGTGTGTTAAGCAATTATGTAACTGTAGTGTACGTATCTATGACCCCACTAAAGATGTAGCTTGAAATAATGTTTCAGGTAACTATGGTTATTAGGAAATCTCACAAGACGAAAAGACTTTCTCTTTATTTTTTAATTTTACACGTGACGTTAATTTACTTATTGCTAATTAAACTTATATTACTTATTAAAAGTGTGCAGCTAAGAAATAATAATGTTTAACTTGTTCTTTCAGTGTTTAAAAACTGGACGGTACGGGGACGGGTAATCGGGGCTGTGACGTCCTATGTAAATGCCTTGGGTTGATACTGTGTTTCTGGTGCCAGAGCGGTGTCGATGCCGGTTAGAGTCAAAACACTTATGCTAAGATATGAATAAGATTTGTTTGGACAAATATTTTGCACAAACTGATATTTTAAATATTTTTTACCGTAATTATTTCATATCAGGGGCTGACTTTTGTTAGATTTGTTTAGAAGCCATTTTATCGTAGGGATAATTTTTTTCACTTTTTATTTTTCATTTTTTAAATTTTCTTTTCAGAACATATCATTAAGAGCAATTAGAAGTACAACACCCCTAATTACTCTTTTTTCTTCAACTGAATTTTTAATATAAAATATCGATATAAATAGCTAGTAATAAAAATGTTCAATAAGAAGATATTCTCAAATCGAACGTTGAAAATACAATTTATGAATTATCATGTATCAGAAAAAACGCATAAATATCATTAATCCATTTGAATAAAATCACTGCAAATATATTTTTAATTATTTGGGGTTGCTTGGTCAAATATGAAACATTTTGTTATGGGCATCTCTGTGTTTTCCGTCTGTCACACTTAGTTTACTTAGTTTTACAACTTAAAAAAATTTAAGGAAAAAAAAATTACTACCCTTCTACTGGCAAAGTATAGTCTCTACTCACGTTAATATAGAACCTAATTGAGAGAAAAAATTTATTAGAAAGACTTGAATTTTTAGTAGAATAGCTTCGGAAAGAGATATAATTTAGTATATATGATAAGCCCATTCTTACAAACTTTCGTTGGACGAGGTTACAATTTTAATTTAATTAAATATGTGTGAGTGTGTTGTCGATAAATTTCACTTAGTACTTACTATCAATATTACTTAAGGTTCATGGCACAACATATTAATATCTGATGAAAAGTAAACATTTAAAAAAACACATATCGTGTGTTAGGAAAGTAAAAAAAATATATATAAGATTAATTTTATTACCTTCAGTGCTTTCGATCACAGCATTCCACTTATCAAATTGATGAAGCGGAACAAATATCTTAAAGCAAGCAATTTTTCTGACAATCCACTGCATAAAGTTCTCCATTTTCTTTTCTCTCCGTTTTATCTGCTACATTTATTTAGTGGTAACTATTTAGTGTAGGTTTTTTTAAGGTGATATTTTCATTTTTTAGAAATAAATACTTCACCATACTCTATTATATAAAATTTAAAGTTAACCAAAATATATACAAACTTACAATGATAATTTAAAATCAATTTATTTTTCCAAAAACCATTCATTTGTCAGATGGTGCACTAAGGTTTTATGTACTGAACGATTTTAATGTGTGACAATAATTATTTCTATTAGATAAGAAAAACCTAATTAAGAAAAATTTATTAAAATGTAGGCTACATTTTATGTCTCCAGAAAGCCTGTAAATATGTCTCCAGAAAGAAATCGGTTAGATATTTTGTGTTTAAAGGTAAGATTTTTCCAAACTTTTTGGGTATTATTGTCGACACGGATACATAATTCCATTACAAGTACATATTAAGATTGTGGGGTTCAGTTTTTACAAGACACTCAAAGGCAAATCAACATTGTAATGTAATTTATTATTCGGGATGCATAACTTTTACCAAAAGCGCTACAAATGCATTGTCCAGAAATAAAAGAAAAACATTAAGTTATTTATCTACATATTAACCTGGTCGAATAAGCAATTTTATTATTTTCTCTTTTTACTTCAATTAAACCTCTCTTAAATCTAGCGAGGACTCGTTTTGATATTCCAAATGGATTTAAATATATTTTATAGATTCTCTATTTCTTGAATTAAAAAGGTAGTACGTCTTTTAATTTGAATTAAATTGCGATAATTGTTCGTAAAACATACTTAAAAATCAATTAAAAGTGAACCTATAACTAAAAATCGTGTTCAAAATGGTGATTAAGTATTAATATAAAATTGGGTGGTCTATGATTTTACCTCAGGATCGAGTGCGAAAATAAAACGTATTTACAAATTCTGTTTGTTATCAACCGCACGTTACGTACAAACATCAATAATTTTTCGCGCCTCTCCGCAGCCGTTTGTAGCGCAGCGTACAACGCTTGCATCCGCGTCGCTCCGCCGCGGGCGGCGTATGACCCCGGGTTCGAAGCCAGTGAGCGCGCTTTTTTTTTTAGTTTTCCCTTGGTTTGGAGTCAAACAACACCACTGCTATCTAGCCTCTGGCATTTGGCAACAAGACAACATGCTACGCGGGTGATGTCGGGCAGCGTTTGAAAGTGTATTAGAAATGAAAATTCAAAGGCATAATCACAGATGGTGACGACGCGATATTACGCTATTAAATTAATGAATCCCGAATTCTTCTACCAAATAAAATATTCAACGTTGAAAAAAAGGAAAGCACATAAAATAAACAAAAGTTACACCCCGCTTGTTGCAAGACGAGAGAGTGAAGAAAATATGATAAAATTTATCTTTAATCTTCACGAAAAAGTGAAAGAAATGAAATTAGAAATCGAAACAATAAAACTAAATCAGAAGTCAAGTTAAATTGTTTATTCAATACATGGTAGGCGATGATGGCGTCGTGGTCGACACAGAATGGATAAGACTAAAAATAATGATGCTAAAAATAATGATTTTTGTTTCAATGTTTATCCTGAAAGATATCCATTAGTTACGCCTAAGGATGTTGCTGATGAATTTAAAAACAACCTCAATGCAAATTAAAGCCCTAGATTGAATCTAGTTACCTGGTAACCTGTTCTTGATCAAAGAAACTTGATACCATCTCGTCACTTTGGTTTCAGAAATAATCACTCGACAATTGACCTGGTTCACCGTATTACAGATGTTATTGAAAAATAACATTAGCGCAGGGATTTTAGAGGGTTGAGCATAAAGGCTTATTATACAAATTAGGGTCCATTTTCTCTGATAACTTCTATCAACTCTTACCTAAATAATTGACACTTCCGAATTAACTATGATTTCGGGCTCATACTTAAAGCTTATTAAGGCCCCTCAGGGTAGTGTTTCAGGACTTTTTTGTCATTGCTGTATATTAAAAATGTTCCAAAAATATTATAAAGTACAATAGCCACTTTTTCTGGTGATACGATAAATGTGGCAGTGGGAGAATATTTGGAAGATTCAACCAGAAAATAGCAATATTTTCTCAATTAAGTAGCCATCTGGATTAAAAAATGGTGCTAAAATATAAGGAATCCAAATTTGACACAAATCTATTTTACAAATAAAAACATAGCACAACAACCAGTTTTCGTTAAAATTTTTAAATATTTTGGTATAATTTTTGACGCCAAGCTTGGGTGTAAGGAACATATTTCTAAGAAACACAATGAATCCAACATCAAGTTCGGAAAAATGTATTAGTTCCTTGACAGTAATTCTGAGCTATCAGTAAGCTTATAATATATAAGCAAATCCTATCTCTAGTTTCGACTTATGGAATACAGCTGCAGCTGGGACGACGGATACGACTTAGACAGCGCGAGTAACTTAAATGTGTAAAGTATCATACACACACACACGTATATATATATATATATATATATATATATATATATATATATATATATATATGAATTCTATGTCCGGCATGGAATTAACTACACCAAATATCTTTTTCTTCACCAATTTTTGTACATATGCTGAAATCCTCTTAACTATATAAGAAATATTTAAAAATAAAACGTATAACTAGTTATGCCTCCGAGTCGAGTAACGTTCGTTTCGCTCACCTAATATTTTTTCTTTAATGCAGCAGACGATGATTGTACTGACTAATTTTTAGAATTAACTGTACAAAATATATTGTTATTTGCCAATTTTTGTAAACATACCAAAATTCTCTTAATTGTGTTACAAATATTTAAAAATAAAACGGTATAACTAGTTGCGCCTCCGTATCGAGTAACGTGTGTTCCTTCATCTAATATTTTTTCTTTAATGCAGCAGACGATGACTGTACTGACTAATTTTTAGTCCTCTCTATGGTAAACTGCTAAATTCGATTATGATGTGGATTATTATTTTGTAAAGCATAAAGTTCTTCAGTATCTTCAAGAATTCCTGTATCGATAGCATTGTTAGAATCAGCAGTATCCACAAGAGAATTGTCATTGACTCCATTATTGATGTAAAGGTTTTCCGACAGAGTTAAGTCGATTTCACAACATTTATGTTTATCATCAGACTCTTCAATTGTATTTTGTATAATTTTATACGACGCAAAGAATTTGTACTTTTTATCAGAATAACTATCACTCATAAAGTTTGACTACCTGCGATGGCAAGGGGACGTTGCAGTTCCTTCAGCTTTCGATGAGTACAATTCGTTGGTGGATTTCTTTCAGATGCCACAAGGCAATGTATACCGCATTTTTAACTGAATATAAGAAAATTATAAATACCTGATTACTTTATTTTATCCGAAATATCCTTCCATGCAATAACTTTCTTGACATAATCCAATGTTTTTGATAATTAAATTGTTTAATAATTCGTATGTACAAACACACAATACCCTCTTCATTAATGTGTCGTTGGTTCAGTTTGCTTGCGGAACTGTGATATAGGTGTTATTTTATATAAATCCAAATCAAAATATTTATATATATTAAAATTTTGAATGGAACTGTGCTTATAAGGTCCTATTCTGGTAGGGTGTATTAAATAGAGTTCTTCAGAGAATAATACGAATAGTGAATTGTGATGTAATTTTTTATGATACTCATAATATTCAAATATTTGTGACTGATATTCTTGGTCTAGCCCTACCGTTAAATGGAAACACTCAAATTAACCTATATTTTATTCAATATATTATTAAAACAGACAATTTAGTAGTAGTTATTATGCTGCATCTTTCTGATGAAAGAAAAACAAAATCAATGTTGATAAAAGTTTGCTCGGAAGTCAGGTTACTTGGAAATGACATAAAATGTAAAATTAAAGGGATGAGTAAAAACCGGATTATCAGTGTTTACGAAATTTCCATGTTATGATTCTTAGAGGAAGAGAAAAAAAACGTTGTGCTTAATTTGATGGGAGGAAATATTACGTTCATAAAAAAAAGCAGTTCTGATGACACATACTTATATAACAAAATTATATATATATATATATATATGTATGTATATGTATATATATATATATATATATATATATATTTATATATATGTATATGTATATATATATATATATATATATATATATATATATATATATATATATATATATATGTATAAACGTTGCAAAATAAACCATTGTTAGTCATTTAAATTCGAGACCTGTATAAAAACATAATCCGAAAAAAATTAGCTATTAAACTAATTCTGAGTTCTGCAATTGATGCAAAATGTGGAGTTGACATGACATTCCATAAAAATGATCAAAATAAATACATAAACTAATTATTAATCATTCAACTTTGTTACCTTCTCAATCAGAGTAAAAGGACCGAGTATTTTTACGGACATTGGTAGAAAGTTTCCCAATAACTTAGTCAAGGAACTTGAGTGCCGAAAAAAAAAATTTCTAAGCGTCTAGAAGTGTGAAGATTCGGTTAAAATAATATACATTATTAATATTACAAAATAGAAAATTGTATTTCTTTGCATTGTTTCTTTTGAGAATTCACATAAAATATTAAACCATTTTCAATACAACTTCGCTTTCAATAGGATAACTTATGTACTTCAATGATATGTTTCATAATTATAGTCGTACATGTATTAAACAACGTCAACATTATCAGAGTAAAGTCAATTATCTATTGGTTTCAGTGACGAACGCTGGAAAAATAATTACATATATGCTAACACTATGCATGGAGAAATATTGAAATATTAAAAAAGTCTACAGAATAAATTGAGAGGCTGCACCTATCTTTGTTGTATAAACGACAGCAATCGTATTAAACAATTTTTTCTTATTAATTATATAATAAATAATAATTAATTTAAAGTTTAGATGATGTATTAATCCCTTCCAAAATAAATGACAAACCTATTTTGTGCCTTTTTTCTAGGTAATATTTGCTTTTTACACTATATAATTTGGATCAGTAATTCAAAATAAATTAAAAGTTTTTTGAAGTAAACAAAGCGGAAATGCGCATTTTGACGATATTGGGCATACTGTATTTGTACACGAATTAGAGGAACGAAGAGAGAAAATGGACACGTTTAGCGGCGAGGCAGCCAAGAGCAGCGGCACGTTTTGCCGTCAATTTCCCAGCAACCTACTCAAATGTTTGGTGATTGATTTCCCTGTGTTTGATAAATGTTTGACAAATGTTTGACAAATTTCATTTGCATGGAGTCGGGTTTAGACAGTTAATACTTTTCATATAAGTTGCACGTTCCGGTAGTACAGAAAAATCATTATCAAAAATAAAATAACAGAACTCGTATGTAGTACTTTAAGCCATCAGTAAAAAATATCAATTTTTAGATAGTTTTATTTTTACATAGCTTATATAACTGTTCTAACTGTAAATTATATTTTACTATATTTCTTTAAAATAAATAGGAAATAGGCTCATCAGAAACAAAAATAAATATCGAAAAACCTTAATAAAATAATTCATGTGTACCCATATGAATTCAGAAAAGTGAAAAATTACGTTCTCAGAATAAAAGGTCAATAGATCGAGAGAAACAAAGCACAAAATACGCTTATTTTTTTATTGGAGGATAATTTTGCAGGTAAATTTTCTAAAGGACTGAATTTCGTACAATTAACGAAGAACAGAGCTCATCATACTGGCATTAAGTGTAGTCCATATAATGAGATCCATAGGTTTCCGGACGAAGTTCAAAATCGCCCTTAAAGTTATTTACATCGAGAATCGCTATCTAATATTAATCCGGGGAAAGACTTAGATGAATTTTTAACAATTGGGACATGGTGAAATAAAAATAATTCTAAAAATAATGTGTTCGCCAGGTCCAAACTTCTTGTCATTACTTTTCTTGTTATATATATATATATATATATATATATATATATGTATATGTATTTATATATATATATATATATATATATATATATATATATATATATATATATATATATATATATATATATACTACGTAACTAATTAAGTGATCCAACAATATTTTTCTTCTTATTCGTAAATATTGACTAATGAATGGAGTCCAAATAAGAATTGATCGACTGTAATTTTGACATGTTATGTCTATGAGGTTATAAAATCCATTCACCGCCATCAGAATACGGACTAGCAGCCGCGTACGTTCGTAGAGTTACTGATACTACCAACAAATTTATTTCTGTAAATGTGTCTCCTTGTCTAAAATTATTTTTCGTTCAACTCCTTTATCAAAAACAAAGTGAAAATTAGCTAACGAAAATAAACTCTCTTAATATATTAGTTGGTGCAATAAAAAAATAAGGTTTATATTTTTATATCCTATAAAATATATGCGTGAAATGAAAAAAAATATGTTTAGAAGACTGTAATGCAGAGTCAAAAAAAAGTACAATTGTGCCTGAGAACGGATAGAGGTTTAAAACCTTCAGTTCGTAGAGGTAAATGTGTAAATGTAAACTCATTAATATATTTCACACAATTTTATATCCAAACCAAATATTTCTCAATTTTCTGCCTTACTTTACAACAAATGCCTTGCTACCATTGCTTAAACTAATCCCCTTACCCCTCTGTTTGCAAATATACCCTACATTTTCGAAAGAACGGCCGATAATATTAACATTATTTAAAGGCGCCCACACATTTCCGAGAAATAAAATAATTACAATAAGCATTTAGGAAGTCGGAATTCATCCCTAAAGTTTACTTTCAGTACAGTAATAAAAAAACGATAAAATCAATTAAATGTTTCCTTTCGCATGTAACGCCCCTTGGGCAATGTACAAAATTTAACATCATCATTAATATCTTTGATTAAAATGCAAATAGATTGGTATTTATGCTTTATAACTGGTTAATTATGTTTGTTCGTTTAGGTTAGAGTCAACTCGGAAAATATTAAAATTTTAGTATAACGTACCCAGTTACTAAGAAAATATGTGTATAGAGTAAAACTTTTCTTGTGTTTTAAAATATATTGCTTTAATTTTATGTATCAGAATTTTATTTTAATACTTATAAATTAAAATATTACAAATATTTAACAATAAATGGATCAGATACAACGAAGAGAAGACGAGCTCCATGAAATCCGCAATGAAATTTCATTAAGTCAAGATCGAGAAGCGAAGGCTCGTGCTAAAGTTGCAGAGGGGATTGGAAAATAAATGGAACAAGTTTTTAGATTATATGTTTACTTATATATTTTAATTCTGTCTTGTGTTTTTTCTTATTTGGTTTTCATTTTTTAGATACAATATTTTTATAATTTTGTACTATTTTCATTTTCATTACTTCTATTTTTATAAATATTTTTAATTATATTGTGTTTTATTTTATTATTAAATTTTCAGCAATAAATCATGTAATTATTATGTTGATGGGTATAGAAAGGGAGTGTAGCACGTTGTTTAAAAGATTTAAAAGCTAAAAAATGTTAATGTTTCTATTTTTAATCTTACACAAAAATGGTGGGAATAATTTACTAATTGTTAAATCGCATTTATCTTGTCAAGCTTTGTTAATAAGGGTCTGTAAGTAATCATTACAATTTGGTAAGAGATTACTAAAACAAATATTCAATGAAATGGTGTATTGACCAATGAAATAGGATTTTCATACTGAGACCCTACGAAAGAATGGTTTGTATTACCTAGTCCAAAATAATTAAATGCACGTTTTTCCTTTGATTATGTGCAAATTGAACCACACATTACAGATTTCAACAGCATAATTTTTACTTACTGTAGCTTCCATCATAATTTGTTCGAATTCATTTTGTCAGAATACTATATGTTTTTACAAGTATTTGTTAATCTACCAAATATTAAGAGTAATAATGCATTGATAACTTTCTGAATTAACCCAGTCACTGTCTTATATCATCTAGTCCAAATTAATTTTAATGTACATTTTAATACTCAAGCTATAGGTAAAAATATTCATCTTGCTAGTCAGATTGAATTTCAGTGATCGAATTTTTTAATTGTAAGTTTTAATTGTAAAAATTAAATGTCGTTATGTGTGAATATTTGGTTTCTTCTATCCTACAAAATTAAAAAGTCTCTTTTAACTTCTTCGTCTGATGATACTAATTTTTTTTTAAATTTTGTTATATAAATGTGATCTTGTTCATTTGTGTTTTACCTAAAAATAATTATATTTTCAGCATTTTTTTATTAAAGAATTTTCAATTTACATTTAATGATATTGATATTAGTGTCGTCTATTTAATATAATTAAAGAGACAATTCCTGTCGCGCGTCGGAACTGACAGCATAATTATTCTTTTTTTAAACTATTATTAATATTAAAGTTGAATGTTACTCTAATTATATTTGTATAAAATAGTAACGTGGGATAGATATATTCGTGTAAAATATATGATGAAACAATTTTAAAATATTGGAATTTTTTACTTGTAAGAAGAACATAAATCAATCAAATTTGACGATATCTAACCTTATTTTAATTTTTAAATAAAGATAGTGTTAAATGTACTTTCTAGCTTAAAAATTGGGAGATGAGACATATTTTAAACGTAATTCTCATAGGCATACATCGAATCACATTTCTATAGTTGTGGGCTTTGTAACTGTAAGTGTACTCCACAACTTTAAGATGTTTGTATTATTTCTATGACAGGCAAATTTGATGTCCATTGACCTTGAAAAAGCATTTTATGTATATAAAGAATTTTTTTTCTTAAAAAAAAACATCTCTGCAAATAGAATCAAATTAACAAGAGGCTATAAATTAAATAGGATATTAATAAAATTAATAATTAAAAGTGTTGATTTTTATTCCCCTTATATGTAAATCTCCTATAGTTTCGTTAAAGAATTAAATGTTTCATTTGTTTTGCCATGTTACGAATGTGTTGTTTTATTTTATAAATTAACAAATGTAGTGTTTCGTAATTAGCAATAATTATATTTACATTTTTATAAGCTTAGCAATAATTAAACATTTATTGAAGAAATCTTTATTATCAGGAAACAAAATCATCCACTTCCTTCAAATGCAATTTGTAAAATTTGTTGTTATAACAAAACTTCCTGTATTTAAACTAATAGTGCCCTTAAGTATTACGCGTTGGATGGTTAAGCCATATTAGTAATTTATTTAGTATTAGATTTTCAGAGACTATATAAAATGACCTTCGCAGAATTGCATGATCATCGCACTTGTATTTATGTACGTTATCAGCCTTTTTCATTACATCTCAACCACAATCTCGGAAGTAGTGAACATACATACGAAGAATTCTGTAGTACAAGCGATACATTGATCAAATTTTGAACACGCAGAGAGCGTCACTGATGCGAGCTACAAGTATCGTTTAGAAAGTTTCTTGCGCATGAAGCATGCGGCACGCATCATTAAATTCACATTTTTGCGTGATTTCTTCGCTGATATCTCAGTTTTCTAATCGCTTTAGCGTAGAAGTATTCAGCAAGTCGTGACTAGCTTAAAGCTTACCAAGTGGGAACAATTTTGAGTGAATTAAAATTGGTCTTAACTTGGATATAATACATTACATGCTTACTCAAATAATTAAACTTTTAGAAGTAGTTAATAATAATTGATAATGGTAAAAATAAATATAAATTTATTCTAAATTTGAGGATAAAAATGTAGATGATATGTGGAGAGAAGGAAACTCCACACGATTTTTCAATAGCTTATATATGAGCATATCTACATTAATAACTGTACCCAAGAAATGGAAAGCTAATTGAATATAATAACGTTATGATGTTTTATAACACAGAAGGAATACAGTACTGAAAAAAAAATTTAAACGAAATTTAAATTATAGCTAAAAATATATGCTCTTGCTGAATTCAATAGCAATAAAACAAATCTGGTCAAAGTTGTTTTTACCTAAGAGGTCCCGTCAAACCTGTACCGATTAGTGAAAGAGACAGTATGTCAATTCACTGAAGTTACGTTGCAGCATTCCAACGGAAAATAATTAAATGGCTACCGTGAGAATGAGAATGAATAGAATGAATTTACCTTTTGTGCAGCGTCTGCATTGTAATTATTTTCGGCTGCTGTCGTTCCTTTAAAAAAATTAATTCTGTACCACATTGCACAGCAAATACATTTTGAAAAAAATAATACTAGTACCTTTGTTGTTATTAGGATCAGTATTATTAGAAATGGTTTTCCTAGCAGAACCTCTAAACCGATTTTCGGGAGTCCTGGACTGATTTTTTGGGACTTTCGGTATTAAGGTTTTTGGAAAAAATGTAATCAATCGTTCTTAATTTGAATACAAATAAAAATTCACTTTCATAGATATTTTATTTATCTCAAACAAAAAACCTAACTAAAATTTGATCACATAGAAAACATTGCCAAACAGGTATTTTGAGCCAGTTGCAAATCATTTTGAAATATACATAAGCGGTTTTATTAAAAAAAAGAACTTTGTTCAAATTCGTCCCTTTTGGAAATTTATTATTTCAAAATACTACAGGTTGCATATTCTGTACAGATGAAACTCGCGTTATTAGGAGCAGTAAATTAGTAATTTAGAATTGTGATGTAACAGAACATGGCGCCAAGAATATTCGTAACTGAATCTACTTGAAATTAATTTATAATAATGTGGTAAAAAAAAAGCGTATATGGTATTTTAATTAATGAAGAATTTGTTTACTAAATCCCGGTAGTAGTTGCGCCATCTAGCAACGCTCTAAGAAAGCTTTTTTAATATTAATTAAACTATTCTATATATTAAGTTTTAATTCGTTCCATTAGCACACAAAATTTGGCAAAGGTTATTATATTAGTTGTAATGAAGCAGAGTAATAAATAAATTAATTCAATTTCACATTTATACTATAAAATATATTATTTATGATTAAAAAATTGTCAAATGAACCGAACAAGGATCAACATAATAGGTGTCAGAACAGAATAATAGACTAAATAATGTGCGGCAGTTAATAGCAATGACTTAATGCAGCCGCTGAACAGGAGTAAACATGCGCTCAACGGGCATAGTATTTGTTTAGTGTTTTTATTCGATACTTATGGTCTCTTGACTTTAATTATTTTCACATATTTTTCATCTTGTGAATGGATTTCCTCTTTTGTATTTCCCAGGCGTGGAAATATCGTGAATATTACAAACACCATGAAATTTTTGATCATCAGTACAGTTTTCTCGTTAATTTTAACTTCTAATTCCAAAATTCTTTCCATAACTTTATGTTCAGTAGTGTTGAAGATATAGGGAGCAAATAAATATTTCTTGATATCACCACAATTTTTTTAGAAATATAACACGTGAAATTTAAAAAAAAAATTAGTTTTAAGATTCTTAAAACCTGTTTTTTATATTGAAGTTCCAATTGTTAGATACAAATAAAAATGCGTATTTTATTTACCTGTTTAATATTTTCCTATGAAATTTGTTTGTTTTCCACTTCTACCGGTTTTCAAAATCATTTTTGCGGATATTATGAACGAAATTACTTACATAAACTTTAAAATATGTAATATTTTATGAAATTAAAAAGAAAGTTGAGTATATCGTTTGATTCCTCTAAAATTTGGTCTTTGAATATTTTTGAGTAGTAATTGTTGGGAAATATATTTTACGTGGATTTTCATACTTTCGCAGTTACTGTTTGATAAATTTTAAGACTCCTGGACAAATGGTTTTAAAAAAAATAGTTATGAGCAACGAATAAGCAAAGAAACGGACGGTCACGTGATTGATTTTGCAAGGATCCGACTTTTTTTCCTTTGAAGTATGGAAATTAAGTTAGCAATTATCAAAATTACGTAAAATTGACCATAACAAGCTGCTAAATACTTTCGTTAATATTTTCGATATATCTCCGGTATTCTGGAGGTTTCTTTCGTTTATAATAAATATTAATTAATATTTGACGCAAAGATATGCTGTAAGAATACACCATTCTATTTGATGCAAAAAACATGGGTAGGCTGTATCAGGGACGCAGCCATAGTGAAGTATGTGAAACATCTTAAGCGTACCAGAGTGTGTAATATAATAAGTCTAACACGTTCCCTGTGGAGACAAACACATTCCACCGAGTTCATAGTGGGTCGTCGTGGGTCGGAATTTCTCTCTTGCTATCTGAGCTCTTGAACGCCAGTTTTGTGCCTTAAATACCGCACGTGTTGGCGTCATAGTAGAGCAGTCGTAATTTTTTTACAAAAAACACTTTTTTAAATTCTACAACTTCTAATGGTCACAAGCATGAGTGTTATGTATGATACCTATTATAACCTCGTGGACTCTGTCAAACACGACCACTCCCGCTCGAATTGATTAATGTACTGGTGAGTAATCACTAATTAAACACAGCGCGCGATGTTAAATTCAGTTCCGAACTATCAAGTAATAGCTTCTATTCTCTAAATTATGATGCTAAAATAATGCCGATAGGTGCTATATTTCCAAAGTTATAAGCGATCTTGCCATAACATATTTCGTTACACATAATTTTCGCAAGTGGGGAGGTCCCCCTCCTCTGTGACCGAAATGTTTCACGTCAAAAATGGAAACAGATTCATAAGAAGGCTCCCCACAAGCGAACATGACATATCTATACGTAGAAATTTTTATGAGTAAATTTATCTTCACCATATTTAATCTCCAGACTCCAGACATTAAAAATGATCAGCATCGCATTACCTAAGATAATTTGTTTGGAATAAATTATTTATTTATTTAAATTTAAGAGGCAATCAGAGCTAATAAAGATAACTAAAAAATTATGATTCATGTGAATATTATTATAAACTAAATAATTTATAATCGTCTCTGTCATACGTTATCATGACGTTAATATTGTATTACGGTTCAATTGAACAGTCCAGACTCTAGAGTAGGCATCAAATGCAACTGGTACGGATTTCATTTATTCTTCGATGCCTTTATGTAGTTGCACAATACAGAACACTAACCTCGCAAATAATAATTTCTGGATCTGGTATCAGTGGTTGGAATGATATTTAAATTTGTGCTTCGTTTACTTTCATATTTAAATAAATACTTAATATTTACTTTTGATGGAACTGCGCATTGAAAATTTAATATTTAAATCATGGAAGGATTTGAATACCAGACTTATCCACCCACCACTATTACAGAGGCTAATTTCTACTGTGCAGATTCGACTTAAACGTGCTAATAGTTCAAATCAATATTTATTCCGTTACATTCCCCTGAAAAATATGTGATTCAGTATTAAGATGGTTAATTTTATGCAAATATCTGAATACTTTCTAAACGCTGCTTACGGCTAGTACTAGTTCAATCTGACCTGATATTGGTTTGTACAATATTTACGATTTAAATACGCTATAAAAATATTTTAGTATTTTTATTTTTATGTAGAAAGTGTCATGTAGATTTTTTGCAAATTAAAATATGTTATTTTGATAAAACAAGATCTGCAGACGTAAAAAGGTACAGCGTTGTTTTCCCTGGAATTTTGCTTTTACTAATAGAAACAATTTGTAAGTTTAAATTAATATTTTATAATTTGTCTATGTACACGGTTGTTTAATATAAATTATATCTATATAAATATGATATCGACAGGAACATGATATTGGTGGATAAATCGTGTAATATAATGCACACAGTAATCTATTCAAACATCGAGCGTGGGCTTGAACACGGGTAAGGAAGTCGTCCTAAAATTCAAACTCGATTTTTATATCGGAATTCATAATATCACATCTACAAAGTTTAAAAAACGAAATTAAAAAAGGATCGATCTTCATCGACTTTGGTACGGTTATTTTATTTAAAAATTTAAGATATACTTGGTAGAAAAAAAATTAAATTAAATTTCTGAATTTGTATTTATATTAAATTTAATTTAATTTAATATTTTGAAAACCAATTTTTCAAAGATTCCCCATTACTTAAACTTAGCATGTGCAATAATACGATATTATTCGATTATCTCATATGAATTGGTTTAACTTCATGTATATAACATCTATATGCAGGCTATGTCCGAAACGTGAACAAATATATAAGGCGAAAACGTACCGTTTGTTTATTAGCTAAATATTCACTAATTTTAAAAATTATCCAATTGTGGAAGAAAATTGATAAAGGATTGTCTCGCAAGAAAAGATAGTTTAAGGAACAAAATCGCATAGTTTTCAATGGTTTAAAAGCAGGATGCGAACAAATTACCCAAAATCCGAATTGAACTATCTCGAAATATTTGTGAGAAAAATTTTGCAATCGGTTTAGAAATTAGAACTTTTTACGATAATGTCTGTCAACAAGAAGATACTATATTTAGAAAATGGTATATTTATATTTTGTTTTTCAGTTTAAAGAACTGTGGGAAGTGACTCTTAAAAATGTGTGGAATACTGAAAATATATCGACAGGCCACAAACTTACGACTTTCTAACATGAAGTTACATTCTTTACTTCTCTGTATTCCATATAGGCATATGGAATACAGAGAAGTAAAGAATATGTAAGTGAAAATTATAACTAAACTGAAGAATATATAGTTCCATCATTGTTTATAACTCGAAGATTTTCGAAACGCATAAACATGAAATTTCAAATTACACAAGGATATGATTAGAACAACATATGAGTCAATATGACCGTTTAATATTTTCTTACTTGAATTTTTAAATTTAAATAATGGTAAAGTTTACTGTCATTAATGAAGCAGTCGCTATTCGCTTAATTATAAAATTTAGTGAAATAAATTGGCAATAAAAAAGTGTCTTGTGCCCCTGAATCTTTGTAATTCTATAGCCTTGTAATAGATAGATCGAAAATTGAGCATGATGAATAGGTTTACAAACTTTTGGATATAAAACTTAAAAAATATATTTTCAATTATTACGAATTTGTCATCAAGATGGTCATCAAATGCGATTATCAATGGTTATTTATTGACAATTGAGGACGATGTGAAATACATCAATATTTTTGGTTGTTCTTTTTCGTTAAAGCAGAGACCACAGCGCTTATTTAATTGTTATATACAATGAGAATTATTTTATGTGAGTGACATTGGAACTTTAGACCTTTACTTTGAAACTGAATTGAAGTTTATACCATTATTGAATATTGCTATAAACCTTACTTTCTCAAAGAGTTAACCTTGAGTGTATATATAGGCACATGAATAAATCTCGAATTAAATGAATGCAATTTCTTACGCTTTCAATACGAGCAGCTGGCAGCGGGCGCAACTAGAATAAGGTCGGAAATGAAGCAGACGCAATGTCGAAGTTTGTCTGAGACGGCGAATTACTTATCTTCTTACTGAAGTACTTAGCTGCATGCAAATTTAATTTTGCATTCAGCCGAAGCGCGCGATGTAATATTCCCATTTGACTTTTAAGCGGAATTTGTTTTTAGCTATTTCAAAATGAACCCGAATTTGAGGTAATCAATAACTTTCCGTCGGAGTAATTGAATATATTTTGGTATCACAAACCCTGAAATAACAATTTATACTTATTATCTTTAGATTTTTTTACAGTAAGGTTACTCTGATAAGGAAAAAAGAAATAAAATACAAATGAATTTTGCCTCAGTCTTTTATAAACGCCGGCGGCGAAATGGCGGTGCCATTTCGTTTATGTTGCTTGGATACTTGGCCTAATAAAGAATTTTTAACGAAGAAAACATTTAATTTATCTGATGTAAATTTTACTTTATTCACTTTGATCGCATAAAGTGTTCTCGATTGCATTACTGATTTTAAGATATAAAAACATTTTAAGATACAAAAAAATCTTTTTTATTTCGGTTGCAGTAAAATCCACAGCAGTATTTAAGTAGATTTTAATAAGAGTTCTCAAGCCAAAACGAATGCAGATAGTTTTTTTTATTTATTTATTTATTTATCTACTTTAATGTATCTAATTGATACATATGGCGGACTTATTGCTACAAGAGCAATCTCTTACAGCCAACCACACCACCAGTCCAGCCCCGTTCGACGAACGGCCGGGAATCGAACCCGGGTTGCCGCGGTGCGTCTCATCGTCAAAGGCCGTATGCCTTGTGATCAACCCAACACACCACGGCGACGATTTATTAATGTTGGTTATACATTTATTTGAAGAAAATTTTACCTACAAAAATTCTTGAGACTTGAAAAGACAAGGGGAAGTATGTAATATACCCGGAGGAATGATAAATTACTCACAATAATTTAATTTCACTATTTGTAGAAAGATTTAAAAATCTCTAAGTTTTTAGTATTTTTAGAATTAATTATATAAGGAGACGGTGTATTCATTCAAAGTACATTTTTGTGTTTTGTTTGGAAGAATATTCCAAGTTTACGACCCGTTTAACTATTGAAGATATATAAAATCTAACATCACTTTAGAATATACATAACATTAATATTTGTTATGATTAAAATATTTTATATAATTCCCATATTTTAATTCAACTATATGAGTGAAATAAAACTGCATTACTCTTTAATTACATGATTGTATATAATTTTATCATTCAATAGTCAGACACTGATCTAAAATAAACTACAAATTCTTCCCCATGAATTCTTTTAAGAATGAATACGATTAATCAGGAAGTATTCGATTAATATATTTTAACAGGCTTGAAAACTGACTTTTTTCATACCGAGTGAAACATGACGCTATATTTTATCCGCGAAAGACCTGCCTGGCAGAAATAGAAGGAAATTTTAAAAAAGGCTGGAATGGTTTAGAACTTAAAGAAACAAACAATTTAAGAATTTTCAATCGGAAAAGGGACTGTATATAATAAAATAAAATTCGTACTTTGTTTTATTTTGATAGTACAAAGAATTCCATTGAGACAACAATTATAAACTAAACAATTATAAATATAAAAAATTATAAAAAATATAATTATAGAAAATTCAACGTCACTTTTCACAAAAATGACAGCATTTGTCATCGATTAACGATTTCTATAAAAAGGGTTACGTTATAAAAAGCCATATAGTTTACAAAAAGCCATTTTCATTCTTGCAATACCCTGGCCCAATACCATACAGACTTTTGTCAGTTCCTTGCATGCAATTCTGGGGATCATCTTAAGGGATTAAGTATCTTTTAATACACCGACTTCAAAAAAGGTACGTAATGAAAAGTAAAATTGAATTATTTCAGAATAGGTGCCTATTTAATTGCAATAAATAAATAAGTTACTTATTTTTGAAGTCCATGCCACCACTGTCGACCGACTTAAACAAATTTGTGATTTCATTTATAATGTAAATTTCAAACTTGAACTTCTACTATACTCAAAATAATAAATAGATTCATAAAGGGCTTATTTTTAATATTAAATTTTTTATTTGTTTAAGTTGATCGGCGGTGCTAGCACCGACTTCAAAAATGTGAAACTTAGTTATTTATTGCAAATAAGTAGGTTTAGTCTATTTTAAATTAATTATCTTTTAATTTTTCAGTACCTACCTTTTTTGAAAACGGTTTTTAAAAAATATTTCGTTTTGGAATATTTAGTAATTAACACTAATTATCACACTTATTTTCTTTCTTAGAATATGATATAATTATTAAGTCACGGGCAAAAGCTAGTGTATAGATAATTTCCTATTTGTCTAAAATTGGTTACCAACAACACATAGGATTAAAGCGATAGTAGTAGCTGCCAGTGGTTAGATGTTGGCCCTTGAGGAGTGCCGTTCACCATACCCAAAGCCCAATATCAGATTTTGCAAATTAAAAACTATTTATGAGGAATTCATTATCAGATTTGGCAAAGTGATAACTAAAGTAGCAACTAACCAGTAGCATATATATTGAATCACGATCGATATACTACCATCCGTTAAGGATTTGTATTATTTATCTTCAGAACTTATAATCACATACTGACCTGGTTGATAGTGTAGTTATCGTGCAATATAACAACTACCAGTAGAAAATATCTTGAATCATTTTCAATTTACTACCATCCGTTAAGGAATTCCATTGATCATCTCCAGAACTAATCATCGGACCCTGACCTGGTACACGGTGTAGTAATTTTTAAAAGTAACTATAAACTACTAGTAGATAATCTCTTTAATCACGGTTGATTTATTAATATCCGTTAAGAAGTTCCATTGTTTATCTCCAGAACTTATCATCAGACCCTGGGAAGTGGTGTATTTATTTTGCAAAATAACAACTATCCGTAGCAAATATTTTGAAGCATAGTTCGTTTACTGCCATTCTTTAAGGAGTTTTATCGTTCGATTCCGGACCTCATCATCAGACCATAATATTTATATGGGACAACCCCGATAGTACTCTCTTTGAAATAAAAAATAATTATTAAAATTGGTCCACTTAGTAAAGAATTATTGCTGAACATACATAAAAAAGATTCTCACAAACTCGATAACCTCCTCCTCTTTTGGAGTTGCTTGAAAATATTTATTTTCCTTCGGTTCATACTTCAATGTGCTTGAGAAAAAAAAAATCGTGCAGCACCTAGACTAATATGAAGACTGATATTTGACTACCTAGTTATTTGTCCCAATAAGACATTTGAATTAGGAGTTTCTCGTTCGAATTATATTGTTCAATTCTGTTTAGTTTGTATCCTTATTTTTAAATTTAATATTTCGACGCGTCGAAATAACAATCGATCTGCGCAAAGAAAATGATGGCCATCACCCATGAAACTGCTCAATTTTCCGATGTAACGTTACCTTATTTGTTAGTTTGGAACAGTTTATACACCTGCTATATTGATCAATATTAAAAGATTAAGTAACTAATATTTTTTTGCATTTATAATATTAGTAAGAATTATAATGTAATTTTCGAAAGACATAGTATTTATTTTAATCCGAGGCTCTTTGGGTTCAAACTATATCTTTGAATTGTAAAGTCGGGTATTGTAACACTATACATAAATATATTTGTTCTCGGTTGCTGTGAGTTTATTTAAATAAAATTTTGTGGTTAATAGTAGACTTTATTGTTTTAAGTGTATTTTAATTCTGTAAAGCTGCAAATTGTAAGATATGATTATAATTTTTTTGTCAAATGAAAAGTTTAAAATAATTATTTAGTATCGGCTCCAAATATTTCGTGCATATATTTTGTTCTCTGACTTATTTACCTATAGAAAAATATAAATAATTCTATATACTTCAAGCGTGTCTTTGGTTTTAGTTTATGAACGTAAATAAAGAAATTAAGTTAAATGTTATACAAATACAATTTTGTACATAAATATATGTTCCACATACTATTAATATGCAAGTTTGTTATTAGCACCGGAATATTTAGTTTTAATCGGAACATTTTGCTCCTGAACTCGGTATAATTTGTTTCCAATGCATGGAAGTTCAAATAAATTATTAACGATATTTTAATAAGTTACTGAGTGTGTGAAATAAATTGCCACGTTTAAATTTCTTAAATAACTAAATTATTTTCATTTACAGATTATATTAAATTTTGTTTATTGATCCTTGTACAGTCAAAATGTTTAACACATCATTGTAATTTTTATTGAAAAATAAAATTAAGCACAGTGAGTGACAAAACAAAACTATATCGCGGGACAGGATATATTCAAAGTTTAATTTGAAGTTAAAAGAACTTAAATTTTCATTGATTTACGGTAATTATTTTCCTACTGAGCATTTGTAATAATATGTGCGTATTAAATGGCATTTCAAAATAAAATTTGTTTTAAAATGTCTTTGAAATGAAACATGTTTATAATGTTTCAATGTCCGTTACAAAATATTGAGAGGAAATTTTTTTAGAAACAAATATTATTTGAGAGAAATTTCAATATTAGTTGTTTGAATTCACGATGCTCGATGGTTGGAATCACAATCTATGGGCTTTTTTCACTTTTTCTTCCCGATGCATTATTCAAATTTTTCGACATGTTTTGTATTTTTATATTCTCTTTATATATGTTTTATTCCTTAAAACTATATACTCCTTTTTAAACTAAAGAATGTACATTATGTGCTATCTTTTATTTACACATATCATCAGTCTTTCATATTTAAACATCAACTTCCAACCGCGCACGTGCCTCACAGCGATTAAGGCTTCTTATTATTTACTTGTAAGTCCGTAGAATAAACTATTTATATAAACATTCATCGATTAGGTACTAGGTCATTTATTTATACTATTTCTGTAATATTTTAAACTCACTATTGGAAAACGAATATTGTAGTTAGATTTAACTGCGTTGCTTCTGCCGTGTTTTTTCTGCATTAAAATTAACATTAAGTCTATATTTCGGACCGTGAACATAGATCTTTGTTACTCTTTTAACAGCGTTTTAAGTTTATTTAAATATTGTGATTATATTGGGAGCATGTTTAACCAATTGTAGTAAACATAGAGTTCTATCGACAAATTATATAGTCTTTTATATGCAATTTTAGTCATCAAACTACTGTCACGTTTAGTCAGTTCATTATCATAAGTTGGAACTATTCAGTTCACAATAAACTTGTTTCGATGTCAATTTGGAATACGAATATTACTTTCCCATTTGCCCCCTTAAGTTTAGGCTAGACTTGTGACGTCGCTAAAAGGATATAGCACGACTGTTTCCATGTTGACGAGCAACATAGATAACATTTTACTGTGTTGAATTTTCCTCGAACAATTAATCACAAAAACTTTAAATAAATAGTCACAATTGTTTTCATGACCGAGATAAAATGGATATACATCCAGCTAGGTAATAAAAACGAGTTTTAGTTATTGTTTAAATCGTTATCAGTAGACACCATATGTATTTTAACTGTGTATATTATATGCACATACGAGTATGTGCACAGTCCGTGCGATGAAGTTGTATTAAATTAAGCCCGTTTATCCATTATCCTCGGTAGTATAGTGGTAAGTATCCCCGCCTGTCACGCGGGAGACCGGGGTTCGATTCCCCGCCGGGGAGGATTACTTTTTTTTTGTAAGTTAAAAACCAGCTAATTAATACAACAAAATTTTATTTCAATAAGTAACACATGTCCTCTGTTCCCCTTGGCGGTTGCGATGTTGCAGTTGTTGCGGTACTCTTATTTGTAAATGTACGTTTTATTTTCTTTTCAGTTTAAATTGTTTTTAATACATATTTTATTGTGTGCAAATTGATTGTCGTAATTTTCAATATTAACTACAATTTCGTTAAATTTCATTGAAATTAAATTAATTTAAATGACTTAATTTTTATTTACTGCATAATTGTTTGATAATTTCACGGTTTGCAGTAAAAAAATATTCGTAAAAATATCTATATATTACTTTACGTTCGATTAAAAAAAGAAATCACTTTGGTTTATTTATTACATTATTACAATAACAAATAAATTTTACAGTGATTTCACAATATTTCCGAAAATTTATTGCTTTTTAGGATTCCGTCGTAACCCTTATAATTCTCTCATTTTTGTCCATCTGTCCGTTCGTACGCTTGTCCTTCCGGACAGGCGTGACAGTCTCAAAGTTTTTGCAGTTTTATAACTAACTATTCCTCATATTTTTTAGGTTTTAATACGCTTTCTGTATTTAAACCTCAATTTTTTTTCTTTTAAATGTTCTTACGTAGTAGACCTAAATAACATTTCAGGCCACTAAATTCCTTTTTTAGGATACTGTACCTCAAAGAGAAAAAAATAATTTTTAAAAATCATTCTTAGAAACGATGCTACGTGGAAATTTGAAATTTGACGTAGTAATATATCTTATTAACCCACGTATATTACACTACTGACCTTTTTTTATATATTCAAATAAGAATTAAAATAAGCGTAAATGGAGGTCAAATGAGGATTGTTACGAGGATACGACAAGGTATTATAATATAATTTGCAAAATATTATATGGCGTATTTAAGAAGATAATCTAAAAAATATGAGAAATATGACATTCTTATCTCTTATTTCCGAATTATAACGAACAGAAAATCAATTAAAAATACTGTCATAAAATCTGATTAAAATTTGCAGATGAAATACAATATTATAGCAGGTCTCCTATTCTTTTTAAATTTGCGCCACGTTTTTTCCTATCGTGATAAACATAGCACTTTTACATTTTGAACAATCAATATTTTTAAATAGTTTAATAGAAACAATACGTATCCTTAAATATTTATAAATGTCTTAAATGTGCACGGAACATTTTTGATAAAAATTCTACCCGTATTTGACAGTTATTTTTAATATATTGTGTAAGGGGACATGTAAACTATGAGTGAAAAATCTTTTTTAGATATTTTACCGAGTGAACTTCATTAATCATGTCTTTTAAAATAAAATTGTGGTGTCATTTCGATGTTCTGTTTAACGCTTACAAAGTATTAAGCTAAAAAATCACATGCAAGCTTTTTCCACTTTCTTTTTCAAGAGTGGCTTTTAAACCTGACCTTTAAACTTTGGAATGAAATTGTGTCAATTGATTTCATTGAAAAATGTCAACCGATGTAAACAATTACGGAACCCAACTTTGAGCATGACATGCATTTGTTCAGTTTTTTTTTAATGTATCCATCGAACGCTATGTCAGAAATAAATCAAAACCTCAGCAGTCCAAGCAGGCATTGCGAAAGGATACTATTTAAGCTAATTAAGGTTCCATACCTTAGACGAAAAACGGAATTCTAAAGGAGGTATCGGCGTTTATCTCTCCGTATGTAGCTATTTTTCCCGGGAACTACTATTGCTATCGACTTGAAGTAAGTTACTATTACAGAATTATCTTGTTTGCATATTTTTTCTGTAAACAACTTTGGAAAAATTTACATTTTTTTTTCAAAATGAGACCAGACACGTGAGGTCAAAATTTAAAAACCAAAAAATAAAATCATGTGGATTAAATTAAATAAAGTATTACATAAGAAAAAACTTTGTTAAAATATTGGAAGACTATTTCTATTTTAATTCAAGGTTTTGGACATATGCTCAAATATTTGAGACTGTTTGTGTACCTTCTATATAAATTATAATTATGATAACAATTATTGGAATTTCATAGTATCGTTGCACTCACACATGGTTTACTTTCGATGTTCGAGCGAAAGTGTCATGGCGCCAGTACTTTGGTAATTTTGGACGAGCGGCAATGTGATCAAATAAAAAATCCCAAAAAGGGCAGAGGGAAAATTCCTTTTTTTATCCTGTTCCATGTTCAAGTGTAATTCGATTTTTAAATCGTGTCGCGTGATTTTTAATTTTTTTCGCAATCTCACAAGTTAAATAACCTTTCCTTTTTCTTCAATATCTTCCCAATCTAATATTGCCCTTTTCGACTTATAATACATATCATTTTTATTGTAAATCAAATGAAGGTCATACAGAGAACATGATGGGTTGTGAGATATACAGACTTCATTCTTATTTAGAAAGGCGTACACGTAAGAAATACGCTGAATAACATAAATTTAGACAAATTTTAATTGAACAAATAATTATTATTTCTAACCATATCCAAGTTCGGAAAAAGCATTAAAGCTAGTGCAAAGTAGAGTGATGATGATTGCGCAACAAGTCCATCAACGTTGTAATTTAAATTAAACCAATATTTGAATACAAAGCTAGTTTTTTCTTTAAATGACATAAACTCATCGCAACTCATGTCCCGTTTCTATTCATCTAAAAACGGAACCCTCAATGCGCGAGTTTTATTCGCACCAAGCGGGTTTATTTTTTTAATCGAGAAAGTGTTGCATTTTTCGTTTTTTCATTTCCTGATATTTTTTTCAATCCTTTTGTTAATTTTTTTAATTTTCAATTCAACAAAAGTCTGAAAAATCTTATAAAAGCTGTCTATGGTTTTCCATAAATTATAAATTTACAGCTGCTACGTGCCGCAGAGAAAGGTGAATGCTGAGTTAATACCGTTACTTCTGAGATCCTACAGGTTAGTTTTTCTGTTTTCATTCGGATTGTATGTATGTTGCTTTGAATGTGGAATAGTCCAAGCATATTTAATACATTATGAAGTTTATATTATTGTGGTTAACACATTGATTCACTTTATTGAAAGTTTTGTTAGACATCATTTTTGTACAGACTGACTGTTTGAGAGACGTAAGTAATAATGTAAATATTGCAATTTTCTAAAATTATATTTTAAAATCAGAATAATGTATTTTCAAAACAAGAAATTAAAAAAAAACTCATATATATTTATTTTCGTCTACACAAAATCCATATGTTACGAAATATTTCAAACAATTTCTAATATCTCTGAAAAGGAATGGCTATTTTAGTAGAAACTAATTATATATTACAAAAAGACAATGTTGAAATTAGTTACCGTTAAGAAGAGAATTTTATTTTATACAAGCTGTACCGCGACTTGCATTGCGCAAACTACTGAAAACAATTCTGATTGCGATTATGGTAATTTATAACGATAGGTATATTGGGGAGGCCCATGTCGGGTATAATTCTAAATGAGCAGTCTTTTATAGTATTGTGGGCGTTTTCATCACCCTAAAAATCGTTTATTCTCTTCTGATAATTTCTACAACCTTTGCAGTGGTAAAAGCCTGTTATTTTATATAAAGCAACATTATATTTTAATGTGTTTTACTATATTGCTATAATTAATAAAAAAGAGAGTATTCCGAAATCAAATAAATAAAATATATATGCGTCTCATAATATGTTTTATTTTTAAACCTATCATAAAGTCTACGAAGATGTGATTGAAGTGATGAAAAAAAATTATGGAGACAAATTATAGTACGTTATGAGCGGGAAAAGCGTAGACTACTGTGAGCTGAGGTTAAAAGAGGATTTCCAGAAAGCAATATAATGGATTTTATATTGATAAAAGTCGATTGACGTGTCATATAACTATCGTTTTTACTATGTCATCGTGAAAGCATCTATTGTCATATCATCGCTTAAACATAAATTTCAGAACTGAATAAAAAACCCACTAAACAGATATGATTTTAAAATATGATTTCCGAACATATATAAATTTGGTAAATAATGTTACTATTAAAAATTTATGAGTCGATACCAAATCGTCACATCTCCCTCTCCCTCTCTCTCTCTCTATCTCTCTTTCACATATATGCCCACGCATATATTCACACACGTAAGAGTCACATTACACTTGGAATTCGACCAAAATCAACGACTTAGCTCTTCACCATTGAGGAGTTTTGTCACCATATTTCGCCTTATCGTCAGACTCTGGCGACAATATACTGTTTAAAATACTTAGAAATACAAGTCAAATGAGTTTCAACTCTGTCTCAAATTTCGCAAAGGGCTTGTTATCCTCCGTTCTGGAGTTCCTTTAAAATATCTTCGGATCATCTAATCAGATCCTAACAAAATTTATGGAATTACTAACAAAGTACATCCGTTTAAATAAATAAGTATCATCTAAATCGGTACAAGATTACCGAAGCTATACGTGAACTCCTTATTTTTTTAAATCGGTTAAGTAGTTTAAAATGGGCAGTTAGTATTTTCCTTAAATATTGCAAATATTCATATTATTTTAACTGTATAAATGTATATTGCTTTATATATCTTACACAAGTGTAAGACAAATAACTTTGTTGCCTTTATATCTTAATTTGTCAATGCAAGTTAACAAACGTAATCAGGCATTGAATTAATTGCTAAATACCGTTTCCTCAGTATTTTCAGATTTTTTACTTTGTAGTTAAAAACTAAGGATAAAACAAAATGAACCTACCGCAAAATGGTTGACATGCATATTTTGCAAAGGATATGCTACGTAAAAAAATATATCGAGATAATAGCATTTTAAAACCTCTTGTATTGAAGAGGTTTTAACATGCTATCGTCTTAAAGATTCTATAGGAACCGTGACATCATCCAGTGGAGTCCGGTATACAAAAGTTATCCCCAAGTCAGATGTATGGGTGTATGTTGTATAGGTGTGTACTGCAATAGAAAAAAAAATAATTTGTATGCTTTCACGTCTTTAGAAAATTACATAATAGAAAACCATAGTACTACATTTTTTTCATTCATTTGCAAAATATTTTATTTTTATACCAAATATTTCCATATATATTATTTTAGTTGCACTACGCTATAAAATTAATAATTTTATTTGACGCCAGTTTATGTCCAATCCATGTAACTAATTTTATTTAATAATTGTGTGATAATTACTCGCTTAACTTAAATTGGTCTCTGCGTACATTATTGAAATAAAATTCCCTTATTTTTCTACATATACACTTTTTCGCGATAATAATAAGTTATGAAAATCGCGAAAAAGTATAGATGTGGATACTTATATTTTTCGTAATTTATTACAAAATTCTATTATTTAATTATTTCACTTTTATATGCAATAGAAATAAAACCACGCGTTACGTGCCATGTACAAACTAAACCAGTTAAAATTGAAAAAAAAATTTCGAATATATAAATGAAATTAACAAAATAAGAGAACATTAATTGTATAATAGTCTTTGTCAAGATGAATACTTATGTCCATAAATTATGCGATCTCTTTCTAACAGCCTTAGGTAGATAAAGATCATAAACAGATTCTAAATAAACAGGTTTTCGAAATAACAAATACTACAAAATATGTGTACGCAACAATAATCACGCATATACTCCTTCATATGTTGTAATATTACGTTTTTGAGAAGTTAGTTGAAAATAAATCCATCCTCCTCCGTCTCTAATATAATCTTATTATATTATATATACCCAGAGAGTATGATCGATAACTCTCTCCTATTCCTATCTCAAAGGACCTGTGTCCTATTGTTTCATTTGATATGGAATATTTCAAAAATTGGTCACTGCTACATTGTACGTCATGATTAAGGGTTTTATTATTCTCCATTCGTATTTTTTCGATAATACAGGTAGTCAGTGAAATGTTACCTTTACTTCTAAGTCTAATGATAATACTCATGTTAGAAGTTTTCCCGATCGTCTTCAGGAGAATCTAACAAGAGAACTGGCATACTTCAGAACTCAGTTTCAGTACTGGCATACTAAAGCACTCTGTTAAATACCTTTATTAGTTCATCTGTGTCGGGATACTATCAAGAATGTTAATAGCCATTTTGGCGAGCTCTTAAATAGTTTCGAGTGCGGGTTTTCCGTTGTGTCGTATCCAGCTCTAAAAGGAATATTTAAATTGTGAAAGGCAAAATTTTCAGTTTCTCACTAATATAACTACTATAGTATCACAGTAAAATATAGTATTTCTTAAAGTATAATCTATTTAAAGCATGAAAATATAATTATAACTTGAGCTTTCTAAATTTCTTTTCTATGAGACTACGAAATTTTTTTTCGTTCACGTCCAAATTCGATGAATTTATTAATGTAAACTCATGACGAACTTTCTTGCATAATCGAATTTAATAAAGTAAATGAAAATTTTTTCTTGAATAAAATATATATTCCATTACGTCAACTTAAAAAAATTATAATGTGGTGAGTCTTGCTACAGCCACAAATCTTGAAGTTCTGAGTAAACGATGAGGCATCATTCTTTAATTTGTTATTGTGAGTGTCAGAATCACATACTGTTGTTTTATCTGTATATTATTTTATTATCTAACGTATACTTTTGATTTGTTATCGACTTAATTTGAAAATATTAAAATGCAACCCTGTGGAGAGCTTCAGCTTCAGCATTATATACGAAGTTTTCAAAATATTTAACTGCATAAAAATACTTCATGCATCCTTAAAATGCATATGATATGTATTTTAAAAAATACACATAGGATAAGAATTATCGATATAAAAATAATAATCTGAAAATGTGTATATATACGAGGCTGCAATAAATTTATGAATTTTCTGTTTACCTTTTTCTTTTAACCTGTATTTAGTTGAGTACATAAAATATTTAAATAAATATATAAATAATTTGTCAGGAATAAGGAGTACAATAGTTCAATATTTGTTTATCTTTTTATTTGGGTAACAATTTAATGCTAAAGGAAAACAACAAATAAATAAAAAAAATTAGTAAAGGTTCAGGCAATATCTTACATTTATTTAAATAATACTAGTGAGATATTTTATGTAACTGGAAAATGTAGAGTTTAATAGCTTAGAGGGAAGTATTTTGGGTGATTGATATATTTTTCTTTCTTTTTGCAGTAATAAGTAGAATAAAAGTGGCTTATGGAGTACAATAAATTATTCTAGAAATTGGAGTAAAAGTGGTGGCGCCAGTTTGCTGATGTTTTTTGGTTACATTTATTAAATTATTTATTAAAAAGGTTGGCAAAATTTTTTTTCTCCAGACGTAGGTACGTAAATGCCTGCGTACTAAATTTAATATCGTATTGTAAAGGTTTTCTAGAGAAAGTTTTTCTATAAATGTTAAAAATTTTCCGAGCATTCGTAATTTACACGTTTTGAAAGCAGCGGCGCACACGTTTTATTGTATGCTTTACCCTATAAGAGGATTTAATATTTATGTAATAGCACATGGATTTCTGCGTAACTCCCTTATTTAAGAGATTCTGCCGGTAAACAAAAGCACGTTTGTCACATTTTTATCTTCGTGAATTGTTTTACAAATTTTGAGTTTACATATAATTCGTGGCATGCTTTTCGAACCCCGATTTAGATTATTTTCTGTTTAATTTAATATCTATTTTGACATAAATAACATTAACATGTTTTTTTATCTGGGGGTGTAGCTGAGTCTACCAAAGAAAATTTCATCACGTCGAAATATTATTTAGTAAAGTTGTATTATTTTTCCATTACTTACCCTCAAGTAAGTAATGGATTCATAGCAAAGTATAATAAATTTTTAATCACACAATATCATAAAAGCTCGTATTAATAAATCTGTAATTTTATTAAAATTACCATCCAAGTATTCCAAATTTTCGTTAAGTTTCCTCAATTATAATTACTTACTGTTTAATAAAAACTGTCAGCGGCTTTATATTACATTTCTAAAGTATTGCAGGAAACTCGTTAATAACAAATCGTCAGGTGTCACGTGCTTTGATATAGAAAAACTTGTTATGATAATTTAAAAAATATTTTTTGAACAGAAAAATCAGAAGTGGGACGGCATTTTGAGTAATTTTGCTCTACAATTCACAATATTAGAAGATTTATAAATATATTTTTTTTAAATTATAATGTTTATTTGAAAAAAGCATAGATATTATTAAATCTCAAAAACTCATAAATTGTTTTGAATGTTTTTCTCTTGTAAATATGCTTATACATATATAAATCTATAAAATAAAAGGAAAAACCGAAATTGCGTAGAAAAGAAATTACTTGTAATTTATATTCACACCCTCGCACATCGAACTTTTATTGTACAACGTAATGGCACATCATTTTTCTATACATGTATACATTTTTCATACTATTTATATTGTTGACAACTTAATCTTTAGATTTTCAAAGCTTTACTACGCGACATTCGTACCTTCATATGAAATTTATTAAAGAATCGATTAAACGGAATAAAGGCTTCAAAATGTTTTGCAAGAGATCTCTGCATTGAACACAGTCAGATGACAAAGATGAAGGCTTGCAACTCTAGATATCGAAAATTTTGAAGAAGATCGAGATGTTCTACGAACAATTATACACCTCATTACAAACACATGCAGATAACATGGTCAATAGCCCAAAAGCCTAGATGTCCTGACGTTATTCCGGAATAATCTTGGACGTCAGCATCGATTAGACCAGAATGGAAATGACTCCAAACTCGAGAAAGCAGATGGAATACCAACATTATAATCTTTCAGAAACTTAAATTCCGTCACACTCGAAGGCGTTGCGCTGGTATCGTGAACCGGGGGCGTGGTGGTACTACTACGGGGGAAAAGGCGTAAACATTCTACTGAAGAATCATAGATCCACCATACTTAAAAAAATATACATTTCTGAAGCAAACAAACCATTTAAAAGCAAATAACAGAGCAATTAAATTTCCAAGGCGTCATTTCGTCGACGTTACGGGTCCTAAAATACAGTTAATATAATAGCATGTAGCTTCTTACTTACTTAAGTTTCAAACAAAGTAACTTTTTAATTGGGTGCCTTGGCTTGGATGACGTCGTTCTCAATTAACACATCTTTGGTTTCCGGTGATCTTAATATGCGCGCTGTCTAATGATCCAGTAAATATCAACTAAAAAATGCGTACTTAACACAACTAGAGTTTGTTTGATTGTATTGCTACAATCATAAGTGCCGACACACTTCGATCTTAATTCTATATTAATACTGTATGTCATATTATATGATTTATATTCATACTCCGAACTAAAGTTAGCGTGCTACAAATATGTACTTTGAATACTAAGATGACTCATCATTTTTTTTACTACAGTCATACGATTAAAAAAAATTAAATCACTTCTCAAGTGGAAAGTATTCCTTTTTTCTTACACATTTCGAAAGGCGTGATTTAAAATCATTAATGTGTCGAAGAAACCTATATGGCTATTCCACGTTCAGGCCTGAGAGTTTCGCAGTTCCGGCAATACCGAGAGTATATTCAAAAATAACTCTATAAATAAATATGTGATTCACACTGTTGCTTTCAATGTATTTTTTTATTTTTAATCCTTTTAAACACAGACAAATTGAGTTTATTTCAAATCAATTTCCTCATCAATATTATTAAATCCAACGCCTATTTTTTACATACAAAGATACATAACAGGTTTTAGCATTAGGTTACTAAATTATAATGTATTTTACTAGCCTTTTTCCTAAAATGAAAATCGTTATACACTTTCTCACAGGATTGAATGTTTCGAGGGGATGCCCTTAAACTCTCATATTTATGATGTCTTTTATGTTTTTGTATATTGGATTCTTGAGGAATACATATATGAGAAATATAAAATTTATTTTTATGTAAAAGAAAAAACAAAAGTAAATTTTAGTTTTTTTTCCACCTGAAGCTTTACTTCGTTATTTGGGAGGGTATCATAAAATATTGCCGTTAACAGAAATGACATAAAAATTTGGCCTGGGGGATAATTTCCATTACAGCAACGTTTTTTATTTCATCATCTCCTGGAATTGTGATTGTCTTCTTAAATCAAGGTTATGAGTGTAAATATTTGTATTACCTCACTTGTATTGCGTATATAAAAATGACTTTTGGGCTTAACATTCAAATATAAAAGCATATATATCTGTACAATTTATATTATTGTTTTCATTATTCATAGATTCATTATATTTACCTAATATAATTAGACAATTTTACGATTTAGTTAAAGAGAAGAGGGAAAAGATTATTTTGACTTCGACGATCCTCTTTTTTCATTTGACTGTAGAAGTGCTATCAATGAAATTATTGGATTTAAACTGTTCCGACTAATATACTTTGATAGGATCTTCTCTTTGGTTGGTCCAAAGAAGCGCTTTCATTACGTAAAAATGTTGTAATAGACACGGAGAAAGTACATTTATTAATTAAAGAAAAGATCAATATCGACAAGGAACGACTTGAAGTCAACGAATGTATCTTTAGCGAAGTTTTGGTATCCGTCACAAAAACGCAAATTTTCTATGAAACTTCAGAGGAAAAGACAGTATGTCATATTTAAGGGACTGAACAAGATAAATGGACTGCAAAAAAGTATCAGGTCAAAGTCTGGGATTTTCTGTGACTTTTATAAATTAACGTCATACTATACACATAATCTGTTTTTTTAACTATAAACGATTTACTTTTAATGAGTGTGGTCTTTTGTTAAAAAAACTGTGATCCCCTCTATAAATCTTTTGTTAAAAATGTGGGAACAAATTATTAAAAAATCTGCCAAGTACGAGTGGAACTTGCACTATGAAAATTCCGTATGCATTTAAGCATTTATAAATATTTAGTGGTATATAATATTCCTATCAAACTAGTTACAAAATTATAATTTTCAGGACAAAAATATATTTGACAGGCAAAAAAATATTTTTTTGCCTGTCACTAACTACTAATTAACCATTTTCGGATTTTTTTTTATTATTTGTTTTGTGAGACTTTGTTTCTTACCAAATTTCATGATTTTAAGTCAACAAAAAGTCTGTTGTGGGTTTTAATTTCTTTGCAAATGCTAAATTATGCGGCACAATGGCTATTATATATTTCACGAGCGCGTATTAAAAAAAATATTTTTATATGACTAACTACAAATTTAAAATTTCGGATTTTTTATTTTACTTTTGCTGTGAGAACTTGCTTCTGGTCAAATTTCATGATTCTTGGTCATAGGGAAATACTCTATAGGTTTTTATTTATTTGCGAATGTCGAAAAATGCAACACAAATGGCTGTGCTTTTAGGGTTTTTTATTGCTCTGCCTTAGAAACTTGATTTTTTTATAGTTCCAAGGACTCGTAGGTCTAAGTATTTAATATTAATTTCAATCTGATATCTCCACGCGTTCCTAAGAAAAAGAGTATGATAGATAGATGGACAACGAACCGATCCTATAAGGGTCCCGTTTTTCCTTTTGAAGTACGGAACCCAAAAATATAGGTTTAGTTAATCTTTGTTATTAAATTACATCAGAATGTATTTTAATTTATGTAAATGTATATGCAGAAAATATTGATTCTGCATTAAATGACAGTCTTCGTTATGTGACAGTTACATCGAATGCCCTCAAAGCCACTGGCGGGTTTGGCATAAAAGTATATGGGAAAAAACAATGGTCGCATAGATTTATGACATTGTATATATTTACTTATAATTATGTCTAAATGCTGCGGTAATGAGGTTATAGAATATGTAATCTTTATTTTTTATTATTTTGCATCAAATCACAATACTTAGTACATACAAGGTATTCCAAATATCTACTCGGCCCAGATATCTTATCGACATTGTGATTACGCCGGGTGCGCTTTACGTTGATAAAGTGTCTCTTATATTATAATTTCTTTTTCATTGTCGATGTCTCAATTTGAGATCTGCTTGAATCTATCCTACAAAAATATCTGCCCGCTCACTTTGATATGTAGAAGCCCGTACTGCAGGGTGATGTCACGTGTACAAAAGTAGATATTCGTAGTCGAATAACTTTTTCGCTAACCCTTGCCGCATTATTCTGAACATGTTTTTGCTCTGTTTTCTTATTTAATCTTTCTGTATTACATCTCCATCGTATCTGCTATTAAAGTAAATAAATAAAATAACTTTTGAAATAAAATAAAATAATGACCCCATCTACAAACTGCGGCAATGAATTCAATATTTTATTAAAGAGTTTAAATGCGATATCGTTTCAAACAAAGCGCGATCACTCGATAACTAATTATATCTTCTGAAATTTTATGTGTCGTCTTATATACATATTTATAGAATTTCTCCTTTTATCTCATGCGTCCTTTATGTAAGTTGACTTAACATCTTTTTTGGTAAGCAAGTGATAGTGGAAAAATATGGGTGCATTTTTTGGTGGATTTGATTCTCGAGGTTGCTATCGATTTTTTGTTTATATTTATTCTCCGTCCTCGGTTTCATTATTCTTTATTTTACCTATTTTGAGCTTCCATTGTGACTAGGAATTCCTAAAATATAGTCATATCCGTATATTATTTAAAATCATTTGCAATGAGCGTTGGAAGAAATATGCTTTTAGTTAATTTAAAGACAAATGAAAGTAGTAGAAGTGAAAGTATACCCTCTCCCCACCAATGTTTTTAAACTTGTGGTGAAACGCTCTGTTTCTTACCCCAAGTAATGGGGTATTTTTGAAACGTCTGTAAAAAATACGCCAAATAGTTGGAACATCGAGGGTTCCCTACTTTTTTGAAATGAAATTGCTTTATCTGAAAGTTAGAGCATAATAAGTGTTTAGTAATACACGATATAATTCGGTAATCAGAAAATTATATATTATCGTTTATATGTCAAAACTATGACGTCTGGAGTATTCCTTATTGTATTCCAACAACTTTTCCGCGTGCTTCTAAAAACCCTGTTTTTCAATAATTTTAAATGTAATCCATTTAAAATTTTTTTTAAATATTAAGAACTTATTTTAATCAATTTAAGCAAAATATTTTTGAAAAGCTTACGACTGAGCTTTTTGAACTGACATCACACACTATATGGAGTTTTATTTTATTATCATATTTAGTTTTGTCTATTTAAATTTTAATGTAAATATTTCTACACATTAACTATGAGATGCATGCAGTTCAATATGTTTTATTACTATAGAAAATGTCACATTTCTACGTGATGCGGTTTCTTAGAAAAAGTGGTGTGATAAATGAGCGTACATATGTTATCTTATAAAGGTTCCGCCGTCTTATGAATCATTTGCTCCTTTTGAGGTACGGAACCCTAAAAACAATAACATACGTTATATAACTTTTTTTTTATATAACCGCATTATTCGTTGAAAATATTCTTTAAATTAATTTCTAATGATCGTCCACTTCTGACTACATCAAAAACTTAAAGCATGTTGGTTTTAAGCGAGAAATTTCCACGACAATTAATAAAATTATGTTCAATTATGTCAATTTACTAGTTAAAAAGTATATTAAAAATTATAAATGATTATCAATACAACTGTTGAATTCGAACTTTAACTTTAGCTATCATATAATATTATAATCATGGCACTTGGCCCATTCATGGCAAGATGTAGTGTGACGTTCGGGTATTAGCTACTTTTCATTTTCAATATTTCTTGTTCACATTGGTTTGGTTTTATTTGATTGCAGATATATAAGCCTCTTATTATACTTCTGCAATCAGAATATTGTTATGATTGTGCTTCTTATATATTTGCGATCAGAACGTTGTTTTAAAATCATAATGATAATGACTTCTAAGGAGTCTATGAATACATAGAAATATTGAATATATTTGTCGTTAATTTTGTAGAAATTCATTATTCATAATTAAATGAAACTACGTGATGTAGTATTATTTCTACTTTCTATAATTTCTTTACCACGACCTAGGTTTCGTTGTATTACAACATCTTCAGGTGGGATATTAGCAAAGATTTATCAGGTTTGCTCTTATATTTGTTAATATCTTTGCTAATATCCCACCTGAAGATGTTGTAATACAACGAAACCTAGGTCGTGGTAAAGAAATTATAGAAAGTAGAAATAATACTACATCACGTAGTTTCATTTAATTGTGTACATAGAAATAGTTAAAAATATTATGATATTGGCGATAAAGTTTCTGGGGTACTTTTGTTAATGAAATTTCAAAATTTTGAAAATAACCTGACTTTATAGCATTCAACTTAATCCGTTAAATATTATTAGCAATTTTATTATCTACAATATTATTTATTATAAACATATGGTGGCATTTCAACGTGAATAGTCTTTAAATTATTCCCGATGTGGGCAGACAATCGTTTCCAAATGGATAATAGTTTCCTTCGAAGTAGTTATATAGTGCAACAGTAGTTACATAGTATTACAGCAGTAAACATATTTGCAAACTGTATTCAATAACTTCAGACGTAACTATCCTACTTCTCGCCAATTAAATAAATTTTATATTGAAACGTTTATGTTCTCTTACAAGACTCTTGATACTCGGTCGACTATTAAGTGAGATTGGTTATGAAGTTTACTACAAAATATTTATGAACAAGCCTGATAATTTCGGAAATTTTTGACAATGTGATCATTCTGGCAATATCAATGAGTAACAGTTCAAAGCCACGCTTTGCTTAGGTTTTGGTGAATTTAAACCAAATACATAGATTTACCTCTAAGTGAAAAAAAATTGTTGCCTGTTGTCATATAATTTTTTTATCATTTCAAGCTGCATTTGATTTCAAACTGCATCTGACATAAGTTATTTTCTCAAGTAGTAGTCAAATTAGTAGATTTCTATATCGATACTATGTTAATGTTCAAAAAATTTATCTTCTTTTTCAATAATCATGGCCGCTTGAATAGGAGCGAGAAGTCCAGAGAGCACGTTGGGTGCGCAAGTTCATTCCATTCAAGTAGAGATATTTTTACACACGTCGCGATGGAAACTTAGTAGTTTCATGTGCTCGTAGGTCCTCTCTTGAAGTTTATAGAATATTAGCATATCTGGAGCCAAAATACATATTTTCACTTTTTTTTAAAGGCATACGAAATATATTACACGCTTTTTACTCTAATAGTTCAAGAGCTGATTACGAATTTTTAGTGGGTGTTTTGGCCACTAAGAAATTTTGAAAATAGTACCTTCACACTATTAATTAAGGAATTAAAATCTGGTTGTATATTATTTATATTTTTGCTAATACGTAATATGCAAATTTTGATAAAGTGGTATTCCAGGAAACATGTATTAGGCGTTACGGAAGTTGAATAATTAAATATAAAATATGGAAATGAATATTTAAGTTGGTTCTAAATTAAATATCAATCGCAGCAAGACAAAAATGATGATTGTTTATCGTGTCAACAACAACTTGCCCGAAGTCACTCAGAAGTAGTCATATGTATTCTTTGTAGCGTTGGTCTTTAATAACGGTGGTTTCATGGATGAGGTGAGGAGATGTATAGCGATGACAAGGTGTGCTATGAACAAATTGAAAAAACATAGAGGGAACGAAAGATTAGCTAAGCCACTAAGACCCGGCTCGTTGGAAGTCTGGTGTTCCCCAAATTTCTCTACGTAGTAGAGACGTGGACGCTATAAAAACTTGACAAGAACAAAATAGACGCTCTGGAAACGTGGGCTATAGAAAAATGCTTGGGGTACCGTGAACTGATTTCAACACGAAATTCTCCATACTTAAAGAACTCGGCATCAAGCAATGTCTATCAACACTTGGTCAGACTCGGATTTTAAAATTGTTTGGTCACGTCACGCTTGTTGCGCAGGAACGAGTAGAAAGCACTAGATCCCGTGCGAGGCCGTCGATGCGGTGGACAGACCAGGTCGAGAGATGGAGATGCAATGTAAGGTGAGAAGGCGAGTAACAACGGCCACTCATAACAGTACTACTGACTACGACCGTTCTGTTAAGAACGAAACGACGGAGAAGAATAATGGTTTCCTTTATTATCTTCACTTATCATTGTGTCAAAAAAAAAAAAAAATATATATATATATATACATACATACATATATATGTGTATATATATATATTTATATATATATATATATATATATATATATATATATATATGTATAACCAATATAAATATAAATTACAATGTATTATTTTTTTAATTATTACTATAAAATATTCTTAAACTATTTTATATATTTTTATTACCTTTTCAAGTCTTCAAAATTTGGTAATATGATAGAATGCTCCAGAATACCCAGATCTACACATAATATTTTTACTCATTCTGATGTAAAATTTTCGTTTATTTTTTTCCAATAATTTAAAACCGTCATATATTGTTGCTTTTTTGCATGTAGTTTCAAATATATTTATTAAGCAAGCTATGAAAACGTGAGCGTGCAAAAAATAAATTTTCATCATATTTTTGAATTGCAAATTTGGGATAGTTCTGGCCTTACTTTAAAACCACCCGAATGGGTTTTAATTTTTTAACGTTTAAAATTTTAATTTTTCCGTTTTCTTAGGCATTTAAGTTACGACTATTCCAATTTCATAGTGCCTAAAACGTGTCATTTGGAATACATTTTTTTTTAATTGAAACCGAACACACCCAAGCAGACTTTCGATTCCCAATTTTGGTAGTATCGAGAATATTCTAGGCACAGGCAACAAACATAGAAATATTTGTAGACACTAATAACATCTAACCACAATTTGTGTTCATCTGTTGGTCTATAAAAGCTATAAACATGGTGCAAGAACGCACTTAATTCTCTTCGTGAAATTTCCATATTTTGTTTTTTCCTCACTTGTGGAAACTCAGTCGCTAAAAAAAAGAAAATCGAATGCCTTGTTCTGTATATATCCTAGCTGTAGAGATAGTCTAGAAATTTCTATAACATTGCATAATTGCTAGCGGTTGGTTTATTAACTGGAACATAATATTAATAACTTTATAATACGCGTTAAGTTCAAAAAATTTTTTCAAAAGAGTGTCGAAAGTTTTCATTTTAATCCGAGTATATTATTTGAATATATTTAACTGGCATTTTTAATTTAATTTGTAATAATCTTCTATAAAATTTTAATTTTTCTTAACACTGATTATTTTTTGCAATTTTATACACGAGAATCTTCCTAGTATTGAGTACCGTATGTACCACTGCTCTATTCCTTTGAATAAAATTGTCACGGATTTATGTTTAGGACATAATTATCAGAATACATAAAGATCAGCCAAGAAAAAAGTGGTGTGATTATTTAAGTGTCTCGGAATATTTTATGTACAATAATTGAAGGAACTTAAGAAATCTACAAAAAGACCACCTGTATGCATGTGCTGTAGATTTTGTCTTATGGCAAACTAAAATATTGTTGAATCACAAGTAGAGGTTGTATCAATATATTTAAAATTAAAATATCTGACCTTCTGGCTACCATATCATTGTAAAACTTAATAAGAAAACAATTGCAAGTTGAATTTTATTATCCGCATACTGTTCTTCATGTGAATAAACCTTTCAATCCAATATATTCATTGCTTTTCTTAAATATTCTCGTTCATCCATAGTATTATAAAATATTGACTCACCACAATATGCAATAAAGTCGTCTGCAAATCTTTTCGAAAACGATATCCAAATTGAATTAATATAGTCTGGGCATTTTTCTATATTTTTGTTTGTTCATTAATTTTACCCCTCTTTGTTTTTGTTTTATTCGTATCTTAAAATTTAGATTATTTAAATAATCTTGAAGTAAGAAAAAATTGTTCCTCCCAAAGTACAATCAATTAATTTCCATTCCATGGTAAAAAATGATATTATCGATAGTTTCAAATATTTGGCGATGGATGAATATCTCTCTCTATAACGATGTAAATAAGTTTATTTGCCAATTATTCCATAATATGTGCGTATATTATCAATGAAATCTACTATTTTTTGTAAAGTGATACAATTACTTCGATTTCCATAATAGAAATTACCTGCTTTATTTAATAAATCAAATTTACAATCTTTATAACCGAGCAGTATTTTCGTTACGTTTTACATTAAATAAAACGTATGTTTTCTCGAATATGGTTATCAAATATTAGACGATACTTCCAATATTCGGTTTAATATTAAACGAGAATGGTCATTGTAATTGTTTACGTCTTTGTCATCTAAAAGCCTGCAAATATGAGAACTTATTTCTTTGACAAGATAAATACCCGATATTTTGATATAAACTCGTAAATTTCAAAGTAAGAAGATACATTTTTGCCCTGGACTTTGTGCCTTACTTTTTATTGCTTATATTAATCGTTTCTCAAATTTCAAGTCAATATACATAATTTCAGCCAAATTTAACGGAAAATTTAATATTTTTCTGAAACTATATTTCGGATATATTTGCTATTTTTAACACAAATTTAGAGCGGGATTTTGATTATTTATTTTTACTAAACTATTTACAAATATTTATTTTGTAACATGCTAAATATGTTTTCTACTATATTTTTCAAAGACGTAAAAATAAGGTGCAAATTATGAAAATTTTGGAATCTAGGATAATCAATATGATTTTCTTGTTATTTTGTAATGAATAAAATGGAAGGCATGTAATTTTTTTGCATTATATATAATATCATTATAAATATAAAAATTAAAATTAGAAAAAAAATTGTTTTGCATTTATCATAACAAGCCTTAAAATGACGTCTCACATGCTATGTTAAGTACTTGTACAAAATGTCTGGCTTAACTGTCTTGTCTGGCTACATTACATATTCTCGAAGAAAATCGTCTGTGACAGACGCATGAATGATCTTGTAACAGTTCCGTTTTCACATTTGAAAGAAATGTGAAAACGGAAAGAACCACAAAGATATTATAATTAAATATATGTCAAAAAAATTGAAATGTGAAATGAAACAAATAAAAGGGTAATAAAATGTACTGGCCACCGATGAAATGAGTGCTGGAATTAATATTTAAAAATGTTGATTCCAGCTATTAAAACCCTATACATATGGATTGATAAATCTAAAAATTTTATTTTTTAATGTGATGAACATAACATCTTAACCATAATAATGAGGCTAACTTACAAACACACTAAAATACGCTTGTTTTTATACTAAAAGATAATGTTTTAATTGCAATTACGAGAATATTGAATTTTTTTTCATTTTATATAAGACAACCTTAATACTGCTGTACGTTTGACCAGAACCAGATAAGAACCAAAAATATATCTGGAAGGCGAATTGCGTAAAAGTACACAAACTATAAAAGTAACTATAATAAAATAATAAAATACTGTAAAAGTAGCAATTTTGAAAAAAATAAATAAGGAAGGATTCAGCACTATCGAAATATAGAAAGAGGCTCATAAAAAGTAATGCTGCAGGTTATCTCCTTGTTCTACCTACAGAAGAGAAAATCTTTTAATCTTTATAAAACGTTTTTAAATACGGACAAATATCTTGAAAAATGTTTTGAAATAAGGAAAAATGTAACCTAAATATAATTTAGGTTCAAAATTTATTTAATTAGAGAACAAAGGAGAAAAACATAATTCTACAATTGTTACTAATTATATCTCCAAGGTGATGCATAAAATAAATATTATTATATATACACACTATTACAATTCCTGTTCCGAAATCAAAACTAAGTCTCGCTCTTTGAATGATAAAATTAACCATACAAGCATTTTAATAACAATAAAATTAATCAAACAACTCAATGTTAAAAAAATGCATGAGTTTTATAAGCGATGCTATGCTAGAATTGTACCCCTGAGAAGTATAATCTATTATAATTTACCTACCTTTCTTCTTATTCTATGTGGAAATTTGTTTCTAAATTCTTGAAAATTCAGAAGAATTTTAGCAATTGTGTTCCGACTGATCTACAAAGTAATTTTTTAAGTATCTGCATGCCAAAGAGAAAACTGAGTCAATTATTTGTCCAAGATAAAGATTTTGGTCAAATAATAAAGTGAGATGATTGACTTCGTCGAATAATAAAGTAATATAACAGCACAATCATACTTAATGAATGAATGAAGTGAACAAACTTTACGAATTTAGTCATTTTGTGTCTAAAATTCGTTACACGTAAACATGATAGGTACATTAAATAGTCAAATTAGCACGTATTCTTTAAATCCGACTGAACAAAAACTCTGCCTAAATTGGGTTATGTAAACACAGTTAAATAAGAGTAAAATATAAAACATTTTTGTATAAAAAATTGTTTTTGATGTGGCCGATAAATGATTTTTGCTGTCGTTGTAATAAAATGTTGGTAAATCATTGACATCCTGCTTTCATACAAAGTATGTATTTTCAAATAGTTTTTACAAAAATATGATTAGCAGCATATTTTTGTAAAAACGGGGAGATACGGCTCACTGAAATATTTTGCTTAGTTATTTTACCATATATCCTATTGTAATTACGTGACATACTACCATGACAGAAGAATTAATATAAAGTTATCATTATGTTGTCAAAAGGGAACTTCAAATATTACTGACTAGAAGTAAATGAATGCTTTTAAAACTTGTTTATATACTGATTCCAGGGTCAATATTCAGAAGAATGGTATGAAAATAATCATTAAAATGGGAAGGGTTAGAGAGTTGGAGAGAGTGGGAGAGAAATATAGAGAGTAGAGTTAGGGAGCAGAGAGTGAGTGTGAGAGATAGAGTATGAAAGGATAGGTTAACAAAATACCACGAACAAAGGGAATGAAAAAAACAAATCATTTCACATCTAACAGGTTTGCCAGCCATCCGCCTTTAATTTACATATGATTTTATTAGATAAGGCATCTCTTTAATTAAAATTAAATTCATGTCATTTCTGCGAAATAAATTTAAATGTTTCTTATTATTTTGAAATCTCCATTAATTCAACATTTTGTATCTATTTTGCTGATTCAGCCTAGTATTTTTTTCTGTATCAAATAAAGGTATTGTTGTGAAATAAAAGTTGTAAACTTTTTTTTCCTTTTATAAATCTTTTCATTTTTCAATAAAATAAATTATGGTCATATTTAGGATGTAAATAAAATGGGACTAATTTGTAGCCACCACTAAAAAAATTGTCATATAAAGTATGACACTAACATAAAGTTAACATTTTTTTTGTGAAATTTTCAATAAAGTTAAATGTTGTGTGCGTGTGTGTGTGTATATATATATATATATATATATATATATATATAAATATATATATATTTATATATGTATATATATATATATATATATATATATATATATATATATATATATATATATATATATATACATATACTGATGCCTATCTAGAAACAATTTTTATTACAGCAAGGTCTAGATAAATCGTGATACCCCTAGAAAAAATCTCCATATACTATTATTGTTAAGAGATATTAAGTCTCATTTAATGATGAAATACTTAATTAGAAAATAAACTTGATAAAATAATGTCGGGCCTCATACCTTGCAAAAGTTTTCGAACCGTTTTGTTAGTGGCAATAAGAACCGATTTTATACAAAACGTAAACATTTAAATTTTCATAAGTTATTTTATTTTTGTTATCTAATCGTATATTATACGTGTGACATATCTTATAAAAAGTTCCATAAAATTTATATAATGAATAAATCCTCAACTAACCAAAATCAATAATCCTGTTTAATGTAAACGAACTGAAATTTTCATTACATTGAACCTAAGGTACAAATTATAATTGAAGTTTAAGTACCTTAACTCTACTAAATCTGTAGATACGTTTTATTTTTACTTATTTTAATAGCTATTCTATCCGTTGGTCCCTTATGTGCCTTATAAATGCCCTTGATTGATCATTCATACTACCGTAATTTTATGGCCAAATGAAAATAAAACCTCGCATTATAAAATAAAGGAATACCAGGATTTATAATCGGTTTTCGCCTTTCATTGCCATAGCGGGGATATTATAACAAAATAAATTGAAAAACTGAGTTCTGCGACTAATAAAATACCACCGTATTTTTTATGCTTAATGTGAAAAGCACCGCACGTGCGCCATTCTACAAGTCTAATGGGCAAAGTTAGCGTTAGTTACTGTTGGTTTAGTATACGAGAGGATTATAACATATTGCGTAATAACCTTTATTGATATAACTCATATTTGAAAACGTACACCCTAGAGAAAATTCGTCAAAAATGTAGCCAAGTTATTTATATTTATAATTGAAATTTTTCTTAGATACAATAATTTAGTTATGGTTCCCCTCAATATTTGAAAAATGATTCCAAAGATGTGATAAATATAAAAACCAAGAAGAAATAACAAAAATGGTGTTCATGGTTAACAAAATGTCTGTACAAATTTATATTTAATTTAACTTTTATATTTTAATATCTTATTACAAAGGAACTTGAAATTTGGCATAGTGATTAAGTATACTCAACATTGATCTCAATAAATCACGTATGGAAATATGAGAGGCAAATTCAGTTTGGATTTTTAAAAATTTCTTTTGTCGTATGGAAATTGTAAAAGATAAGTTAAAAGGATTTCAAAACAATTTTTTTTTCACAATTTTACGTAAGAATTCATTCAAAATTCCCAAAACATAGACATAATTTTTTCCTTCGCCTCTCTCACAATTTCAAAAGTTCTGAAACCAAAATTGTAACAAAACAACTTTAATAGAAATTTAGCTTGAGTTTTTCGGAAATTTATAGTTTTTTTGGGATATTCACGACATTTTTTGGTTGTGAAAGATATACTAAGCAGTATATCCATATGACAAGAAAAATAAATAATAAGTATACATATTTTAATAGAAATATCATATACTCTTCAGTCGTTGTTGATGTTTATGTAAGCCTAAGTTCTAAGTAATTGACTGGTTTATTACATACCGTACAAATGTTTTGATTGTTTTCTTAGGAAGTTAGTAAAAATAATTTTATGTAGGTGTGTAGATGAAGCATAGAAAAAACATGGAACCTTGCACGTTACCCCGATAATCGGCCAGTGATTTTTAAATATTATTCCTGATTGCTACTAAACATTATTAAGAATTCCTGTTAATATAATAAAAGTCAAACGTCGTCTGATTATTTGTTTGTTAGTTATTTTTCAATCTTAAAGAGTTCAATTATATTTAAATAAAGATAATACATATTCCACGTTACAATATCGTTTATATATCATTACGATGTAGATTATATGAGCAGAGCAGTAAACATAAAATGGAATGTGCTTCTATTAATTTTATTTATAAAAGTAGTGGAACATGTTTCATTTAATATTCCGATAAGCTAATTATTTCGCAGCATTTTAATCCAGACTAACCTCATAAAAGTCACGTGCTGCAACACAAAAATTTAAAAATTCTGTCAAATTTTACTGAAAACAATACTTACCTCTTAAATTTTTACATCTGTTCAACATCACGTGGTAAAAGTTGCCGACGCTGCACATATATGTAGCGGAAAGGTAAAACGAAATAAATCCCTTCAAAGCGGAAACAAACCCTAATCAAATTCTGTGACATTGTATGATACGAGTTTACTGACATCTTTAGAAATAGCGATAGAATCTTCATTGTTTGCGTAGTCTCGCTATGTCAATCGACATTTTATCGACCCGTCTTATAGTCACCTTTTTGCTTGCTTTGATAATGAGGCCTGAGGAATGAACGGATTTCTTTTATTACATTTGTATATCGAAGGGAAACCCTAGGTTACATTGAATTGTCACGAGGAGATACAAGTACTTGTAGGGATGAGGAAAAAATATAACTGCAGATGGATAAATATAACATGATGAAGTAAGTATTTATTATAGTTCCTTTGAAAGTGTCAAACATGTTTATGTAGTTTTAGGGTTCCGAGATGATTTCATTTTTATTGCATTTTTCCCTTTTTCATTTTTCATCACAAGTAGGAAGTAGATTTGTCTTATGGTATATTTGATTTGTTCTTCTATTTTGATAGAAGTGGTTTCCAGGTATCAAGATTAACTTACTGCATAAGCTATAATATTTATCTCCTTACTTTTGTATACCTAACTGGGCATCAAAGTGCGATATACATTTTTTCAGGTCACTAGTAATATCGTCAATATTTAAGGGGCTTGTAAACATTACCATCATATTTTTTCATTATTACTTTTAACATTAAAAAAATTGAAAGTTTTCAAAAATATTTTGTATTTATTCGTGATAATGTTTTATACCAGTAATTTTCGATTTTTTCGATCTTTATGTTGGAAGCTATCAACCAGATTAAAATGAAAAGATAATTTTACGTTCACATAATTATACGACCATTAATTTGCGTTGATTCAGATTCATCGTCTGTGTAAGAAATTAGTTCAGAGTAAGATGAAGTCAATATAGTTTAAATCAAATCTCCAAAAAGGTAAACAGCCATGTTCAGTTTCAATTTAAATCAATTTTTAAAGTATTTAAGACGATATGATTACTTCTCTCTTTTCTAAGGAATATTTTATCTTCTGTGTTACCGCTCTCTTGTATTTCAAACACGTTTAATTGTTCGCCGTATCTTATTCCCGAATTGATCTATATCGATCTACTTTGCGATGATATGGATTTTGTGAACTGTCTCCTCGCTGGTATACCTAAATGTGATAAATTTTTGATAATTGGAAATGTATTCGAGTTATATTCTATTAAATTCTTATCATTACGTCATTTGTTTACATTTGATTGTTGGTGATTTTTTCTCATTCTTACTTGTTGAGAAATTGAAATGTATTATCCCCGTAATAAATATATGAAAATGCCAGCTATTAATGGTGGTAAAAAGAATTAATATTTTAAACAATGTGGAGATTTTTTAAACTTATTTTTACCAATTTAACTTGCTTCGTCATTAAACTGCAATAATAATTTATAAAAGAAAAATTTCGAAAACGTTTATGACCTGAAAATTTGCTATTGGAAACTAAATTTAGTTTTCGGTATTTACACTTGATGTAACAATAGAAACTGAATAATACCGGGGCATGCGGGATGCTATCGGTAGCATCTGGTGGTAAATTAGTAATTTTTGCTCACATTACTATTGTCTTTTTTTTCGTATATTTCTTTATCATTAAAAGTAATTTATAGTGACTTATTATGATGTAGAATCATTTTAATCATTCATGAAACCATGGGGTATTTAGTTTTTCTAATATCGAACCATATGTTCACTCGTAGCATGATCTCTTTACATTCAATAATATTTGCTGTTTTATGTTGCTTACGTATAAGTCAGAGTTTTTTTTCAGTTAAATACTTTTCTCGTCAAAAAAAAAAATTAAATTCTTTCTAATTTTCAGTGCCGATAATGACTTCATTTTGCCGTTTAATTTCGACAAGATGTATATACATTAGCGACTATGGTTAGAAATTTTAATATCTATTTGAGAAACGAATTTGATGGTATCAATGATATGCCAGACTTTAACTAATTTCTTCATATCGCTTTTATTTTTTCAAATTTAGCTGATAAATAAGTAATTTTTTTTATTTTATCCATACCTTATAAACAAAATGTTCCACTTATATTGACAACATAAAATTTAATATTACACCCTTTGCCGAGGTAGTACAAAGAAGATATATGTTATTAAGGTGATATGTTAGCTATTATATAGGTACTATAGGTACTTAATTCCTTAAAATAATTTAAAAACTGCAAATCGCATTGACTGATAATATGTTAGTCTTTTATTTTATCATGTTTTCCTATTTTTAGCCTGGTCTTTTGAATCCTAATATCTTCTGTATTTTTTAAATTAATTATTTTCAATCATCAATGACATGGGTTATACGTAAATAAATATTACTTTTTTTAAATTCAGGAGCAAGTCAAAGAATAATCTTATTAAAACACAAAAAAGTTTCAAGGTTATGCAAATTATGAACGTATAAACCTACGGTCGGAGGCACGAATAGCCATTTTGAAAAGTACAGAATGTTATGTTAAAAGAGCCCTAATTTAACAAACAATAAAATCTAACGTCATCAAATACAAATATATTACTGAAGTAAGTAGAAATTCATATTCAAACTACCTAAACTCTTTTAAATATAGAAAAAATGAAATAGTGATAATTTTATATAAATGATAATTTTATTATGAAAGAAACAAAAAAAAAACTATTTCTAACTTTTTAACTTTCATTGTTTGAAATAATTTCTGAAAATGCAAACGTTCCATACGCTTGTTGTAGTTTGTGTTCAGATCGTAACTTTATACGGTTATATCTTTTAATTTATTAACAGTGGGACATTATATTTTTGATCTACGAAACTAAGAAATTACACTAGTTGTAATAGCATACGTTACATACATCCTAATATGTTCCGAAAAAAACAGAAACGCTGGTTACTCCCTTGTCATATTTTATCAAAGTGATCATCTTACAATAATAGCACTCCATACAGGCATATGAAAAAGGCGTGTACCTACATATCTAAAATGTTATAATTAAGGTAAATTGGCATTAGCCGTAATCATCTTTCTATTCAAAAGCCTTAAATCTTAAATCTTATATTGCAGGTTAAAGAAAAAACGCAAAATTTTTGGCAATTTGGCGATAAAAATTCAACCTTGCCTTGCCCCATTTTATCTGATTTACTAACGCACATTACCCATGAACTGTTTTTCGACCAACTTTAAATATATAGTTAGTAACTGTTGACAAAGAGTGTCAAAACTTGCTATTCATATAATCTGCGGATAAAGGAATCTTTGAAAATGTTCAACCTCGGGTGGCTTGTTTATTAAAAGCAGTTTATGTAAAATATCGAATATATTTCACCCATAAATAAATACTTATACAAAAAAAATGTCTTTTAACGGATAGATGAAAGCAAAGAAATAACAATAATTATCAATTTTTAAACGTAGTGAGATTCTACACGAATTGCAGGAAACAAACCAAAATTCCAGGTGAATACCTACTTCAACACTGTTAAGTCTTAAGACAATAAAAACGCTTTGAGGCTGCTCAGTTGTCTGCAACATTAAGCGAACTTCACGCTCAGTATGCTAATGTAATGGCTCTAAGATAACAGTCGTCGAAACTCCGAGCTTTTGTGATAGGCTGAGTTTGCGATCGGTGGTTTTAAAGTATTCTTAATGAGAGAAAATCAACCTTTTAAATTTCCAGGTTTTAATGGTTCTAAATTTTATTTAAAGTTTGAACGATGATTTGTTTGACGGTATCTTTGAAATAAATATTTATTCCAATGCATATAATTACAAAAATGAAAATATTTGCCATACAGTTTGAACTTAATTTACATTAAGTAACTCCTGAAAAATTTAATTACTATCATATTGGGAACGGTTTCAATAATGTAAAGCGTTTCGTAAACAAAGATATGAAGTATTATGTACAGAAAAAATCCAGAATTAAATTTTCCAGGAAATAAATGATTTATATGTTAGGATGTATACCTGAAATTCAAATTGTAAAAGGTTATATATGTGGTGTCCAGATAAATAAAAAAGATCTCTCAAAAAAAAATTGCAGAAAAATGTTTGATACCACAAAAAAATATCCCCATTCAATAATTTTACTTTCATTTCCCATTAGAAAAAATAATAAAAAGAAAATTTGTTTGAGGAAGAAAAACTGTAATCCATAAATCAAAATATTTGTATTTTTATTATTAATCAAAACATTGACACCGACAGTGAAATTGAAATCGATAATCTTTTTCAACAAATTATGAAAATGTTCTCAGTTCATTAACCGTATCTGAAAAGGAAATTCTTTAGCATCTCATATACCGAAGAAAAGTAAGATGGTCTTATTCAGTGTAATGACAATTTGTGTATTAATTTGAACGAAAAACAAATATTACAAAAATATTTATATTTTGTCCTTTATTTTGATATGAAATAAATGTAATTATTCATTTATATGCAGTTAAATAATAAACAAATAAAATCATCATATGAAAAGGCATCATTCACCCGGGGGTTGGTTACACCCATGTTAAGCTCAAAATTATAAATCTTGGCCTTACGCTCGATGGGTTAATTCCTTTGCGCATCGTAATCTTATAGTCAATATTTAATATTTCTTTTGCCAGCGATATTTACTAAATAAAAACAGTTACGTAAGTGAAGAAAATAGTGGAGTAAATCACATCTGACAGCATTATATCGCAATTAATTTTTATGTCACTGGTGGCATGAAAGTTACAATAGATATGATAACATTTTATGTAACGTGGTGAAACAGACATAAGAATTTTTATAAATAAGCGATTGATTAATATTTATAATTTTTAAAGAAAATAAGTGAAAAGTGAAAAATAGTTAAACAAGACAAATGTTATAAAAAAATTATCATAAGATTTTATTTTTATTCGCGTTTTTTGAAAATAATTGGATAGCGTTTTGTTTTTTAAATAAAAGTTATAGTAGTTAAAGTTTTAAGTTTACTACACATGTTAATTAACGAAAATGCACCATTATTATATTTTCAGACGAACGCTACTCAAATATATTTAAATCTTCGCTAAAATCATAAGTATTCGTGAGCTACATTTTTTTCCTGTAATTAATAATATTTTTTTTATGTTAATACATAGAAGTATGGAAATAACTTTATATTGCATAATTTTAACTAAGAACGAGGCAAACATAAAAAAAACATAATCATTAAAGGCGCTTTTGTTTATATGTCTGAAAAAATGTCTAATAAATAAATTAAAAATAAGTTCAGCAGACAAAGAAAAGCGGTAAATAAATCCGCATAAAATGGAGGCCGAATGGAATCGCCGAGCAATGAAAGAACAAAGTTTTGTAGAAATTTTTTAAAAAAATAGAAGTCAAAAATTGAGACCTGTATAAAAGGTGCCTTGTGAGAACATTTAAAAGAATGTAAAATATAGCATAGTTTTTTGATGCTCGTCCCTTTCCAAAAACCTATATTGAAAGTTAATTGTTTGTAAAATTAACCGGCTTGTAGTTCCTTCTATATTCAAAACTAGAGGAACACTAGTTGATAATAAAGCACACACTTGCGTGTGTGACAAGAAAATTTCAGTATTTTGAAAATTCAATCAGAGGTCAACAATTATTTTGGCATCCTAATCTTAGATGTAGCTGCTCTAAAAAATGAAGAAGATATTTTTTTTTATTAATTCTTTCAATTTTGCCTTGGATTTTTCCCTTGCATAACCAATCTTAACATGGTGTACAGTGTACATTGATCCATATGTTACGTGTCCAGAATAATTTTTTTTCTGTTTTTAGCTATATGCATAACTTGTCTATGTCTTTAATCATTTTCCTTAAAACTTCGACGTTTGTTAATCTGTCCATCCATATTTTATAATTTTCCTACATAACTACATCTCAAACACCTCCAATTTATTGGTGGTTGCTTGCTTGAGTGTTCATGCTTGAAAAAAAATATTTTAAAATTTAGAATTAATAAATTTTTTTCATGTAAATTTTTGAAATATTTTTGGAGTTTTCCTCTTAATAATCGTTTTTCTTATGTAGCGCCCGGTATGAAGTTTTATGAGGAGTAGTATCAGAGCGTGAAAAAAGTGTAACCGTTAGGTGACTTCTCCGCGCAACATTTCTGCGCATCTTTAGAGTGAGATATCAATATGTTTATTTGGCATTTTCTTATAGGGTAATCGCTATGACGAAGTGTGACACATATATTAGCATTTACTTAAGGGGTAATCGCCTTAACAGATTGTGGCACACATAGTTTACTATCGTTCTCTTATATCAAAATGTAATGATTAAATGTCATTACTTATTAATATTTAGTGTCTTCTATCCTACAAAATTATATAGTATCTTGTAATTTTAACTTCTTAGTCTGACATTACTCTTTTTAATTTTGTTGTTATATAAATTTTATCTTGTTCATTTGTGTTTTACATGAATTATATGTGTTTTACTTAAAAATATTGTCAGCATTTTTTTATTAAAACAATTTGCGTTTATATTTCACAATAATAATATTTATATTTATATAGAGTGTTACCTATTTATATATTCCAAGACAATCGTATCTAAAGAGTAAACTCCAGTCACGCGTCGGAGTTGACACGCACATTTTTTTTCTCCTGAAGGCGAAATTTTGTTCAGTTTATTTAGCAGTTCTTCTACTTTCTTACTTACCTCTTCTACTTCTTTTACTTACTTAAAGTATATTTACAGTAGAAAAAAAATATAATTTTGAGAACATCAAAACGGTAAATTAAGAAGAAAAAACTAATTTACATTTTCATAAACGCTCATTAAGTGTCTTCATTGTGCTATATAAATGTAATACGATTTCATTTCTTTTCATATTTAATAGAATTTTTATGACAATTCGATTTTATTAAAACGCTTTTCAAAAATTTTGAACAGTTATTAATTATGTGGTGAGATTATATTTTAATTTATGAAGTGATTCAAAATGTCTTTATTTTTCTTACATTTTTAATGCTCATAATTAACTTGCATCAACATTGAGGTTTAAAATAAAAATTTACCGAAATAAATTTGTTTTGAACTGTATCTGATTAGAATCACTTATAGTTATACGTTTCATATTTATAAGAAGTTTCGTTTATAGTTTATATGTTTGCACAATGTATATTATTTTCAGAAAGGAAAAAATCATTTTTCTCCAGAAGTATGTATTGCATAGAATCAGACTAAATAACCATTTTTTTATGTTTTCTTATCAGGTTAATATTTAAAATAATGCTTATTCAATTTGTTTATGCACAAATTAATTAATTTCATAGAATTTTTTTCATTAAAACTCTCATTTTAAATAATATATAACGGGCTTCAAAAAATTAAAATGACTCAATTCGATTTTACTTTTATATTATGTTGGCATTTATGTCCAGCAAATGTGATTGTTTCACACTTACTGAATCACATTGGAATAATTATATTTTTAAAATTCATATGAATATAACTGAAGGATGGTTTAATGTAAATTGTGGGTAGGTGTTATGATGCACTCCGGACGTAAAAGATTTAATTGGTTAGCATATGGTAGTTCATAATCCAAGATTAAAGACGTTTGTTCCGTTTTGCATGTTTTTGTTATCAAAGCAATCACAGTAAAGCTGAATCAGGGTCTAATGGTGATGTTTGGCTTATGATAATGGAACTCTTTAATACTAGTCCATGTACGATACACTGCCATGCGTGTATCGTACATGGACTATTCATTAAAGCATTTTTCAATAATGCACTAGCATTCATGTGTCAAGCTGAGGTAACGAACGTGATATTTTGGGTATTCATTCTTTAGGATACTATTCCCATCAGTTGTAATTTGTGAAAATTTACGCTATGAAGATAAATACTTAGCATTCTAGCTTAAAATAAACTTTAAATTTATTTCTATATTTTTTTAAACGCTTCATTTTTTTTATCGCAATGGCACTTTTAATAGACTTACTCGCATTTAAATATACGTTTCCAACAAACCGCTGAAAGTTAAAAAATAACTTTCAGTGGTTTGTTGAAGATTCGATTTTACGATCTTTAAAAAAACTGCAAGGATGTGACAAAGAGAAAAAAAGAGTCAGATAGATATGGTAAAACTGTAAGATTTCCATTTTCGTCATTTGGTTATACGGAACCGTAAAAAAATTAATTGAACTTTATTTAATAGTAAAATCTAGTTGAAAAATTAAATGTTTTTGTTCCAAAAAAGTAGCAATATTTATTAATTACCTTAGCTTAAGTACTATAACAACAATTGAAACTGGGGTCTTGTAAGTACGTATTAAAAATTATTCTTTTCATACAGTCTGGCCAAGTCCGAACAAAAGTAAATAGACAATATAACAAACACCAGTACAAAATTTGTTCCATTAAATTGTTTAATTCCATTGTTTTTAAATATTTTAATTTTTTTGTAGGCACAGCCTTCACAAAATACACGTAGCTATTAGACTTATTCATGTGTTTATTATCATTATTCACTAATTTCATTGTAAAGATACCACGTTAATAGTATTTTTAAAATATACAAAATATATGGCCATTAGGTACAACTAATTTTAAACTTTTGTCGAGTACAACCTATTCCATCGCTTTTGAAATCGCTTTAAAATATGCGAATGGTTCCGGCAAAATTTCCATTTAGTGGTATAATATCGATAAGCATTTTACCGATTTCTTCAATAATTCTTGTTAATGTTAGTATTAAAGTTTAATGTCCTTATTACAGTGTTCTTTAATTTTGTGCTTTTGTCCAGCTTGTGAATAAATATCCTAAATACGTACGAGAATAAAGTTTAAAATATTTTGCCCCAATCTATCAAAAATCTCAAGTTTATTAATTTTGTTTTAAATGCGTTATGTATAAATACCCAGCTGATTTTTTAAACTTGGAAATATAAAAGTTGTAAATAAAAAAATATTACTATCGAATAGTGATTAATTTAGCCGTAAACGTTTATATTTTTATCATTTGATATAAAATCCTATTTCACTCGTGTTAACATTTCAAATATTTTTAATATTTACACAATATTGAAAGTAAAATAAAATACGTGTGAAAACCGATTGGATTGCCGAAAAGATAATGACATTTGTGTTTTTGAAGAGTATAAGTAATACATTTTGCATTACTTCGAGTGGAGATTTGAATGTTTTCTCCCGAAAGTATTTTCTGTGGACGTTTCTTTAACAGAAGGTAGGGATGTTTAATTATAAAACCGATAAAATGCGTATCCTGACATGCACACGAGAGATTCTTGTATTTGTTAAATTTTTTAAAATTCTTGATGCAAGTCAACCGAAATAATTTAATTTAAATTTTCGAAGCCAACACTCGTATTGATAATATTTTTTTTCCGTTTTTTTGAACCTTGGATTACAAAAAAAAACACAAAATTCAACTAAATTTTAAAGCCTAATTTTTTGCGATCAGAACTTAAGACTGCAAATAGAACATTTATATCATAATAAAAATTCAATGGTTGCTACCATTCAAATTGGGTGGTTAAAATATACTTCTATTTTACATATAGGCGGGGGGGAGAAGAAAAAAATATATTTTAGGATTTTACGCCGTTTGGTATACGGAACTCTAAAAATACGGAACTCTAAAAATAACATTTTGCAAAACATGTAAAATATTATAAAGGATCATCACCAAATTAGTGGATTTTTATCTCCTATTCTCTTATATATAATTTAATATATTGAATTAAAAAAAATTAAAAATTTATCATTTTGAAAAGAATTTTATAATTTTTAAAACGGAAAACACCATTAAAATTTTTAAAATAATATATATTATTTTTGTTCAAATACTCGCCTACTAAATCCTTACATGCCAATACCTATAATACTCGCTATGTTTCAAACTTTTTTCGCACGGAAAAGTAACGCGAGATCAAAACTTCAAACAGGTTAGATAACACCGCTAAACTATAGTCGTTGCATTTCACCGATTTTCATTTCCATTTTTCTGTGTTCATCCGCTGGAAACATTAATCACGGAAATATTGAAGGCATGTCAGATTCAGGTTCCACGTGATATATTGCGTTCTTCATAACTTTCCATTATTGACATCACTGGAGGCGATCTCTTAACATAAAATATTTATATCATTTAGTTATGTCACGGGTAAAGTGTGAATATGGTGTAAAGGCTTATAAATCGTTGTCACGGGTGAAACGTAACTTCCGATGGGTTTGTATTGAAATGAATGAGAATTTATTATGTATTACAATAATTGTATATAAAGTAAATTAAAATACTTTTATCTAAATAATCCAGTGCATTTAAATTCTTACCTAGAAACTCAGTACCAATGGGCGTATTTTCAATTTTTTTTAACAAGTTTCTCACAGCCATGAGTAAAAATTTTACCTACTAAAAGTTCCGCTTTCTTTTTTGCATACTCTATTATATATATATATATATATGTATATATATATATATATATATATATATATATATATATATATATATATATATATATATATTTATATATGCATACCTAATATATAAAAATATATTAGGGGTGTCACTTCATGCACGTAACTGAGAGATAAAATATGATATAGACATACTAAAATATTTTTTTTATTTAAGTCAATAGTTGGTGGGACATACGATTACTTCTAAACGATTACTTTGGTGGTGATACAAAATTATTGCTGATAAATTGGTATTGATCATAGGTGCGTATCGCTTTTGGCTTGATAAATAGGACATGCCAGTTGGATTTTTTAAAATACTTTTTTTCTAAACAAAATTCTATACCATATAGGGTGAAACTAAAATAACCGCATTATATATTTATTTTAAAGTATTATAAAGCATAAATTTATTTATTCATTTTTTAAAGTATTTTCCTTTTTTTTTAAATTGTTGGGACCATATAATTTTTTATCTCTATAAATTTTTTAACTACACTTTTCATCCGCTCAGGGATTAATATTTATGAAAATCCTTTTAAGTAGATTACTATATTATCTGAATAAATTTTGTCGAAATTTGCATGTTTCTTGGCCTAGAAGTACGGGCTGTAAATTAATAGATTACACAGTCAGTAAGTCAGGGTATATTTTGATATATAGAGGAATATAGATCTAGTGATGAAGCATATTAATTCGCACATATTTCAATATTTAACAAATATTTTGATATATAGAGGAATATAGATCTAGCGATGATCTAGCATATTAAATCACACAAATTTCAATAATTAACAATTAGAAATATTACATTAGCTCATCCAAGACGTCAACTTCTTTATACTTCCGCAAATAATAATAATGACATATCCAAAATTGCAATATTAAAGTAAGAATTCGATTCTTAAGCCTTGCAAGTTAATATTAATTATAAATGTTAAATACGTACATGAATTGTTTTCTTTTCTGTTTATTAATATAATTTCGTAGTCTAACATAAAACCGTAAATTTTTAATTTGATGAGTAATAGTCTCCTTAAGTATATTTGACAATTCAATACGTGTTAAAATATTATAATTTATTTCTTTCATTTTTCCTAAGGAAGCTGCTAATTTCACCAGAAATGCGTTGACGACTATTAGTTATTTTTTGAAACTGAATGGTTGAATGACCACAAAGAAAATTTATGATTAATATTGATTTAAAAATATTGAAGGATAAAAGTTAATGGGTTTGAAATGTTTAAATGACCATTGCGAGTATTAGATTAACATATTATACCTTCCTTTATATTTGTAATTTTCTTCCAAAACATATATCTTGCTTAAATAACCATATGAATATCAATAAATCATATGCAGTATTTATGTAATTTCAAACTGTAAATTTTTGAAATGTCATTCAGTAGAATATTTCTGTGTCAGTTTGAATGTCTCTGTGGGGCATTTTATAATCATTTCGGCAATGCACCATTTCGTCCGGTAGAAACAAGTAAAAGTACTTTTTTAAAAAGTAAAAGAAGCATGTAATTGCAGAGGGTCATATGAAAAGGATAAAAATCTCAGATGTTCATGGTATATTTATCAAAAAAAATAAAGAAAATTAAAACTTAAATTTATGGAAAGCTAGAATTGTGTCTGGATGTTTCCATGAAATTATGGTTAATTCTTTATAAGTCAAACAAGAATTTCATTTCGTACGCTTATTTTTTTTAATATAATGGATCAATGTTCGTAATAAGTCATGTTAATAATCCTCCACGAAACGTCGTAATAATGTTATATGACATAAAATATGTTAATTAAATACTTGCTCGGTGTATGCTGATACACATTATTTTACATAAATATATGTATAATTGAATCTTCGGTATAGATATTCATTTAGTCTGGATATGAAAATAGATATTCATATGTAAAAGTTAAAATATTAATATGACATTGTAAAATTCTATATATTTTAGTAGAGATCAAAGTTGTCATCCTGTCGTCATCGTCAGCTTTGTTAATTTATCACAGATAGTTTAACTAGCGTCTTATTAAAAAACGAGCCTGTCGTTTATACACCGTTATTAGAAAGTGAATTGTACATTTTGAAATGATGAAGGTAATACATCCATTCCACCTAGTTCTCCCATAGATACAATATTTGAATCAAACGCAGTCATAAATATTTCATTCTCTCGCAAAAAAATTCCCTCTTAAAGCGTGGTATATAATCAGCTTTCTTCAACTTAAAAAATATAACGAAACATTGTTACAATTTAAATGGATACTATTAATTAATTTTTTTTTTCATTACGTGTTGATACACAAAATATTTCATGAAGCTTAGAATGTCATTTCAGATCCCGACGTAAATATATATATTTTTATGAATATAATAGTTTTGATCTCAATACTATAAAGGATATTTAATTAGAATTCATTTAGATGAATGTAAGAAAAGAAAATTAGTCCAAACATTTCTAAATTATTTAGGTCCCTTTTTAGTTTTTATAAAAATAATATTTGAACTCCATAAATAATTATATGAATATAAGTTTTCACAGATTCGGTTAGTCTTCATTAAATATCATGAAACATCCATCAATACACTCTTTTGCATAAGAAACGGGCGGTTTTGATTTTGTCATATTCTTAAGAAGTTGTATTAATTGTAATTGTTACTGGCAGATATGGTGTATTCTGGCACATAAAAACAAACGTTCTAAATTTGAAATTTATTCTTTTTGAATGAAAATTCTCTTTCTCTGACAAAAACGTATTTTTTGGCGGTAAATGAAATCCAACTCTTATTAAGTCCTTTTTCATTTGTTACGTTTTTTATTTTAATTAATAAATTTTAATTAAATTTCTGTTGTTTTCTGCATTAGCTGTTCTCAGTATGGTAGAAAAAACAATAAATGCTAGTAAAATTATTGCGCTGCTTGAAGAAGGCTGTAGCCAATGTTGTGTCTCGGCAATATAATGTGAGCCGTTCCGCCGTCCAAAGGACTTGGCAACGATACCAAGAAACGGACTCCGTTAGTAGAAGGCCCGGTTCTGGAAGGAAACGGTGCACTGAGCCACGGGACGACCGCTTCAAAGTCAGTTCGTTTTTCAGATCAGATCAGGGTTTGTCAGATCGTTTTTTTATTTATTCGCATTTTTAATGACTAAAGTAGGTAAAAACGACATCTCAATAATAAATAACAATATTCTCGTCATATAGCCATATAAAATGCATCAAATATTAATAAAATAACTCTAATATGGTTTATTCCTATAAGTGCCCTTTTTTTTGCAAAAGAGTTTATTTAAAAGTTCGTTGTAGGTACGCTGAAATTTGAAATATATACAATATATTATAAATCAATTTTGATGAGAACAACTTCAATTTCATAATTTAGTAAGTATACTTCCTACAAATCATTTAATACATCAAGTTAAACTTAATGATTAGTATCATTGCATATAAGTATTTAGAGTGTGAATGTAATGAAACCTATATTAAATTCAGATTTTGTAACAATTACGTATAGAAAAGACTGATTAGATATGCTAAAAAAGATTCGCAAAAAATAAACTATGATTCAAGTCAAAAACTTAGTTTAACTTCATCAGTTCTTACAGTAATTATACATTATGTAGCCTTCCAGATACCGACGGTATTCAGAGAAGTCCCCGTTCAGTATGCTAATGTAATGACTTATTTAAGCCGAGTGTCAACGAAACGCCGTGCGGTTGTAATAAGCTGAGCTCGCGGTCGGTTGCTTCATAATATGAATAATCCCGCGTCATGAGTGTATTTTAACTTCAACCTTTTTGAATTCTGTCCAAATTTTGATTAAAGAGCAATTTTACACACGATACTTTTATTACAAATATTTCTTTTGTGAATGCTAACGTTCCCGAAATATTTTTTATATAGTTCAAAATAGAAACCATTAAAAAATTATATACTCGACTAATACATTAATAGTGGCATACTCCGTTTTATATCCTAGATTAAAATACATAATATGATCTTTTTAATATACATAATATGAGTTGATCTATAAATATAAATGCTGAAAAGAATTGTATCCCACGCGAAAAACTGCGCGCCCGAAACTGCAGGAAAAGTATTCGACAAAATATATTTATCGTTGATACTTAACCTGCATTGAGCATTTTAAGGATAAATAAAAGTACAATTGCTGAACTTCACAGTCAAGTATATTTATTGGGAAAACTTATTAATTTGTGTGTTTAAAAGCGTATGTCAAATTAATTTTTCACTGGCTTTCTATTGTAATCGAATTATCTGCCAGACCGTCTCTAATTAGATATGATTTATTTGCATTACAAATTATAAATTATTATTTCGTCATTTATTAAATATTTAAAATTTGTAAATTACAATAAATGTGAGCATATTCATTTATTTGCATTGTTACTTGCATTTCATTTAGATTGCTTTAGTAAGTTTAGGAAATTATTATAATGATTTTTCCTACTGCAAAAAATAAAATGAGTAACGGAACATAAATAAAAACATTCTACAATTTATTGAAATATTATTTTTTCACATTTGCCACTGATTGCGGAGACGATTCTTTAATATTATTTTGCATAATATACAATATAAAACTTTTTTTAAAAAATCTAATAAATTTGAAATTAAAATGCAATGTACTAATAAAAAGTAGAATATATGTGCTTTTGTTTTCCTTGATCAATATTTATGACTCTTTTTTATAAAGGTAAATTCTTATAAAATGGAAAATTTCTATACGTCAAATTTAAAAATTAATTATATAAATTTCTATTAATATTAATTAGAAATCCACCACATAGTTATTAATATTAATTATCAATATTAATCAAATCAAATTATTAATATTGATTAGCAATCCAACACATAGTAAAGTTTTTCGCAATTTTAAATTGTCAAACTCGTTAGTCGAGTCTTACTTTCTACCTGTTTAATGTTTACATTTGAAAATGTTAAATAGGTAGTAATGCACATTAAAGACTTTCTTAAATAAATTAGTTAGAATATGTGAAAAAGAATGAAAAAGAAGATAAAAATTATTTTTTTACTTAAAGTAAATTCTTAATTTTGACACCCGTAAATATAATTAATAATTTAAAAAAAATAATAAATAATTATAAAAAATTTGAATCTGCTAAATACTCGAAAATCAACACAAATGAGCGAACAAAGAAAATGAATTAATATCCAAAAGAAAAATGAAAGGATACTTCATGGAATTAAGCTCAATTCTTTTGATTGAAATGATTCAACGGTAAATTCTTCATAAACATTTAAAGTTTTTAGTAGTCACGAATGAAGTCACGTTGTTAGGGTTTGACAAAAGTAAATGTTTCAGATGAAGCGCTTATATGCATTCACACATGTACCTTCAAGCATTCTTTGCTTTACGGTGTACATGCTTTAACCTTGTAATACTTTAATGATACTTTAACTGCGTTCTAATTAACGGTCGCTGCTCATAACACATTAGATGTGATTCACCGACAAATTTATCATAGATATCGTAAGTCGTATTTTGCCAAGATAAATAACTCTCTAACGAGAAAAATTTGTTGCATATAATACAAATCTGTTTACGATTATATGTCTATCTACACCTGTAAACTTTCAATGCAAACCAGAGCACTTCACAGTCATGTCTTTATGGTTTGAAGAAAGGCGTTTTTAGTAGAGGAAACAAATTACCTAACTAAAAATTTGAACACAGTTACGTGCACGTATTTCGAAGTTGCTTTCATAACCTTCCTTTACAACAGATATATCTAGTTCATTGTCAGTTTTCTTACGTTTTATTTTTAATTGTAGAAATCAATTACTCTTAATAGTGGCGATTCGTGAGTAGGTATTTTTTAAAATGCATAATAATGATATATTAATTTATATAAAATAATTACCTCTACATAGTTGTAAAGAAATGTTTAGTTAGATCACTTAAAAAAATAACGAGTGTTATACAAATATATATATGTACGGAATCGAAGCGGATAAGTACGTAGTAGCGCCAAACACGGACTGGCCGCAAGTTATATATGAATTTAGGAATTATAATATATTCATTCTACTTTTGCTACGCAGATGTTACTCCAACTTTTTTTTCGATATGAATATTTACTTAAATTTACATTCAAAGTAAATGTTAATTTTACTAGATGGGAAATGTTATAAGTTTTGTGAAGAAGTTCATGAATAAAATAATAAAAGAAAATGTTTTCTGAATTCGACGTATTTTTGTGTGTTAATGTGACGATTTTAGTTTAAAATATTTAAAACAAAAAATAATAATTAGATATTCACAATTACTGATAAAATTAATAAACATATTAAGTTGATTAAAAACGAATACGGTTTTTTAACAAATACATGACATTTATGACTTTTTTATAAAGGTAAATTCTTATAAACATATCCTTTCAATTTCGATATGTCAAATTTAAAAATTAATTATATAAATTTCTAATCCTAGAATTTTTGAGAAACTTTCACAAAATATTAAGGACGAAATTACCGTCGTATTCTTCAACATCATTTATGGTTTGACTGTTGACGGGCCAACATTGAGAAAATATGGGCGTTTAAATACTGATTTTATTAATTTCTGTTTTTTTTACTTTAATAATTTACTTTCAATTAGATCTCAGTTCGAGTACCGCACGATAATTTACCTAGGCGCGATTATATATAAATACACAAATTTTAAATAAATTGGCTCTCATATGAACGAACATAAAATTATTAGTTCATCTTTTGACATTTGTTGCCATAAATCCTTATACAAATTAGAAGAATTTTTTTTAAAAATTGATTTGAGATTTTATATTTACAAGATGACTTCGAAAGGTAATAGTGATTGTAGTTTACTGTTTAGCACAGTAGCATTTAGAAAAAAATAATTGATTTATTCAATATTTCTTGGGTGGGGATGTGGAGTATTTGAGAAAATAGTCTTTATTAATTGTAAATTTATTTCTTTCATAATTTTATACTTTCGATATATAAAATTTACTCTAGTCTATAATAATTATAATATTTTGTTACTGTAAATATTATATTATAGAGTTTATTAACGATACTGTATGTATTACTCAATATGCTAACTGAAAATATAAGATGTGTAATAAAACAATCTGCTCAACATTTTAAATTTTCGTGATGTATTGACGTAAAATATAATAACCGTCATATTTTATTTCATATTTAATAATTCTTGTCGCTGCTTGACCCCTAAGACTCATTATTTTATAATATTCGAAAAACATTAAATGTTTAAACTATCTCCACGAAAAAAACAATGAAAGTGTTATCTTTAACCGCCCTGTGTCTAGAAAGTTTTCAAATCTTGGAAACCAATAAAACATATTAAGGTCAGATAATAAATTTGGTGGGGAGAGTTCATTGTAAGTATACAATGAACTTTTGTAGTGATGCACGTAAAAAGTTTTTAGCATGAAAGTATTTGGTTAGGTTTAGGTATTTGTACTTGAGTCCTATAACTTCCAAGACTAGATGAAATGTAAGTAATATGTTTGATATTTTCCAATATGGTTAATGTTAAAATTAAGACTTACCGAATTCTGCTAAACCGCCAAGTAAAATTGAAATTCGGTAAAGTAAATTGCGATTTAAAATCTTGTATAATCAAGAGACCAGAAACTTGTGAACTTCATGAGATCAGCGGAATCCAACCTCGCTAATACAGGGTCATTTCTTTAATCCAGCATAAAATAAATTAAAAGCAGAACGTACCTAAAGAATAAATAGTACAATAAGATGGGTATTACTAAAAGAATAAATGAAGATTTCAATATTTTGCGCTCGCCACATATACCAATTGCCATGTTCAACAGGTCGTACTTCATTATTAGATCGAGCTCTGATCCCTATCCTTTCCATTCACTGAACTTGGATCACTGCAATGTCTCTTAATGCCCCGCATTGGCATATCTGAGCAGAACTTGAGTTACTATACTGTCATCTCTAAACTGACATTTTCCCCGTACTTTCCACCCGTATACCTTAAGCCATTGCTAGGTCTTCCAGCTCACACGTTCTAAGCGAGTGTCTTTTTTGACATAGTCTTACATTTGTTTTCATTGATTAACCAAGGATATATTCGAAGCATATGAGTTTGTGCAACTTTACATAATAGGTTGAAACAATGTAGGTTTAATTATTGAATTAATATGGCTCTAAACAGAATAAAAATGTTAAGAGTTGACTATGACTCAAACATTTTGAAAGTCAAAATATAACTAATACGATGATCAATTTTTTTTATATTCATCTACATTTAAATTGCGTGCGTAAACTAAAGAATACGGTAGTGTATTTTTTTTTTTGAATGTTTCGTAAATCATGTAATATTTCGTAAATCGTGCTCAGTAGTAATTTTCATCAAACACTAATGAATATTTATAACTCAGAACTCCAATTTCAATAAATTTTGAGTCTTTTTTTCAAAAAAATGTTTTCAAATATCAAGTATTTCATTCATTTCTGTTTGAGATACCGTTAATATTCGTTATGCTTAACAACCACATCTCTTTCGCCTTTAAGCGACAATACCAAATATCATATCCACTACTGCGAAATATCCCATTGATTGTGACAACAATTTTGAAGGTCAAAATATAACTGGAACGAAAATCAAATTTCATTTTTATTCATCCATATTTAAAATATGTGCACCAACTTGCAACTACAGAATACGGTATTGTTAGGTAATTTATTATTAATATTGATATAAAATTCAAAAAGGGGTAAAGAATTCAAATTTTTGAAAACTTTGTTTATTATGAATATTATTCCAAAGCGCTTGTACAATAAAATCAAAAATAAATGAAACTACGTGATGCAGTATTATTTTTACTTTATTTAAATTCTTAATCACGACCTAGGATTCGTTGTATGATAACATCTTTAGGTAGGCAATTCCTAATGATTGACTTTTATTGCCCTCCTGAACATGTTGTCATACAATGAAACCTAGGTCTTGGTTAAGAATTTAAATGAAGTGAAAATAATAGTACATCATGTAGTTTCAGTTAGTTGTGAGTAAAAATTAAGTGATAATGAATTTTTACAAAATTAACGCCAAATATATTCAACAATTCAAAATAATTAGTTTTTATTTTACGGTATACATTTAAAAATATACTTTGAAAATAGAGTACCCCTATATCCAAAGTTAGTTAACCAAAAATTATGGAAAATTGGGTGGTTAAAATCTAACTGAAATATTCAAATAAAATTATAGCGATTATACCGGATTTCATAATTTTTTACTGCACCAAATTTTTGTGCTATGTCTTGGTGCTTGTAAAAGATATAGATGGCAACAATATATATCACATTATGAAAAGTTATTATTCGTTTTATAAAAATACTTTGTACCATTAAATATTTACATACATCCACTGGTCGAAATATGCACGTAACCCTCGTAGTGCGGATTCTACTTGCATTTAATAAGTTTTCTCACTGTGTCTCAATAAATCTTTGATCTAAAGGTAAATATAATTATTTAAAATTTACTTGTTTTTAACCGTAATTGTATATTATATACAATAGATGTTACCATGTTGTTCTGATTTATAGAACGAAGTAATCGTGATGTTATGACCGGAGAGCAGTCATCCAAACGAATACCCTATTACAAACTGCAATACACAATGGGCATGGTGAAAAAAGGATATAAGGATGTTATACCCAAGTAATTTTTTTGTCGAAAATATATAATAGACATCCTTTCCTTTCCTTAAAATATGCAAACGAAATATATGGAGCTAGTCGGTTTCAAGTCAGCAAAATATTGTCATTCTAGTTAAATTTTTATTTTATACTCAGTAATATAATTTAAATCTTAAAGCAATTTGGAGTTATTTCATAACTGCAACATTGTATCATTTCAGCTTCGCTCCGGTAGGCACCAATAATAGTAAAATTAAAGACGAACTGACTTTCTTCAAATCTTTTCTTGATCAGCATAATTGACATTTTAATATTTACATATTGCTATCTAATTATGAGTTAGGAAGTTTTAATAACGTACAACTACACTGCCGATAGTCGACAACATTATAACAGGTCTTTAAAATTATGTTTCGTCCTAAAAGGTGCCATTGACTATAAATAAATTGGAAATTTGCTTTTGTCAACATTGTTTCAGGTAGAATAAACGTGATTATGACGTATCATCCCATTACATCAGGAAACTACAATCCCATAAGTCTGGTGTCTAATATCTACAAAATATTCTCAAAAGTTTTCTTAGAAAGAATAAGACAAATATTAAAGGACAATCAGCCAATGGTGCAAGTTAGCTTCAGAAGAAACTTTTCAGCAACCGACCACATCCACATGGTAAAACAAATAATACAAAAATACAATGAATACAAAAAAACGCTACACACAGCCTTTATAGACTATAACTGAACATTCCATAGCATAAGCTACAAAACCAGATGGGAAAGTCTGGCGATTCGAGGTGTACTCGAAACATACGTTAACATATCAAAAATATATAAGCAAACGGTAAAGCAAGAAGATTATTGGAAACAAGGAGTCCAGAGTTCTAAGTAAAAAGAGGTGTGATTCAAGGGGATGCAATGTCCCCACCGTTATTTTCTGTAGTTCTGGATAATATATTCGGTAAACTAACCTCGGTCTCAAAATTTATGGGAAAGAATAATTCTATTCAAAGAGAGTCTATTATATGCGGATGCGAAACGTGGGCGCTTGCGAAAGAACATAGAAATAAACTGCAAAACTGTCAAAGTGCCATGGAACGGAGCATGATAGTACAATCTAAATTAGAGCGAATAAGTAGTAACTAACTAAGAGCGAACACAGAAGCGACGGACATCCTGATAAATATAGCCCAAAGAAAATAGAGCTGGACAGGAAATCAAGCCAGGAGAAATGACATAACTTATTGATATCCTAGAAACAGTGAGAAGAGCAGGGGGGTAATAACAAAAGAGGTGGGAAGATGAAATAAAACGCATAGCGGAACTTAACTAAAGGAGAGTGGCTTGCGAACTAACTCAATAGAAACCGCGAGAGGAGCCTTTAGCCAAGAGGCAACATAATTTAAAAAATATGGAGACAAATCCGTGCCAGAATAGAAGGGCATTATTTTCATTATTATGAATAATATCATTATTGCTATTATTATTATTATCTATTATTATGACACCGCTCATCTGTACAGATGATCTTAACGTATATTTGAAAATAAAAAACTGATTTCTTTCTATTTTAGTACAAGTTTATAGTGTAACAACAATGATACAATTTAATATAACTGATTAAATAAAAAGGAAAAAAAGTCCGAAAGCACCATTATACAACTTGGCTCTTGTTATATTTGTTACGGTTAAGAGTGTGAGTACTATTCTACGTACATTATAGGCGTAAAATATATACCCGATCTCTAATTGTACAATAATATTAAGTCACTACTACTAGTAATAATAAATTTAAGTCACTACTGTGAATTTTTTGTTATTCAGGGTATAACATCATTTAAAAAATTTGTCTAAGTTTATAAATTTTTCTTGTTTTCATATCCTATTTCTTATTATTGAGTAATGCTCCTCTTAAATAAATGAGCACTTAGCATGTAAGCGATTTTTTGAAGAATAAATAAAATAGATAATTAAATTTGTAAAAAAATTAAGATATTTCACATTCAAATAAAAAAATACTAAATAAGATAAATAAAAGTTAGTTTTGGTAGTTTAAAAAAAATTACTTTTGAACAACATTCATCACTAGATAAAATGATATGAATTTATTTGTAATGAAAATTTATTTTATTTTATATCTGAACTGTGTTTCTAACAATTGCTTTCCAACTTATATCCTTCTTTCACCCGGTCACTCGCAATAACCGCCGTGTCGCTTAGTTCTCGCTTACATGGACGTGTTCACGCCAACATGGTTACTCGCTGTAAAATTGGATAACGCTGTCGGTACATCCGCACGCTTAAGCTGCTTAACGGCTAGACTTACGTATCTGGACATCGATAGACGGTACAGTGAATTGAGAAATTTCCCACACGGCTCAAATGTAGAGCAGATATTACAGATTTATGGTTTTCAAGCTAATCAAAAATAGAAGTTATTACAAATCGTATCTTAAACTGTCATAATAACGTCACATACATTATGATGACAGTTTACTATCATTTGTATTCAATGCGGGAACCTAATATTTTAAATAATAAAGTAATGAATTCTTTAGATAAGGATATAATATTACTAGTTAAGGATATAGGTTACTACGTAATTTTAAGTTACCATACGATTTATTATCATTACACGATTACAAAGATATTTTTTATCCATGTAAAATATTCCTACAAGATTTTCCAGATACGTATAATCGTTATTTTTTTGATATGAATGAACGTAGAACTTTGCATAGATAACGTTATTATATTAATTACAATGTATGGGAACGTTTTTTGATGTAATGCTATCGTACGATTTACATCTCCGACGAGTAATCATTATTATTCACTCCTTTTATATGTTTTATGTCTTCAACAACGAACATACGTCTTACTCATAACTTACCAAGTAACTTTATAAACCAGAAAGTTTAAGAATTTCTTTATATTTATTACATTTTCGACCACAATAAAGGGCAGATTACGCAGTTCGCAACTTAATTAAACAGACACTTTGAATCACCAAAAAAATGTTTTCTCATTCCGTATGTTTGAAGTTTCTTTGACTCTTATGTAGTTTTATTTCATTTCATAGACATTTCTTTACCATTTGCGTCATCGAATTGGAAAAGAAAGGGAAATCTATATAAAGACTTTATTTCTAATGTGTGATAATAAATATTTTTTTAAATATGTATCTCTCTTCATTCTTCTATTTTGACCGTATAATATCTCAAGTTTAAAAAAATACTATAATAATTGATTGCTAGAAAGCAAAAACGATAAGTGGATTAAATACTACGTACTAAAACATATTGTTCTTTGTGGATGATTGTTAATAATTTTATTGTAATCAAAAATAATTAAATAGCAAAAATTTATTAAAAATATATTAAACATGTTTGAACATCGTTTTTTAACATAAGAATGACGAAAAAGGTCAGGACTAAAAAGTTAAATCAGTAAATGTTACGGAAGAACAATATTTGAAATAGTCTCAAAAATGCTTATTGCTAACAAATCCTGAATATGAAAGTTTGATTTATTTCAAAGTTTAGTATTATATTTAATGAAGGCATATTACAGAATTTCTTACAAATTTCTGAGTCGTACGTATATGAAAGTAGAAATCTAGATATGTCAAAATTCAGACTCGATTAAAATATCGAAGAAATGGAATCTACAATCGCAAAACTGAGTGTTTCGTGTACTTGAAAATGTATTGGAAATACAGACTCTGAAAGTATTCTGATTTCTTTTAGATATGTTCAGTAATATTCAAATACTATTCGTCTCCAAAGTACAAAGGTCGAAAGAATGTGTACTTAGAGCCCTGAATAAATAGTAATCAGAGGGCGCAATATTCGGCGAATATGGTGGATGAATGAATAGAACCCAGCCGAATTCCTAGCTTATTTATCATGAGTGCATTCTGCAACATGTGGTCTAGTATTATCCTGCGGAAAATAAACTCGATCCTTCATTGATTACTTAATTCTTTGATTCTTGATTGTTCACAGTGAATATCTGGATTAATTGTAGATTCCTCTGCAAGCAACTAGCAATAAATAATGCCCTTGACATTCTACTGGCACCCGAGCATCTCCTTTTTTGGCATTTATTTCAAGTTTGAATACTGAAACTGTTTTTCCAAAACAAAACCATTGACGTTTGCGTGTATAGTTAACGCATGTAACTCACTCCCCAGTCAAAGTTACGTTTCAATGTCAATAACTGTCGGCAAGTATCAACTCTGTACTGGAAGTGTTATGATGACACTTGTGGGATATCCACACACCGTATTTTAAAACTTTCCCAAGTCGTGCAAATGTGTTTCTACGGTGCCATGGCTGCGGTGTAGCTCATCTGCCAATTGACGAGTCTTCAGTCGAGGTTCCTCCTCCTTATATATATATATATATATATATATATATATATATATATATATATATATATATATAAAAAACTGTACCCAAACTTTTTCACTTTTTATACGTGGTCAATATAATCAATCGTTAATTATATAAGCACCGTCTATATCTAACACTTGTCACCAACGTGTAGGCAGAGCTAAAGGTCCGTCCTTGTAGAAATTTTTGAACCTTTAATTGAAGAATCGGTGAATTTTGACTTTAATACTTTCGTCTTTAAATTTTCTATCACGTAAATTATTAGATGGGGAGCGAAGGAGAGAAAAATTAGATGGAGGAAAATATGGAGAATATGGTGGGAATGTTACTATGAAAAAGAATGTTACTTCGGTAACATTTTCCATCCAAGTGAAATTAGATTTCCATGAGTTACTTTTACTACGTGGGGTCAAGCATTGTCACGTAAAAAATAAACTTTACTTTGATTTGAAGGAAGTTTAGCGATGACTTTGTTCATAATAAATCTTAGCTTTAATTGTACTATTAGCTTTAAACATTTCACAATTAATTACTAAGTGAAATACTACAACAATACCCTACCATGCACTCAAAAGTATCTTTAACCTAATAATATCTTTTTTCCATCTCCTGGCCATTGGCGTTTAAGCTAAAAATTAACAAACCAGATACTTTAGTCTCTCAATGGTAGTATGGGAGCTCAATAGCTCCAAACACACATTAACTCTAGCTCATGTTGTAGCCAAATGTAGCATTTTTACTTCATTCTTAAAGCATGAAGTATTTTTCCATTGCAGTTTAAGGGCATCAAAATAGCACTGCCAAACATCGTGAACTTAATGTAAAATCTGTTTCAAGAAAGCTTTTAAATTTTTGTAAATCAATTGTACGAGGTCGCTTTGGATGAGGTTTATCGGACCGGTCAAAATTTCCTTTATTGAATCTTTTGAACTAGTCCTTAGCTGTGTCATATGAGGGCATACCCTTACCAATCTTTTTATATATATTGGGTAATGCTTTGCTGATTTTTTCACTTCTGTCATCTAAGTATACTTGGAAATACTTGGAAACCATTTTTAATTTATTCTTTACTCGCCGATTACTTGATTGCAAATTGAACAAATTTTGAATGCCGCACTCTTTTGGCCAAAATAATATATATTCCAATTTATACAAAATGTTTTCATTTAGTATCTTTTAGAAAATTTTTCCGCTCAATCAGTTATATTATAGCCATGTACAGAACTTATAGAGTAACTATATTTGAAGGATTACAAACATATTTTTATGGTCAACTGTACACGTAACAAGGTTAGTTTAATTTCGCGCCTCGTAGTAGAGTCAATCCGTTTAATATCGAGATGTTTTATCGATAAACCGATTTGAAGTTTACACCTGTTTGCTGGTAATTGTGAATTTTAATATGGTGATGGCTTTCACAGACCCCTCGGCGTGAGAATTTTATCAAGGCCAGAAAAATAATTATATTGGAATAATAACTTAAGTTTTCTGTGTAAAATGTCTTAGCATAATTTACGAGTGTCATGTTTTATATGCAACACTTTAGGTTCAATAATTATAATTGTTATGAAATTTAATATTAGAAGTGAGAACGTAACTTCCGGCTGTTTACAGTTTATTCTACTAATTAGTTACTTAAAAGTAACTTCATTCAGTATTCGTTTCTATACCTAATGTAAAAATAATACTGAATGAAGTTAGTATTAAGTTATTTAAAGTAAATTCTAAAATGTTGTCTCAATAGATTACAGTATTTGCTTTCATCTTTTGGTTATATACATTGGTTCATAATTAACCTAGAAAATGGCATATAACCTTGGTTCATTATAATTAATCAACAAAAGGCATTTATTTCAAAGAGATCAAAAGTTAACATTCCAAAAAGTGCTTGGGTAGACTTCACGTTTCTGGGTCGAGTGGGGTCTGTACCTCGACAATGTTATTTAATTATATGAGTTAAATTAAAAATTTCGTCTCTTCTTTTGACGAAAAGTGCTATTTATTTTTTTGTCTAATATACATGCAAAATGCTACGATTAACTATGAAATAATCATGTGGTGCGGTAGCTGAAGCTAAATGAATGCAACTAATGAGCGTAAATGTGGCATACACTTCAATTAAATTCGAATAGATACTGAAAGTGTCATTAGTCGCTAAAACGAATACTTAGTAATATTTAAAAAGCTCGTCTTTATCATTTCATAGCACAAATGAAAAACGATTTCGTATTATTTATCGGTATACGACAGGTATGGAAAAAATTAGAATTTCTATGTTTTTATAATTGTGAGCAGCGTTGACTATAGTTTAATACGTAATAGTAAATTCACAACCAACCATGAAAACTCGTTATAAAATAGTTATTTCTTAGATATTTTTAGCAAAAAATACGTAGGTTAACGAAATGTCATATTTGTTGAAAATATTCTAATATGAAGACGATAAAAGAGGAGAATGACATTTCTTAATTTATATAAAACCTCATAAACGCAATCTCTAATGTGCTTGCTTGTTTCAAGCACTACGTTATTTCTCTATGTATGCTTAACTGAGAACTTGTTCGACGATGCAATAACATGTATGCTCGAATCATGGACAAGGGGCGACAGGGAGTATATTGACAGATATCGATCTAAAAAAGAGTAATAAAATTAGAAATTACACTATACGAAAAATTGTTCAGAACCGAGGAAATAATCAGTCATGTGAATGTCGAATCAAACATATAGCAAACATTACGTTTACTGAATGTTTTCCTATTTAAGCCATTTGTTCGTAGTAGTAAACTTAGTTAATGGCTTCCACTGTATATTAATGACAAAATATATATATACATATATATATATATATATATATATATATATATATATATATATATATATATATATATATATATATGTAAAATTAGAAAAAAAAATTCTAAACGAAATGTTCAAATTGAATAATTATATGAACAACCAAGATATGATGGTACAATCAATTTAAAAACGGAGACATAATGATATTGTCATCAAAATCAGAACCATAAAAAGAAAATGAAGCGTAAATAATTTTAGATTTTAGCTTGTCGCGTATTTTTTTAATCAAACCACTGTAAAATGGTTTTAATGTCTTTCGTTGGGCTTGTAAGTATTTATATTTTGAACTTGTAAAGAACTAATCATTGCAGTACCACGCATACCATTCAACCTATAATCGCGTAATTTACTTCATTTTATTTGAGAAAAATTTTAATCACATATCTAATATTATGAACTGGAAGTAGACATCTGGTTAGTGTTTATTATATATGTTGATGGACGTCCCTCGCGCATAGCGTCAGTAAGAATAGCACGACCACAGTTGAATTCATTAAACTAGACATGAGCAGTGGCGCGTGAGGGTTTTATCATATATCTAATATTATGAACTGCAAGTAAACATCTGGTTAGTGTTTATTATATATGTTGATGGACGTCCCTCGCGCATAGCATCAGTGAGAATAGCACGACCACAGTTGAATTCGTTGACATGAGCAGTAGGGCGGGAGGGTTTTATCATAAAATACCAATAAAAGTCGATATTAACTTTGTTGTTGATTGATACCACAACGAAAGTCAAGAAGGAAACATGAAATGAAAATTTTTAGTATGAAATTCGTCTCGAAGAGACAAAAGTGAAGTTTTAAAATTACCACTTATGTGTAAAAACAAAAGACAAATTCAAGGAAAGTTTCAAAATGATTTATTTAGAGTTCTACTTTCAATATTTGTATTTGTTTATGAAGTTATACTTCTTTAAGTGCGTTGTAAAAAAATATAAGACTGAATTTTGCGATACGTGCGCACGATGCAACAATAGTCGACATGATGAAGTTATTCACTAAACTTGCGTCTAGTGACTGATGATCATTAAGGTATTTGTAAATACATAATACGTGTGTTATACTCATACAAATCTAGGTTTTTATCTGCGCTTTGAAAAAATAATTTTTAACAATTGAAATTTTATAATACTCCATAAAATAAAAAAACTTCTTTTTATTGTGAATATTTGTTAACGAAATGGCGCTCATAAGGTTTTAAAAATATATTTTAAGTCTTTATGAGAGATAAAGTTTTCGGATGTATTTATTTGCTCATAAATTATATATTATTTAAAATAATTTAGATCACCAACCCTGTTTATAATCAAGTTCCAGTCCTTTTTATATTACTTCCATTAATTATTTGCTTGCTAAATAGAGTTATTCTTGTATTATGACAAAGAAGTATAACTTCTATGGCGTACATAAATATACGTACAATTTTTTTTATTACCATTGTTACAAATTGCCAACTTTCAATCTTACCCCCGTACACGTCAATAAAATAATAGTATTTCAGACTTGGGAATTTTCTTTTAGTTGTTTTCACCATATAAAATTTCATGGTTTAAAATAACTCTTAATTGTATATTATCCTAAACAAATTTAAATTTACGATTTTGTCTCTATAAATTTCAAAAATATACTTTAACGTTTTATAAATCTTGCGAACCCGATTTTCCGTTATGTTAAAGGATCGTATTGAAAATCACTATACTTTGTCTGTGTTATTGTACAAATTTGCAATTAATAAAAATTTAATAAAAGTGTTATACATCACAATCAGTAATAAAAATAAGGTAAGGTTCCTTTATTTCATTTAAAATTAATTTTCAATCGTTTAAAATTTCATCAACTGACATAAAAGTCGCCCATGTGAATAGATAAAAAAGGATACAAGTTTTAATTTTATCTGTGATATTTGACGACATTTACGAATATTACTCAACGTAATTGACAGTATAAATGTAGTACATAAAAATAACAAACCTGGCGACATCGTTAATCAGAAATAATTTCCCTTGAGCTGAAGGACTGTTTTTATTTGTTCGAATATTTTTCGTTGTAATGTAAGCGCCACATATTAGTAGTACAATGAACCTCCATTAATACTAGAAAAATACCGCTTGTTTAGAACCAGTTTAGTTTTACTTAGGTATTGACATTAAACAATATTTTTTCTACACATCGTTTTGAGATCTCCAGCCAACTTTAGGTATCTTAATAAATATTTACAAAATCTTCTTCTTTAAAGAATGTTGATTATTTTTGTACAATTGCCAGAACTGTAAAGCAGTGCAAATACGCATTCACTCTTCTTCAGTTGTTTTAATTGGAAAAATCAGGGCAAATGACTCACATAAACGACCTTTTTTAAATATAAACGCATTTTATGTTGCGTACATTTCTTTAAAATAATTATCATCTGGTTATTTTGTGCACTAAGTCTAAAATGAATCGACGAAAGTTATTTAGACCATTTTAGTTGTAAAACAACAGAGTGGCAAAAATAGCCCAGTTTAATTAACGTGGAGTGTCACAGATTTAATGTGCCATAAATTAACCTTATGTTTAATTACCATTTGAAAGAAAATACATAATTCGTCAATGAAAAATGACAAAAATTAAATGGAAAAATATTAAATATGCTATACATTATAAACCGTAGTAGAAAGAAGGTTCAATTTCTCTATTTATTACGACAAATCAATTATGAACACACACACACATCGTCTCGTGAAAGTAGGAAAGAGGGAGTATTATATATGTTTTAATATTCAGTATATTACGAATAGGGAAAGTAGTTATATAAACAATTAAATAAAACTACGTAAGCAGTATTATTTCTATCTTATTTAAGTTCTTTACCACGACCTAGGTTTCGTTGTATTACATCTTTAAGTGGGCTATTAGCAAAGACCCACCTAAAGATGTTATAATACAACGAAACTTTGGTCGTGGTAAAGAACTTAAAGAAAGTAGAAATAATACAAAACGTAGTTTTATTTTATTGTGAATAATTAATTTCTACAAAATTAACGCCAAATATATTCAATAGTTATATAAAAACAAGCAATATATAGAGATTTTAATATATCGATTAAGCTCTAAATATAAAAAAATAGAAAAATATGTCCATTTTATCTAATTACTATAATCTATATTATGAAGTTATTAAAAATTCCAATAAATCTTTATGTAATGTGGACTCTCTAACTATTAAATATAATTGTTTCTTGTCATTACATAACCGCGGTGAATAACGCAATTTATACTCTCTCTTTCGTTTTCATGTGTAGGTAATATAGTCAAATATAAGACGATTTGGTTTCTATAATCACTAGAATATCAATAAAGATAAGCAATACCTACAATAACCGGATGACTGAAGTACAATTTACTCCATGACATAAATTATATTCATAATGAATTGTTATGAATTAATAAAAATGATATTCATTAAATATAAAGTCAGAGAATTGACTCAATTAAATTTACGTTTTCAATATTTGGATCTGTCTGATTACTTGTTATGTCCCACAAAGCTTTACTGCTAAAAATAATTCATCTTAAGTTTTACACTTCACACAACGATGTTTCTTTGAACCCTTATTAATGAAAGAGAAAATTCCTATTTTACTTTTTATTTATTCGCAACAAAGCGAACAAAGAGCTCACAAAGCGTGACGCAATGTTTTCATCATTTGTCACAATTAAATTTTATTTCACTTACTGAAGATATCGGATGGAGCCACATTAACCATATTTTCATAACAAGTATTGAGCAATATTTTTATGGAGAACTTGATTTCTATCGCACTTTTAGCGACCTTACCCCGATCTCACACAGAAAATACGCAGAAAATTATTTTAAACAATAAAAAATAACTTAAATATCTCTGATTTCAATAATAAATTTTTTATAGACACGCATTCGTGCTTTATTCAGAGTGAAAACAATATTATTTATTTGTGTCAATATTTCTTAATATGGTAGAAATAACTAATTTCATGGAAGATATAAAATAAGAAAATAACGTCATTGATTTCGATTAATTTATTTACTAATGATAAATGGTATTTATTTTCAGTAGTGTTTTGTGTACAGCAACGCATATCTCTGGCATTTTTAAACCAGTTTGACTAACGCTTTTGTCTAAAGAATGATACCTCCTCCACAGATGACAGTACGCCATTCGTGATTGATTTTTCCTCCATACGCGACATTGTTTCTTTATGCAAGTTTTTGTTGATAAAGTGATAACAACATATGTTGGATGAAGGTCTGGTCTTAATCTGTGGTTTAGCCTAAGGAGGACCTACTGAAAATATTTCTGTCAAAAGATTTTACAACGGACAACTGCACATTAAAGTATTTTTTAAGTTTGGCAGATATTTTCACTCGTCATTTCGTTACTCGTCATTAAAGTATTTTTTAAATTTGTCTGACATTTATGTATAAAGATGTGTCGGTGAAAATAATGTTCTACATCTACTATTTAAAACCCCACTTATAATATTACCACCTTACTTAAGATTCAGTTTATATAATCTATTTTTTATGAAAGTTTATACACGCCAAAAAAATAAGTGTAGATATTTGCGCTGCCGATAAAGAAATTGATGCCCTAATATGTTTTAAACACTCATTGGGTTGAGCATTTTCTTCTGAAATATTGTTTAAATTTTTTCCTGATATTTCTTCAAACCATTCTTACATCCCTCCGTATATGTATATGTAAGTCTCTAACAAATTCAAAGTTTGAAAAAAAGGACAACCGAATTCAAAATCGAAATGGACACTGGAAATTTAAAAATAACAAACGTTTTCCCACATTAAATAAATTGACAGACATGCTACTTTTATTGAAAATAAATGAAGTTAAAAATTGGTTTTAGATATTAATAATTTTATTTAGTTAATGCTAAAATGAAAGTTATATTTTGGTATCTACGTTTATTATTTGGGTATCTACGAGACAAAACGAATATTTCATTTATTTATAAAAAGTATCGGTCAAAATTTGACCTAAACCATAATATTAGTCTACATGGTTTTATGTCTCAGCTACAGAAAATAAAAAAAAAATTAATCACAGGACAAAACTGAATACATTGGCTTATTACAATGTTAACCACGCTGAGACTATATAATGTTATTTCTAAGGGTACCAATCAAGTATAGGAAAATCTGAGACGGGGCTCAATTCTGAGTAAAATATCGACTTGTGGTTAAAAAACATTAAATAATAGATATCTTTCTATCTGAATATCAGATCTATTCATATAAAAGGAAAATAATATCAATACAAACATTTTCTCAATAAAAATGTTGTGTAGTTTCATGAAGAGCAGAGTTACGAGTAACCCTCTCATCACCACTAAAACCATATTTGGTCATACTTAAGGTTAAATTAATAAAAATTAACAACCGCATACTTTAAGATAGAAAAATATTACATCAATTAATTTTTTTCTTTTACTTCGTGAAGAGACAGACAGAATACTACTTTTTCAATATTGCTTCCAACAAATTATATATTCAGTTTTTACTTCTATAAAAATTGTAATTAGTAAAGGAATGATATTCCTTTATTTATAATTTTAGTTTGTAAATAGAAATTGGTGTTTATTTAAACAGAAAAATTAACTAAGCCTATAATAAAAAGTACACTACTGTCCTTAGCAATAAACTTGTCTTCTTGTTAATAGTCTAGTGTGAGTTGACTTTTGTTTTACATTAAATCCGTGTTTAATTTTTTCTAAGGATTATAAATTTTTAAAACCATCTTTTGGAAAACTTTCATTTGATATCCACAGTGATAAGTTTTGGACAAATTAATTTTTCTACATTTAATAATATACATATATTATAACTGTAGAATTTTTAAATTTTATTTCTAATCCTTTATAATTCACTTATATAGACAGATCCACAAATCCGTCAGTTGGATGTCAGTAAACCACTTTATCTGCTACGAGGAAGCTAACCTAGATGTGTACATTTATTTAGAAGTATATTAAAATTATAATCCTTCCCTTTTGGCATCGCTATATTCAGATTAAAAAGAAGAGAATGGAATGAAATTACTTTGCCATATGGAATGATTGGATAGTAAGTGAATATTAAGGTGTAACTTATTAATATGTTGCAATATAAGTGTAAATATAAATATTACGGAAATTTATGTGAAATTACGGAAATTTATGTGAAATTGACATAAGAGTAATGCAAACAAGAGTAAACAACACAACGAGTACATTTTAGTCTAATTATTGTACAATAAGTCTTACGCGTTATTTAAATATGAATATTTTGCATACAAACGTTTCATGATTAATTTTATTATTAAAGTTCAATCTTAGTCCATTAAATACATATTTAGACACAAAATCTGAAAAGATATTTCATATCATAAAAATCTACATAAATATTGTTTTGCCACGATTGAATTTCCAACAAAGCTAAGAGGCAAGCACAATACCAGTTATAACATTCTGAATTCACTAATATGATATTATTCTACACAGATTTCTATGTTTATGTACATTAAAATTTGTTTGATATAACGATATAGAAAAAGTTATTTAGGCTCAATATATTTGATTATTTTTTATGTCAATTTATTTTGAGTTTTTTTCATATTATTGTTTGAACACCACATTTAGGAGTATGATTTGTGAAATGTCAAAGTTAATAAAATATAAGATTTTTACGTACCTACAATTGTAAATATCTTTATATATTCGGTTTTATTGTATTGCGATACACAAACTTGCGTCTTATTAGGGATGTTACAATTGGAATCATATATACAATTCGTAATTATGCGGTAAAAATGTCTATCGTTATCACGCCGTTACCATTCTGAGGCATTATATGGAACACAAAATATACATGTTCAATATTTTATTGAATAATTGTAGAATAAATTGTGAAAATTTCACGTCTACATCTATTTAAATCACAAAGCACATTCTGTAATATTTTAAGTAAATGCGCAAGATTCATTCTAAGTGATTTTCAGCAATATTTAATGCATTTTTTGGAAAAAGTATTAAAGTGCTGTTTTAGAAACATTATTAGAATTTTAAAAATTTGATGTTTGTTATTATTATAATTCAATGTAAACATGATTACGAAAGTGATAAGTTTACATTTGTCTAATTTTCCTTCGAGCTTGACACATTTCAAATTATCTGAAATGGGCAAAGCATGAAGAAAAATTAGACAAACATTAACTTGTTTCATTTGTAACCAGGTTTGTGTAAATTTATCTACCAGTTATATTTACATAAATTTTTTTAATGTTTTATTATTATTCAATTTTAATTATTTTTATTTTAAACTATTTACAAATATAAAATTACATCGTAATCAAATAAATATCGTGAATTCCCAAAAATATGTAATTATTCGTAGTAATTGTCATAGTTTCCCGGTAAGCTTTTTTTTCCCGGTAAGTGTTACAAAAAAATCTCTGAAAATATTATTCAAATCCTTATCATATACTTTGTAAATTGATAACCCACACGACATATCAACTTTAAAAAACTATTAGAGGACTTAATTTCTCCTCATATAAAAATATTTACCAGTTATTTGAATTACTATAATGTTAATTTCTATATAGATTAATACACTTTATCACTGTGCCATATTTCACGTATCTACACTTAAAAATTTCTAAGGAAATTAACTTGGAAATTTTCAACAATATGTCTGAAATTATTTTAAATTATGTCCTAAAAATAGTATTGGCTTTCTTAACATTTCGTCTTGTAATTGATACAATACGTGAAATTAAAAAAAGTTGGAAGACTACACCGTAAAAATGAAAACTTTGACGTTCAATATAATTGTGCAATGTGCGTGGAAATTTTGAATGCGAAAATAAAAAAATATATTTATATTCACGGAATTACATAAATAAATCAAAACAATGAAATGTATATTCAATGGATTAGATTTTATCCACTTTGACGACAACTGATATAATAAACATGATATGCATTAACATATATATATATGCTCAATTCATTTATAATTTTTTCTACATATACATGCAAAATACACCACATATTAAATTAATATATTGTATAAAAGGAAAATATAACTTTTCATTAAAATGGGGATTATTATTATATACTGAGGATACCCCGAGCTCGAGGGAGAAGGAAACTTATTTGAAATTTATTAACAAATAAAATTGTTGTTATGAAAAATACCTTAAAAACATTCATTTTGAGATTTTAAAATACCGCCGACAATCTAATTTATTGTTTGCTCTACGTTTCCAATACATATTATAAAATTGTAAGAGTGACTTCTCTATGTTGAAAATTTAAAAAATGTTAATATATATTAATTTAAGTAAATATATCGTTAATCGTTATGTACATTGTAAAATAATATAAACTACACAATATTTTTTTATAAAATTGGTATAAAATAAAACGAAAGATATATCATAATTTATTTATGCTACATATTTTATCCTCACTAAAGTGATATAAAATTTCTTGAAAATATTTCAATGGAACGTATTAATCAAGCTTATATTGCTTTCAAAGCTTTTCCTATCCAAATAACATAAGTAATTGAGACCTGAAATAATACGTTTTCTTTCAAACTATAAATCCATTTATAATAATATTAAGGAAGTGAGAATAATTCGAAACGCAAATCTGTCTTGACAGAATACACCAGCACCATAGATCAATGTAAGCCACAGATGTAAGTCAAACAGAAAAACATATTTTTTGCGCCCACAACATTGGAAAAATATTATTAACGTTTATTCACAAATTAGTATCGATTTTCAATCTAACGCCCACCGAATACTAAGCGCCCTTAAACCATAAGTGCCACTCTTCAAGAGCGGCGTTTAATGGCAAATTCGATAAGAGCCTTGAATTAAACTGCGAGGAAACGATTTTTCTTTAAATTGAAATCAATTTTTTTATTAGGCCAGTTGTTTGAACAATTTCGTTCCCGCTTCCTGCGCTTCGTAACATTCATAACTGATTTATACAGATATATCAAATTTACTCTCGTAAACGTACCTTAAGTAAGTAAATAAGTATTCTAATCTTCTCCTTGCGTCAGAAAAATGCGTGTTTTTAGTGAAATATTCATCAACTAATATTTCTAAGATCTTTATTCTGATGTATGCGCAATTTTATATATTATTTGGAAATCAGCAAGTTTGCACATGTTTTTTTCGTGATTTCCTTTTCCCTTCTTATTCATGAAATTATTTGTTTCAAAGTATAATTACAGGATATAAGATTTGTAATTCGCAAAATATTTAATTTAGAAAGCATCCTACATACTTTCAGATTTGTTTATGTAACGCAGATTCGAGATCTGTAAGCAGTGATATTATCTATTTGCTCATAATGTAACAATATTTTGCCTTTAAGTAAATTTAATTGGTATACTAACTGGACTTCTGGGGTAATTAAGTGTTATTTTAAATTACAGAAAAAATCCGAAACCATATACTTATTTTTCTCCCTATCCATTAAGTTTTAAAATTGGTATAGAGAACTTTTATCTCCTAAAGTTTAAATATAATCTATTATTACTGACATTCAATTTCATATTGCTTCGTATATATCATGCCTTATACAGTTATCTCCGACACGTTTTTCCAGATAAACGAGCTTATGAATATAACCTAATCGCCGTATTTATAATACCTGACAACGTATGGATTTTATGTATTGTCCTCACGTGAATGAAATAATCCGAATAGTATACCGATATTTACAGTGAATTATTTTTTTTCGTACATTCGCTTACCTGTTATTATAGTATGTTAGATTCATATATTTTATTTATAGATTTGTAATATAATTCCTTATCGCTGCATTTCCGGAAAGTCAGCAATGGAAATAATTTATTATTTTTGTCCAATTTATCCGCTTTTTCAAGAGAAAATTCTTTGGACGTGACGAGAGTAAAATGTTAAGGTCGAATTTGGTGCAACGTTTTTAAGCAAAGCTTTCATGTAACGTTTAGCTGCAATGTCTGAATGTAACGAATATATCGAAAGAAGGCCCAATAACAGGTACTTCGCTGACGACAAAATGAGATAGATGAACAAGACAGAATAAGACAAGAAGTGTATGCATGCGTCAAAACAAAGAAGAATGGTGTTCACTTCTGCGATCAGTTGTTTTTTACATTATATGTAGTATCTTTCTCTCTCTGCCGTTTTACCTCTTTTTATATACTTATACATCAAAGTTTAAATGCCAAAGAAGTTTCATTCTGATACGTGTACTGAGTTGCACTTTTTTGTTACCTATATCTCTACTGTGCACATCGTTTAAACTTTTGAGTAAGAAAATATTATATTGGATATTAATTCCTTAACATTTTAACAATGAGAATAAATTGTATGTTAACTTTTCAAAAAACAAAGAAAATATATTTAAATGTTATTCTTTATTCATTTGAAAAATTAATATGGATAACTCATACGTATGTAATTTATGAGTTGTAATAAAGTTTAATCTTTGTTAATATAGAGACATATTCTCAATAATATATCTCATAAGATATCTTATAAACAGCAAAAAAATACAATTAAATGAAACTACGTGATGTAGTATTATTTCTACTTTCTTTAATTTCTTTACCACGACCTAGGTTTCGTTGTATTACAACATCTTCAGGTGGAACATTAGCAAAGATTCAATCTTTGCTAATATCCCACCTGAAGATGTTGTAATACAACGAAGCCTAGGTCGTGGTAAAGAAATTAAAGAAAGTAGAAATAATACTACATCACGTAGTTTCATTTAATTGTGAATAATGAATTTCTACAAAATTAACGCCAAATATATTCAATAGCAAAAAAATATTTTGTACTTAAAAAAAAAATAATACGATATTATACTACTCATACGTATGTAATTTATGAGTTGTAATAAAGTTTAATCTTTGTTAATATAGAGACATATTCTCAATAATATATCTCATAAGATATCTTATAAACAGCAAAAAAATACAATTAAATGAAACTACGTGATGTAGTATTATTTCTACTTTCTTTAATTTCTTTACCACGACCTAGGTTTCGTTGTATTACAACATCTTCAGGTGGAACATTAGCAAAGATTCAATCTTTGCTAATATCCCACCTGAAGATGTTGTAATACAACGAAGCCTAGGTCGTGGTAAAGAAATTAAAGAAAGTAGAAATAATACTACATCACGTAGTTTCATTTAATTGTGAATAATGAATTTCTACAAAATTAACGCCAAATATATTCAATAGCAAAAAAATATTTTGTACTTAAAAAAAAAATAATACGATATTATTATAGAAGATTATCGTATATTATACTTGCTAAGATTATCGAGATATTATACTTGCTAAGATTATATATAAGCTAAGATATATAGATATTCGAGATATTATACTTGCTAAGATTATCAAGAGCAATATTTTATTATAAATATGAACGTCTTATACGTATAGTCCTAATAATATCGTTGTTTCGTTGACTCGCATTTTTATGAAATAATTCTGTCGAAAAGTGATTAAAATTATTTTTATGCATATCTATACACATGTATATACATATATATATATATATATCTATACACATGTATATATATATATATATATATATATATATATATATATGTGTGTGTGTGTGTATACATATTTATATTATATTATGAAAATTTACCAATGTTGTATTTGAAATTTTAAAAATTTCATACAATTTTAAACTTATAAGTTCTTATTTCTCAAAGAAAGTACAAAAAAATTAAATTATTGCTGCTGTCGGTACCCGAAAATACCCCATATCTCAAAAACCTAATTACATATTTTATTCAAACAAATTTTTTTCGAAATTTCAATTAAATTTCTACTACATTAATTTTTTTTCAGAATTTTGCAGACGTTAGTTGAAAAGTTAGAGGGTGTGGACATACTTATTAATATTTTGAAGTACATGTAACACCAACTATTGTCTTAAATAAAAAAGGTGCTTTGAAACCCTATGCAATCATGTTAGATAGGTTTTTTAAGATCTATATAATAAAATTCCATATGCGTACAGAATTCTTTTTCATCCCTCAGTTACATGTATGGAATGCCACTTCTTATATTATTTTTTTCATAATGGCATTACTTCATTGTATAACTGTTTATAGAAGATACCTGTAATCCAAATTTCATTTATATACGGACAGCCAGAAGAACAGTCAGACAGATGTAAGTTTATTCAGTAAGATGTAGTAAACTCTTTAACAAACGGCTGCTTACCTGGTATATGCAGACGGCATCGAGCTGCAGAGGAGAATCCATGATATCTGAGGAGCTTTTTTAAGATATCAAGGAGGAAATACGATCTTACAATCGAATATTGTCCTTACTTTCTATCTCTCTAAAATTATCTCGAAAATAATTATAGTCAACTAACCAATATCCTTTGTAAGTATAAAAAAGTGTTACTAGGTTGAAAAATTTTTAATTCCTAACTGAATATATTAATTATTTCTAACAATGAAAAGTGTAGTGAATAAGGTTTACCTTTAAAAATATACAGAAACTTTTCTTGTTTATGCGGAGAAATAAGAGTCACAATATGGAAAACGAAATTAAAATAAATATAATTTTTTACACCCACGCATTATAATTTAATAGGCGATAAACACGTTTTGTACTATCGTCAAGTCAAACACGTCACCACAATGGCAAACAACTATGATACCGTGGGCTTTTGTAATACAAAGTGCCTTTAGGAATGTGATATCCTGATTTTAGTGAAACGAAATGATGTATATCTATACATATTTCTCTTTTTGGTAATTTTTCTGTTAAATATGTATGAAAAATGTAATTCGCAATGAATAAACTTACTACTAGCGTTTATATGTTACCCTCTCAAATAAGGTTAAATTTGTCATTTATATAATGGTAATGTGGAATAAATGTACCATTATGCATTAGAATCAATGACACACAGATAGTCTTTGAGCATTTTCTAATTGTTTCTTTTATTAAGCAAAAGTTTTAAACATGTTTACTTCGTTTGAAGGAATTTATTATTAATTGCAAACTGAATCGGAGATAGATATTTCTTAATTATCCGTATAAGATTATTTCTTATTAAATACTACTTTGTAATGTGCTCTTTGCTACTTTATAATTTGTTTCTGATTTTGTATTTGATTGTCCTCGCAGATCTATATTAAACGATCTCAGAAAATATTTTTGGTTTTATATTTTGAATAATCATGGAATTATAACTTATAAATATTTTAAAAAACTTATTGTTATCTTGAAAATTCTATTCAATCGATTATGTTAAGTATGTTGATATGAATAATACGGAAGACTGCAATAACTAATTATTTGTACTTTCAACATGATATTTGGGTTAAGTATTAAAAGTTCATAATTGATGAATCAGATAATCACATAAAAAAAGACACAAAATCGCAAGAAAAAAGAAGAGCAATGAAATACTCGTGAAGTATCCAGGTAATATGTTTTATTGCCTTTTTGAATACACAAAATTGCTGTTTACTCCGAATAACGAAGTGAAGACGCAGCAATAATGGATAGTGCTATAATATAATAATATATAAAAATAAGAACTGGATAAATGATGTAGAATTCGACGAGTTTCTCAATGCTGTCAAGAGATAAGGTAATTCACGTTGAATTAAATCAATTTAAACTGGAGGATTTTTCAAAATATAAAAAGAAAAGTGAATATGCAAAATACACAATTCGAGTGTAACCACAAATACATTCAAATGCAATCACAAATTAATTAAACAATTATCCATAATAACTTTATAGATTTTCATGACATTTAAAAACAAATCCAGTTTCATGATTTTGAATATGATATAGTTTTTTAACTCTACGAATATCATATTTACTGAAGCATGAAATTCTATAATTTCTACTTAAAAATACAAGGTTTCCCAATAAAATTTGACGCGGTGATTAGAACTTAAAACCTGCTTATTTTCTTTTCTCAATACGCTATGGAAAAAATTTATACGGTAGTCTCGCCGTATGAGAAATAATTATTTTGCTTCCATTAATAAATGCACTTTCCAATCAATAAAATAAACCCAAAACAAATCGTATGAACAAATTTGTAATACGCTCAATTTAGTTCGTATCCCTTTCATAGGTTTATTATAATTTAATGGGTGAGATAACTTGAAATATGGTTATTATTTATATTTCTTTGAAAGATATACAAACATTGTAAAGATGATTTGATATTTGTAGTTAACAATGTCTTAAGAACGTCTTGTATAAACAGAGTAAATAATAAACTGGCCAATGAAAAATGGGCCGATAGTCACTTTGTTCAATGTTGACACTCGTACATTACTCGTAAATGAAACAAACACCCATTAATAATTTTGTGATCAACGACAAGTTATGAATTTTGAAGAAAATTACGCAAATAGATGAGTGTAATGAGGAGAGGCAATGTTGTTATACAGCAAGAAGAAATAATTTTTATGGCTCCAAAGAGGCTCTAAAGGAGAAATTGAAAGTTTATTGAAATTTATGAGGAATATTATCTTTCTTTATGGTAGACGCCAATAATTAGATCATTTATTCATACGGGTCTCATGTATAAATTTATAGAAAAATTGATTCAAGTACTTATGTACTTAACAATAACATTTTTTTATAAATGTCTTTCATGGAAGTAAAAAATGACAAAACATTTTATAACACATTAAAATCATCAAAATTTGAATTATATTCAGCATTTATTAATATTGAATAATCGGTAATTTCAAACAAGATTATGACAAGAACTCCAAATTTTTCGTTTTTAAAACGAATTTTAATAATTTGACTTTAAATGTAAACAGTTTTCAAGATAGATATTATTTTGCTAGAAGAAATTGTAAAATGATAAAAATTCAATTTTCATTCAGGAAAACAAATTTTATCTCCGTATGTAAGTAATGCCAGAGACGCACGAAAACGAGATGTCAACTCTTTGATGGGGCTCAGATTTATAGTATTCATATGATATTTGGAAGTAACTGATTTTCAGAAAGGGGAAAAGTCTGAAAGTGTTCGCCAGACTACGTCCTTATTGAAAAGGACAAAAATCTGGCGAACATATAAAATTGTATACTAAAATAATCTTTCAAAATATCTTTTAATTTTTACATTTATTACATTTTAAGTAATATCACATATTATCACATGGCATCGACTTAAACGAAAATTTAGTTCCCAAATTCATCGGAGTCTTTTTTATGTATGTTCAGCGATAATTCTTTAGGAAATGGAGCGATTTCAATGATTCGTCTTTTTACTGAAAGAAGGTACTTTACGTATCCCATATAAATATGATGATGAAGTCCGGAAAAAAATGGTGGAACTCCTTAACAAAGGGTAGTAAATCAACTATGATTCGAAATATTTGCTACGGGTAGTTGTTACTTTGCAACTACACCACTTACCAGGTTAGTATCTGGTTATGAGTTTTGAAGATAAAAAAATGAAACTCATTAACGAATGCTACTAAATCAACCGTAATTAAAGATGTTTGTAGTTTTGCAAAATAACTACACAGTCGATTAGCTAAGGGTTTGATGACGAGTTCTGGAGGTGAAAAATGGAATTCCTTATCGGATGGTAGTAATTTAAACGTAATTCAAAATATTTGCTATTGGTAATTATACTTTGCAAAATAACGACACCATCCATAATATCTTTATGAACTCTCTCTCTGAACTCTTTATCGGATGGCAGTAAATCAAACGTAATTCAAGATATTTCTCACTGGTAGTTTGTACTTGGCAAAATAACTGAGCTATCGACGATGTCAGGGCCTGACGATAAGTTTTGAAGGTGAAAAATACGACTCTTTAACGGATGGTAGTAAATCAATCGTGATTCGATGTATTTTCACTGGTTAGTTGTTACTTTATTTATTACTTTGCAAAACCTGATATTATATTTTGAATATGGACAACGGAATTTCTCAAGTGGTAGCTGTAACTTTGAAAAATCTAATATTGGATCTTGGATATGAATAATGAAACTTCTCCAAGGCTAACCGCTGACGGCTATTACTGTCGCTTCGTGTGTTGATGATAACCAACTTTACGCAAAGAGTTAGTTATCTATATACTAATAATTATACAGTATTCTAAGAAAGAAAGAAAGTAATTGAAATTCAGTCATGATGAGATGTTTCATATTATTAGTCACAAAAATTTGAAAATAAAATAACTTTTAAAGAAATGCTTTCGAAAGTTTCTAAAACATTTCTTTAAAATACTTAGGAAGAACGTCTTTATGACTTCAATAAAGTTCATTTTTTAAAATTTTATTTCCACACAATCTTCTAAAGTTTGCTTGATAACAAGTAAGTTGGTATATCTATGTATATTCTCAGGTCATCTCCCACTAAGGTGGAATAAATAGCAATGAACCGAGGTTAGACTGGTATAATGCTAATTTCTTTTAAGCGCAGTGTCATCAAAAAGGATCTCATTTTTTTATAAATTTCTTTATGGTGATATTCAAGAATTCGTTGTTTACATACTATCTTACTTGTCATTGAATCTACTGTTCTTCAAGTTTTCTTACACAAAATGTAATAAGTAGTGATATAAAAATAAATTTTTTTAATATTTTTCTTTAATGTTAATAAAGTTGTTTTTAAATTTATGTAATGTGTCGGCATTAAATAAAAAGCATAGTGTAGAATTAGTTCAAGAAATCACTACGATATTTTTTCAATAAATTTTATAAATATAAATATTGTATTGAATTATTAGAGCATACTTTGCAATGTTATTTAATAGAATTTCATTTTGATTTCCAACGTTTCACATTCATTAAAAGAGACGAAAATATAAAAAAAAGGAGCCAGAAATAATTTTTATTATTTCATCAATAATTTTTTGTTGACACTTCTGTTTATTTCAATCACATTTTTTTCATTTATTTATCTGTAAGCTTTAACGTATATACTTAATGCATATGGCGGACTCATTGCTATAAAAACAATCTCTCACAGCCAACCAGGACACTAGTTCAGCACCGCTCGATGAGCAGCCGGGAATCGTAATCAGGTCCCCGCGATGCGCTGAGCCGTGAAAGACCTTGTGATCAACCCAACACACCACGGTTACTACATATTAATACACCCCATATGCATTTGTTTTCTTGACATTTCACAATGTTTATTCGCTTCACATATGATCTTAAACACATATTTCAGTAAATGCATCAGCTGCAGATTGACTAGTCAATCTAGTCAAAGTGCGGAATTGTATTTTATTTTCTAATTTTCTAAACATTGCCTAGTCAATCTGTAGATTTGCGTGTTCTGGCCCGTCAAAGTGCAAAAGATATAATAAGAAAGGAGGACACAAGCGCTTCATTCACTTTTGTTTACAATTTTTCGCTTCTCCCGCGCCCGGCAAGCCATTGCTAGCTCGCGCTGCGTACTTACTCGCAATGCACTCGCCAGTTTGACATCGTGCACACGGTTAAAACGTATTTATTTTGTTTATTCCTATCGACTAACTTTAATGTTTCATTGAACGACTTCTTTAAGTCTTCAAACCTATCCTTGTGAGAAATCAAATAAACATACAAGTGTAGGGAATTTTTGGCCAACGCATGTCGTTTTTTCAAGCGGGTCAATGAAAGAAATCATCAAGCTCATTCAAAGGTGTGATATATTGACCATAAACAGCCACAAATAACTAATCAAACCAGTATCAGATGCTCAAAAAATTGTAAAGAAATTTGTTAATGCGAACGAAATATTAACACTTATTTGTCAGTCGGTCACGGCGAAAGAGATCGAATATGATAAGACAATAAGAAGGAATAAAATTTGACAACAGCTCAAATAACAATATTCGTGAATTTATGCCAACCACGTCGGTAGTAAAATAAAAGTGGAAAGAAAGTTATTGTTGTAAAGCCGATTATTTCATCTCATTTTAATAGTCGATCTCATTGATTATCAATCTCAGCCAGATGAAAAGTATCTTCTCATTGACGTAAGATATCGGCCGTGAATTAGGGAATGAAGCTCTATCAACGAAGGACATTTTCTGGGAATGCATATTCTCATAAAGTTTCCCTCTATAAATGTGGCAGAAATGACACCGAATATCGTTATGTAGGTGTTTGTTATAGTGAAAGTGATGAAGATGAAGATGTAGGTGTATTAATTTTAAAAGTAATTGGCTGAATATTCTTTACTGGAAACATAAATAGCCAAGCTGATGTGAAGTGTGAAGACATAATTGAGAAATTAGAAAGAGCCGAAAATAAAGTACAGGAAATATTTTTTAAATTTCCTCTATTATTGATGTTTTTGAAATGGGAAATAATGTGTAATGGAATCAATTGTTATGTTTTAGTTATATATATATATATATATATATATATATATATATATATATACATATATTTATATTAATATTATAGGTATTAATTCTCTAATATATTAAGTAATTTAAATCCTATCTCTTTCTATGCTCTTCTAAATATGGCTTCCGATCGTTATATCGCCGATGATAAGAGAAAAAAAGTTCTAGGGAAAACTGGGAAAATTAACTAATCCAATTTAGATTCGAATTATTGTATGTTGTCAGGTTTCATTGCTTACAACGTCGTTGATCCTGTTCTTTTTTTTTGTTTCCAGCGAATGCATATAATTGCAGACTTAGAAATTCGTATCGACTTAAATTTTGAGGTTATTCATAGTAAATAACGATTATCTAATTATGAAATTGTATGGTCCGAGTATTCTCGTGTGGTAAAAAATTATTAAACCACGTTCATTCGTACCCATTTGCAAGTATTCTGCTACTTATTGCACTGATTATAACTCGATATTTTACGATCGGTTTGCTTACCTAGTTAATTTAAAACTTTATTTTAATTTTAAGTCTTATAATCGATTTTTAAATCGATTGTGTCCTGTTTCAAAATGGTCTTCAATGAGGCTTGGAAATTTAGGCTAAAATAATTATTATCAGTAATAAGATCATCGTTTCTATTAAGTCTGGGTATGTGAATGAACATTTAAATGTATTTAACTGGCAAAAATATTTAATCAAATTATTAATATATTACCCTAGAAGATTTTGAATGATAGAAGTTTAGTTTGTGCTATTGTGAGTTAGTAATTGTGAAGATATTTTTTGTAATTTATCAAACTACTCTATGAGTATTGGTAGTTTAATTAATCACTGCCACACAGCGACTCTCGACCATTGAAAGTCTTTATTGCCTGTAATAATCGCAGTACTATATTTGATTCGTCAGAGGGAATTTTCACGAATAATAAATAGAAATTGACTTATTTCATTGATATATAGAACCCACGTTTATTGTTGGCTCTTTCTACAATTGATTCCTTGGCTATAAATATTTTTTGCTAGATACTTCTCATAACACAAATGTTAGTCTATATTTGTCTTCGTGAATTTTTTCTTTACCACAAAGATTAAGAGATTTATTCATGAAGGCACATATACCAGTCGAATAATTAGTTAAATTAATTTCTAAACCTTTTTCAGATAAGTCAATATAAATTGTAAAATGAAAAAACATATTGTTGGATGTGTTAAGCTAATGAAATTTATTATATATCTCTTAATGGATTTCTATTTTGTAATGTTAATTTTAGTAAAGGGACGTTTAGAAATGCTTGAGAAACATATATGAGATAGACTTATATATGTATTTAGATGAGAAACATATAAATACATATATAAGTCATATGTATTTGCAATAAAATAAGAAAAAAATACAATAAGGCCAAAATACTGTTAATTACGAACATCTATAAACCATTCAAATATTGCGAAGGTTATATTAGCGATTATCTTCCATTAGATATGTGTAATTTTTAAATACTGGCGTCATTATAATATTTTTTTAATTGAGACTTCCTTTTATACTTCTCCGATGGTCTTTATAAATTCATTTCAGAAAACGTCAATCGAAATACAAATATGGCTAATAGTAACGAGAGTTATGAAGTTCAAAACGTAATATTGTAATGATTGCACATGCTATAAACGATATGCATTCCAGTTTTTTTTTTAAATTGGGAGTGTGCCTAATTTTTAAGACTGAGAGTGTATTCTGATAAAACTTTTAAAATTTTGAGAATGTAATTTCTTAAATCAGGAAAAAGATTAGATGTTTCATACAATGTTAAGAAAATATTATCCATATTGAGTGCAAGTACACGATTGTATTTACGTTTAATTTTAATAAATGTATTTACCATTAAATAACGTACAACCTTAATCGTTTATAAAATGATCTTGACTTTCAAAATGTTAATTTCAGATAGAATAAACAAGACAGTTTATTGGTATTAACTTCGTCTAGTTCAGAATTTCTTATAGCTTGATGCTCTAAGATCGTAATGAGTTTCATGACGTTTTCAGAGTTTTATTGGCGTAAATATGCTCTCATAAATAGTTATTTGTACTTTAATTACTTTACTCACCCTTACTAAGTTTTTATACTTTGTTTGAACTATACTGACATTGGAAACCTTAATTAGCCCTTATGCCTTAATATTATTAAATATACATAATTTATTTTCTAAATACGTATATATATATATATATATATATATATATATATATATACTTTTTTTTTTCTATAAATAAATCAAAGGATTTCCACGAGCTTTACTTCATCTAAAAGTGAGAATGTTATTTATTTTTATGCTTTATCTTAAACTAATATTAATTATTGTCATGAACTAAATTGTGACGATTGCCGCATAGCACTGAAAGTCACAATAGTTTATCTTATTCTTAAAAGATCATTTATACTATTATGATTATTTTATAACCCGATTTCGCGAGTGCGAGAATGGTTTTCAGTTCTATATAAATGTGACATTTTATACCACGGATCCACCTGATCAGTTTTTCGGATATGAAAGCCAACCTCAGACTTGCGCAGGCATTCTTGTCGAAGCCTATCTAGTCACGAATGATAGACGATAACTATAAGGGGTTTATTTATATGGATATACTTATAAAAATTTGAAACAGCTATATCTTCTCTTAAACTGAAAAAATAATTCCTTAACTCTGTCTGAATTACAGTCTTTGGTAAGTAAGAATTTAGAAAGTCATCAAATTTTGCCAACCACAATTTTATACATTTTATTTCTTTACTAATTTTTAGTTCAATTTTTCCTTGCAGAAATTTTTTTATGTTCGATTTTATTTGTAGTATTTATTTCTAGTCGAATTTTAATTATTAAAACTTTGATTTTCTTTCAACTTTTCAGTGAACAATTTTTTCTTAATAATTGTTTATAAAACCTTCACATTTCTTCCATGAAATCTAGCAGAATTTTATCATCGGCCGTCATGTTAATAATTATAAATAGTATTAAAACCATTAGCTTTCCTTTCGTTGCCACCGTAATTCAATAATAGTGAAAAAATACTACGGAGAATTTTTAACGACTATTTATTCACGACAAGCGTATATAAACAAGTCAATCAACCCAGTACATAGTTTTTTTCTTTTAATTTATTAGTGCCTGATCATTTAGAGAAAAAAATTCTAGACATACCTAATTGTTGTTTAACATACAAATCTTTGACTTGATACATCCTTTGAAACTTTTTAATCACTGTTTTTATATCATTTCAACAATATAACGATCAGAGGAGTCAGGTGATCCATCGTACTGTATCTTTATATAGCCTGGAAAAAAAATACACCTACAGAAAAGGAGCAACAATTTTCTCAAACATCGGTGTTGATTTATGACGAAAAAATTGCATTTTTTTAAGGAATTTCCAACAGCATATCATGAGCATATCATTTATATTATGTTAAACTATAAATGAACTTTTTGAAACATTTTTATAATATATAGAGTGTGCTTACAAAACTATCAATCCAAAATGGAAGATTTTTGTACATTTCATTACTATATTATTATCAACTACTTGTCAGAGCAATATCTAAATAATTTATTTGATCAAAACGGAACTGAATTAATTTTTCAACTTAAATTTTCATTCTTCATTAGTTATGGTCATGTTAATTGTCGGAAAATTTGATTTATCTACGTCAAGAAACGTATTTTCATTTTTTTTGTTAAGAAAATTAAAAATTGCAGTGTTTTCTAAAAAAACTCTTGTAAATCTATTAAAAATTATAGATTTTTTAAAATTTTCCCTTCTTCTGAGTGTACACAACCGCTTAACAAATGGACTTTTATTATAAAGTTTTTCATATCTATTTATGCCTGAAAAATTTACATATGTTTGAATATGTCTTTCAATTCACAGTTAAATAACGTCAGAAAATACTAATTTTTGTGGTTTGTTATAATAAAAAAAATTAAAATTATGATAACGAAAAAAAATGGCAATATTTTAAAATAATATCATTTCAAACACGAATGATTCTTGGTCCAACTATATTTATTTGGTAAAAAATATTTATATTTATTTCAAGACCTAATAAAGAATGCGCAAAATTTAATAACTATATTTTAAATTATTTTAAGATAAAAAGAACTTATTCTCTTTTTTTATTTAAAATAAAATGAAAAGAAGAGATTATATAACATTCTTCCTTGTTAAGATTTGATACTAACATTTAAAAAGGTACCTTATCACAGGTAATATTTAACAATTTTTATACAAATATTCGCTCTTAATATTTATCCAGAATACTGAATAAAATATTAATCTGTAGTTTTGGCGACTTTCCTTATTTTGGAGGAATTACAACCAAAAAACTTGAACATATATAGATAATTTTAATATGATTGAGCTATTTATTTATATTGAAATGCAATGCATCCATTATCAAAAATAGAATTAAAAACTAATTACATTTTAAAATAAATGTAAACTCAATGTAAACTTCTAATTCTCTGTTTACGTAAATTATTGTTCCCTTGTTTTTCAGTTTGTATGTTGCTTAAAGTCTTGTTTTACTTGTTTTTGCAAAACACGTAAAATAGTTTGTCCATGTACCATTAACTCTTTCGGAGATTTCAAGCTGAATTGCTGGGTAGACCGGAATAGAGTAATTTTTTTGAAGTATGATATTTTAATCAATTTTTTATACCTTGTATACTTTTTCTACATTTATTTTATTTCTCCTTTACGTTTCAAAAATAACGTTTTCATAATTTCTTTTATACTTTTAAATATTTTGAAACGCGTATTAGTATTTTTAAATTTTTTTTTTGTCGTTTTTAATCTTTCCTAATAATTTGTCATTCAACAAAATTGATGATAATTCGTTGTATAAATCGTAATTAACTGTGAAGTACGCTTAAGATCGTAGCAAGACAAACAAATATAAGCTCTTATTTACCGACTCTGCCGACTTTGAAGCAAATGTAAATTCTGAAGCGATCCGCTTTCCGTGTTAGCGCTTTACGAATGCGTTAAAATAATGTCAACATTGACGAATGAACTTAATTTAGAGATCGATCCTTTTATTTTAGGCACCAAATACGTTATATCTAATAGATTGTGTTACATTCCCGCTTTATTAAATGAAAAATTAGGTGGATATCTCGCCTATTTCATTACCTTTAATGTCTACCCTATCCCTTAGTATTTCATTAATATTACAATTATCTGATATTATTATAATCATCATATTAATTATACAGACTAATAAACCAATTTTGTTTTCTATTTGTAACACGTTAGCATTTTAATGAAATCAAATTAAACTACCAACCATACAAAATATTTGAAGATTTCAGTTATCCGTATGTTTTGCGCAATTTTAGCCTTTTATACCTTAGACCCTACAAATCTAGAAGCAAAAATGTGATGCGAGAATAAATCCCTATAAATTTTTTTTTACTACGGATGTTTTGCACCGATCATAAAAATTGCGATTTAATTGTATTAATAAAATTGAAAAGTTTGATGTTTCAGTTTCAGAAATGTTTATTCACTTTTATTTTATGAATTATTTTAAGGCATACCCAATAAAAAATTACAAATCTATAGATTATGTAACCTTGTCCTTTTTTGCGCATATATATATATATATATATATATATATATATACATATCACATATCAACATCTCCCAAAAATATCCATTGATATTTCAAAAATATGGAATTAAAATTTTAACTTCAGGTTTCATTTCATTTTATTGAAATTCAGCAGTTTTCTTTGTAGCTATACGCAACTTCGTAGCCCAAAAAGTATTTTTGTCAGAAAATTTTTAAGAAATTAATCAGAATTATTTTATTTAGTCGAGACAAGTTCGTGGTACATTTATAATTCAATTTTAACCGTTTAATTTTTTCTTTCAAAATTTGATTTTGACAAGCAAAATTGATTTTTAAATCATAGCTTTTCTTTATTATTTTAAAATAATACTACACTAAAAAATAACAATATTTTATACAATATAACGTCATTGCTTAAATAATGTATTGTAACATTATTTAATAGGACTTTAGTAAAATCAGAATATACATATTTATCCGTATGTTTTGCGTTATTACATTTTTTTTTAAATTGAAATCCCAAAAGCTTAAAAGTGGACATGTAATTTTAGGCAAAAAATCAAGTGTCAACTGCCTTTCTCTCGCTTCACAGCGTATGCTGATTAGCCTCGAATGCAGTGAAGTTTGCGCGCATTTACGCGCAATTGGTCGTGAAGATAGTTACCAACTTTTTCAACTCCCACAATAAAATAAATGCTTAGAACGAATAAAACTGAACTAGTTTTGATTTTTTTTTAATTTTAAATACGAAGTTTTTAAACGTGTGACTCATTTCAAGTAAAAAAAATCTTTTGTACCAGAGATGAAATATTAATATCTTATTTCTATATATTTGTGTTCTGTCTTCAAACTGAATTTTTAAGCAATGTAATATGGATTGTTTTTTAAATAAGTTGAAGGACAGAAAGAGAAAATCTATAAACTAAAAAAATTTCCTGATAAGAAGAAGTGAAATATTTAATGAAGCGAAATTAAAAATATATTCTTAGGACTATTCCTGATTGACAAAGATATCGGTGATGAAACATTAAAATTTTTGAAACCTTACCGTAGTAGAAAAATTTAATAATATGACAATTCAGGTCACTTTGGAATAGGCACAATTATCAAAACAATTAATTTAAAATAAGTAAATGATTAATTATACAGCAAGGTTATGTTAAACGCCCACAATTTGAAAACCAAGTTTGCCATATAATTATATTAGACCCATTAATGCAAATATTATCCTTTCAAACCGAAATAAAATAACGAACTTATGAATTAATTACATGTGTCGGAAGGATGTTTTGGAACAATCGCCAATAATAATTATGACGTTACTACTTAATTTACAATTTACTGAACTCTTTACAAAATTTATTCCAAAAACAAACAAATTTTTCTTCTACTTTTGAAATGTTTTTAGAGTTAAAAACAATATTGTTTACATGAAAATATTGGTTACTTCAGTTTTAAATAAATTGTGTTATAAAAATTAAAATAAAATAATCGGCATATTTTTTTACAAGCTACGCCGACTCTTTTATTTTAATGTGTAGAGGAAGTAATTTTTAACAATGAAGAATCTCACAGGGCAATAGTAAAACCACGTATAAGACGTAAAATATATTCACGTGCGTTTATAATGACGTTTCGTTCTTAAATTCGTTTATGACCTTCGTGTTTTATGTATAATTATTTATCTGCAGTGAAAGTAAAAAAATAAAAAAGCATCTTTTGTTGCACATAAACTAATTTCGTATTATTAGTAGTAATATTTTTTTTTCGAAAAACCGTGACGTGGAAAATTATTTTCAATTACTTTAGTTCATATTCCCGCAATGCTATAGATGAAGTGGTCCTTTTTTCTGTTGTGTTTTTAGGGTTCCCTACCCCAAAATTAAAAACAGAATCCTTATAGATTGACTCATGTATCTCTCTGTCCATCTCCCACAGCTATTTTTGTCAGAAACTGGTAGAAACTTAAAATTTGAGAGAGTAATAAGGGGTATTAAATCCTAAAATATGTGTGCATATGAACAGATACGAGTCAAAAATTTATAAACAGATATTTTAAGGAGAAAATGAGTTTCAACGTATAAAGAAAAAATGCAACGTGGAAATGTATAAATGTTAATTTCAGAAAAATAAAAATAAATTTTTTTTTAAATATTTTCCACGTAAGATCCTTTTGTTTGGCATAGCGGCTCCCTTATTCAATTTTCATTCGAAACTAGAAATTTAATCCAAGCAACTTTTTGTTCTACAAAAAGCTATAATGAAAATTGAGTCACTGAAAGTAGTACATTTAGTAGAGAGACATTAGAGCGACTTAAAAATTAAAAGAACGAAAATTGAAATATCCCCCAGTTATATGACCATTCGAAAAAAACGATTCGTCTTCAAATATTGAGTTTATTCGATTAATAATTATGTTAAAGGTATTTAAAATACTTAATTTTTGGGGATTGATCAAATGTTTTAATGTGAACACTAAAAATAGGTAAAAACATTCTTTGATATTTAGCGGAAATCAGCAAAATAAACTGAATATTAATTTGCATTTATATTGAAATCTTTATTTCATCATGTAAATAAGTCGTTGTTAAGAAAGACCACACATATTTCAAAATAACTTCATATAAAATACATATCCTGATTAATATTAAAGTAAAACTGCATGGGTTTTGCCTGATAAAGATGAAAATATTACATGAAAAATATAGACATTACCGCGGGAATGGCGGAGAATCAATACGTCAGGAAAACGTAGAGAAAAGAGAATTGAAAAACTGATGGCGCGTATAGTCGGAATAAGATTTGCCCGAAAGTATTTGAAGTACTTCATATTTGTGAATGAGATGAAGATATCTACCGTACTGAAACTGGGGAAATCATCTTTATAACTATAGCGATATAAAGTTAAGTAAAAAAAACACTTTAAATTAGGAAACGTGATGGAGTATTATGAACGCGTATATTTTTGATCTGAATTTATGTTTACATAAACGCATATATTTAAAATAAAATTATTTTTATATAAACCCATTTATTTAATACAAACTTATATTTAACAATATAAATCTCATCGAAGATACAATTACATAAAAATACAGAACTTCCCAAAATTGTGTTTCTATCTGAATACTTATAATTCAATCTCTTTTTAATTTTCAAGACTGACTTATAAAAACCAATTATCTTATTCCGCTTTACATACATCAGAAGAAAGTTATGAAAATGTAAAAAAAACAAATATCAGAATTCATTACGTCTTGAATATTTAATATAGCTATTATTTTTAATTACTCCATCAATTCAAACTTAAAATAGCAAAATTTTCCATCTTAATCTTGTTTGCATACGTCAAAAGAAAGTTACAAGAATATTTAAAAATTAATTATCTTTTTCAAAATATATTTCCTATTCGTATAGAATATCAATTAAAATATTTCTCTTTAATTGTAAAAAAATTTTAAATACCAGTCCTTGTTAATAATTTACTGACACAGAACAGTTCAAGAGTGCGTCATATTTACTTGAAAGATTATTTACGATAGTGTACGACAATATCATCGAAATAATAATACGCAAAATATAAAATTTTTCGGTACCTTATTAGCACTTTAAATTAATAAAACCTTTAGAAAGCTCAAAATTATATAAAATATATAAAAGATAAAACTTGTATAAATACTAAAGAAAGCAATCGTATTAATTAACATACGAGCTTTTGCATTTTACATTATGGTAATTGTTAAAGGAAAATATCAACGACCCCTTGATGGCCGAAAATACGGATTTATTAGGACGTTTAAAGCATCGCATCACCCGATTGAAAATGTTTCGAGGCGAAGTGACCATAATTCAAAAATTGGGGAATGGATGTTGAAATTTTCCATAAAACATTAAAATACTCTGTTGTAATAACGTATTTTGAATCTTTACCGCGTCCTGAATTTTGGAATTCGCGTTATACATTGTTAGTAAAATATTAATGAAATAATAATGACATTTAATTAAGGTAGAGTTATCTCATGTAGCGAATTAAAAAAGGCTTTTTTTATGTATATGTTGTTTCAAACTAAATGACAAAAAGAGAATTTGTGATAATTTTGAGATATATTCAACATATGGTATATACTTCATGCATATAAGAAATTTATCTCAATTTTGTTAATACTGTAGTTTCAGTTCAAAAACTTCAAATGTTTTTGAGATATATATGGTGACTTTTAGAAAGTAGTCTGTATACAAAATCTTTCTCTCGATGTACATAAAACAGTATGTAGCAACTTTTTTTTAAGTAAACATTCAGGAAACAAGGAGATATGATTAGCAATTTTGTACAGATTTTTAAATTTTGGTTAAACGATAATTTTTGTTTTTTTTTGTATTTCTTACGTTCCGTATTTCAAAAATAAAAAAAGAGTTTTTAAGTGATCACTCATATTTTTATCCGCAAGTCCACTTGTCCATCTGTCACGGTCATGTTCCTTACAGAGCGTTTGAGGTAAAAGCATTAAAGATGACGGTAATAAAAATGAACCCAAATTAAATTTTCCAGAATGGGCAAATCAAGTACTATTTCTACTTTATTTATTAACTACGACCTAGGTTTTGTTAATATGACAACATCTTCAAGTGGGTAATTTGGAAAGATTTGATCATTGCAAATTACCCACAAGAAAATTGCGCTTATAAAAATTTGTCCAAAGTTAGAAAATAAGAAAATAATAGTCATGATCATGAATTTCATAATTTTTGACTAACTCGTGGTACTTTTCAGTCTATAAAATATCTACAAGGCAATATATGGAACTTGTAAAATATTATTATAATATTTTATAAAAGTTTACCGATAATATTATATGTATATATCATTATATGTTTATGTATGCCTTGGTGTATGCGGAACCTTCATAAAGCGAGTTGTACTATATGTAGGCGTGGTCAAATTTCTCATATTAATAATTTCTACATTACAACGGCGCATAATTTATACGTCGGGATCAAAAATAAAATTGCTTGATTAATACTCCCTTTTAAACGCATTAAAAAATAAAACATCACAATTTCTTCTGTGGAAAATTTCTGGATTATCAAAACTATAACAGCACATAATTCAAATATCCAATGTAAGTTATACGATACAGACTTTAAAAAGCTATGACAGACGACGATTTTTTTTCACTTTCGTTGCAAACTAGCAGAAAAGTGAATGATAAATACAAATTAAATTTATTGAATTCTAAATAATACGACAAGCTAAAATTTCAACTTAACAAAATATTTAACCATTTAAGAGCAATTTACATATCTTTCAATACTGAAGTGAAAAAGGACAGATCTATTCGCATGCGAAAAATATGAAAATATTATGCTAAAATGAAGTTGTTAGCAACGCAACGACTCGATATATATGCGGAAGAAAATGGAGAGAAACGAAAGTTGAGAAATTGATCTTCCCACAAGCATAAAAAAACGACTAGATATAAAGTATTTGCGTTGCTTTGTCCTTTTGCTGAATCAAAAGAAATGACCCGATGCTACGAAGAAGCGGAAGTTATTCTTATTATCCTTTTTGCAGACATCACTCTTTTCATTGAATACATACGTATAAATTAAAATATAACAATTTAATAACTGTTGATAAAATTTAAGTTTTGAGAATTAAATTCAACAATAAATAAATGAAATTCTTATAGTTACGTTAATATTCAGATAACCAATATTGTTAAATATAATAAGTTAAGAAATTATCAGATTAATTGGTGATGTATATATCTGTGCAGCTACTTTGTAGAATAATTAATACATAAAATAAAAGTGACCGTAAAACGATTACGATCAAATATAAATGCTGCTTACATTACGCGTTTAAAGGCGTTTGTAATTGAAGATACACGCCTATAGAAATAAAAGATCAAAGGATTTTGACAAAAATATTTTAGAGAGTTTTCTCGTTTTTAGGCAGTACTCATAAATAAACTATTAAATTAATAGGAGCGTGCTCGCTGAATTTTAAACTTGACCCATAAAGTTTTGTTAATGTGTACTGAAATATTTTCATAATTAAGAGCTTATATGGAGTAAAACGTAAGTAATAACCCTCAACTTTCAAAACTTTGCGTGTCACTCGTAACGTAGAATAATTAAAGTTCTTCTAACTTAAAGTCGAAGCCTAATAAATTATTAAGCCGAAAAATTTTCAAAAAGGCTAGAAGCTTTTGTTAAATTCCAAAAGGATTTTATGATATAAGTGGAAGCGAGAAACTCATTCGGTAGTCAACAACTATTCGGTAATCAACAACTACGCTCATCAGCGAATTAATGCCAATTAAATACAGGCACATTTTACAAATTTCATATAGGTAATCATAATGATATTAATATTTTGAATGATTTAACATTTTCTGTATTCATTTTCTACAAAAACTATTCCTAGTTACTCGTCTGCAGGGCGAGAAAACAACATTTATATTATGTATCTTATGACATATCAGGTAGGAAATTGGCAAAAAGAAAATTTTGTTTCACCTTATTTTCCTTACATAAGTCAGGTATGAGAAATGGATAATGTTTTAAATTAATAAAACTAGATTATTTTTCTTTTTAATATAATTATAATTTGCTCGTAAATCGTGATCATACGTGACAGATGTGATTTACATATTTCATGGCGTTAAGTTGCTTTACAAAAAAATAGCATTACATAAAAATCTTCTAATTCAATTCACGCAATTTCAGCAGTTACATGGCTTTTCATTTGACTGAAATTTGTTGCCATCACTTTTGTCTCTAAACTCATTAATTAATTAAGCAAAACGTGTTCAATTAATTAATGAGTTTTCTCTTTAGAGTAAAAAAACAGTATTCTCAACGAATGGTGCTTATTAGCTTTCCCGTAGAGTTTTTAGAATCCTAGATTCTAGGATCTGGGTAAATTGAATCACGCAATTAATTTTGCCCCGATACTTTGATGAAAAGGTTGGCCAACATTTGCTTTTACATAAAAACAATTTATTTTATACGAGCTGTGAGATACAACAATTAACACGAATAGAACTATTTTAGTTCTATTCTGTGAATACCTAAATTAACACGAATAGAACTATTTTAACAATTTTTTTTACTTTTAGCATGTATTACAAAAAGTCTAATAAAATCAACATACATCTTTATGATACAGCTTTTATGTTATAAAAATAACAAAACGGACTTTCTGACATAATAAAATTCAAAGCCCAAATTAGTTTTTTTTCCCTCTTATTACTTAAATTAGATTCAAATGTCATCTAAAAATTTAGGTCATATTCATGACTATTCATTTGTAATTTGTTTCATTCTTTCCTATTGACTTCTTTTAGTTTACGTAAAGTTTCGATCGCTATTAATGAGCATATGTTTTCTCCAATTTTTTAAGTACATTTTTTGCTCCTTGAAAATTTTTCCATTGCTTTTGTGATCGGAATATAATTTTTTTTTTGGAAATTATATTCTGTTTAATATTCAAAACTAATTACAAAATCCATTTCACTACAAATATTAATTTCGTTCATATTTAAAATATATTTAGTGTTTATTTGCGGCAGACTTTACCGACACAAAATAGCAATGTGACATTTTTTCTTGCCATCTTAATCAAATCGGGTAAATACAATGCTCATTGATATCCTTGATTCAAAATTTTACTTCCATTAATAGTAGTTTACTTCTTTTGAAAATCATTAAAGATTGAAACGGAAATGATAGCAAAAGGAAGTATTTTATATAATTTACCCATTTACTCTATATTTTAAGGGTATATTGTATTCCCTCGGTTATAGGGCTGAACTTGTCCTTAGATGTTCGTGTGATAAATTAGATTTCGATGTAAAAATTAAAGTATGATAATATGAAAAGACGTGAATGTATTATTTTTAAAACTAACATTAAATCAATTTTATTTCTAATATGTGAATAAAGAGAAAGCGCTACGAGAACGATAGTGTGATAAATTATTTTTTGGAAAACTTTCCTGTATTTTTTTAAATTTTATGTTAACATTTTCAAAGTTCTTGCTACTTTTTAGACACTTTTCACTGAGTAATTTGTATGGAACTTATATCTAGTTGATCGCAATATCGATGTTAAATATAATTTTATCCAGACAACGGTGATTAATACACTTTCAAATAAATTTTTTGTTGTAAAATATTTGGGTAACAAATATTATACTACTTATTATTTGGTCTGTATTGCATTTTACTTTTATTAGTAATTATAAAAAATAGACTAAAATACTAATTTTATAACAAAATTGCTGCTATACTGTACCCGCAAACTGAACATTACTTTTTTTTGTAAACCTAATTGAATTTTATTATATACTTAATGTACGATTTGAATGAAAAGTGAAATGTTGTGGTTTAGAGTTGAGAACAACCATAAAAACGTGGCCCAAAATCAAATATTAAATTCATGTTTAGAACTATTGAAGTAAAAAACGGACAATAAATGTCTTGTCAATATTTTATAACTACGTTTCACTTAACAACAAGGTTAAATTTCGGAATACTTTAAATAAACCGTACGTGTACGTTCAAACACATGTATTAATACTTAAACATCAATTTTCAGGAATCGGAAAACTTAGGTAAATATATGTGTAAATTAAAGTTACCCTTAGAAAAACACTTGCAGTCAACTATTGCTATTCCAAATTAAGCCAAGTGATGGGTGCGCTTGAAATTTATAGTTTATTTTCTTTAATTCGTTTTCGAAAGGAATTTTTTTATTTCATATTATGATAGTATGATATATAGCTTCTGGTTTCGTCAATATCTGTACTTAAATAGATTAAAATTGCTTTTGTGAGAAAAATTAAATTTGACCTTAACAAAGCATTGGCTTTTGATATATGTTGATGGTGAATTTATGCATCAGTTTAATATTAAATTATTAAATAAATATTTTTGCTTCCGATTAGCGGAACAAGAGATTCCTTTGAGATATATATTTGTAGGTAATTATATTATTTTCTGTAAAATTATTTTGTGGAAGGTGCAGTAGATATTATGAAACGACGACGTGCAAAATATATGCAATTTTGTATGTGCATTCAAGAATATGGCACAATTAATTAACACCTTTTTCATTAACTGAGTTTATAACACAATTCATATTTAATTAACAAAAATTTTCCATTCTTGATATTTTTTCACACAGTCGTTTTACAGACGTGCCGATATGATTAAATTATTTATGATAATAGTTTTCTAATATTTTACTACCAAATTATGCTGTTATCGTAATAGCCTTTTTCATTACTAACAAAAGATTTAACTTCGAACGTATTTCATTTATAAAATGTTTGGTATTTTTAATTCTTAATTTATATCAAAAAGCATTTTTAAAATTTTCCTCAAAATGTTCTTAAACTTTGGTGATTTTAATTATGTCCTAATCATTTTTAATAGTCCAAGTAGTTGATCACAAATTTAAATCAAGGTTTTGTTAAGAAAATGGGATAGTTGTATAGTCAGACACAAAATAAAGGGTATCTCTAACTTTTAATTAATTAGAATTTGAAGTGTAATTTAGGCAGTGCTATCTGGACATGATTATTAAGGTTATAAGGATTATGAATTGTATGTTTTCTTAAGCCAGTTTAGGAAAAATGGCTCATGTAAATATTTGTACACAAAGCACGTGTCTCTCGAATTTTGACTGACTCACTCTTTGTTGACCGACTTCAAAAAGAGGAGGTTTTCAATTCGTCAGAATCTTTTTTCTTATATGTTCAGCGATAATTCTTTATATGGTGGACCGATTTTAATGATTCTTTTATTATTTGAAAAAGGGTACTAAAGGTGTGATTTCATAAAAATATGATGAAGATCTGATGATGAGGTGACGATCAGAAATGAAAGATGGAACTCTTCAACGAATGGCAGTAAATCAACTAAGATTAAAAATACTCCTTATTTTGTGATTGACTGGTTGACATTGCTGGCATCGATTTCAGAGATAAGTAACTGCGCTGTTTATTGCAAATAAGTAAGTACCTATTTTGAGTTAATTATTTTTTACTTTTTGTTACCCACCTATTTTGAAGTCGGTTTTTCAAAAGATATTTTATTATCTAAATATTCTTTAATGAAATAAATTTATTTAAAGCATAATGGTGAACATAATATTTGAAAAAACCTTATTCAATATTCAAGTTATCTACAATTTGTATTTTAAAGCGTCCCAAATTTGTGAACTTAACAATCTTTGACCGTTTTTTATTAATATTGCCCTCAGCCTAAAAATTCATGTATCAATATTAAATATATGTCAAATCTATAATTTTTTATTTTAAAGATGTGAATTTAATAATACAAAATTAGGATGCAGTTTACATCATAAACTAAACAACAATATCATCTATACTATAAAAAAAATTGTAACAGAGTGAATTTCGCACATTGAAAATATTTTGAAAAAAGCATTTGATTTAGAATATGGAATAATAATAAAATCCAGAAAAATATTTTTTTAGAATTGTCTGCATGTTTTGATTTTGATAAAATTTAGTGTGCAGTTTGGTAAATTTGGTACCTAGGAACAACATATAAAAGAAAAAAAGTTTTATTTCATAATTTTACGCGAACGAAATCGTAGGCATAGCTACTAATACACAAACCATCGTAGAAGTGGTATAACCAACTTGTGCATAGATTTATAGTATTACTAAAGTAAAGGTATGTCAAAATACATTTACTTCATCTGCATTGTGTGCAATAAATTTCATCAATCCTAATGGTGAGAGGAAAAACTTTTTTATTGTTCTGCTCTATTTAGATATTTATTTTGATATTTTTAGTAAGGGATGATATATTCACAATTAAATGATATATTTTTAAGTTTCAATATTTATCGTATCTTAAAATAGTTCGCTAACTATTAATACTAGAGCGAATGAAAATAAGATGAACTTATTTCATAAAATAAAAAAATAACATTTTAAAACCACAAAGTAATCTATTTTATTTACGAATCATTTTTATTTGTTCTTATTTCAAACCAAAAAATTGTTAATTACAATTCAAGAAGAATTATAAAACAATTAGAAGCTCCGACCAATTTGGCGCGCAAAGATACGTTCATACGATTTATTAATAAGTATACCAATATAAATAAACTTCGTTAAACATTTTGCAACATTAAACTCGCTTCTCTAGTCTAGAATTATATTGCTAATTTATACAGTTTTTATAGGTAGACCGTGTTAACCTGACATGCAAATTTAAAATGCAAAAGTTTTTCCGGTTCAAGTACGTTGTGTACTTGATAGTGAGATAAATTTGTTGTACTTAAATTATGTTATAGAACGAATGTAATATCTTTTAATTTTTATGTCATATTTAAAAATTCCTCCGCCAAAAATTAAGTTATTGAGAATAAAGGATTCCAAAACACGGTTCGTAATATTTTAATCTTAACCATTTGGCGAGATAGCAAACTAGGATAGCTTTTAAATATATAAAACGATATTTATAAACGCATACCATGTATAGAAAATAAATCAAGGAATGAATAACACAACTTTCGTTTACTACAATTACGGTCTCAACATGTCTTCTTTTTATGGCATTTGTTCATCTATTGAATATATTAATTAAATAAATAGCTTTTAATTTAACTGCTTGGCTGCACTTTTCATAGCATTTAATAACGACAATTTGACTCCGTCTCAAAAGAGATCGGTTAATGATTAGATTATTTTTTTCTTAAAAATCGGGATGTCGTGAGGGTAAATACAGTTCGTGTATTTGGTAAATGGAAGGAATAATTAAGAAATAATATATGTTAACGCTATATACATTTTTTAAATAATCCTATATACGTATTGTCAAATATGTTTATTACAATTCCGTAGCATGGGATCCTGGTCGATGCGTATCGATACCCGCATAAATCCCTTACCTAGTATTTCTTAATTATATTTAAGTTATTAGAATAGAATGAAATTATTTTATAACATTACTTAGTCAGTACTTCAGCATTATACTTAAATTTAAATACGTGGTATTTATAATTTAAGAATTGGTGATGAGATTTCGTTACAAAATTATAATTATGTAATGTAAATTACACGTATAATTTGTATATAAAAAATCTTAGATCCATTACTTAATTCTTGTTGTTTTCTAACGGACAACTAAAGGAGAATGACTGGGACATATTGCATAGCAACACGATATTCATAATAATATGGCAATATGATAACTATTTTGTTGTAAAAGGAACAGCATATGTTTCAATAACGAACTTAAAATATAACGTTGGAAAATGAACCTAAAATATAGCGTTGAATTTTGTGTCAATAATTAATAGAATTATTCCTTTAATAATTTGAATTTGATATTTGTTTAATTTCAAATAATTAAATTTTCTTGCAACAATTGGCACTTAATTAAGGATTATCCGTACTAATTATTCTGCTATTTAAATACATCACTTGCTACACAGCCATATACCAAAATACAATTTAATTTATTCATTTAAAATAAAAAAGCGGGCAAAAATTTAAGATCTTTTAAATCTAACTTATACACTCTTTTATACATACAGCGACATAAAATATAGCTTGTTATAATATAAATAAATCCATGGTCAAATAAAATTTACTCCAATACCAAACATTTCATTTCAATAATGATATGTTTGGTATTACAAGAGTTATAGTTTGTAAATAAATGTATCTTAACCTTATAATCTATAAAAATTTTAAAAATTGTCTTCTCATCATCTTGGTTTTTGTTTCCTAGTTTTTACATTTTTCATAAATCCTTAAAGACACACATATAAAAATGCATAAATACAGAGCTAGATTCATAGTCGTATTGTAAAGAAAATATCTTACTTCAATGGACTCTATAAATCATACGAATAAGCTACAGAATAATGATGAGATTTTTGCATATATATATTTTAGTTATTTTTAAGGAAAATTTATAAATGTGTGAAAGGACGAAAATTCGAAAAATTATCAATATCTTATTTACTATCTAAATTCGAAGAAATTACACAGTGAAACTTCATTGAAAACTTAAATATTTTCATGTGATGTGCGATAAAGTGAACAAATTGCCAAAAATTGTTTCTGTTCTGTAGGTTATTATAGCCCTTGAATTAATTTATATCTCAAGTAAAATATAACATAACAATTTTTGTTTTAACATTTTATTACATAGAGTATATATGTCTATATGTTTATTATTTCAAAAGAACAAATATAATTATGCGATTAAACCATAATAAGTCTGCGATCACGACTCGCGTTTCGGTAATTTGACATATACATAATCAATTTCTTCCTGAATAATGTCGGGTAACAGCGAAAGTGCCATAAAATTTAGATACAAAATATTCACATGTAGAACCTAACTCATGCAACATGTATCGGAATATAACACCATTGTTATGGTCTAACACTTGTTTCAATGAGAAAGTAAGTTTGCTTTAGTTTTTTAAAGGGATATAAAATGGCTAAATAACATATATTATTTCGACATTTCGGTGTATGTTTATTTACGTGTATGTATCACAATAAATTAGCATTATATAAATTAGCAAGAATGAATATGTGAGGGACTTTAACGCATAGTTACATTATTAATGTACCGACATAAATAAGGTACACATTTTAACCTCGTTACTTTCCGGCACCAAGTCACGAGTGCTTCCATTTTCAACCTCAAAGTTTCTGGTAGTCGTGTTTCAACAAAATGTGTTTATTTACGACTCTTACCTTGTATTTTTGCGTATCAACGCCGTCTTACAGACACTTTATCTTCGACTAACATCCAGCCGCCAGCTACGTGCTAGCTCGGAGTAATAAAGAATGTTTTTACTACCGCAGCTATCCACGGAAACAGTTATTAGACTCGTGTTACACAGTATTTTATTTCATTAATAAATCTAGAAAGATGAGGTTATCTTTACATTCGAAATCTTTCCAGGACTGGTGAACTAGACATAAAAATTATATTTTATGTTCCATCTAGGCTATTACAAAATTTACCATCTATATGAGTATAGCATTTGCAGAATTAATAAGAATCCTTCTAAAAATTCATCCAATTTTTAAATACTTAGTTTCCTTCATTTATAAATATTATTGATTTTATACATTTTTTACCTATTTTTTGTCCTTTTAACGATTCATTACTAATTTTTTTAACGTTCTTCTTAATCTTTAGTTTCATAATATTCCATACATTTAACGATTTTTTTGGTTACCCTTCTAGCGTGTATTAGCAACATTTCCATAACAATATATTTCTTTGTCACTTTTTCCACTGTCTCATATTTTTTTCTTCAGATTTTTCTCCTCGGAATTTTCAGATTTTCTTCAATATAATTTTGTCGATGTGGATACATCATTTTTCATTTATTGATTTTTTTTTCATCGTCATTATCTTGCACTATTGAAACCTCAAATTTCTTAGTAGGAAACAATGTAGCTTGAATTTAATAATAATGGTATAGGCACATTGAGTGAATTTCTATGTATTTTCTACAACAATTGGATATAAAGTACTTATAGGAGACCAAATAATTCAATTAATTCGGAATTTTCAATAATGTTATACGAAGCTTTCATAAAGTTGACGTAATCAAATTCTCGGGATTACCGCATGATAAATCACTACAAACACGCGTGAGATGAGAGCAACTAATGTTATGTGAACTTTGTTCGGGAACGAAATTATGTCATCGCTGAGCACTTACTTAAATTAAAATTAAGCTGTCACTACATGTATTATACATATATGCATATATATATATACATTTTCGTTTCAAACTATTCAGTCATTTCCCATGATGTCAGCACTTCACACATTATTAAAATAGTCGTGCCGCTTAGTTTCATGCGCGTATGTTTGTCTAAGTTGTGCTAATCTTTCTCTCGCCATCACCAAAACCCTTACAATCGATCTCGGTCGTCGGGTGTATTGACGGGAATACTTGAGATGATCGCAATCAACAAGTAAGCTGGTATTGCTCTACTTTGGGTCGTTAAAACAGTGTTCCCCGAGTTCTGTTACTATTGTATATCTGTAATTTATAGCACCATAATATTTAGCTAAACTTTTTCCGAAAGTATGATCTTTCTAATCATTTTTTAAAGCACACATGTGATTCCAGAGTTCAGCGTGAACAAACAAATAAACCAACAAACCATTCCGTTGCAAATATCCTTACCATTTGACAGGTTAAAGCTAGTTTATTAATAGTTTACGTGCAATGTTCATAATTCATACGGTATGTTGACATATAATATGTAAATCATAGATAGAATTAGAAAAAAGTGTGATACTTTGAACATCACTTAGTATATTTGTATTTCAGTTTTGTAATCAAACATGTTTAAGGGTATAATAATAGCCTATATCAGCAATATTGACAAGAAAGCATAAACCAGCAAGCATATATAGGACGGTGTAAATATGCAAAAAGTTATTTAAAATGTTAGATACAACTGAGAGGGATAATGAAACACAATAAATCATGCTTCTACTACCCTTCAAAAGCCAATTTTTAATAAACCAAACTATAAAAAAAATGTTGTTTATTGATATTAAATCCAACTCCTTGCTCTTTTCTAATTCCGATTCTTCGTACGTACATAATATATAGGTTTTGTGGTTAGTTTTTTATAATATTTGATGCTGAACATAATCGTCATAATAAATATTAACAAATAAGCTATTATTATTAAAAATATAGCAAGGCTAAATTTTAATTGACAATTAGGAGAGGAGTAAAAAGTAATTCTTTTATTTAAGTATTTTTTTTGGACACAATGTTATGAAAACTACCTTGTGTCCTGAAACAAATAATGTAGAACATTCAGTACACCGGTTTGATTATAATATTAGAATGTTTATTGTTGGTTGGTGTACTGCTTGATAAGTACAAACAATTTATATCAATATGTTTTGCGATGACGAAATGATAAAAATATACTTTTCCAATACAGAAGAAATTTGAGTATTACTTAACTAATATATTTTTTTATCAAAGTAATTTTTTGTAAGCAATTTAATGTATTTATTATTTTTAATGTGTTATTCCGTATTTTCAACTTGGCGATTTTAAAAGTGTTTGCCCTCTCGATTTCTTACCGGTATTGTACGTGTGCGAAAATAATACACAATAACTTAATAATTTTTAGGGTTCCGTACCTCAAAAGATTAAAACGGAAACCTTGTCAAATTACTCACATGCAATTAGTCAGATTCTCTTTTATACAACAGATATTTTTGAAAATAATTTATTTCATAAATTTGTGATAAAAATACCACGGACCCAAATACCTTTGATTTTTTAAAATTTACCTTGGCTTTCATTAAAAAAATTACCTGACTTTACGCATACCAGCCCTTTATTAAAAATTTACCCAAAGTTTATCGAAAAACTATGGTTATTATTTTAAATCTCATAGTTTTGGTACGATATATTTACACGTTTGAAAAGTCATGTTAATATATTTAAATAATTTTTTGAACTATAAATGTACATGTATATTACATGTACTTAAGTTTATATGTAACTTAGTTTTACTAGCATTCAGAGGTCTTATCGTTCTACAGGCTTTTATTTAAAAATATGTAATTTTTTCTAATAGTTTTTATTTTAAAATTAATTTGGAAGATTTACACGAAAAAATAGTAATTTCAAATTTTCTCGTTTATTTTTCTATCTTTCTAAAAAATAATTATCAATTTTAGGAGTCTGTACCTACTATAATTTTGAGTAAATTGGATGAAACTTATTTAAATGAATTAATACATAGATCTTAATGATGATATAAACAATATATTATTAAAATTTCTTAAGTAAATATACCAGATATTACGTAACAACAACTTTATTGTAATTGTATCTATTTAATCGCTATGTGGTTATGACAATGCTAGATTTACCCAGTTAGTTTTGATTTTATTAAAAAATTCCTTATAACTGGGTGGACATAGTGAATGTGATGTAACATTTGTCTTTCTACAATAATACATAGTTGGCATAGCTCTGAATAGTAATACAGTGACATCAAACCGATTTTCGTAAATAACAGCAGATTTTACCGATATTACAAATATAAGAATAATATGCGTTATTCACCAAATGTAAGAATATAAAATGTTTGAAATGTTTAGTTTTTCCTTTTTCTTTCAGCTTTTATGATTGTGATTCAAGTGAAATATGGAGTATTCGATAATGAGGTAAGTAGTTTATAATCTTATTGAAATTCATAGAAAATAAAACAACATACATTACTTAATAGATTATCATCGATTACGAAATCCGTAAAAGCAAATACACATTAATTGTATTTTCTTTAATTATTATTAGGCCATGGTTAAGGACATAATCTCTATCCTAAATTAACCCTAGTAAGACTTGGACTATACTTGTAAGATTTGTTAAATAAATTACATTTGAAACATATTTCAATCTAAAGTTTTTGCAATAATATCGGATGTCATTGAAATATTTTTGGAAGGAAGTATAGTGATACCTAACACTTTTTTGTAGAAAGCAAAAATCCTAAACATGATACCATTTATATATACCGTCTAAAAATATATTTTTATTCCATTGAAAAACATACGTACATCGTACTCGGTGTACACCTTATATAAGTTCACAAACTATATGAAAAAAAATTCTCATTGCCTTTTCTATTACTTTCGATGAAACAATTATGCCTGAGTCGAGTTCGAAAAGCTTCATTTTCTCTCCTCCCCGAAGAGGAACACTGTTTTAACGACCCAAAGTAGAGCAATACCAGCTTACTTGTTGACTGCGATCATCTCAAGTATTCCCGTCAATACACCCAACGACCGAGATCGATTGTAAGGGTTTTGGTGATGGCGAGAGAAAGATTAGCACAACTTAGAAAAACATGCGCGCATGAAACTAAGCGGCACGACTATTTTAATAATGTGTTAAGTACTGACATCATGGGAAATGACTGAATAGTTTGAAACGAAAATGTATATATATATATATATATATATATATATATATATATACATATATATATATATATATATATATATGCATATATGTATAATACATGTAGTGACAGCTTAATATTAATTTAAGTAAGTGCTCAGTGATGACCTAATTTCGTTCCCGGACAAAGTTCACATAGCATTAGTTGCTCTCATCTCACGCGTGTTTGTAGTGATTTATCATGCGGTAATCCCGAGAATTTGATTACGTCAACTTTATGAAAGCTTCGTATAACATTATTGAAAATTCCGAATTAATTGAATTATTTGGTCTCCTATAAGTACTTTATATCCAATTGTTGTAGAAAATACGTAGAAATTCACTCAATGTGCTTATTTTAACACTTATGACTACTATCGGTAAACGTACCCTTTGTTTTTAACTTTGAGCATGATTGGATATAACCTAATACTATTGGGAAACTTGTACCTATCCCTTTATTTATATAAAATATTAAAATGGATATTAAAATTATTGAGAATTCTCACTGTTGAAAATGACATCGCTACTTATACCGGTCTGTTATTTGCGAGTATGAAGGAATTCCACAATTCAAATTTCGCATCAACGTACGAAAAATTCGCATTCCTGAATTTTTGCATGCTTAATTTCCCAAAGTATATAGAGCAATGCTTTAAATAACATTGAAGGATGTTGAAAATAGATCCTCGACCTCTGGGGATCCTCGACCTTTGGGGGTTCTTGGTAGACTTTTAGCGGAATTTTATTACTCGGTCTTCATCTCCTATTATTTTAACGTGTGTATACAAAATATTAACCAAAAATATAGAAAAAACTAAGGTAATCATTTTAAAATTGATATTATTTATAATTAGTGATCAATGATTTAAGTGATAGGGGAATAGTTTAGAAAATAATGTATGAGGTGAGGAATAATATTTACATCGTAGAACCATCATGGCAAATTTAAAAATTTTGATGAATGTCTCTTTTAGAATGAATAAACACTATGTAAATATTATTCAAAACTTAACAGAAATAAATATTTCTTTTAGTATATGAATTTAATTTAAAAATGACCATTTGAAATAAGTCCCTAAGGCGCTGACAACACTCGATGCCCTTCAAGGATTTGATTTTCAAGCTCCAACCCTTGCTGTTGTAAAAAAATTCACACCAAACGCTCGGCATATTCACGAACTACGTTAAACAGTCATTAAATCGTCAATAACTCGCTAGCCGTACGGATAATCATTTGGGAATTATGCTCTGTGAAAGGTTAATATGGTTTTTATATGTTACTTAAAGCCGTACTTACGTCATTGACGACAAACGCCTATTTCTGCGGAGTTTTATATACACTCTAGAAATATGTAATACAATTAATTGAATTTGGAAAAATAGATTAATTATTATTTTATCGTTTTTATATTTTTATGCAATTGAAATATTTTATTTCATAGTGTCTATTACTTTCAGTTTTGTGTTTAACAATTTTAGTAAGGTATTAAATATATATATATATATATATATATATATATATATATATATATGTGTGTGTGTGTGTGTGTGTGTGTTTAAATGCAGACACGTATATGACTATTAAAAAAATTAAGATTATTATACATTTAAGTCCACGAATCTATATTACAGTGCTAAATTGCTAAATGTTATTACTATTTATTTTAGATGTCCCAACGAATTTGATATTCAGTAAATTTAAACGTGGTCTTTAGTAAATTTAAACGTGGTCTTGTAGTCTTTTTAATTCTATTGATAAAGTGTTATAAATATCGGAGTTAATTTGGTTTAAAATTTATCTTACGAGATGTTTTTGGATTTTCTTTCTGATGTAAAACATAACGGTCGTATTTCGTAAACAATAAGGACTTTAGAAATATTGTCAAAAATTACATAAATGTTATGTAGACAGACACGTACGTGCACGTTTCATTGAAAGGTATATTAAATCGTTTTCAATTACATATATTTTATGATATAATAGTTAACTCAATTTTATGTTGACACTCATTGTTCGATATTGCTCTAATTCACATGATATCTAATTTGTGATTTGTGGTGATAACATGATGGTGCGAAATTTTGAGCTTCTTTAACGAAAGGCCTTTAATAAACGCGCTAAAAGAAAAAAACACACTAAAAAATTAAATAAATTTATCTAAACCCTTCGACGAATGTAAACAAAATCTAATCATTTTCTTTATTTTAGACAGAAAATATTAAACCACAACAAGTTCTTCGTATCGTACTTGGTCTGACAAACACTAAAACCAACTTTTCTGAATTTCGTCTAAAAAGTTCTATAAAATTGAACCAAAAAGTAATCTCAACAAAGAATGAAATGGTTCTTATGTATTCTATATAATATATACACACGTGCTGCCACAAACTGTTTTGTAGAACTTTTCAAAAAGAACAATTGTTAACGATTGATTCCGTGTTTCTTTAACGATTTAGGAATTGTACGCTGAGATCCTCTCCGACGAATGCTTTTTTCTAACTTCATCCATATTCATCGTATGTGTGGTGTTTTTTTGCAAAACAGCTATTAATTTAATTTTTAATCTTTCCTGTATATCATTATATTTGGTAATGATAATTGGAATAAAATCCCTTCAGTAGTGAGAGAAATAACCATCTTTACTCATTACTGAACCCAGACAGATGCGGCGGGGAACTTTGTTTCATAATATATTTTTATTTGTAAAAATGTAATATATGTCAATATTTCTCACAAAACGGTCAAAATATTGCTTCGAAATATTCGTTAAATTACATATGTAACAATATAAATAAAACATTTACATAAAGTCACATTCAGAGTAGTGACGTTCCATTACTGATACGTAACTCATTTTATAAACTACGTTAATCAAACCTTACACTTTTTCAGATTTACAAAAACATTGGTATTCATTTCAATATAAATACGTAAATGATATGTCAAATACATAATAAGGAAGAGATTTACATGTTTACAATTGTTATCATGTGAATGAATTAGAGATAAATCTATTATTTTCATGTTCGTAAAAGTTAGCGGTTCCCGTTATAATATATAAGAATCCTTATTTATAGAGGTTTTTAGGATTCCGCGGTCACGTATACGACTTAAACTTAATTATATTCCTCCTTAACGTTTAATGCTTTAATTACTCACAAAAATGATAATCTTTCACTTTATTCCCTTTGAATTTTTTATCTGATAGAGTAAGAAGGTTTTTGATAAATTCTGTCAAATCTGGGAAAAAAGTTACGTGAACTTTTTTTAAAAAATATGTCAAAAAGTACGTTCAAAATATGTTGTTTCGAAAATCTTGTTTTTCTGTTAATAATTTGGAGACATATATAATTATAATTTTTTATCCCGAAGGAGCCAGTTAGTACTAAAATTCTCAGGATATACATCTGTTTCGTATGGGCCTTAGTATTCGGTATCTCTGTGCTCCCACTTGATATCATTTTTGGGAACGACCTGTATATGTTTGTAAGTGGATGCGTATACTTAACTTGCCATAAAGTTCTTTTTTTAATGTTTATTTTTTAATTATTTAAGAACTTAGGAATGTAAAAATAGTTTAAAATATCCACTCTTTACCTTCACACGTGTCCTCAAACGGTCCGGCCACTCATTTATCACACCACCACTTTCAGCATTATAGAAGTTGTTATTTTTAGCAAATTTACTTTTAAAACCTCAGTATCTCGTGAGGTTCTGCATCAATTTATTCCTTTACAAAATTCCGTGTCCAGTAGTATAACGCATTCAGGTCCAGCGTTCCCCGATTAAATATCAGCCCCAATAAATTCAGGTAATTTGCTTCTAACTATGTATACATAGATAAACAGAGAGTAATGCGTAGGTTATATCATTATTTACTCAAAATGTCGTACACCGACACTCGTGCAAAATTTGATAGATCCATTTCTGCATTTGGCAGTCTCGCTGTAAATTAATGCGCAAATCGACACGAATATCACGTATGGGATTAAGGTATTAACGGTATTTGACATGTTTATGCACAGCAATATCAATTCTTAAAATTGACACGTAAAATACGAATGACTAAACCGATAATGTTCAGTTATGTTATCCGTTAAACATAGACCCAACAGAATGAAAGGAATAATACGGATTAATTTAACGGATATTTACTCCTTGAATTAAAATAGCGTTTCTTATTGATATGTCGCCGACGTGTGGATTCATGCTGTAATTTTTATACTAAATTTACTTGTTTCAATTCTAAATATTGGAACGATGTTTGGAAACTTTATTAAAATACTACCACAGTGTTCTTATCTATCTATACCCTTTTTTTTATTTTAGCTTTTATTGCGGAAAAATAATTTATTTTTCTATAAAAAATATTTTTAAACATTTGATACCCTTTTAATCTATTTTAAATTTAAACCTTCCGTTATCATAAATAGAATTCCACGAACTAAAAAAGAAATTAAGAAAAGCGCCGAATACTTTGCGACAAATAATAACTAAAACATTCGCCACATCGCTTCGACGATGGTGTGAGTGACGCTCGGTGTGTGTCCACTGCAAGATACTTGCCCTTACGTTAATGTTGAAATTGTGTATTTCGAAAACAGTATGAGGTAGGAAAAGGAACTATGGATTATAATCGTCTTATATTGCAGGATTCCCTGGAAATCGGATTGCAATACCAATTTAACACCTCTATATTCTGTACGTGCATGATAAAAACATTTTATGTAATAATAGTATGCCATAAACATTATACACACATGTGCACAAACACTTTTTTATGTATATACCATAACTTTTACTTATGAAAAAGTACTAGATATATTTATATTCGATGAATATTTGCTATTGTCACTGGGCCCCGTAGGTGTAATTATATTACGCGTCATTCTGTTATCACTATTAGTATCAGGACCTTATTCTTGGGTCGCAATTGATTAAGGTAGTTTTAATATGGCCATTGTGGCAAAATAATTATGTTAATAAGATAAAGTGGAGCAAGATACTTATAAAGGGTTAGCAATATCATGTTTTTTTCGTGAGAATTTCCACCCCAACGCAATGAGAGAGAAGCGTAATAAGATTTTAATATGTATTAATGTGTTTTGGGTATTTTAGGGTTATGTGATTCTATTTTTAAATTATATTGTGTTAGAACATTCTTTCAAGTCTGGTTATCTATCTCAATGGCAAAAATGTGCACGTTGTACAATATTGTGTAGTGATAATATTGTTAATTGAATTTACTTTATAATTATCATTTCATAAAAATAATAAGAGTACGTATTAATTAAAAGTACATAGTGCCATATCTTTATGGGAAAAAAATGAATTATTTTGTGATTACTCAGAATTTTCTAAGCTCGCCCGTTTGTTAAAGAATGGTTTCTATAGAAACAATGTATTGTGAAAACTTGAAAATTCATATAGTAATGAATCGAGTCAAGTTCTATGTATATGTCCATAGTTAACACTTGAAAATATATAAACATACATTAGAAGAGGAGGAGCAAGTTAAAATAATTTTTTTTTGCTTTTGTTTAAGATAGATTCAAAGATATTGCAAAAAAATGCCCTCCAAACATATGCCACCTCCCGGCCTCCAAAGCAGCTGAAGTTAGAATGATGAAAAAACAACATAATTAGAAGTTTACCGGAAAACTATAGTAACGATTTTAAATATCATAATTTTTAAGAAGTTAACTAAATTTTTAAGTCTGTGAAAAATATGTCAAGAGATATATTTTTGTGATGAAAAATAATTCTTATATTTGGTAATAGTACAATGGAAATTCTGTGTGACTTTAATTGTTTTTCATGCCTAAGAGTATATAGAATTCTTAAATGTCTCGTCCTATTCACACTTTGTAGATGTTATTTATATTTAAAGACATATTTTTTATGTGAATTTTCATGTGAGACATATTTTTTACACCCGTCCGTTGTGCGTATGTTTTTTCAAAAACAACTGCACCGATTTAACTGAAATATTATATATTTTACAAATACCTCAAATGTACTTCAAATATTTTTACTTAAATTAGGTCACTGAATACGACAAAAGAATACAACGTGTTGAAAATTAATTCCTCCACGTACAGCCGTATTCCACGATAATAAAGGGCTTCCTCACAAAGCTAAAATTTAGCATAAAAGTGATATTTCACGCGAGATTTCACCATCTATAATGCCAAAATGCAGATTATACAGCAAATGATGACTGGCGACTGTCAAATATTGAAATCCTAACTAAAATCGGCTGCTTGTACAGAGGAATACGATTATTTCGAAAGACAGCTAGTCTTTAAGAAATTTTCATTTTTTAATTTAAAGTAATGAAAATTTTGCAAAAAATGTGGGAAAATGCTAATTCTTCGTCATTTCGTCATTAATTTTCTATCAAATTATTCTAAGCCAAAAAATTATTTCTGGCCATTGTGATAGTAGAGATAATTTAACTGTATATAAAGATAATTAGACTAAATTTACTTTGTTGTAAACATTTGTAGCTCGTTCTTTCCTTTATGTCTTTCGTCAATCGATATGTATTTTTATTTCAATACTCAGTGGTATACCATATATGTAAATGCAATTAACTCTGGTTTATCAATTAAAAAAATTGCAAAGACATTTAAATTTAAAACGCTTTCTCCAAATTTTCATTTGACAAAATTTCACCAACCAAACTGCATTTGCTTTGCAATATACACATATAAAACACATCATCTTAAGTTAAATACGAAGAATTTAAGTTCATATCCAGTAGTATTAGTGGAAATAGAGTGAACAATTTAAGGAGAGAATATGGTAGACAATTTACTAATTAAATAAAGTTCTGACTACTTCGTTTGAACCGCACTTGGATTCTAAAGAACTTCATTCAAATTCGTGATTCTAATCGGTATAATAAATATATTAATATGGAAAGGTATTCTGAATATAATGCATATTTCATATAATTTAATTAATCTTATTTTCGTTTCCTTCTCTCATCTATTTAAGCTTTTCCTTTTTTGGCCTCCTAAGTTGGCACATCCCGCTTATTTTAACCATTGAATATAATATCCATCGTTAGGGCTGTAAAAAAAGATTGCTATTAATTATATCCTTGTCGTTGATTAGATCTACGTAGTTTCAGCATATTCTATAAAATGTATGCATTATACAAAATTTACTGCATTTTTAGGTCTTTCAGAACACCTATGTTTAATTTATTATAGCATTGAAAACAATACTCATCGAGGTCAGGGTAAAATAAAAAGTTATAATTAATTCGTTTTAATCGTTAATTCCGTTTATTTGGTTTTGTAGAATATCTATATATTAGCAAAATCTAAAGTCATTTTTGTTTCTTCTATGTTGGTACATTTAATTTATTATGGCATTAAAAATATTATTCATCGAGGTTAGAACAAAAAATTATTATTATTAAATCGTTATTGTCGTTATTTACTTTTATGTTGTTTCTTTCTATCGTAGGAAATCTACACATTATACTTTTAAAAAAAAATTAATAAGACTTATTCAGGCATTTGTAATCTGTTTTTACTCCATGGTCGCTATATCGATGGTTATCTGACTTTGAATGAAAGGTAGCGTAAAGTTTTGATACTTATAACCAACGGCATAGATACTAACCATCGTAATGTAATAGGTACGCGTGCATTATTTATATTTTATAATCTAAAAACGTAAAACAAAACCTTTAGCTAACTTCGTAATGGTAATACTTTTTGCGGCCGTGTTTGTTCCGAATTCTTACCGAATGTTAACTCTTCATCGTACATTCATCGTGCATCGAGCGTTTTCATCTTTTCTGTAAATATATGACAGTAAAATACAAGTTAATGACTGAAATAAAACCCGTAACACTTTGAAGTTGAACAATGTGAGTCGAGCACATATAAATTAACGTATTTCTCTATTCGCAATTAAATGAAACTACGTGATGTAGTATTATTTCTACTTTCTTTAATTTCTTTACCACGACCTAGGTTTCGTTGTGTTACAAAATCTTCAGGTGGGATATTAGCAAAGATATCTTTGCTAATATCCATCTAATAATCAACATAATGCAATAAATTTGCGTATATATATTTTTTGAAAGTTAATACATATTTTGTAGAGCGCCGTGGCATCACGAGTTTGAATTCTATGGTACCCACAGTTCATAATGTGGTTAGGTTATTCAATATATGAGAATTAATACTCGCGAATAAAAATAACTGTAAAGTTTATAATGTTGCAAATTTCGTTTATTGAATCATAGAACTTAGTAGCTGAATATATTAGTTATACGAAATGAGGAAAGTTGTTAGAATTTTTTCTTTCGTATGTTTCTCTTACGTACGTATTATCATACCCAATTTTATAAAAAATTGTATAATAGATTTTGCGTGATTGACGAATATGTTAAGAAACAGAAAGACACTCTCATTAAAATATTTTTCACGTACACAATTCACGCTGTTACAATTTTATTAATAGTAAAAATTATAACATTTAAAGTTTTCTAATAAAAATAAAAGTATTTTATTAATTTTTAGTAAGATCGCCTGCGTAAAAAAAATAAACGATTCTCCTGCAAGAGGGTCGAGTGAACGGACTTTATCAAGAAATTTATTTCTTTTCTTTTCATCATGCACGTACATTTTAATTATTTTTTAGACCTTCCTTACCAAAGAATAACAGACAAAATATTAAATAACACGAGAGAATTTTTCGCCGGCCAGAACGGAGACACCGTTGCTTCCGGAGAGTCGTGAAAAATGCTGCAATTTTGTTAATATAATAGCAATTTATTTCATTAAAATTTTCGCGCATAAAATAGAAATATTTTGAAGGCAAAACGTAAATCATGGTAATGCCACTTTTTTGATACGTTTAATTATTCTTCACACATAAAATTGAATTCTTAGAATTTTGATTACATATGAATATTTACATATATATATTTTTCAAAATAAGTGATTTTTCATTCGCAATTCTCTTAGTAAATTATGTGGACGTAATTGACAGGAGGACGGGCTTTATTATTATTGTTACCATTTTACCAGATTTAATGGGTTGATGCAAATATTCTGTAATCGTTACTTTACTAACTGCAAACTAACTGCACATTATGAACTGTAGCTACCATAGGATTCAAACTCGTGATGCCACGGCGCTCTACAAAATATTTATTAACTTTCAAAAAATAATAATCGTTTTTATTAATGGTTTATTTACTTAGGTGTACAAATATGTTTTGTAACAAAATGTAAATGTAAATACAGCGTTTAATGAGATCCTCACGTACAAAAACCTTGTGTGTTTTCATTAGATGTTAATTTATAATACGCTGATTGCATTTAACCCTCAACATGTCTACAGGCCCGGATTTACAATTCGCTATTTTATACATCATTTGTGAGAAATTAGCAAATAAAATGGTCTTTTCCCAGTTCACCCGTCTCTTCATTTATTTTTATTTGACGAAAGCGCAAACACATCTTTTCGTGGTTTTGATCTCAAAGTCAAAATCTAAACAGCCTCTCTGTTTATATTTCAACAGGATTTGGCTTTGGTGTCATATATGTAGTACACTGGTGTTATTAAATCTTCATTGATTGACAATAAAGACAAACCGTCTGAGGTTCATTGTCATGGAGAAAATAGAAGTACTATTTCCATCATTAGGCCACAAACCTTGTAAATTTTGTCTGCCAGATTTCAATAATCCTGAGAGATATATCAAACCAATTAGAGCCCTCAGTTCCGTCAGAGAAATTTCTGTATAAGAGTATTGTTTCAAAGGATTTAACTGGCCTCTTGTACTTTGGATTCTTAAATTAGTATGAAAAATTATATCAAGCAATGTCGACTCCGTTACGAAGAGCTTAAAACGCTCTAAGGGTGTTTTCGCATCTCTGGCAATTACTTTCGCGCCTGGGCAATCACCAGTCATAATATTCTCACTTTTTGTTCTTAACTTAGATCAAGCTGGGCTTTTATTCTAAACAGTATAATCTTTCCCTAGATAAATTCATCTTAAAGGATGTGAAAATAGCGTAGACAACGGCACTTCCATTTCCGAATCCGAAGAACTTTCTTCTTAAACTACAGCTTCTACTGCATTAGGTTCCGTCTCTAAGTTTTCCACATCGCTCCTCTCTATGACATCATGATTGGATTCTTCTCTACTAGAAATGAATACAAACTTGTTCTCTTCATTCTCTTCAAGTAAAAAAATTCTTATGTACTTGCCCCACTCACCTAAAAATATTTAGGTACTCTGTTGAAAATGCTCAAACGCTCGTATGTGGATTACAAGTACTGTGTAACACTACATATTTGGCCACTTGAAACATTTATGAAGTAAAAAAATTCCCTTACGCAAAAAGTTACATCGTATGCCTGGTCGGGTCTAGCGGTTTACCTACAACCTGTTACCACGGGAGCGCGCTCCGGGCTGAAGCAGCGGGCGGAGACCATCAAGTAGTTTGTGCGAGGAGGCACAAAAATCAAATTCGAATGACATAAATGACATTTTCTGCCAGGGTGGGTCTAATAGATCCTACCAGGCATGCCGAAGGTTAAAAAGTTATTTTTCTTGCAAACTCCTGGGAAACCTAACAGGGTAATTTCTGTGGAACTTTGAAACGAATATATTTTGAAGGAAAATTAAAATACTTGCATATTTGACGTATTCTCGTAAGTAATGAGTCAAATTGTATCTCATTTCAAAACTTTGCCTATGCAGATTGTCGAAGACGAAAAAGTGGGACTGCATTAAAATCTTACTTTCGCCAAAATGGTTGATGCGCCTTTGAGCCTCAAAATATCGATTTACGACCATTGTAACACGGGCATTTAGCCAGCGGTGTTTTCATCTTTTTTTATATCGACTGTCGTAAAATACTGAACCTGCCTTCTAATGGAACAAAATTATCATTAACTAAACAAATCGCAGACATTTGTCATTTGTCGTTGGAGGCATTTGTCCTGGTTGATAACAATTATGATATTGAAGTCTCATTGTCCATGCATTCCTGTCGGCGTGTTCGATATTTTTACACGACCCTTTTTATTAGTAGAAGTTTTCAACTACATATTTCGAGTAACCTTGTTGAATGAAAATATTATAAGAAAATACTAAAATTCATTCATTTATGCTCAGCTAAATTAAATTAATTTTTTTAAGCTTTAAATAAGCCTATCATAAGAAGTTTTATATTTAAGGCGGTATGTTTAAAATTACTTTAACTTAATAGAAATAATGTTTTCATCTCAGCAATAATAATTCAATAATAATTCAGAGAAAAGTCATAATTATAATGAAACCGTCTTTGTTTATTAATTAGTCTATTTACTTGATTAACTTTGAGTAAAAGACAGTTTGCAACCTCAAAAAAACAGGTTCCTTAATATTTTAATTTATAATAGGGTCTAAAAATTAGAATATTTTAACTTTTTCCCTTTAAACAAGCATGAGATTCAAAAGAAAATATAAAGTACATGTTAAGGTAGTTATAAAACTGTGAAACTAAGTGAAATAATGGGGAAATATCATCAAGAGCCTTCACACTCGAAATAAGATTCCTTTCTTGGCTACTAAGCCGTGAATTTTCGTTTTTCATATTAACACTTCTTTTATATTGGCAATAGCGCAACTCAGATCATAACATATGATCACAAAAATGGGTCTTCATCCGAATATGACCTTTAAGCAGAAAAATAAACTTGTTTGGATGGAATCTTAACATCTTTTTTAAGTCTGGATATTCTGACAAGGGTAATATTTGCTTTCTACTTAAATTTTTCCACAAAATTTGTAATGAAGTCTATCATCGTCCTTTTATTTTCTTCATCACAGTCTACATTGTGTGACCCTTATAATAATGGAAATTTTAATGACGCTTATGCACACAAACAGTTCTATTTAAACTCCCCATAGCGACAGTTTGATGTTGGGAATGATGATTAAATTATTTATAAAGATAAATATTTCTGCGTTCAATAAATTTTTAGGTAAACAGCATTTATACGAATCCCAATTTTTGAGTTCCAATAAGAAAATTGGAAAAATAAAATTTCATCACCTTACTCTATCCCTCAGTTTTTCACATCAATACATCTCTTTTAGTTTTAAATCAATACTTATAACATGTTTCAAAGATACTTGGTTGACGAACTAGGCGGACGTATAAAATATTTTTTTATTAAATTACAGTTTCCCTATATCCACATTAAATTTATAGACGAATAATTTTTATTTGACCGCCTATCGAGAGTAGTGTTATTGAAGAGAATGTAATATGAAATATTTATTAGTGCTTACTATTAGTGCTTATAATTAGTGACACGGCGTATATTTATTAGAGCTTATTATTAGTGATTCGTTTTCTTTGGGAAATTAAAGTCTCGCGCTAACTTTTTGATCACATATGAGGATATAAAAAATATAAAAATGTAAAATGGTATTATTTAAGTATTTTAATGTAAAATTATTTTAATGGTATTTTTCTTATTCTGATGAGATGTATCCTACGCAATTTATTTACATAGATAAAAATAATAGGAAAATTTTACGTTTGACAGAAATTATGCGTACCCTTAATAATTATACGTTCATATGTAGCAGTTTTATTTATAACATCATTGCCACGTAAAGCTGCTAGTTAATCTGCATTGAAATCAAGTACTGAGAATCTAAGTTCAGCTATTTTTGATATTCTAAATATCAAAGAGCGCGAAAAGATGAAAATTCATGCTCTTTTATCTTTAGAATATGGCGTCGCTTCAAACGATTTTGATAAGTAAGAGCACACACAAAGCCACTGTTGCCCTTACGCTTTGATCCGGCTTCGTATTTCAAGCCTGTTTTTAAATGAGCGTTCGCATAATGAGAATGGGAAATGATGGATGTAATATGATACAACATATTTAACAACTATTCTGAATTTCTTATATAACACTTGTGCATTTATTTATTTTCAAATTCTAAAAGTAAGTCGACATAATATTTATCAGTACTCACTTTTATAGCAAGTGCTCGTGTCTGCAGTGAATGATCACATGCTTCGGATATGCATGTTGTTTGATGGTTTGCAAAAGTTTGCGTTTCTGGGCAACCCGTTGCAAAAGTTCCTCATTAATGACTTTCTAAGACCGTAGGTACGTTCACAGACGACGTATGTAGTTTGTACTGTAATTTTTTATGTACTTGAAACATATTAGATTTAAAGAGAATGACGGCTAGTGGGTTATTTATGTATCTGTCTTTATACATAATTTTTAACCCTTCAGACACGATAAAAACTGGAAATGGAACTTATCAAATGTATATTTTAATTGTTTAGATAGAGGTAAATGTGTCGAAAGCGGGGATTATTACTGAAACGACGATTAAATAATATCGAATAATAATAAGCGGTATTATAGAACAGTAAGCTAACAAATTCTAACATTATCGATGTTTATTTAAAATTTAAAAATTATATTAGTGGACTCTTATGTTGACGGATTTATTAAATGACATACTAAGAAAATGTCTAAAAAAATTGAGAGCCTTAATTTACACAATACCCTAAGTCACTAAATGTAGACTGATGACTTAGGATTACCTTTGTTTGTGGTATGATTAAGGATTAATATTTGATAAATTTGCTATAATTCAGAAAAAAAATTATTTACCGAACATAGTTTTAAATCAACATTGTGTTACTTAAAAATTCGGTTTTTCTATAATAATTTTTCATCACACATATTGAAAACAAAGGTTGAAAAATAGATTAGGCACAGGAAATTATTTTTTTAACGTTATGTGTGATTTAATATTTTTTTTATTTAGAAATAATTTTATGTATTATAATAAATCAAATTAAAATATAACACCTCATTTTAATTATACTAAAATAAGAAATTTTGAGCAGGTAAAATGAAGAGTTTAGTTCCTGTTAACTAATTGTAAAGTAACTTCGCGGAAATTCAAAAAATTCTAATTCAAATGGAAGAAAATCCCAAATTATAAAAATAACATTGTGTTGCCCAATCTATGACCATTAACTTAAACTCATTTGAAACCGTGCTATATATAATGGAGGTGATGTATATGAATGAGAATTTTACATTCTTATTACGTGAAAAATTAATCGCTACGCAATTTTAAATTCGTTTCAGAAATTGAAATAAATATACTAGACCTATAGCATTGAAAACGGAATGTGAAGCTTTAACGCTACTTTATTAATGTATATTTCTATTTCCTTAGATGGTAAATTAACCAGAGAAACGAACATTGCTGATGTAGAAAATCGCATCATATAATCTATGAAATCTCTAACATTGTAAAGTTGGCATTTTTCTTTGACTTTAGATTTCTATTCTCGTTCTTAATTTTAAGAAATTAGAAAAGGAACACCTGGAATTGGTCGTATGCATATAAAATCGAATAACGTTACTATCAATGGAGACAATTAAAGCTGAAGGCTTCGTCTATGATTTTCAAATTATTGTCTTCTAAATATTTTTTCTCTTGGCTCATTCGATTACTTAAACGAACCAAATGTTATAACATTGTTTACCTCTTTGTCGATATGGTTGTAAAAATGAATTTAACTAGAATGGCGGAAATTATAGTGTCTTTTATAATGATACAGAAAAATAAAATTGGAATAATCAACACCATTTCCTAAAACAAAATTTTTGTCCAGATATTGCTGGTCGTCAAAGGATATGGAGGGAATGAACATTTGAATAAAACTTTGTCACAATATGCACAAATTTGAAAATAAGAATTAAAAAGACTCAAAAAACTTACGTCAAACGAGAGAATGAAAATATACATACATAATTAATATAGTTAGAAATTAGCTGGAAAAACGAGATGTTATTAATATAAGCCTACTTTTAAAGCATACATATACATCGAATTTAAAAGAAAATAAAAAAAAACTTGTGCATAATTATTAATTAATATATAATTTTTAAGGATAAAATATTAATTTCTAATGTGACGATTACTAATCTTGAAATTTACGTTATAAAACACCTAATAAATTTTGCGGTGAAACAAGATATTTACTACCTCATGTCGTAATCGGACACAAGTTTTCCGCGAGAAAAATTTTAATTCTGTAACTGGAATCGAAATTCCTCGTAGCAAAGTTATAAGTAACGTTTGTGAATTTTAAATTTAAAATTAATAATGAAAATTAACGTGACTAATTAATAAAGGTATAAGCATGTTTTGACATTAGTAAACATTTCATTACAAAGGCTAACAGCCAACATAAAAAAGTTCGTATATATGGATTTAAACCAAGCACACTATTGTTACCCCGAAATACTCCAAATTCATAGGTTTTTCTAAAAATCTTCTATATTTATTCCTGAATATTATTACATTGAGTATTTTTACATTGCAATTTATGTGTGGACGCAACTACGAATGTTTAAAGATGTAAATCGATAAAAATATGTTACAATTCCTCTTTCATTGCTACTTCAATAAATATTTGCTTCATAATGTATATACTGCCGCTTGGGTTGAAAGTCATTTAGGATATATTTTATGAAAAATATAAAGATACTCATGCAAGATTTATTTTTGTGTATGTATGTCATTTACAAATTTAGCTTAACATTAGAATATCAGGGATGAAATAGAAATTTAAATTATCGTATGAATGTTTTACTTTTTATGAACATTTATTTTGACAATGACCTTATTTTTTTCCCATGAACCTTTGTTTGTCTTTAAATATGAGTGAATATGATCGTAGCTTTTACCCATTTCATTTGACCAGTATTCAGAGGCATATTTAAAAATTTATTTAATTACATTATGATATTATTCTAAATTGACTCAGCAATTGTTACCTAATATAAAAATAACCTGCGTCCATTGGATATAGCTTTAATCTATGCGTAATTTAAATTTGCGCCTATTTGAAAAAATCGATAATTTAATTTAAAATATGTTTCTTCTAAGAAAATAAAAGCTGAAGCTTTGAAACCTCCATTAGTTACGTTACCGTCTACGAATCACAAAAGAAAATTTTAATATTAATTATTTCCATGATATCTGACTGTCGCATATCGTCAATCTTGTAATTTATGTGACAGGAGTAGCAACAATAAGACTGTGAAAACGAATGAAGAAAAATTTTATTTAACTGACTCAATGTTTCTGCCTGTTTATTGTTGTGGTAACGCCCACTGTAATAAAATAAAAAGTACTTAGCTTGACTTAAAGTTATACAGTTTCATCTAAATGATATTTACTTGCTTTAACGAAATCGAATTGTTCTTTCAACTACAAGTTCAAGGTTATATATACTTTTCTTGATTCACAGTAAGAATTTAAAGTTGACAACATCATATTTCTAAGAAATGAGCTACAAAAGAAATAATTTCAGCAATAAAACGTGTAAAATAAAATTTGTGCGAACAGTAAAATATGTGCGATTGTATTTTTTCGGCACTTTTTATTTTGCCTTTCATTAATTATTTTTTGATTATTTTTTATTAAATCAAATAAAATTTGAGAAGTAAATTTAAATAGTAAACTAAATTATATGTTTTAATTAACCATTATACATTTTCGAATTTTATCTGGATTGATAATTTTTAATGTGTTTTCTATTACTTTAGAGAAATACAAAACTTGAAAAAAAAATACCGAACAAATATTAAATTCAAGACAATCTGAGATTTTTTTTCGACTGTAAATTATTAACAAATGCATCTTTACGTGTCCAAAATTATTTACAAATTTAAAATCGCATAAAAATTAGGAAATAGGGATAAAAGGAAAATCTTATGAAAATTAAAGTTTGTGGATTTTACAGCATCGGTAGTAGTAAAATTTTTGGTTTTTTTTAGCATTTAAAAAAAACATAACTGTCTGTTAAAAATTTAACGAAATAATTTTGGTGATTTTGTTGGTTTAGAATAACTACCAGATCATATATTTATATGTATCTTACTTTAAGAAATTGAATTTTTTTCGACCCGTATAAATACCGAACTCAAAATAAGTTAATATTTTTGTTCTCGATATTAATTGAATTAGTGCATTCAAAACTGTTGCGTTTCAAAAGATTAAAAATTCTCCAAATATTTTACAAAACTTTTGCGCGAAAAGCGCGCTTTATTTTATTAATTAAAATGTCTAGGTACTAAGACAAAATGCATTATCTACACATAATAATTAAATTATGTATCTTTTCAATTCTATCTCTGATTTCATAGGAGACCATTAATTTGTTGTCTTAGTACGCCCTTGGAGTGCCGCATTCAGCCTATAGAGCTATTAACGTGATGATTGTTTTCATGCTTCTGTTTTTATAACTTTATTATTTTTACCATTTTATCAGCAATATTATCTATATTCAATGAATTCCGTTTATTTCAAATTTACATTTTAAAATTACAGACATTAGGTGTAAATATAGTTTATATATATATATATATATATATATATATATATATATACAAAGTTTAATACATAATTTTCAGGATATATCAATAAATGACATAGAAATCAATCCTTAAACAAAAAGGTTAAAGATACACATGCAAGTATCTAACTTAAGTGTGTTTCTTTATCAATATCAAAACTAACAAAACTTCTAATGTAAAATTCCTTAAAAAAATACTTTATTTAAAATAGCACCTTATTTTTGAAATGTCTAAATATAACAAAAAGCTAACTGAAGTCTGAAACTACTCAAAGTAAATAAGCAAACTTTGCACTTTGCGTAAAAATATGTTTAAATCATTCCTCACGTAATAGACTGTAATAATATCGATACATCGGTGCTGATCTCGTTTAATATGTAAAAAATTACATAGAAAAATGATATATTAGACATTAAAGTCATGAGAGAAGAAGTAAACATTGATAACAACAAGAATATGTTTTGATCTTCTTTGACTTAAAACCTTTCAACCCTTACATTCGCACACACTGAAGCAAAACTGTATCAAATGCCCATAGCTATGAGTTTCAGAAGAAACCACCATGAAGTTACTATTAGTTCATTCTTAGTAGATATAACTACACAAATTAAGCTGTTTTACAATAAATTAAGCAGACTTCAAATAACCACCAAATAAATGCACTGAATAAATATAAAATAATGAAAATACGAATGTTTAGCTGGAAATTTTTGAAAATGTATTCATGTTTGAAAACGATGTTGTTCCGCCATAGTTTTCGAGGATGAATACATTTTCAAAGTAATGCTGTTGCTAAGGATTTTTCGAGTTTTCAAAAGTCGACGTTTCTCTCTTCCTTCATGTACATGCAAAGTCACAACCTTGAAGATTGATCAGTACTTTTTACTTAGTCTTTTTTAAAAAACAACAGATCAACAAGTCCTATAGTTTATATTTCCTACCTACTGAGGAATTGGAACCCGGAGTTAAATTGAAAAGTCTGCTTGAGACCTACAATACACATTTAGAAACAGAAGATCCTTAAGTATCTGGGTATAGACAGGTAGAACCCCTGCAGTATAATGACTTAGGAGATGGAACCCATAGTTCATTGACATAGTCTCTGCTTAAGACTCGCAATAGATATTTGAAAACAACAGATCCTCAAATATAATCTTTTAAACAGGCAGAATCTCCACAGCGTCAAGATTGATAAGTTTGAACCCGGAGTTTAATGGCAGAGTCTCAGCTTAAGACACATATTACTAATTTAAGAGCAGCAAATCCTTAAGTCTTACCGTTTAGGCAGACGGTTCATATGCATTAACAAGATTTATGGATCAAAGTTTGAAATTATCATAATGCTGTATTTTCATAAGAACTGCTTAAATGTACAAATTTTCATGAGGATTTGTTAAGTAGACATAGGAAAAAAATCGAACACAAAATTTAAATCAACAACAATATACGAAACATGCAGCTAAATGAAACAATTTAAAAATATAATTTTAGGTTTTCATACGTACCCGTAACAGCCGTATCTACCTATTAACTTTGCTATTTTTTTTGCTATCTTAAGACAGGTCGAACAAGCTCAAACTCGATGAGTTTAGTGGGAAGTAAATTATTTTAACATATTATAACATTTAAATATAATAACATTGAAGGGTTCACCACCTTCTTTCTTAATTATTGTACCCTGATTTTATTGAAGAGCATATTTATGTCGTCCTTAGTCGTATCTTATTAGTTTTCATAGCTTTGATTAGACCTCTATGAACAAAACTGGATTATTAGTGCTATTAGTGCTGTTCGACGTTTAGAAAATCTCTGATGCGTCTTTGATTCCAATGGTTAGGGTTCAACCAAATTTCTACAAGACCATACTGAATGCTGAATGTCCTTCCAGATAAAAAAATAATCATCGAAATTGATTGATTATTGCCGGTAATTACACACACCGTACACAAAAGAAAAATACATTGGAGTTAGGACCTGCTCCTTTTCTGAAGTTGATTAAGAAGAAGCTACTTTGAAAAATTATTCGGATATTAGCAACAAGATAGTATATCATTGTTATACTAATGTCGTTTTCAGGCTCTTAGTATCGATTATATTTAGCCTTGTGATACATAGGTGATTGATTGAGTACAAATAATACCTTTCTCAACATTTGGATATGGAACTTAAAAAAATATATTATCAATAATCGTGAATTTGCCATCAACATGATAATCAAATGCGCTTATCAATGATTAATTATTGACAATTCAGGACGATGTGAAATCCATGAATGTGTTTAGTTGTTCTTTTTCATTAAGAACAGCGACCGCAGCGCTATTTAATTATTATTTACAAAGGGAATTACTTTATGCGAATGATATTGAAGCTGGCGAGAAAAAAGTTATTCAAATACGAGATGTGCGTTCTTGAAAAAAGGTCTTTAGCTTAAAACTAAGGCCTTTAGTTTAAAACTCAATTGAAGTTTATACAAATAGTAAAAACCTTACTTTCTCAAAGAGTTGAACTTTAGTCCATGTATACACACATGATTTATTCTTGAATTAAATGAATACAATTTATTACGCAGCTGGCAGCGGACGAAACTGGAATAAAGTCGGAAATAAGGCAGACGCAATGCTGAAGTTTGCCTGAGACGGCCAGATATTTCTCTTCTTACTGAAATACTTGGCTGCGTTGCGAATTTAATTTAGCATTCAGTCGAAGCGCGCGATGTAATATTTGCATTTGAATTTTAGACAGAATTTGTTTTTAGCTATTTCAAAATGAAACCGAATTTGAGGTAATCAGTAACTTTCCATCGGAAAAATTTAAAAGATATGTAATATGTCTTCGTATTACAAATGCTGAAATAACAATTTATACTTGTTACCTTTAGATTTTTTAATGTTAAAATAATCCTGACAAAGAAAAAAGAAATAAAATGCAAATGAATTTGGCCTCCATCTTTTACAAATGCCGGCGGCGAAGGGGTAATGCCATTTCATTTATCTTGCTTGGATACTTAGCCTAATGAGTTTTAAAATGTTAACTTATCAGAAGATCCAAATTTCTCACAATTAAAAAGCAGGCAAACGAAGCAAGCTAACGAAGTGTCGTTTCACGAAATCTGTGATAAGTTCAGTAAAAAAATTCTGAATGAAATCTGAATTATCACCAGCTCTAATAAATATTATTGTAAAGAAACATTTATTCAACAAATGAAGTTTCCTTAAAATTAATAAAATGGTTTACCCATGCGTACATGGCCAAGTTACCCCTACAGGAAGCTGCATCGTAATACTCACTGTATTGTAAAGGATGTTATTAAGAGCTAATATATAAGCATATATACGATCCCCCTAGCCACCATTTGTCATCGAGTTAGTTGAAGAGAACCGGGATAAGACGATTTTATTCAAATATTTACTAAACCACCAAAGATAAAAACTTAAAAATATTTCTTTTTATTGCGTGAACTTTAAAATTAATTTGGAAATATTTTTAAACTTCACAGGCTTGGTTAAAAACATTAATGAAATTCAAATAAAAGGTTTATAATAAGTTTCTACTAGATATGTTTAAATGATCTTTCTGAAAGTGTGCTAAATATTCGCCTATATATTTCTCCACAATGTACAAAGATTAATCAAAATTGAAGTGGTACTACGTGTTGAAAAAAAATTAAATAAACGCACCCTTTTTAACCGCGTGTATATTTAGGCTCATCTTATCCTTTACAAATAATTTTACTGACTAGCAATAATTCTACTGAACAGTACTAGTAGAATATACTTAATACTCAAAATGAGCTATTATACATGTACATGTATGTATAGAAATTATTAAGTACCCTGCATAGAAATCTAAAAATATTTTTTCATTATCTCTTCTCTTACTACTTACTACTTCATTTACTAATATTAGTACAAGATTTCGTTTTTCGTTCAGAAACCTTAGTTTTTATAGTCTTCTTCGGAAACATTTCAAACTTTTTCAGGTATACGACAATACTTCCATACTCAGTTATTTCTAAGTATGATTACTCGTTTACCTCGTGTGAATTTTTATTTCTATTTATTTGAAACACTCATTTTCCTTGTTTTCATTATTTTTTTCCTAAGAAAATACTTAGGTATATTAAGAAACCACTGCATGAGTCTCATTTGCAAATGATTATAGCTAATTTATATAGGTAAAATATGATAACATGAGATGTGAAATATATCGAAAATATTAGTAAAAAATTCCGTTTTCCGTTCAAGATCGTGTTCTTATGGGCTTTTCCGGAAATAGTTTGAACTGTCTCTGGTATGCGACAATACATTCCAACTTAGTTTTTTCTGATTTAGAATACTCGTTTATCTCGTATTTGTGTGCATATGTATTTTTCTAAAATGGCAGCATTTTCTCAGATAATTGTACATTACGCGAAACAGGAAGCTTTGCTAATTAATTTCTAAATTTATTTTGCTTTTCTTTATGTTATGCTCACGTAACTCTTTAGATAAGACGACACATACCGTTTTGTCAAGCCGCAATGAGACAAATTGAGGCCATTAAACGAGAAATAAGGTTTTCGACTCAGCAATTGGCCTTCTTTATCCGGCAGATTTATAATGTTTCCTGGTCGTTGTTATAATTTGTTTCCGGCTTAACGAATGTATTAACCTCTTTTTATCACCAAAATTGTAAGTCTGCAAGTCTGCCTGCGTATGTAAATTATAACACACTTATTATTCGTATAAAACTAAAACATTCATATGGAATTAAAACAAATAAAAGTCTATAAAAAGTTAGAGGATACTAATGTGGCGACACCGGACCCCGGACACCTGATATGACGACGGTAAGTCTCACAATTAATTTTTGCGGGAAAAGCATTTCAATATTCTAAACTTGGCAGAGTGACATAGATTTTCAATTCAGTGATTTTGCTATAACTAAAAGAAATAGATTGACTGCATTGCTGCACCATATACACAGGTCTATATTATCCATACCTGTAACACATATATATGTGTATATATATATATATATATATATATATATATATGCATATATATATATATATATATATATATATATATATATATATACATATATATATATATATATATATATATATATATATATATATATACATATATTATATATATATATATATATATATATATATATATGCATATATATATATATATATATATATATATACATATAAAAGCATGTTTGTATGTATATCCATACTATTGCAGTTTACTAGAGTTGCACTTATAATTTTTGTGCAACATGGAAAAAATTATCAAAATACCGAGATTACGTAAAATCTTTGTTATAACTTCTTCTTTTACGTGATGTATGTAATTAAAACTTTAAATTGAAATCAAATACTAAGATTCATGAAATACTATGTTCTATACTATATTTTACAATTACGTGATGGTAGTCTGCTGATAATAGAAAATCGTTGAATTTTTAATATTTGTTGTTAGGGTACTTTGCGTTTTCCGTCTTAAAGTTTAAGACGTTGTTTAAATAAAGAAGAAAAAGTTATCTACGCCACTTTTAAGATATATGAAATTACGAGTCATTTAATCTTTGCCGATACTGAACATGCTACAAAAATATTTAACCCGATAAATTATTATTTACGTAAAACAATTACAAAGGTGTGAGAACAATTCTCTAAAATTTGGAAAAATTCTCATCTAAAAATCAATTTCCAGTTTTTCAACTCCAACTGTTTATAGAACTAAAACATAATCTTCTACTTCATCTTATAAGTACTTGCGTAATGGCGAATTGCAAATGTGTGAATGAAATGTAAGAAGGATAATAAACATAATATATTCACAATTAAATAAAACTGCGTGATGTAGTATTATTTCTACTTTGAATAATGAATTTCTACAAAATTAATGCAAAATATATTCAATATGATATATTCATTTTATTTTACGTGCTTTCATTATTTTAAAAAGTTAGAATGTTAACGATTGTGAAATCCAATTCGGTAAGCAATATAACGTACTGATTTAAAGTTTCGAGGGTCAGTTGGGTATCCAATACGATATTGTCGAATTAATTTCTTATTTCAATTAAGATTCAACAGTCCTAAATCCATGTAATGGTAAAAGGGAAGTCGACATACCAAAAATCTATTTTAATTTGTGGCCTGTTAATGATCGAAAAGCGCATAAAATGTCTAACCATTTTTTAATTAAAGGACCACACTAGAGCAATTGCAGACAGACCAAAATCTGATTACGAATAAAATTCAATTTATCACATAAATGTAAATTACCTTTCACAGTAAATAACATGAGCAAAATTAAAAGCCTGACCATTTTCCACAATGCTTTATTCTTTATATATTTAAGCTCAAACACCAGTAAAATATAGCTGAGCGCGCTTTTATAATTTTTTTGGAAATTCGTATAATTTTATATTGTTTTATGATATTAAACATATCAAATTAATTAAAAAGAGTGGTGATTAGATAGGAGAAATGATATTTTTGCAAAAATATAGTGTTTCATTTATAATATTTCACACCGTAATCAATAAAACAGATAAACAATTTCATACGAATATATGCTAGAAGTACATATAATATTTTTTTATTTGAAATGAATGATGTCGTTAATGAAAAATACAACTGTTTTCGCCCACCGTCGCTTCGTTGTCATCGCGGTATTTCCTTTTTTGTTTAATATGGAAATTGTAATCTTTAGCTAATATTTAGAAAATCACATAAATTTTTTAAATTTTTGATATATTCTTTATTTTGACAACTAAAATGATAATAATTGTATGATTTGGTATTATTATACGTTACTGAAAAAAATTGAAATAATGCAAAGTATATTTTAATAAATTATTACAGAAATTAAACCTTTTAGAAGTAAATAATGTTAAGTAAACTATGAGTACTGTACTTTTGCTCATATTTCAAGCTGTCATTTTGTGTTGTAGGATATGAGCTACTTATATATTACATTCATTCGACAAAGCAAAAATGTCTAATGTTGCATAAACTCAAATTTCCTACCTAAACATAATCACAAGGTAATAAATCTAATTTTACCTTATCCCTCCCTTCAATCCCACTAAAGTTTTAATAGTGTTTTAAAGGTTTACTAAGTAAAACTAATTACGATCATATCTATTTAACTACTTGAGCACATATTTTTTTAATTAATATAAAATCTCAACTCAGAAGGAAAGAACCAATTCTTTTTAAACCGGCCTCCAAAGAGGAGGACGTTCTCAGTTTGACCAATTTTTTTTTATTTGAAAGAACCCAGTGTGGTCTTATGAGAATTTCGGTTGGAATTGGGGATGGAAATTGAAAGTGAGAAATTAAATTTCTCTACAAACAAAGTTGTCGTTACCGGGTCAGGATTACATAGGTCTAATTATAATATAATAACAAAGTTTCTAAAGCTTCGAAATGACTAAAGACGATATAAATCTGCTTTATAGCAAAATCAGTGAACATGAGCCGGAAGGTGATGGCAGGAACTCTTCAGCTACAAGGAGTAAACTCATCGAGGCTCCACTCGTTGGAAGTGTTTTGACGTAAACAAGAAAGAAACAGAATAAATAGGTAGATAAGTAAGTATAAATAGGGATATATAAAGACATGAACAACTAACATAGTAGTAGGCAAGTAAGTATGCATGTAAGTATACATAGATAGATACGAAGGCATAAAATAATTAATGTATTGATAGATAGACAGGTAGTAAGCGTAGGTATATACAGCATGAAACAATGACTACGGTGCAGCCAAAAGGGAGATGTTATTTACATATCCGCATATATGTACTTATTTAAGTATATATGTATGAACAAATTGCAAACATATTTAAATTTATTAAATATTACAAAGGTCTGTTTGAATTTTATTAATATGAATGTGATTGAATTGATCGTAAGTTGGTGATATTCGAGGTAATATATACTATATAATAGGCATTAAAAATATAAAAAAATAAAGGTAAAAAAGAAAACAAACGGAGAACTCGCACTGGGGGGATACCTTTAGCCACATAAATATTTAAGGGTACGTAGTGTTTCTTTAAACTTATCACTTTATCTTAAATACCACCCCTCAGAAAAATTAAAATGAAAAATTGTCCACTTCTCTCACATCTTATCTTTTTATAAATACATTTATAATCCTTTAAGAGATATTTCTTAATCTGTTTAACGAAAACCAAATTACACTTACTTCTTTCATTTATGTGATTTTTATCCTTGTATAATAATTGATACAATTAAACTATTTTACATAATTAGAATTATTCGATCTCATCTTGGTTCATGCAATTCATTGCTTTCATTTAAATTTCAATATATTTAATATCATGTTACAAGTTTAAATGACGTTTTTTAAAATTATAAAAATGATTATTCATTGAAAACTTATTTATTTCAAAAAAAAATGTTATTCAATTTATCTTGAAGAATATACTTACAATTTTGCTACTTAATATTTGTGAGTGTTTCTAATGAACAAATAATGGTCCAGATAAATACTTTGATCGTGGAAGTTGCATGTTTTAAGTGCAAAGCTGTAGGTAATTTAGCAATTTTTTTAGAAATACCCATTTTAAAATGTATAAACTCTACAAAGTGAACATATTTACGGGAAAGCAGTAACGAACCTTACATAGTGAAATATAACGTAAAGTTACTAAAAGATGAAATGATATTGATGGTAGGATTACGAACGGCGTTAACGGAAATTCGTTTATTTGATAGCAGTTATTTATCCTCTTTTTCTTTATTCCTCTCTGATTCCCCTGGCTTAGAAAGGAAAAATAACGTAGATCGGAAGATAGAGTTAGTAGGATTACTCGATCTTTTCAGAAGAAAGACACAATATATTAGTTTTTTCAATAACTTTTTCTGAGAAGAAAAATAATTGTTATTTTTTTAACTTAAATATTAAATTACGTAGTAATATTTTAAGTACAGGACTAAAGTGTTCTTTTTATCCTTAAACTTACATATATTGTGACAATGTAATAATAATCAAATGTTTTTAAAAAAGAATATTTTTTAAACAGTTTTTCAAAGATAATTTTTTATTAATTTCAAATTATTTAGATATCATATACAGATAAAAAATTAATACCACTAATTCTAAGCACCAAATTTAACTAAATTTAACCCCGAGAAACTTCTATTAAATTTACGTTTTTTCAAAAATTATTGTGATAGAAATATTAATTTAAATATTTAAGTAAATATTTTTCTGGGAACAACGGAAGTTACACCAATTTATTTGTATTTTAACAATTATGGTATATTTTAAGATATAATAAAAAAAGGATGCTTAAAAGTAGGATATATGAAATGTACAATTGAGAAAGTAACTTAACATGAATGGATGTCATTTTCATAAAGTAAATATTAGAAAGCAAGAAATTGCACGATATTCTTTTTCTGTTATGAAATTCTCGCAAAAAATATCATATTCTTAGTTGGCAAAACCAATATCTTTAGATCACGTTCCCCATTGTTTCGTAAAGTATGAAACAATAGGGAACTTGAACGAAAAAAAAACAATATAAAAGTAATATAGTCAACACTACCATAAAATTTCGGTACACTCGCGGAAGATTCCTAATTTGTTGATAAAACAAAAACAGAATGAAACTAAAAATATAAAACTCTTGGACAGGTCGATAAATATATTGTAAATAAATTCCGAATTAATTTTTTTTTGAGAAGATGATATAATTTTTCCTCTTTGCCGATAATATTTTAATAACATTTTCAAGTCAGGGAAAAAGTGATGTAAAAACTACTTCCTTGAAATAAATTTTAATCTACAGTTCTACCAATGGTAAAATTCTTATAAAAGTTATGTTCAAAATAACAATTAAAACTATCTTATAGTAAATATTTTGTTATTAAGATCTTGAATATATTTGGCGTTAATTTTGTAGAAATTCATTATTCACAATTAAATGAAACTATGTGATACAGTATTGTTTCTACTTTATTTAAATTATTTCCCACGACCTAGGTTTCGTTGTATTATAACATCTTCAGGTGGGCAATTAGCAAAGATTGTTATAGTACAACGAAACCTAGGTCATGGCAAAGAATTTAAATACAGTAGAATTCATACTTCATCACGCAGTTCCATACATTACATGGATACTTTGGTAGACATGAAAGTTTAAGCATTCAAAGGCACAGTATTTCTAAAAAAAATTTGTAAATATAAATATTATTATTAACCATTTAAATATATTAACCATATAGTATACATTTTACCATTACAGATATATTGTGAATTTCTCAAAAACTATAAACCAAAGTGCAATTTTTTGCTAAACTTTATTATAAATAGGCTTTCTAATATAGTTAGCAACAGGACACGGGTCAGTGAATCGATTAGACAGCAATCGGCGATAAAGGTTCTCATGCAAACTTTTTCAACGATACTTGGAACAAATGACACATAAGTGGTTGGGTTTCCTTCTTTTTTCCATTATCTTTATGTCATCCTGTATAAAAGTTACTTTATCTCGATATATTTTCGGAGGCTTAGTGCGAGTTCTCGAGATTATTTAGGTAATTGTCAGTTAACCCTTAATAATTGTAAATGAATCCCCCATTATTTTCCATTTGTCATAATTACGCGATAAATTCCTTTGCAGTCGACTAGGAAATTCAGCTTTCGTAGTCGACTACGATTTTCAATAGTGGCTATTGTGGGCTGATACTTATGAAATGACTTGATGACATTTATATTTTTATATAAGCAAGCAAGTTAACATTATATTTTAAGACCGCAATAATCTTTCTTAAGCTTAAAACATGAATTTGATACTCACGAATTAATAACGGTGCTTAATAATGTCCGGCAAAAAATTTATTTTAAAAAATATTATTTAGGTTATATTTTTTTAGGTACCCAAAAATAAGTATACATAGAATTTAAAATTATTTTTTTTCACTACTTACAATTACAAGCTCTCTAAAAATCTTTTTCAATACTGAATTTGGTATGCTCTTAAATCGTAACCTGCTACCTTAAATCTGAAATATAGTTTTCCATGATACAATCATTTGTAATTGTAATGAAACCTTCAAATAAGATATTTATATTTCTATATAGTTAGCGGAAAATATAAAAATTCCCTTATATTTTTTAATATGCGATGTGCGCGTTTTATTACTTTTATTCAATTTTTGTGAAGTTAAAATTAATTATTAGTATGGTAAACTTGGATTTTTCTGCTAGATATTGTTTTCATTACACAGAAACCTACCTTAATTTACAAAAATTATGTTGGCCATATTTTTGAAAAAGTAATTACTGTAACTATTTTTATTTCAACATTCATTCATGAATACCATATCTCTTATGATGAAAACGGTTTATTCAAGAATATATGAAACTGACACTAAAATAATGTCTTATGTCATTAACGGATGTAAATATCGGACGAATTTCAATTTGAATGTTGTATTCTTTATTTCATTAAGAAGATTATTATAGCTAACATTAATTTGACGTTAAGAATCACCGACTTTGATCAAAGAAAACCTGCAATGAAAGTTAAGTCGGTAAAGTTGCAAATGCATTTTCCATTTTACGACAATATTTTTATAATTTTGAATTCCTTTATCATTTTCTGACTACATATGGAAGAAAATATTGAGTATGGATACGATTAGTAATAATAAAAGATTAATATTTTGTTCAACTAATTCATTAATAAAGCAAAACAAACTGTGTGCTTTTATTGTTTTTTTATGGATGCTACTTACATATGTGGATGCTCCTTCATTTTACTCTTTAGCAAAGATTTCAATTAAATAAATAATAATTTGATTCATCAGTTAGTGTCATATGGTAATAGATTTTAATAATTCGATTTGTTTTAATATATACTGGAAGTACGAAGCGGAAATGTCTAACGTGATATTTAGAAAAATTAAAATTAACCCTTCATTATTTTGTTATTTTTTCCTTTTATTGTCGTTTTAAAATTTATGCTAATTCTAAGAAATGTGAAAAAAAATCGTCAAAACTCTATCGTGTATATCTGGTTTTCCTCTATATTACTTTATAATAATCTCGGTTGAGTGCAAGCTACACAACTAGTTTTCCGTGTGATCAGACTCAATCATTAATAACAATGCACTCCGACTATATGCTTACAAATATATCCATCTCCCACACTACCTACCGCCGACCACACCACTGCCGTATCACATCGCATATGAGCATAACTGAATATTTTTGTCGAAAAACTTTTTATCTAAAACCAATCGTTCAGGTTTTATCAGGAAACCGACAATTAAATTATTAATGACAATTTATCGTCCTAAAGTTTGTCACTCTTGATGATTTTGATTGAATCTATATCTAGTTTTTAATTTTCGTGACTATTTTCATATTTTTTAAGGATCTTTTTGGTGAGAAGTGTGTTCACCCTAGACCCGACAGCAATTTTCAAACAAAGTAATGAAATAAATATATGCATTATTAAATTTATGCTACGATAAGTTTTCATTACACAATAACCTTCAAAAAATTACGGAAAACACATTACGGAAAACCTATATAACGGAAGAATTCTACGTAATTGAAATTGAATTTCCGAATCATAACAGTAGAAAAGTAACTTTAGAAAATTTCTATAAACCTCATTTGTAAAAGTCTTATCTCGCATAATCTGTTTGCAGCGTCCCTTCCTATTACATGCAAATTATGAAATTATTGGGAATATCTCTTCGTTGTTCAATTAAAATTTTATGTAAAAATTTATATTTAAATAGAATTACTATATTAAGGAGAAACGAACAAAAAAAATTGTGTTTATGCGTTAGGTTTTAATCCTGGGTTGAAGCGAAAAATTATAATTCACGTGATTAATTTTTAGACCATCATTAGAAGTGCTGTTTGAAGCACATTTAAAAATAACCAAAGTGTTTGCGCAATGAATAAATCTGTTAAAATGATAAGTCCAGGTATATTTGTTCTACCGAACAAAGAATAGGGAAAGGATGAAACGTTTTGGACAGGAAGGAAAATGAATAGGTAAATAAATTAATCCGACTCTGAATAATGCTTTTTCGACCGTTGTCAATTTGCGTATCGAAAACCGCTCTCGGCGATCTCTGAATGGTGGGTAGACAGCATATTTAACCACTTTTTCCTCACTGCAGGAAATTGTTGGCAAAGTATTGGGAGGCGTCGGGAATAAGTCCGCATACATTTGCTACCTTAAAACGTATATCATGAATGTCTAAAGAAGGAGATGTGGTACGTGCTAGTGCTCGCATGAATATCCGCTGCGAGCTCATACATCGAGCTACATCGTCTACTTTTTTCTTTTACGACTCAATCCATATTATTTATTGAAATACATAGAGTTCTGATTTAGTAAACTTTCAGACAGTATTCGAAATAAATACGTGCACTGAAAAAATAAATGAGAAATAGCCCGACGACAGAAAAAGAAAAAAAGAAAACTTTATGTAATTGTGAATTTTATGTGTGAACCCATATCTTATGATTCATCTATCTGTTGTTCCGTACTTCCATGTACAGATAGTTCTTATTTTACATTTCACATTTTGGTTTGAGTCAGATATAATTTTTATATCTTTCATTGTACTTAATGCCAACGATATGATAAGTTTGCATTGCTTAGTGTTCGAGAGGGGTAGAAGGCGTAGAGCGCTTGTGGCGGACGATGATAGATCCAAAATAATGATATTATGAAATTATTTATTACGCCTTTTTAAAAACTATCGAATGAAAACTTGGAAATAGATGAGTGAAGAGAGAAAAAAGGGAAGAGAAAATTATAGAAGACATAAATAATAATCTAAACGATTCCAACCAAGCGGTGCATTGAAATTAATAATAATATTTCTCTCGCCTATAAATATTAGTGGAAAATTCTTAAAAAGAAAAATCAAGAAGAAATACAAACGCGTTTATGGAACGTATAAAACGCAAACCGCAAATGCGTTTACGGAACGTTTAAAAAAAAAGAAAATGTAATTGTCATAAATATTTAAATTACTCGATTACTGTGTGCGCAAAAAACCAGTAAATTTTTTAGAAATATTGTACATTTTCACATCAAAGAACCTAATTATCTTAATGCTTTTAAAGACTAGCGTATGGAAATGTGTCTCTTTTTACATTGTTACCTTTTACGCCGCTCATAACTAGTATCTAAAAACGAAGACCGCCTCTACTTACTATTTTTAAATTATTTGCTTGCGACACGTACGACCGTTTTACATTTATAGATTGTATAAATTGTGTAATATCTACATAATATTATGAAAAGAGAGTGGGAGTTTGTTTTTCCTTTATTTATAAAAATAAACTCAGAAAGTAATGGACCAATTTTAAAAAATCTTTTAATGTTGGAAAGTCACATCATTCTAAATAAATATATGCTATGACTAATTTTCAAAAAGGTACGGTTCTGCAAGTTTGGAACTGAAACCGAAGAAAAGTGACCAAATTCATGCTGGGATTTTTTAGCTTTATATACGACCAAATTTTTTGTCTCCAAGAGATCTTTAAAAATTGTGTATTCCCTTAAAATATTATAGGTTCTAGGCCTATCTTTTATAGAAACTTTTTTAAAATATTATAGCCTAACCTACTTTTAAAATATTATAGTCTATAGGCCTATCTTACATAAAAAACATAATCCAATATAAACAAATCAACCTCATAAAATCCAACATAACCTAATCTAATCCAACATCACTCAAAACCAATCGCAAGTATCACAACCACACCCGGCATAATCCAATATAACCATCCATAACATAAACCAACTTAACTCAATTCAATAAAACCCGACCTAACATAACCAAAAATGACATAACATGACCCAACATAACCCAGAACAACTCGATATAATCCAACATAACCCAACTAAACACAATATAACCAAAACCAATTAGATCCAACCTAACTAACTAATAAGACCTAAGCATTTATATATATTGAAGTTACTATTTACATTCCGTTTACACGACAAAGAATTGCTCAGCTACTCGAAGGTAACAATTTTAAAAACATATAGTGTATGTATGAATATCAATAGACGGCGCTACGTGTAATTATTATAGTACAGTAGTCTTTTTACACATGGAGTGCACTAGCGAAATGATCGTTTTCAGTGGTCTAAAACTTTTTTATGTTGCAAAATTCGGGAAAGGTAATAGACACTTAAAGACACTTCAAAACTTGGAAATGGAAATTTTGTTTATTTTGCATTAAGTCTTACTTTAAAGAGAATTTTGATAACAACAAGGTATTGCGTAGCCGTCATCATCAGCAATAAAATACAATATAATTTGCCTTCGCATTTTCTCTACTATAAATGACGTAGCATAAAATAAAACCAAATACTTCTTTGAAATATTAAACGTGATCTTTTTAACGATATTCCGTTTAGTAGAGCGGAAAAAAATATTTTCGTCATTCTTGGGCTCGACCTAAAAACAGTTCGAAGAAATATTCTCATAATCTTCTTTGGATTAAGTACAGACGGTAAAAAAGCATACATATACTTATTTAAATTGGTTTTTCTTCTGAATAAAATGGAGAAAGATGGTAAAACTTCGAAAAAATATTACAAGATATGATCTTCAAATATCGTTTTGATAAAATTTTTGTACAAAATTTATTTCTTGATTTGCACGTAACGCTCATAAAGGATAAAAGTTCCTTCTATTACATGTATCATTTAAAATTTTGGTCCAATTCATATAGATACATAATTCTTTATTCATATGACTGCTAGGGAAAAACAAAAATAAACCTTATGTAATGTTGTAATGAGACAAAGGTAATTATAATTAACAAGGGTATAGTTGGAAGGAAAAAAATAAAAGGGTGATAGGGTTTGTTATACATGAAACAAATATAAAGTTATTAACTTTTAGAAAGCAAATTTAATTAAAATAAATTTTATTATGTGTTTTATAGGGCAGTTTTCATTTTTGAAACGATTTGATAACTCTAATTGTGTTATAATTACTGAATTTTTTTCAACGCAAAAGGATGAGTGTCAATAACCTTAATAATTTCCCACAGAACTTACGGAAAATTAAACAATATCACAAAACCCTACTGATATATTTTTTCCAAACTCAACTATAGGTCACGTGCGTTTTAGGCCATATTCTTTACTTTACGTAATTTTTTTTTTTATTTTGTTTTTGAAAATTTCTTCAAAAATTGCATATATAATATAGCATATTGTAAACAATTATATATATAAATAGAAAAGACTTAGCCCAGTGTGCTTATATATTTACATTATATTACGTATACTTATGTGATAATTGCCGATTGCGATTCTTCGAGCATAACTTTGTGCAAGCATAATCAAGTCGCAATGTCGGTCGTTTGTCGAAGGCTTGAAATGAGATCGAAAAAGTACAGTTTATTTTATTTAAACATCAGTGTTATTATTGTCAATACAGTAATTAAGACGCTTCGCGATAACTTGCCATTAAGTGTGAACATTTCAAAAATAGTATTTTACATTTGATTATATTTAGTTGTTGTCTTCACTCTTTTTTTAAGAAAACTGTATAATCACAATATAGGAAGATAAGTGAGAATATTTTTTGTATTTTTTGTTCGAGGAAAACAAAAAAGATAACTAAACCATAACCAAGAAGTGGGACAGGCATTTTTGATTTATGTTTTCTAGTAAGCATTAAATGTTTTTTTATGCTTATAAGAATAAAGAAAAATCGGAATAAGACAAAACAAAAATACATCGACAGTAGTAGAGAAAGATCAAGAGATTGGTAGTTTACCGTTAAGAAGTACGGATAATGAAAATAATACGGATTTGAATATATTAGTTATTTCCAAACATTAATAAAGGTAAATCAAACGTTAGTCTAAAAAATAAAGAGGACTAATAATAATCATTAAAATTGTTTTTATGTAAAGTTCGATCTACTTCTTTACGTTCTTATATGTTTTATAAAGGTTTCTAAACATGTTAATGTTTAGAAACCTTTTCAAACTCTGAAATGTCAGTTCCGTTCAAACTTAAAAAGTTATTGGAAGACTTATACATTCTGCTACTAAAACCCTTATGTTAAAATTCATTCCTTCGCATTTAGGTTTAGCATTCTCTTGTAAAACCCATGATATTTTTAGTACAACGGGATATATCTTACAAGTGTTGGGTCCATATTATACAGAGGGCAAAAATAACGACACCGCTATTTTGCATTGCGATCTAACGGTCTCTGACTCATCTATGAAACAATTGCTTCATTGTGATGATGTGTTTGTCGTTGCTCGTGGTTTTAGAGATAGGGAGCAATTGCTCGAAGATTTAGGACTTATATAAAAATGCCTCATTTTTCACGCGGTGAAAGTTAACATAATAATGTAGAAGCAAATGAATCAAGATTAATAATATCTAAAAATGGATTATTGAATCTATTACTGGCTTAGTAAAATGGTGGAAAGCTTTAAGAGAGGATATTCCGAACTCTCAAACTGTTGATTGATGATTATATAGGTTTTATTTGCGTTATATTTTATGTTACTGGTAGAATATTAAATCTTGTAACACAACCTAATCAGTTGAAAAACTTAATTGTATCGAAAAACTGAATGAAATGCCGAGTAGCTTGGAAAAAAGTGGATACAAGTTTTTAAAAGATTTTTCTCGATTAACTACGACGTAGCTACGTAATATAACTATCGGTGTTTATCAGTTCAAACAGGTCAAGAGCTATACAAAATAGTATTTCAATGATTTAGGGCTGTATGACTTATGTGTTAATAAGGAAAGAAATTATATAATTCGTGTACAATTACAGTCCCGACATACATCTTTAAAAATATATAACGCATGGATTCCACCAGTTTCCATATTTGTGGGTTAAGTAGGTGCGCGAGCAGTGGGCTGTTGTGCACATATAACAGCAGTTCTCTGGTATTTAGGATACAACAGGTACTTGGATGAAAAACAATCTCAAATGATCAATTATAGTAACTACATCCTAGGTGCTTCTACATCACAGTGGTCTGAAAGTAATAGTGGAAATTCAAATTAATTATTTTTAATATTTTCATAAGCTATTAATGTAAATTTAACTTGTTTCGCTAACTTATTAACTTTGTTGCCTGAACGACTTTGATTAGCTTTTGACGCATATATATTAAAGTATTTAAATGAATTTGACTTTCGGCTTAAATAAAATTACCCAATGTTAACATGCTTATGAATAATGCTTATGTACGATAGCAACAATTATATTTCAAATAACGGTTCTTACAGAAAATAAAAGAATAGGAAGCAAATTTTGAGGAAATAATATGCAGATATGCTCATCGCCTTGCCAGTGTTATAATTATTTCAATATTAAAAAATATATAGTTAATAATATTTTTATGATTAATATCGTATTATGAATAGCATTACGGTTTGATTGCTAATAAAGCAGACTTCCCCAGTCAACATTAATGAAAGGTTTGGAACGTTTCGGAACAAACCGTTCCAAAGTAGAATCGATAGATTGTAAGCATACATTGCACATACAAGAGTAAACTAACAAATGGATATGCATAGTTACTTCGTTATTAAAATTTCCATTCCTGATGGAATAATATAAAAATTAATATTACTGTTATTCAGGTGTTGGTAACGGTTAATAATTTAATAATTTTACCAATATAAGCATGCCTAAATTTTGCAGATAATTAAATAAGAAAAGACATTTATAACACTACAGGTAAAACTATTTTATCATTCTCTTCAAAATTTACCTCAAATAATATCTGTTTCAATTATATCACCGGAAAAATTTCGATAGTAAAAAGAAAAATTGAGCACCGAGATTTTGTTTGCTTTGGAAAAAGTTCTAGGGGTAAGAGAATTACGCGAACCTCATATAATAATTACAAGACAAGTCACCTTATGAGCACAGAGAATATATTCCACTGACGCAATCGAATAGAGTCCGCTCGAAGTATTAAAATGCATTGTGTAATTATTTGTTACAGTTTATGAAATTGCTGATGATAAGTTACCTAAATTACTATGTTATTGGCTATAACTAAATTTTTATCAAATCTTCATACCTATATAAACAGCGCATCTTTCCATAAAATTTTACGTATATCTTAAAGTGGAGAAGTTTTTTTCTGCCATATGAATATAAATTGTTGCGTCTGAAATTAAGCCAGGTGGAAAGCCGTTGTCTGTTCTTGGGCTAAATATTACACAAGTTATAATTTACATGAAATATCACTAAAATCGAATTTAAGAGACGATCTATAATTCAAAAATACATATTTTGAAAATAACCCTTTTTATAAGAAAACATGCATAATGAAATTATTACTTGACTGATTTTACGGCTTTAAAAATACAAATAAATTATTTATTAATCTCCATCTTATACCACATGTCTCATAAAATTAATTAAAATCTACATCATTACCCCAACCAATTTTAAGTACATACGCGAGTTGCAGCCCTGATAGTTTTACTGGAACACTATGCGATGTAATTGGAATTAAAAATATCTCGTCTTGGTTAGTGGTTTGAACGTATTATTTTCATTAGAATAGTGTTTATATTTATTAAGTTAAAAAACTACGGTAAAAGAGGGAGAATGGATAAACGTTATGTCTTTGCATTCTAGGACAAAATTTTATGTAACGAACTGAAATAAAGAAAAATTAAATTTGTGTTTTTTTCCAAAACCTCGCAATTAATGTAGCTTCGGTTAACACGCAGGAAATTATACAAGTTAACATTCATAATAGGAATCTCAATGTATATTTAGTAAAATATGAGAAAATCATTGGGGTCATATAAGTCTCTCACCAGCACATGACTTGTCATTGGAGACGTTATTTATAATAATTTATATAGCTATCACAAAGGCAACTTAAGATAGCTATATGTTTCACTCTTCACCGATGTATTTGTATATATATGAAGAAGAGAAAAACTACTCAAGAATATTTGAAATTTGAATTGTTTTTATTTCGTATTGAGAAGTGATAAAAAGTATCACTTTCGCTGTCCACCATACTAGTCACCTTAGCTCCTCAATTAAGGGGAATTCATAGCTCCATGCAGAAAATAATTTTTTTTTAATATACCTCTCAGTGTGTATATTTTTTCTTTTCGCAAAAATGAGTGTTGAACATTTCTTTCGTGAGCGCTCTCAAATTGGATATCATTTAAAACATCTCTCAAAACGAGTCCGCACTTAGTATTTTTAATTTTCAAAATCGTTGTCCAAACTCGTCAAAATTTAAAGTAGTCACTCAAAATCATCAAATCCAAAATTTTAAAATTTTATACTGCGTCGTCACCATAATATTTTGGGTTGGTCAAGGCCTTAAGCCTTTAAGGGCGTAGCCTACTGCCTATCCATTAAAGAATCTAATAAAGTTGACAATTGCTAATTGATAGCATATTGAATTTAAAATTATTCTACCTTTATTAATTCATCACGCTCCAGGCGAATGCTCTACGTTGGCGAAACTCCATTATTATACCGGCTCCTGAAATATGTTTGTCAGATGAATCCTTTCATTTACCTTAGCGAGTATGATATTGAAATATATAATATATACGAATACACACATAATTGCAACATATTATTACGTATTTCTTAAAAAAGTGTAAGTATAAAATGAACTTACACTGTACTAACAGCACAGAACATCTGACGGTAGGTTCACATGTATGAGTCGTGTATAGGCAGGTTGTGCCAGCGGTGCACAGTGAAATAAAGTTGGGGGGGGCGGCATTGCACAACAATCTATGCGTGAAGCGCACATCGTGATCAAACGCCTACGCTTATCGAGACTTACATCGTCGTCGAAATTCGTCGAATTCCCGATCTACATTAGTTATATAGTTATCTAACATTGTCATGAAACCTATATTTTTTGAATTTCCACTATAATTAATATAAAATACCGCCCACAGTATATAAATGCCGGTGGTATAATTTTGACGCAAATGAATTTGTAAATAAAAGTAAGTTTCCATAAAAGCATTTTTGAGCATTTGCTATTAAAATATCACATGTCTACCTTAGTATGATCCGTGATTACGCCACATTTCAAGTTTCTACATTCAATGGTTTTTACTTGAATAATTTCATAAGTGTTTCATGTGTTCCTTTTTTTTATATATAAAACAATAAAAACCTACTTGTTTAATTTTTTTCATTTATACTAAATGTTTTACATAAATACCGAGTTAAACTTATAATGTACTTGAAACTTTTGAAGTAATTTTTTCAAAATGTTGCCTTTAATATTCATTGAAATATAAATATCTCTACCATACTCAAATTCCATAAACGTGAATATTTTAATATAGACCAGTTATGTTAGAATTACACAAAAGCGTATACACAAATAAGAAACAAAATGTAATGATAAACAATTGGCAAAATGAAAATGTTCCCTTGCAACCATGAATGTCTTTATTTTACCAATTGACTTCGCCTTGTGAATTATTTATCGCTTAATTCATTGAAGTTTAATATATGTACATCTATACAGATACATTTACGCACATGTATGTGTGTACGTATTAACTAAATTAGTATTGCTTTAACTTTGATTGCTGAAATCTTGAGTAGGTTTATTAAAAACCAAATGTAATATAAAGTTATAAATCTTATAGGTCGGTATTATTACAGGCACCAAAGATAAAGAATTAGATAAATACAGTAAATATGAGAGATTCTTTACAGAATTTATATATAGTTTTATTTTCCCTACCTTTATTTTACATAAGTAGTCAATTACTTTAATAACGTTGTGACGTACAGAGCTCATTTACAGTCGATAAAACCTAGAACCCCGATATAAATGTCATAACCGCGGATCTAAATAACTGAATAAATCAATAAAACTTGATTCCATATTATCATAAAATCGTGAAAGTAACGATTGAAGACCGGTTTCATAGTTTTTCTTCTCAGCTCAACATATTTCCGGGTACAAAAATGTAAATAAACTTAAAGAAAATATAGTGACAAAATTTGGAAGAAATGTTTCACGAAAAAGCTGCGTATCATGATTTACATGCGTTACTGTTATTGGAAATATGATACTCTTTTCAGTCATAGTACATGTTTGTATTTTATAAAAAAATTGTCTTGTTTGAATTTATCCACAAGATATTTTTTGTACCAAACTGAAAAGAGAAAAGACACGGAATTAATACATCATCGCTGTCAGTTATCGAATCCTTTTAAAGAGTTTATAACCGAATAGTGACCGCCAACTATGATTAACGCTATATTTGTTCTAAAAGTTTGGATATGAAAATAGACTTTCATACACACCAACGTCGACTGTATAAGGCAACTATAGCTTTTGTGGTAGTCAAAGAAGTACATTAAAGAAGGCGGGTTTTCACAATAAAGCGAAGTCTCAGAAGTATTTGAGAAATAAGTGCAAAGATAAAACGGTAATTATAAAAAGAGTACAGAAGTTAGTTTAAAATTAATAGAAAAAACATGGAAGTATCTAAAACTAATTTGAGAAATAAATTAAATATGAAGATTATTCAATAAAAATATAAGAATACAATTAAATATAAAAAAAAATATTTCGCAGTTCAAGTTTATTCAAAAATAATATTTTACTTTCTTATATTAGTATATAACTACTAAATTATATTGGGTTGTTTACTAACAAATTTTTACGTTTACAAAAGAATACATTATCTTCGCAGTAATCGTTTTGTTGCTTAAATGTGAGCGCAAACTATTTTGAAAACCCTACTGATCTCGTCCCGTCTGTCTCAGATGCTGTTTTCTGGACGTGGAGATGATAAAAATCACGTTACAAAGCAATAAATATGTGAGTACAAAATATGATTAATGTTTATTAATATATAAATATTAATATGAATTATTCGTATGAAATATTATTCAATATCGTTACAAAAAATAACAGATATTAAAGAAAAGAAATGAACGAACATAAAAAAAGTCTTTATTTCTTTCAACCAGATTTACTGATACAATAAATATGATGCTTCCAAATACATCCTGTACTTTACATAAAAGTCAATATTTTTTAAAGATTAGAATGTGTTAAAAGTTTAAATAAAGCATTATTTTCCATAAATTAATTTGGCTTTCTTATATTGCGGTGGAGAAAAACGTCTTGCGGTTAAATTTAAAGAAAAAAAAAACAATCGCTGTGACTTTAAAAGAATTTGACAACTGAATGCAACAATGTATTTATTCCGTGTCTATTCTCATTTCAGTTTGGTACAAAAAATTTCTTATGGATAAATTCAAAGAAAACAATTTTTTTATATAAAATACAAACGTACACAATAACTGAAAGCAGTCTCATATTTCCAGTAACAGCAACGCATGTTAACCGTGCCACGTAGCATTTTCGTGAAACCTTTCTTCGAAGCTTTGTCAATGTATATATTCTTTATAACAAGTTTATTTACATTTTTTGTACCCAGAAATATGTTAAGCTGAGAAGAAATATTTTGAAACCGGTTTCGGATCGTTACTTTCATGATTTTATCATAATTGAGATCAAGTTTTTTTGCTTTTTTCAGCCGCTTACATCCATAGTTGTAATATTTATATAGGGGTTCTAGTCTCTACGTCATAACGTTATTAAAGCAATGTGAAATGAAAGCTGGGAAAACAAAATTATACTAAAATGTTGTGAAGAATCTCTCACATTTGCAGTATATGTCTATACTTTTATCTTTTTTGTATGTAATAATACCGATCTACGAAATTTAGTACTTAGTATTATGTTTTGTTTTCTATAAACGCAATCAGGGTTTAAGCAAGCGAGGTTAAAGCAAAAGTAATTCAGTTAATATATACACACCCACATGTCTGTCTGTATAGATGTACATATATTCAACTTACATGAATTAAGTGAGGTCAGTTGGTAAAATGAAGACATTAACGGTCTCCGAGCTTTGAATCCCACTCTAATTATAAAGATAATGTAGCTTATATGGAGGGCATCGAAAGTGATATTTTTTATCACTTCTCAATACGAAATAAAAATAATTCGGAATTCAAATAATTCTTGTCAGTTTTTTGGGTTATGTTGGTTTGGTTTATATTGAACTGGGTTGGGTTATGTTGGGTTTTTTCATGTTATGTTGGGTTGGGTTATGTTTAGTTGGGTTAGGTTGGTTAAGTTATCTTGGAATAAGTTATGCAAGGTTGGGTTGGTTTATGTCAGATTGGGATGGGTTATGTTGGGTTTTGTCATGTTGTATTGGGTTGGATTAGCTTATATACAGTTATATTGGGTTAGGTTGCATTATGCTACGTCTATCTCGTAAATCTGCCCGCTTTCATATTACTTACTAAAACACGTACCGCTCTCCGGTATGAAAATTTCATTACGCTATTTAAAATATACAAATATATTCAAAATACACAGATTTAAAATAGGCAAATGTATTATATTGATTTACGAAGATACATGTCACTCGTACATTTGTATAATAACTACGCGTTAAGTAGGTAGGCAGGCACTTCTTGGTTGTTATTGTACAAATGCAATAAGAAAATATTTTTATTAATATATTAAATTTGTATATATTCTCATTGAATAAATCGATTCCGATATAATGACAAAATTACTGTTAATGTCACTTCATGTCAACCCGTATGTTTTACATAATAAATTCAATAAAACCGTATATATGCTACTAAATAATATCTTATAACTACCACTTAAAAATTGATTTTTAGTAAGTTTTATACTCGATGAAATACTAATGGAAATCCATTCTACAATTAAAACTCTAATAATTAATTTGTACAGTTTTTCTCTTGAAAATAAGTAATGCGATATTTACTTAATAAAGAGTAACTTTGTACTTTCAATTTCTGTGATATTGAAAATTACATTAAATTACAATGCGCTTTCTTGCAACTTTGCACAACAATCTTTGCAACTCCACTAGATTCAATTTACTTTGAGACCATTGAATAATTTTATTCGGTCAATATCATAAATTACGATGCCTTGTAAATTTCTTACACGAGTTAAAGATATATGTTTCATCTCCGTCAGTGCGTGTTCATAAATATGTTATATCCCTTTTTATTAGCTCATTTTTATTTATAACGTTGGGATTGTTCTAGAATCTGAATTAAATATGATATGTTCCATATAATACACATTTAAGTATTAAATATGATATGGCTTACACGTAAAGTTGATAGCAGCTAGCAAGGTTAAAGAAAGCTCTCTAAAGTTAGAGGGCGCTACCTCAGAGAAGATTAATGAAAAATGAAGGAAAAAGGTTATTCTTAATATCATTTAAGTTATACCTGTCAATAAAGTCAATAAAGTGAGTAAAATAACCTTGTTCCTCTGAATAATTTGGGTATCTTGTACGACTAAAGAGTTCGTATTTTTTATAAACATTTTTGTGGTTTAAAAAATACAGTTTAACAATCGTAGTAAATTTTTTTTTTAGTGGGAATAAATATATATTTATTTAAATCTAACATTGAAGATGTCAAGACTCTTTGGACTCATCTAAATAAGCTATCAGCAGAACGGCCTCGAGTTATGTAAAAAATTATTTATTTAAGTATATTCAATTGGAGCAATCCCAAAATAGGGTTTAAAACAAAATAACAACCATATAAATGATAACGCGTAGTGCCGCTGACGAAAATATTTTTCTATTTAGAATAATGTTTACCCGGGTAGTAAGAATAAACATTTTTTAAAATCTCTTTTCAATTTTCTAATAATTGAAAATATTAAAAACTATTATTGAGAAAATTATTCAAATTAGATAAAATGTCTCTTTACATTAGGAAACAAAATTACAAATTATTTTACCTAATGTGATGTTACACACAAAGACAACAGTACATCGTGATAATGATATTCATAATGAATAAAATATTGATATTTAAATATATATGAAAATATACAACATTTAAATTTTTTTAAGTCTATCATTTAAACTCGACGGTTTTCCCTGTGTTTCTATGAATGATGTATATACGGCGATACTTTATTTTTGAACAAATGTTCTAATTTATACATAAATAGCCTTAATATAAATGACAATTATTATCGATCCGTGAAATGTGCAGTCTTTATTTGTATAATACAATTAATACACGAGAGAAATTAAAACATTCTTTGCTTTGATTATGGAATTCTTACACTAAATACGTATTTTTCACATAGAAATTTGTATAATCGCATTTCATTTCTGATAAATATTGCTGCTTGTTCTTTTTATTAAGTTGGAAACTCATCGAATATGCATTGAATTGAAATTGCTTTATTTCTTCTTTATTGTGTAATTATTTAGAATGCTAGATGCTAAATCAAGTGGTTGCATTAAATTTCAAGTCATAACTGGCTGAAAAGGAGTTAAATGAGGCCCTTCAAAATTATTGCTATAATCACCTCTTTAACCGTCCTTTCCAATTGCAAAATGTATATATATATAAACATATATATATATGTATATATATATATATATGTATATATATTTATATATATATTATATATATATATATGAATATATATATATACGTTACATGGTATTAAAAATATATTTAAATATGATCCACAGTAAATACTGTGTTGCCAAAAAATAATAAACCCTAATTTTCTTCGTAATTTTAAGGAATGTCACAAAAAACTTTCCGGCATACTTTATATATAAAGAGCGCGGCATCGATCTTCTGTTCACATAACGATTGAATTTTGGCGAGCTAAGAACAAGAGAAATGAAAAAAAATCACGAAGAGAAATCTGATTACTCTTACTTCGCCAGATCCGTGGGAAGAAAAGTGAGCGAATCAGTATACAATCTATCCACAACGGTGGATGAATGGTGGATGTTTTTTTTTTATTATAACCAAAATCGACTAGAAAGAAACGAAGAAGGAAGTTCGTTCTCTGAATATCCTCATTCGCAGCGAAATCGAAACGCCCAAATGAAATAGATCCATCATTATGTTCACGTTATATGTTGTGCGTGGACTATTTCAAGGCATAATAAAATCACCTCAAAATTCCAAGATCGCTGCGTAGATGTATTATTACGAACTTCAACCTTGGAAATAGAACTTGTCTTTTCATTCTATCGTCTACACACTTTTTCATGAACTTTGAATGACTCGTAGTGAGATGGAAAGTTATGTGACCGAGGTAATTACTTCAAACGGAATACTTATAGAATAAATACGAGGGAAAGAGATAGAGATGCAAACCGGGTCTTAGTGATATATTCTAGAAATAGAATATCGTTGTCGTTATTCGGTCTAATTTCCTGTTTCAGGCTTTTCATTTCCATTTTACGTTCAATTTGTCAAATATTTAATAGCACATCCACGATCGGGCTCCATCAATTCAACGCAGGAGTTAAAATATTATTTGCTCCTGTAAAATATATCAATAAAATATGCAATTAAAAAATCATATTTTCATTCCACAATTCACAATATTCAGCGAGCTCTTTTTTATATACATTTAAAAAACCGTTTCTTTTTCAAATACTGTCATGTATTAAACTTAATTCAGTATCTTGTTTCTTGTGGTGGATTGTATATCAAAGTTTCTCTTTGATACACACAGAAAGTTTTTTATTTCCCATACCATCATGCCTCCATATCAAAATACACTTATTTTATGCACGTAAGGCGTTTTAAGTATGTTTTCATCCTTTAGCAATTTTATAATTGTTGTGTGATGTATTTAACTACTATGTCACATATTTTAATGCTTTATTATCGAGGAGTAGGACTGTTTATTAGAACGTTACGAGAAGTAAGAGAAAATCGCTGCTTATATAATTGAAACTTCACAAGAGTCTTAAATATAAGTTTCGTGTTCTGAACTATTCTTTACTAATAAATTGGTATAGTCTTCTTAGAGCTGTTGTCACTGACAGGATCTTACAAATTTTAAAAATACAAGTAAAATTTAAGTATACATATATATATATATATATATATATATATATATATATATATATATATATATACACCCATATATATTAACTTCGCTTACTGCTACACCATCAGCAGTACATGGACGCAGGGCCTCGGAAAATATTCCCATATGTTGTTTTCAATAGCATATTACTATACTTCTACTTGCGGAAACTGTATATATACGTAGTAAGGATATACTATTTTTATTTAAAATATAAATTAATAATCACAATGTCACAAGCGACGCATAATTATTACGCAATTTGGAATGTTAAGATGATTAATATAATTACGGTTCATAAAATATATTTTTGTAATTAGCTTTGATTTTAAGTTAGAAAATTGTGTATTCGGGAAAATTGAGTAAACACTTTTTTTCAATCAATATTTGAATTAAAATTCACAGGTGACTCAATTTAAGATAAACCTATGTCTCCTCTTTTTCATTTTTAACATGGTCCATAATTTTAGTACGTCTATGTGCAATAAGTTCCAAGATCTATAAGTATAGGTTGTCGAATTATGTTCCAAACTCAAATCTTATTAACTATTAAACTTAGAATAAATTTCTCTTACATTATTGCAGCTTTTATAAATCAACTTAATTGACTCAAATGCCTGCCTTTACAAGTTAAAAAAAATGACATTACACTTTCTATTTTGGCATTTAATATTTTTTATATCTATTTTCTTTATATTTTCTTATTAATTTCATTTTCATATGAAAGTGTACAGCAATTATCAACTATGTATTAGTTGTTAAAATTAAATTTATTTAAATATTTATAGAAATAAAAAGCAAAATTTATTGAGTTGAGAAAGGCAATTATAAGAGGACAATGCAAAATGCGACCTAGAAAATTGTTTCAGATTTGCTTCTAAATATTGAAGATGTAATTTACAACTGTATTTACCTCCTTTGTAATTAAAGCAGGTAATAAAACAAATTTCCTTAAATTTTTTTTTCATTAAAGGAGTTGTTTACTTAAACATTTTAATGCAATGTAAACATATTACGTTAAAATATTTTATTGTTTTTTGCAATTTTAAGATAATTATTAATATTCTTCGGTTTAAACTATTTGCAGAATGGCAGCTTCATAACTTGTTTCTTCATCATATTTTCTTTTAAGATTTATTACCATTATAGTTATGTAATATACTAGTAGTTATTAAGCTTAAAAAATAGCAAAATCGTCTTTATCACGGCATATGTTCAACATTATGTAAAACGTAAAAACTAGTCGAAACAAAGTTAACCAATTAAACGCTGGACTAATAACTATTTAGTACATTCTGATAAGCTTGACAAGATTTAATTGCATGTATAAATCAAACTAGTAAATAGCAGACTAGTATAGAAAAACAACCAGAAAATCTAACATTAACAACATCCAAAATGAGTGAGCTATATCAGGAGTCATCGAAATCTTTTCCATACAAATATTGCAAAAGAGATATGTAAAACGTACCACAAAAATATAATATTATATGTTTACACTTATTATGTCACTATATATCAAGGAATTTATTTTATTTTAAAGAAAATACGTAAAAGCTTTGAGGAAACTTTTCGCATAATGAAAGGTAATTACGATTCGAATAATATTTAGTAAATGTTTATGCAAGCGTTCACAAAGCAAAACGTAGCTTCCAGTACATAAAAGTATTCCTTTAATGTTTTTGCCGAAAAATGTTTCGTTAAAATGTTTATAAATAAAATTCTGAAATCACATTGTTATTAGGTAATTAGACCTTTTCTAATTCCCAATGCTGAATGAAGAAAAGTTAGATTGGTTAAAATGTAGAAAATATTTCCAAATTATTTAGATATAAATGTATTCAAATAAAGTAGTGTTCTTTTCTCGTCAATCATTAGTTTAACTTAAGTTAGCCTCAAGGAGGGGGAAATTTAGAGGTAAACTCGAAAGTCCTAATGTATAATAAAATATCGAAATAGACATAAAAAGTTTGGAGTCTATTTAAGCTGAAAATGGCCGGCAATAAAAAACGTACATTAGAACATTTCATAAAATCCATTTTTATCATACAATATCTTTTGATTTTCACGACATATTTTTCTTATAAAGTCATTATCGACCATTCACTACATCTGAATTTATATCAACAATACAATATTTTAATTCTGAATACCATGAGCACTTTCTTTCATATATTTCAACTCGGATCTAATTTTCAAAATGGGTTCAAATATAGACCCATTACTTATTATTTTTTGAAAAATTACTATGATGGGATGGTTCTTTACACAAACTACTTTTCTTGCTTAAAAATTATTTAAGAAATTTTGGACTGAATGTGAAAAATATTGCTTCTCCCTCCAAAATTGAGATATATATTTTTGTGTTTAGTTATGTATTGAGTTTGTGAATAAAAATAAAAAAGTCTAGCGGTATAGTTCGTTTCTATAACACCCTGCTTATTTATAAAGTAATAAATTTATTATACATTTGATATAAACCTAAGTTTTTTTAGTAAATATTAATAATTAAATATTTCTAATATGTTGCTTGAAGGTACTCGTTATATATTAATTCTATCAATTGGGAGACACATGCTAAACCTAGATCTTAATGAAGCTGCTCCTTGCTAAGAATGGCAATATCTTTTTATTACAATTTCCAATCCAAACTAAATTTTCAATCTCCAAGAACTTAATTAAATGTGAAATAACTAAATAAAATCAACTAATCGTACATTTTTGGTAATATTACATACATAACATTTTTGACTTCGTTATGACCATGAAAATGACAATATTCTGAAACAAGAAATAAACTTTTTTTGGTAATGCGATTAAAGTTATAGAGTATTTTTTTTATAAATCTTAAACATTTTTACACAAATATTAAATGTTGATAAAGAGGAACGGTTTCATTTACTTATTTTTAAGGTAAAATTTTACATTCCAAAAACATGTCAATTACATAATCATTTTATTGAAGGACTCTAAAGTTGACTTAATAATAAACATCACTTTTCTACATCGTTACCCATTTACTCTTACCTGAGTAAAACGAATGTCAAACAATAACAAACTTGCAGTAAGTATATGTTTCAGGAGCTGACTTCCTAACCAGCATTACACATTATGGCTATACTGTTTACACAGCCCTTACCCCCAAAAGTCGAATCACCTTTTTCCATTATCTTAACATTTATTACGCAATTGCGCGAGTCTTCCCCACACCGTCATCGAAAAACAACTTCTGAGAAAGCGGAGACGGTATCCACTTTTACATTCATAATATTGTGAAATATATTTTCAGTATTTACGTAACGTGGTTTTTATTTATAAATGAAAATTTCAGGTAGTTACTAAAAAAATAAAAATAAAATGATGCTGCAGATATTTATTCCTTTCACATCTGATACAAAATGACAAAATTTACGATGATTGTTCTCTGTGTAAATTGTGTTGTTTTTATACTATAATTTATTTAAAATTGTATAAAAGTACGTAATTTCCGTTATTTTTGAACAGATCTACACGAAATTTGGCGTAGGAATAGATTACGGCCTGGGTAGTTCCTGAAGGTTGTATCCATTTTTTTTTATCGTTATTTAATTTCTTATTAATCAAATTATATTTTTAGCGGGGAACGCCTTTATGTCATGTAATCTCAAGAATTCCGGATCGCAGAGATATTTCTCAACATGTAATCTCAAGAATTCCGGATCGCAGAGATATTTCTCCATTTCATAACTTGATCACGATGTTACTACTGAATGTTAAAGAATTTTGAAGAAATGGCAGTAGAGATAGGTCCGTCACAAAAGGTAGTCATTGACATAAGAGTAGTTGATAACTGAATTATCAGAATGAATACTAAAATGGCTAAAATCAGATTTCAACACAAAAATAATGTTGTCGTAATAAGAATAAAAATATTTTTTTTGCATTCTGACACCAAAAAAAATGTATTTTCTTTTACAAGTTAAAAAAAACCAAAATGAGTATGCTGAGGTTATAGTTTTAAAATGTTAATACCATGGAAAAAATAGATAGATCATCGTTTTACTCCACCTGTAGGGCCGAAAAAGGTAAAATGGGCTAAAATTAATTTATGAACCCATTGCGAACATTGCTCCTATCTACAGCGATATGAAATTTCTTACAAGTTTAATAATTTTTATTTATATAAATAACAAATTAAATTTTTTACGAATTATGAAAAATTACATTTTATCGGAAGATACCTTAACGATATGATTTTATGTGCAATCTATGTATACCGCTTCTGATTATTTCAATGTTTTAGAATATCACTACAACGACCACAACAATGAATATCACCACACTAAAGTAACAAAATAATCACGTGTATTTTGTAAAAAAATACTGTAATAAAACTGAAAAATTTGGATTCAATATATCATACCTTAATACTAATTAATTGTAACAATGGATTTCAACAAAGTAAAACAAAATTAATCTCAAACAGAAGGTGCAGATAAAAGATAAACCTGACCCAACGATGATGTTTTTGCGCCAGTTATTCAGAACTTGCGCTTATGACAAGGTAGAATTAATAAATAAGCCCCCCCCCCCCCTACGGGATTCGTACTATATGGATACGTATGCGGCAGCCTCGTCATAACCGATCGCGTGCATTTACCAATGAAAAGTTCTTCCCAGATTTTGCTCCTAGTAACCGAGGAATTGAAACAGGTTTACATAACGCAGGCAGGCATTTTTACGAATTTCTGTAAAATAAGTAAAAATTAAATTACTGTCTTAAAACACATAACACTATGTACCAATAACATGCAATATAAAGGGATTCTAAAATTGTTCTATTTCAAAATCTTTAAAACGTTCAACAGTAAGTCAAATATTCTATTTGAACCGTTCTATACATTAATGGAGTGGAAGAAAATTTGTTAGTTTAATACATTGCTTTACTTGATTCCTTGGAGTTGGAGTTTTCTTGGTTCCTTCAGAGCTATATTAATAGCTCTGAATTCAATTACAGGCTCCAACCGAGTCTCATTTTATTCCATAACAATGACGGAGCTTAAGTATAACAATGTCATGACGATATATTAAAATATACACTTGAAGCACTGGCCACGACTTTCTTAGTGCTTATCACTAAAACAAATATTAGAACAAAAAAGTTGTTAGAAAGAGAAAAGTTGCTTAATAAAAAAAATGGAAAGTATAATTAATAAGTTCTAAAACCTCAGAAAAAGAGTATTTGAAGCATGTCTAATTTCGTTTTCTGTGTTTATGAAAACGTGACAGTTTTTCTTACTAACATCTCGTAATATGGTTTTTTAATTGATACGAATATACATCAGATAATATAATATCCATAGTGAAATATTTATTTATTTATTTATTGACTTTTATGTATAGTACATATGGCGGATTTATTGCCAATTCATCTAATTTGCTATGTCGTGAATTTTGTATTACAATATGGACATTGAAATATTCTATTGAATAAAACAAAACTCAAGTAATAATACTAATCTCGCAATACAATCCACAAGTTGAGAATGTAACACAAACATTTTATTCAATTCATATTTAGACAAATGTTCGTATTTATTTAGTGTCAATTTCATATCAATGTATTATAATTTATCTAATAGTATATAATCAAACTTATTTGACATAATATTTCTATATATTTATTAGTCTCTAAGTATCGTTGTTCACATAACTTATTTCAGCTAATATTTATGCAATAAAACCATAATTCTACTCTACTAAGTTCTCTTTTCATCATAAGTAGAAAGTATATATATACACATACATACATATATATATATATATATATATATATATATATATATATATATATATATATATATATATATATATATATATATATATATATATATATATATATATATATATATATATATATATATATAGTATGACGGAGAGTAGATGGCGAAGCGAGAGTCTGATTGTCATTTATATTTTATTACTTGATTTTACGTTATTAGTTTATTACTTTATAAATAACATAGTAATTTATTTATAAATTTGATAAGAAAATTTCCTTCGATTAACATATTTTTGTTTTATTTAATGACATCTAAAATGAGATCGGTTTAAAGACAATGGTTTTGATTATTTATATTCCTTTATAATGTTAATGAATACAAATTAGACCATATATAATATATAATTCAGAAGAGCACAAATAGCTCAACAATCTATATAAACGAAATGGGAATTTTAAAATTATGAAATTTGTAAATGTGCAAACTCGAATTTGCTGATTGATTTGGCAAGTTCGCCACAGTTTTTCATTTCATATTTTTAAGGTTATTTTGTGATATTAACACATCTACTTTAAGAATTTGATTGTTACTTTGCCAGTCTGGTCAGACTAGAAATTATTCTGTTAATTTTCCAGACAAAAATAAAACGAAGTAAAAATATTTGAAATTTTCAACGAAAATTGGTGTTAGTGCTCCTTGGTATGCGATTTTCATACTCGTTCCATTCTTCATATTTTCTATAAAAATTGGATAAAAATTAAATGATAATAGATCATTTGCACAGAGAAATACATCAAACGATTTACATCTTTTTTCCTTCCTGCCGCCGTAATAAATGCCGTCCGATTCCTGCCAACCCCATATACGTACATGTTCACGCCAACTCGGTCACTCGCTGTGAAATTGGGTAAAGTTACACCCACCCACGGTACACCCACGCACCGTAAGCTGCCTGACCGCTGGACTTATAAATCTGGGCACCGACAGCTGCTGCGGCGAAATGTAAAATTCACTAGAACACTGCTCGCTTTTAAATTAGTTTTTTTTTATAGATTCGAATCGATGACAGAAGTGTCATTCATAATATTAAATTGTCACTACTGATGATGTAAATTAAAACAAGGGAAAGACGATTTTAAGTAATAAGAATACATTTGATTTCAAACAGTTTTGTTCAAGAATAAAACTTTATTCACGTTACATTTTGAAATATTGTTTCTTTCAATACAGTTTTTTGTAAGTGGTATTTATAAATATCGCCCATTTATGAATGTACTTTGACGGATAGTTTAAAAAAAATAAAAGTAATTATTTAAATACTCGAGAAGGCTCGAAGGCTCTTTCATGATATCCAAAAATTTACTTGAAAGCCTATTAAATTATAAAACTCTTCAATCTACCTAAAATCTTCTTTAACTGAGTAATATTTGGCGTAAAGAAACTGGTACCAATTATTAAATCATAAAGCCCAATTTAATGGTGAATTGAGAAATATTAATTTACTTAAAATGGATATATATATATATATATATATATATATATATATATATATATATATATATATATATACACACACACATATATATATATATATATATATATATATATATATATATATATTTATTAATTAAGATTGCTTTCCTACCTGAACTTCTTCTAAATGTACAATAATTTTGCGTTACGTTACTACTTTTTAAAGAACTTACATTCAAACGGTAATGGAAGTTTTACTGTTGGTTTTATTGTGGTAAATACAAGAAATCTGCTTATCTAATCGGAAATCTAAATTTGCGCAATTCTCATCCTTTATATCACCAACGTAAAAGTTCATCATTCCATTTGTTCTATCAAAAAAATTTCCACCGAATTGTTAAAAAATCATATTGAATCTAAATTAATTAGCCGTAAATGATTATCTATTTATATGTAATTTATTTATATATGTGTATCTGTATAAAAATCGTTACTGCCATTACATCAAGGTCCATAAAGCATAAACGTAATATTATTCTGGAAGTAAAAAATACCAACAACTATCTAATTGTCTTTCAACAGTTCTCTCAATTTTTAATAAATTTTACAGATATACTGAGCACGAAAATATGACACATTTTCTTGTATTTTCGGTGCAAGATGCTGTAAGTTACATAAAAAGGTTTGTGGCTAAAAGGTACTATTACAAGAACACGATTTGTGTATAATCGGTTTAAACATTATTTTACCTAATTATATGGCTTGGATACATTAAAAGAAATTGTGTTATGTATTATCAGTTGACGTATGACATTAGATATTTCTCATTTGTAAGTTCTAAGGTGGTGATCGTGAGCTCCATTGACAAATAAGTGTGTTTAGTGATTTGTTTTAAAGAATGATGAAATTTACTTCTTTATATTTTAAACTTACATATAGTTTCATGTGAAAAATTATTTCGAACAGTTTCATATTTGACTGTACACAAAAGGAGATTGACAGTGGTTTTTGACTTTCGAAGCAGGGTCACCCGTAGCATTTCGGGCCGACTCGATTGTTATTGACAATGAATAGATTCAAAGTTTGCATATGTTACTTCCTACTTATCACTTTTAGTTGAGACAATCGATTTGTATTTCTTTCACAGACATTTGAAGTCTAGAAATTTTGTCAATATCAAATTCTATTGTTACCGGAAACACTGTTTCGTCTACTGTTATTGATAAAATTTTACATAAGTGTAAATTTAAAGTTATTTTATTTTAACCTAATCACTATGCATGGCGTTTTGGCTTAATTTTTTTGTGATTTTCTGAAAAAAATATTATCAGAAATGTGCCACAAAACACAATGGTTTACATTTTAGTAGAGAGTATTTTCTATAACATTTTACTTCTTTTTTTATAAATCTAGGTTTGTTTTAATTTTTACTAAAGAATCCTCCTCAGAAGGAAATTGTTAACTTTCATTAATCATTAAATCCCAGAATCAAATATTATAGAATTAAACACAAAATTTCAGAAAATATAAAAAACGCTTTTCTAAAAGAAAACGGTCATAATATTTGAAAAAGTGCTTATAATTTTCTTTTCTAAATAAATGTAAATTTATTTTGTAAAAAAAAATCTATTCGAATCTGAATGGAATTTAAATTTAATTCGCGTAGGTTTCTAAAAAGGAAGATAATATAAAGACAAATGCGAGGAAGATTCGTGGGATGCAAAAGAAACGAAACTCTATCGTCTTTAAGCGATAAAGTGATTTACATAATTAATTCTTCATTAAGGAATATTGAAAAGATATTTTTCTAATTGTGAATATGATTTAATATTTAGTTCTTAATTGTCAAATGCAGGAACAGAAACTTATAATAATTACAATAAAACAGTTCAACCGGAGTTTTGGGTAAAATTTGTGAGTTATTTTATACTGACAATAACTTATATCGCATAGCTGCTAATTATATGTAAAAAAAACAAATTAGTATCTTCATTTACTAACTTCTTTAGATTTCAATATTATGCAAAATTTAAATATTTTTTAAAAATCGTAACTTCATTATTTTCAAAAAAAAGTTAATTTATCTGGGGCAGAAAAATAAAAATTAATTCACGCACGAAATATCAATTCTCCAAATTTCTTCCATATTAATCATTACAATAAATATGAAAATTCATAGCTTGTGAATTGAGGAAAACGTGTAAACTTCCATGTGTCTAAAGAAAAGAAATTTCTTAAAATTAATATTACGAATATTAAACATAAAAATTTTACTAATATTGAAAGCGCTTATTGTTTTTGATTTCGGACTTACGACGTATTATATAATAGTACATTAAAGTCCAACATGTTATTCCTTTAGATGGCTATGAAATTAAGTATTATATTAATCTTACTGTACATTTGCTAATCGCATAACTATATCGAACTACATAAGCTTCAAAATATATGTATCCGTAACCTATTTGATCCCACTAATTACCACCGCAATTCTATGTTCACTCGATTGGGTGGTTATTCGTGATCAAAAAACGTTGAAATTCTTTCGCTATTTTATGATATTATTTAAAATAATTCATTAGTACTGTACTATTTTATGTCGATACCAGGTGCACAGACTTACCAGCCATATAATTTAAACGTTAATAAGATTTATATATGATAATGGTCTCTAATCTAAACAATTATTCGTTTTTAACAAATATTCCTTATAGTATTGCACCGCCACATTACGAAATAAATCGAGTCAGACCATTAAAAATTCTCCATTTTTAAAAGCTTACGATTAAAGAAATATTGTACATTGATGTGGTGTGTTGGGTCGAACACACGGTATATGACTCTTGACTTCGCGGTGCACGCCAGGGACTCGGGTTCAATTACCGACCGCTCGTTGAGCGGACCTGGACTGCTGTTTTGGTTGGTTGTAAGAAATTGCTCTCGTAACAATAAATCCGTCATATGTATCAATTAAATATATTAAAGTAGATAAATAAATAATACATTTAAGTGTAAGTTAATAACGATAATATAAATTTTTCCATGATCGCATCTTTTTTTTCAACAAAACACTTCGCTATCAGTTTCCTGTTTAACAAGCTGTGTCTTCAGAAAATATACTAAGCATTAATAAAATAAAAGTTATTTTATTTGACAAGCATATTTAGAAACTTGAAAACGACGAAAGTTGTTTAATTAAAAGTTATTAACAGTTTACTTCCACGAATACGTTTTGATGGAATGTTAGATGGAATAAAGTTGACTAAATACCTGTACCTGTGGCAATACCTAACATGTATTGCTTTCGAACTAAAAACTTTAATGCTATTTATGTCTCGCTTTACACTAATTGGTTTAGAAAAGTATCATGAAATTATTAAGTATTTTGCTTCATTATGAACTTCGGCAAAGTTCTATTTTTTTGTAAGCGTTAGCAAAAAATATTCATGGTGTGAAGAGGAAAATATATCAACACACGTTTAGAAGTTTTTTGCTGATAATTTTTCGTATGTAAACGCAACCTACGTCACGAATATGGTATGCAGAAATTTATTATGTATCAATATGTTACTACTTATGAAATGATAATTAAATGAAACTACGTGATGTAGTATCATTTCTACATCACGTAGTTCCTTTAGGTTCTTTACCACGACCTAGGTTTCGTTGTATTACAACATCTTCAGGTGGACAATTAGCATAGATTCTATCTTTCTGTCTTTGCTAAATGCCCACCTGAAGATGTTGTAATGCAAAGAAACCTAGGTGGTAGTAAAGAATTTAAAGAAAGTAGAAATAATACTAAATCATGTAGTTTCATTTAACTTTGAATAATGAATTTCTACAAAATGACCGCCAAATATTTTCAATACTTTTGATATATTAATAGGTAATTCATAAAAAAGCAAATTCATCTTTGTCGTCTCACGGCATGTTAACAGAACTGTATGTTCCTTTCTTGTCTGGTGGTGTCGAACTAAAGAGATGACATCAGTTACTAGTTGAACTTGGTATACGTGAATTTGAGAAATATTCTATTTGAAACCCACATTGAATTGTGATAGAATTATAATAATTTTCTTATATCTTTTAACTTTGTAACGCTTTTTACAAAACTTTCATTTCAATTACATTCAAATTACGAATTTCTATGAAAACTAAATGATTTTTTGTATCTTCTTAGTGGCAAGTCTAGCAATTTATACGATGAAACTGAAATCATCATCATTGAAAAGAGCATTTTTTATAAAATTTACTTGTAATTTTAACTTTATTTGCGAAAACTTTTTGTAACTCACCGTGAAATATATTTTTTCGTTACGTTATTTCTCAACGCCTCAAACGGTACGTTGAGGCGTTGTGATTAATTTTGTGTTTAAGCCCAAAAAAATTTCGTAGGAGACTTTCACCGAAACGTATTTGAATTATTTGAATAAAATTTCCTGGTTTTAATATTCCAATTTGACAATAAATATGGAAAGACGATGTTGAAATTCATAATTGGGCGTTAATGAAAATTCTTAAACGAGGATCAAATATTTTACCTATTTTCAGTTTCATAAGGCATAATTAAGATTGTATATTTCTACTTTTTCGCAAATTTGTTTGTATTTTTTGGAACATTAAATTGTCTATCTCAATAACCAGTCTAATTTGACAATAATCAAGTAAAATAAATATTTTGTACATTTATTCACAATTGGATATTCATTCTTCGGGCAATTTTGTTTGTACTAAATAATTAAAAAACCCATTATTTAATATTCTTGTACTGTATAATTGACTGATTTCATCTTTGCTAATAGCCCACCTGAAGATGTTGTAATACAACGAAACCTAGGTCGTGGTAAAGAACTTAAGGAAAGTAGAAGTAATGCTACATCACGTAGTTTCATTTAATTGTGAGTGATTTAATTTACCTCATTTTTGTTTAGTTTCAACGTTTTCTAGTTACACCCAATTTTCTTCTAAGTTTCTTTTTTTTGTGTTGGTTTTTCTTCTATTTAAATTGGTATCAATCAATCTATTTATCGTAAACAAATTTAAAATACATCGACGCTACAGAGAAAAAAGTATCAATCCGATATTTGTTTGCTTTGGGTTTCTTCGTATTTCACACATTAAATTTAATGACAATTTATTAATAGGATTATTGAATATTGAAGGAAGCTGGAAAACAATTAAAATAACTGTTTCGAACGGGTACATTGATCATCCTAAATTATACAATTTATAATCTAAATGGAAAATGCAGGAACTTGGAACGTAAATAAGCAGTTTTCATATATTTTATTTATTTATCTACATTACATTTTATACCTTCTATACATTACTAAAATAGAATGAGGATAGCGAATTTCTGGGACGAATATTTTAAGACAGTTACCCCTAAATGTAACTGAATAATGTACATAATGGATTGAAGAATCAAATTACCAAGTGGAAATTCGATTCTTCTTTTATTTTGATTACCTTATACTTTTAGGCATTAAAGTCATCAGAACCATGCAGGAAAATCAAGGGCCATATGAGATTTATTACGTATGTTGAAACAACTATGGTATAATATCTTTGAATGTTCCTTTCAAAAAATTTCAAAGTTTAAAAAATCTGATTTCTCCCGCAAAAGGTTATTTGACCGCCCAATCAAAGTAATTAGAAAAGTGTTGAAAATGTGAAAGGTAATCAAAATTAAATCATTTAAAATCTATTTCTGAAAATATTTGAATACGCCTTCCCGTGCAACTTTCCGTCCACCCAAAGACGTATAGAAATCGTACGACAACAAAATTATTGAAGAATTCTGGTGCATGGTTAAGGAATATAAAATAGTAAGTGCATTGTGCAATAAACATTACGTCTATTTTACCTACAAACGCCGTAATATTTTTTATGGCGATATTATTCTCATCGTCATCTCATCGTCACAACTTGAACGAAAATAACGAGTATTTTTCATATTAAGAAGTATTTCTTTTAAACAACAAATATTTAATAAGTTGTTCCGTTACAATTATTCGCTCATCAGAATTAAAACATGATATTATTAAGATTTCTAGAATGAATTTATCTACAAGATTTTTTTTATCGGTCGATTTATCGGTTGAGCAGCTTTTAATCATATTCGTTCCAGATAAACAAGTATACACAACGTGGAATTGTTTAATATGTTAGTATAGATAAGATAATCAGGGGGATAAGATTATGGTTGGGCCATTAAGATTAGTTGAGTTTTATAAGATTTTGATATTAAAGGACGTCCACAAATTATTATGTGAAAGAGTTATTTTTGCAAAACTTCAAAATGATGAAAGGTCTATTGCTAAATCAGGCACACATAACACATAGTTTAATATAATTTTGTTGTACTAACCTTTATCGTTGTAGGCATCAAGGTTCACTTAATCATAACCCTTCACTGAAAGTGGTTTGTCGTCCGCCATTTTTATTGTCTTGACAGGCAACATTGTCCCTGCTGCCGAGTTGCGATGACTATACGTACCTGTGTGAAAAGGATAACCCTGGTTTCTCATGTGCATGGTAGCGCTAAAGTCTGCATACCTTACCTAGGTGTCATTAGTTGAGGCGATGCAAGCAGTAGCATGACTCGTATTCTCGTTTTTTAAATCTTATTCTTTTTCTTGGATCTATTTACCGCTCGTCTTTAATCGAATTTCTTCCCCCTTTAAAATATTTATTTGTCGCAAATTTCTTGCTGTCGCTGTCGATTATTCTGACATCTTGTAAGATTTTTGCTTTGACTGAATTCGCACTTATTTATATACCCAAGTTTTCAATTACTGTGATTATTGGCTTATATTCTGGTTGACCGGACAGTAACATTGTCTCAAACCCTTAATTATTGACTGAAAAGATTGAATTTTTGCGCCATGGTCATTATTCCGTTAAAGTAATCTTCTAAATTTTGCAACTGTTGTCAGACACATATCTCTAATCAACCCGACGCGTCGTGAAATTCCCTCATCCTCGAAACGACATGCTAGATTATTCCAGACCTCCTCCGCAGTCTGAGCCTTTTGATTATGAACAAGCGATATGTCAACTAACAAAATAATTTTCGTTCGCACCTTTAAATCATCTTTCTAATTAACTGTTTTACTTTATTCGACACATTTCCACAATTCTCTGTAATAAAGATTAATTTTCACAGCAAACCTACACGTGGAATAGTCATCGCGGCCTGTTAATTTTTCTATTTATGTTAGTAAATTATTTGAAGATTTTTTACTTCGTTTTCGATATTGGTAGTCTGACAGTTAGCGTGTTCTGAGGTTTATGTATATTCGTTACGAAAGTTCACTTGTCTTCTCAAACTTCAGTTATTCGATGCTAAGGCTACTAGGCCCATAGTTTAATTATTCTTGTGCTGATGAAACCACGTTGATGAGGAATTCGGGCAAATAGCCACAGCTATTATTGACGTAACTTAAAAATGGAAAGAGAGGAAGTTCAGTGACGAGGTTACGGTTTATACATCCATCATTCATAACCATACGAATTATACGAGAAGGAGAGACATTACCATAGACTAAAATGTTCCCTTTATTAAACAAAGAAGATTTTCACGCCGTACCATCTATAATTTAATTATGTAAATGTAAATTGTCCTCCTTGGCGTCTTTTATATTATAACCTTGGTATGAAAAATGGAAAAAGGAAGATGGAAAAAAATTTAAATAATAACTTCATGTTTTCAAGTAAATTCAGCAATTTTAAGTTAGAAACATTTTCAAGTGGTTAAATAAAAAAATAATGTATAATATGCAAATAATTACCTAAATATGTTCAAATATTTTCATTCAAGATAAATTTAAAACTTAAACCAATATTTTCCTTAAATTGCTTTATATCAAATACTTTTCATATTGGAAAGTTTTTGAGTCGGTTTTTTAACGTTAAAAAATCTAATCTTCTCATAAGAATAAATTTATATTCATTTAAAGAATTGTTTAACGTTCAAAACTCAAATCTTCTTATAAGATAAATTTATATTTATTTAAAGACTTTTTCCGTGCTGATAAGTAGTGGAATACATTAGAAATTTTATTTTAAAATCCTAAAATTACACCTGTGTTACTAACCCTTTGTTCCATATTTAATAGCCGCAACATACGGTAAAACTTTGTAAAATAGCGCTTCACAAGCAAAAATGTTCAAGAATTTTCACTTATTTTAAAATATTAGTTCTAAATGTAATTTGTCAGGTCAACTACTTCATGATGGATTTTAAAAAATCTATTTGCAATTTCCATGAACTTATATTTAAGTTAAACGGCGATACGTGAACATATTTAGCCCCGTCATTAAACCCTAAACGAGAAATAATAAACGAGCTCATAAACTCTGTTATTAAAGCGAGTTTATTAAAGAATAATGCAAAAGGCGGTGCCGAAAACAGACTAAGGCCATCATTTCATATTGTCGTGTTCATTTGAATATTTTATATTATTCAAACTTTTTTTTGGTATAAATTGTAAAGGCAAAGAATTCACTTTATTGCGTTACTAATCAATAGCGAAGGAACAGAGAAGAAAGAAATTATATGACAGTGAAATCTATTTAAAAGAAGTTTAATATCTATAGCTAATTTTAAATTACTCTAGATAATTTTAATATCTATGCTAGTATCATTATCGTGTTTGGTTATTTATTGAACCATGTTTAGATATATACTCCACACATTTCAATAATAATTTTTGCTCTCTTGAATTAATAACATCGCATTAAGCAAGTGTTATAAACATTACAAAAAGTAAACCTGAAACATTAAAAAAAAACTTAAAAATAATAACTAATTTTTAAGAAACATATACAGTTACTGATATCCTGAACAGCATTTCTAACTTATTTTGTAAAAAATCTTTTTCGAAGAAAGTTCTGAGACTGAAAATTTAGAGTCGTTATATAAGTTTATTTTTTTAAATTTCTTCAACATTCAAAAATATTTAAGAGTTACTCATACCCAATTTTATGGATCAATTGATCCATAAAAGTCTCTGTCAATCTTCGGAAAAAAAATATTTTACAGCTTAACTGAACAAACATAGTGAAAGAAAAATAATTATTAACTTCTGACTTTAACGGGTTTTATTAGTAATCCGATGAACATCGAATTGTGAACGGAGATTCGTAAAGTATTTTGTCACACAACATAAGTAAAATTGGACAAGTATTTCATAAAAATACGTATTTGAAGTAACTTTACTGATTGATTTATGGCACGGTACCCAAACATAAATAAATAGGTATTAGTTCATTTATTGGTATATAATTCAATATATACAATGCAACTAATCTCGGAATGTAATTCTAAACTCATACTAGATAGAAAGGTCACTAACTATGAATGAATTTAGCATCTTATTTCACAAACACAAGCATTGTTCATAGTAATTGTGTTGGATATTTACATGTTCTTAATTGTAGGATGAAAGTGTTAAAACTGGCATTGCAACTTTTAATTAAATTTATTTAAACAGCTTATCTAATTCCGGAAACAAATCTGTTTCCCGTAAATTACATTGCACAGATTTACTGAAATAATGAAAATGGACCATATATAAAAAGCAGTAATTAAAAATAATTACGTGTTTCATTTATATTACAATAGCGTAAAATATTTCTCAAGAACTATGAATTGAAATAATCTTTCCATTTATTCATGTTCCTATGTAGGAATTATAATTTTCAAATCGTTGATAAAAATTGTATGCATTACGTGACCAGATACAATACAATTTTTAATGGTTTATTAACCTACGTAACGCCTTGTAACATAATTAAACATTTTAAATTGTTACATGAATAAGTAGTAATAAGAGTAAGTAGTAACACTTCCATGCAGAGTGGATGTACAACACTCAGTACTTGAACTCAAATCTTTATTGATCGGTTTACTTTTATTGCATACAAAGTAAGAGGGGTATAAACTAATTAAAATTATATGTAATCTCATCAAAAAATCAAACTTCATTGTTTAAGGACTTTTTAATTCCTCATTATAACAAAGGAAATCCAGTGCGGGTATAATTTTCATGAGTTTTACATTTTACGCAATTATTAGTGAAGCATATTTGTTAAATGCCAGTGCCATTTGTTTTCGTTCGGCAGGAGTATTAATTTTAAGTGGTTCTGTATCTCAAAAATAAAGATACCCTATCACCGATGTGCCCGTTCATATATCTGGCTGTTACAGGCGTTTTACTCAGAAACCATTTGACTTAAAACTTGAAATTTAACTCAATGATAAAATATATTAAATGGCTATTTGGTCAGTGATAGAATTTTAAGGAGCGATTAAGAGTCGGTAGCTAAATTATATAATGCAAAAAAACATTATTCTTTTTAATTTTGGCTAATATTCTTGCATTTTGTTAAAGTTATAATATTAGTAATTTTTTTACAAAATTACTTTTTTTTCATAATTTCAATTAGTTACTGTTTCTTAATCGCTTCTTGAAATTCCGTCTCTCGTCAAAATGTCACCCGGTATCTACTGACCTGCGAATATTTGAATACTAAGACTCAATAAAATTTATATACAAATTTTCGAGGTCACAATAAATACAGAAAATCTTTTTTTAACTTCAAATACACCTCTGAAATATATACTTGATAATATATTAACAGGCATAAATATAACGTTAATACTTGTAGATTTACGACGTGCCCATTAATATTTATGCGTCCTTAGTGTCTACTGAGTACAGCGTAAGTTCTTAATTTACTTGTATTTTACAAATTTTATTCAAAGGAATTAAATAAATAATGTTGAGGCAGATTATAAACGAGTATTCAGTCATGAAATGTAGTATTCAATAAAAATAAGTAGGCGCTCGAAACACTTTTTATTCAAACTTTGTCGGAACTATGGGTTATCCATAGATATCTATTCATAACAATTAAACGTATTAGGAAGCTTTTTGTGATGTACAGTGTTGCAACAAAGCGTAATTTATTTTGCATATATGCATTATTTATATTTATTTCTGTGTAAACTGTATCCGAGTTCTAACCCAAAGAACTGTCCCGAGGGTAATTAATTTACTAGATTTAAGAAGTAATAAAATCTTTGAGGGTTTTTTAAAACATTTACCGAAGATAAACTCCTTTTGTCAGAATGCAAATTACACAAAAAGTTTGCAGCTTAAACAGTAACTTACTTATTACGGAAAGCAAACACCTGTTGAGTAATAACAATTGTGTAAACAAAGTTCCAAACCCTATGCCATTGATCAGTAATGTTATGTTCGAAGAAGAGAAACTTACATGTGTGAATGCAACGTCAATTACATATTTTTAACCATTTGAAATATAGCACGTGTTAAGGAATGTTTTATGCATAATAGAAATACTGTTATACTCAGATTTAGTCAAACTAGATTGGAAAATGAAACCTGTGCAAATAATACTTGGGACGCAGGAATTTAAAGGTCTGTGAAGTTTAGGCGAATATAATATGTATTGATTATATCTTCAAAATTCATCCCCATATTTTACGGAAAATGTCCCGGGAACACTAGAAAGAAATATAACCTGGAGAATAAAATATATTACTTGGTTAGAGGGAAATATAAGGTTTCCAATTTTCTTAGTAAACTTTAGACAATAAATCTCTCATTGAATTAAGGCGGGATTTAGAAATAAGGATTTATAATGAAATATAACGTTCAAATATATTAATTTTAAGACCAATCGCTGAACCAGCGATCTTGTGCAATTCTGTCAATGTGTTGTTTATGGCCATTATTTATATCTAAAAGTCTTATAAGAAACTTGCAAACCAAACAAATTGTTCATATTTCATATATTCTTAAATTTCTTTCAGGTTATACTTGGGAAAAGACTTATACTCTCATGTATATATATACATAAATCGAAATATTTTTCCACCAATCTGAAGTCACTTTTCTCATTTTATTCAAATTAGTGGTTTTGCCAATAAACCACAATTTATACAGCTGCTAAGGGTAGTAATGAGAAAATAGTTTTTAATTTAATGTCATGTTTATAATTAAAAAATACCAGAACTGTTTCAGAAATTAATACAATATTTAATTTGCAGAAAAACATTAATAAAAATCAAAGTAGTGTTGTTTTAAAGCTTTATCAATAGCTTTACAGCTTTTCTTTTCATCAACAATTGCCATTGATTATTTTGTTAAAATTGTTCTGTTCTTGACCACCTACATCAAAAATTATATACTTATGACGTTAATTTAAATATTTCGCAGAATCAGCGACCAAATTACAGATTTGCAAAATTATATAAAAAAACTAGTTGACTCCGTGAGAGTTCGTTTATATTTTTATGCAAAAAAGGTTTTAATAAATATTATTAAAATATTGACATTGATATTTCCAGGTAACTATGAACTTAATAATTACGAGCTTCGACTTTTATATTAGGTACACAAATAAACACATACACATAATTAATATTATGATAAATTGATTGAACGTAAATAAACACACACATATATATATATATATATATATATATATATATATATATATATATATATATATATATATATACATACATATATATATATATATATATATATATGTAATTAATATTATGATAAAATGATAAATTAAGACATGTAAAAATCACAAACTTGATTTATGGATCTTGATTCGTCATCGTAGATGTAAAAATAATTTTTTTTTTTTCAAACTAGATAATTAAAATGAAATTATGAGGATAAATCCATTTAGTTTTAGTACTTTTAAAAAGTTAAACAACAAGATTATCTGTAAATCAAATTAATTTTTTATTATCAACGTAATTAGGAAATTAAATTGAAGGTAACTCGAATAATGAAAATGTGTGATAAATAACGAAAATGTGTGCATGACTGAACTAAACTTCTTTTAAGGAGAGGGGACATAGAAAAGGAATAAATAAAATTACAGCAATAAAGCCAAATTATTTTAAGAAAATTGAGACTTTCAATATGAACCCATTATAAAAATTAAAGAACAGCGTGTTCCAAAAAACCTAAAAATAAAATAAATAGATACTGAGAACGTGACTTCAAAGAATAAAAAATCCATTGAAAAAGGTAATGAATCGGCGAACTAACTAAAAAAAAATTAACTATAATATTTAATATAATTGTTGATGACGAATAAAGCGAAAGAGTTTTGCCAATTAGAAAGTATTTGGGTGTTAGTAATTACGTTTTCCCAGTTCACCTCGGAGAAGGAAACACAAAAGAACATTTTTGATTAAATTTACGTAAAATAAACTTTTGGAATCATTTTGTAATACTCATTTGATGATAATAATAAACAAAATTACATATTTATCAAGTTCTAAATAAATTGAGATAACAAATATAAAAGCTATAAGCGAAAATATAATGAGTTGGGCAACAGAATTGAATTTATTGTTAAATCGAATATTATTTAAATTGTTTGTCCTTTAATGTAAAAACTAGTTTTTGTATTTACTATTTGAAATCGAGAAACTGTTCGCAACTTAAAATAGTTTTAGTTTAGTACCTAAAGCAATAATTGAATGACGAGAAAATCGATGCATATTTGAGGCATGTTGGAAAATTATGCAGGGACAAATGAAAAAATTATATCATTACAATTTTCTAAGCATATTAGTATTATTTTTGTATCCGCCGTTTGATTAGAAAGTATCAATTTGTGTTTATGGATTTAATTTCTCTAAAATGTTTATACATGTGTGTGCATAAATAAATCTATATATTATGTATGTAAATACATATGTGTGTGTTTTTGTGTACATTGTACGGATTATTTTTAGCTATACGCGCAGATTTACCTGTAAAGAACCCTGACATATTTGTTAGGGAACTAAGACTGAATTCATTATGTCAATAATATTTGTATGATTAGTACTCAAATTTGTTTTTAAATTCTATTACAAGTATAATTATATTGCCACACCGTGCTTTTAGTTTCTTATAAAACGGAAAATTTCTTTACGGTTAATTAAAATGTACCATGATAATTAGGGAAAAATAGCGATATACATTTAAAAGGATAAATAGATGATACATATATATATATATATATATATATATATATATATATGTATATATATATATATATATATGACGTGCATGTGACGTGTATATATATATATATATAAATATATTGCTTAAATTAAACACCTAAACGATTAACATAACCTAGCACTCACGTTATTGATAAATATTTATTTGAAGTGTGAACAGAGAATTATATTAATTATGACGAATTTGGAAGACGTTAAACAAATTTTAAGTCGGTGTTAGCTCTAATTACCTGACAACGGATTTATTAACTCAAATATATTTATTTGTGAAGTTTAATTTGGAAAATGAAAGAACTTTTGTTTTCAGCATTTAGGATTTTATCTTTTAATGGGTAGAAATTATTACGTCGTTATTATGAAGGGACTAAGTTGAGAAACATTTTCTTCGTGGCTTTCATCTTTAACGAGAATTTTGAAAGTAGTCATTATTTTTGAGTGTTTGAAAGTATTTTATGCATTTATGACATTTGTAATGATGGACTTACCTCATAATACAATAAAAGGTTAGTTTAAATTTTTTGTGAGGCAATTTAAAATTAGAAATATGTCACATAAAAAATTTGATGATTGTTTTTATCTTTAACATACAAACAAATAAAATTACAGTTTATTATTTTTTATGAAGTTGCAAATGTGTGTAAAAAGTTTTTAAGACTCCTGAGAAAAAATCTTTGCGCAACTGCTACCTTGTATTTAATATGTTTAGTAAATTAATATAACAGGACATAAACTTTTAACAGAAAATATAATGAAGGATAAAAGAAAATATAGTAAAACAGTACATAAAAAATCAGGGAATATCATTATCCAATACCAACAAATACTTTATGAATTTAATCCTGAAGCGGTGAATCGAACAGTAATTTTTTCATAAATATTTTTAAACTGATAAACGTTATTCGAAAACAGGAAATGAGTGATCCCAAATTACCACATTGGTCCACATTAGTGTTAAGCAAGTTAGTAATTTGTGAAAAAAGACAAGGCCAGAAAAATGCCGAACTGAAAGACCATCGTTCTTTCAGTAAATTGTTTTTTCTGACCGGACAGCAACTTATTTAAAGTGACATGAGTGTTTTAATGGAATACAACTGTTTACGTAAATGTAATATTTACATAAGTAAAAATAATAATAACGTTTTAAATTCAGACGAGTAAGACACGGCGCCGTTTGAGTTGCGTTAATTAGATAATGTCTTTTTATTATTCAGCATTCTGCAGTCAGTCATACACTGTGATAATTGATAAGATGTGTAATCATTCTATATGAATTATAACATCTGTAATCGTTTCCTATATCCGTCCCAAGAAATCACCTATGTTAAGACTTCGAAACGTTTCTCCAGCTACGGTCCATGATTGTTCTCATTTTTATCTGGCTTCAAAATAGAAGGAATTTTTCAATTTGAATATATATTTTGTGGTTATATTAACTCTTATACTATTTTTTTTATTTTGAATGATATACTTCCAGCAATATTTTTAAAAAATTGGTAAAATCTGACCATTGTGTTGTTCATCAATCATTCAGTTCGGTGTTGAGACATCCTTATGGCTATACAGCACAGGTGCCGTAATCTAATTTAGATAATATAGGTTCGACGAATATTTAATGAGACATGACTAAGGATGACAAAAAATGCTCTTTTGCAAAATTAGGACAATTGTACAGAAATTACTACATTGTACAGAAGGTGACGGGAACTCTTTAGCGATGAAAAGTAAATTTAGCGGGTTTGAACGCGTTTTACTTAGCCTAATATAGAAAGAAAATAAAGTGAATAGGTAGAAAAGATACTCTGTCATTAAATGTAAGTACCAACTCCTCAGTATTGACACTGCAAGGGTACTGCCTGCCTAAGCGGTGAGATTTGAGGATTTGCTGTTTTTAAATTGTGTTATGAGTCCCAAGCAGAGACTGTCATTGAGCTCCGAGTTCCAGCTGCTCAGTCTTTATATTGCAGGTGTACTACCCTTGTAAATCATTAGACTTGATGTTCGGCTATTTCTATATTAGGAGTGTAGGTCACAAACAGAGGATCTGTCATAAAATGTTGGGTTCCACCTCCTTAGCCTTGACGTTGCAAGGCTATTTACTCTCTAGGCCGTGAAACTTGAGGATCTGCAGTTTTTAAATAAGTATTTTGGATCTTAAGCAAGGACTCAACGAACTCCGGTTCCAAATAATTGGTCCTGATGCTGCGAGGATACTCCCTGCCAAAACTGTGAAAATTAACGTTCTACTCGTTTCTAATTAAGATTATGAATCCCAAACAGAGAATCTATCACTGAACTAAGGGTTTCAATTGCTCAGTCTTAATGCCACAGGGATGCTGTCTACCTAAACCGTGAGATGACGCTCCGTTGTTTTTAAATAAATGCCGTTGAATTCCGGGTTTCATCTCCTCAATCTTGACGCTGTGGGGGTACTGCCTATTTAATTTGTAAAATTTGAAGATCTGCTGTTTCTAAGTTAGTATCGTATATCTCAATCTATTATCAACTTCGGGTTTTCACTTGTTAGTGCTGATGGTGCAGAGGACTGCCTGATTAAATCGTGAGACTTGAGGATTTGCTGTTATGAAATTAATAATTTTAGTCTCTAGTAGAGACTCTGTCATTGAACTCTGGATTCTAACTTTTCAGTGCTAATATTACAGAGTACTGCCTGAAAGAATTATGAGCCTTTATTAGTTAACATTTATAAATGAGGGTCGTAAGTCTCAGGGAGAGCCTCTACTATTAAACTCCGAATTGAAATTCCTCGACCTGATGCTTCAGTAGTACGGCCCGTTTTGTGAATGGACACTAAATTTTGCCTCATTGATTAACAAATTTGGATGACTTTTCTTTTTATTCGAATGCCACAACCAAAATGGTATCACAAAAAACAAATAATTCCTAAAAAGTAAACGGTACAGATGTCGTGACCAAGTTTGTATGATATAGTTCTGAGTTATAATTAGTAAACTCATCGAGTTTGGACTCGTTTCATTTGTCTTGTGGTGAGTAAGAAAATAACAAAATAAAAAAGGAAATAGGTGTACATGGCTTGAAATTACTAAAATATTAATACATAGGTATAAATGGGATTAAGCACAGCTATAAACAAATGCACATGAAATGACTAAACATTAATACGTGGATATATTGGTAAGTATACATAAATACGTACAAACACATATAACAATTAAAATATTAGTAGGCAGATAAATATTATATGCAGATTTATAACACTGACTATGACGAAGCCAAAAAAGGGAACGTGATTTAAATTTATGATATGTATATATATATTATATATATATATATATATATATATATATATATATACACACATATATATATATATATATATATATACACACATATATGTGTGTGTAGGTAAGCATGAATATATTTAAGTTCATTAAACGCCGCAAGCGTCTCTTATAAAATAAATGGAAAATTATTGACATAAGTTTTCATAAGTTCGTTGAATAAGTTAATTAAAATCTGATTAATGTATGATGTCATATGCACTTGAAATTTTAAATATTGATTTATTCTTACCGCTTACACGTACACAACTCAATTCTTATTCCAAGTGATTAGGTAGTTCGACTAGTTGAACTAAGCCGAATATATTACATAAAAGTTGTACTTTGAGTATACGTGTGCTCTAGTACTGAATTGAACCTAAATTTATACAAATACAATATGAGTAAATTTTACCTAAATCGTGTTGTTTTCTACTGTATTGTGTTTTCTGAGATCATTCAATTCCAGTAGACAGCTGTCGCGTTGTAGATCCTGAATTTTCTTTAGTTAGTAATTTTAATTTTTCGATATCAATATTCACAAGTCAGAGAGACCCGTTTCGGAACTTTTCTCTCGCAATGGCTTCAAAGGCAACATCGGAAGATATAATCTGACCTATGCTTCATTTAGCTTCATTGCAGAATGATTCGATTGTAATTTATAAGGCCAGTAGTGATTTGCACGAGTTTTAACGTCATCGATATTGTCTCGATTCAACTTGTCAATAGACAAACTATGAATGCGGTGGAAAATCACGGCCTACTCTTTTAAATTTACTTCATACCGTAAAACGTTCCCAAAGTTTTTGAAAAATTTTAGGCCGGTTTTTTTAAAGTCCCTTTAGTTATTAGCCAGCGTAATGCGATATAATTATATTTTAAAGAAATAAATACTCTTATTAATAATTTAATTAATTTTTTACACAAAGCAAATCACAATGGTTATGAAAAATCACGTATCATAACTAAGTACTGTATTTAATGAAAATAATAATACAACCAAAATTTAGCCCCTAGAATATGAAATATCACATAACATAACCACAGCAAAGTTATATTTCTGTTGCATATGCGGCTTGCCACTGACATTCGAGTATGAGAAAACAAATAAATCTCAAGAACTAATTTTGCACAAACAAAACGTAGACTTAAGAAGTGTGTATTGTTTTTATTTTATGTAACACATTCACGAGTGAGTGTCAGCGACGTTGATTTATTAATTTTAACATAAAACACTAAAACTCGCAACATAGTTTACAGCGAAGCTGTGGTACCCTGTAAATATTCAGTAAACATAATTCTATATCAGTAAGTAATTCTTAAATATTGGTAACCGAAATTCAAGCGAGCGAAGCCGCTTGATAACGGAAATTTGACGATGTTAGTTTTGTCATAGTTCTTACAAACGAGACTGAATAGTAAGTCTTCAGACTAACGCTAACAAAGATTTTGAATTTTGTAATTTAAATATGTATGAAACTAGCAAAGATTGTCTGAAACTAGAAAAGATAGGTAAAAGCAGGAAGTAACCACATATCTTAAAGACTATTGTCAAGATTAAGATATGAGGACTAACTACATGGAGTCATGAAAGTTCAATTATTCACAAACCTCTATCAAGTTGCAAGAACGTAAGGGCCGAGTAAAGTGGGCGCGGACAAAAGTTGGTATATTAATACACCTGTTGATGGTTTGGTTGATGGTTTGTTAGAATATTATTATGTTCAAACTAATTTAATAAAGTTAAAATAATTTGTTGGATTCAGAGTCTATTGAGTTCCTTTTGGAAGTGAACAGGGTAACTATACAATGTATTTTAAAGGAATAAACTTTACCTCCCCCACCCCCATCTAATGACGTATGTAGATATTTAAATATATAGTAAATAATACATGTGTACCGAATAATGTGTAATGAAACTGACTTCATGATATTATTTTTAAATTTAATAAAAGATACTTAACTTTTATTCGAATTCTTTTATTATTATATTAAATTAAATCGGAATAAGATTAAATCTAGCATATCGAAGTATTGAAATCATCCCTTTCTCATTGTAATGGTTAAGCAAATAAGTCGTTTTATTAATATCTATCATAATTGGTCATCCCAATTGTAAATTATATAAGGATTAAATGCTTTGAATAAATCGTATACATTTAACAGATCTTTTTTCTTGATGTTACCGCCGTAACTTGAAGAAAACATGCTCTATAAAGCTTTTCTAACTTTTTTAAACAACCCAAACAATAATGCGTTTTGTCCAAACACTTTTAATAATTTACATATAAATTTACTGGTATTTAATTATTATTTTTACTAATTATGAATATCTTTCTTCTATTTAAACCACTTATTTACTGGTAATAATTATGCGGTTGCCGTAAATACAAAATAAAATAGTTTCGCACACTTTAAGGGATATTTGTGTTAAAGAATATATTTTTGTACCTCCAATTATTGGGTTACATTACATTCGTTGTAAGTTAAAACGTGTTAAATTAGTGTTATTAGAAATATTTTTTAATAATTTTTCATTTAACTGAAAATCTTGAAAGTTTTACTTATTAAATGCTAAACAGTTTGAACAAGGAGATTTTAACATAATCAGAGATTTTATAATATATGCTAACTGAGTGGATTTAGCAGATTTCTGTGCAATACAATTTTCTATATTTTAATTAAATTTAAAATTTCGCGCTAAATAACAAATTCTTTTAATAACGAAATAAATGAAACTCTCGCAATACGAATATTGTCAAACGCCAATGAGGCTTGGCGAGTTATTGAAAATTCATAATATCGCAATAAAATAACGTAGGAGCTATTATTAAATTACTGGAAAATGCTTTCTTAGCTTTTCTCAAACATTTATAGTTTCTATTTATGGTTTATATTTATTAAGGGAATGCTGTTACTTTAAAAGGGGGAAAAGTTCAGTCATCTCTGCATTAAATTATTACATAGATTTCATATCACTTTGAATATATTAAATGACGATATAGTTTGATTTAACGCGTTTTCATTCTATGCATTTCCTGAAAAATCTATTACTGAAGAAATGAAGTAAAATAACTTAAATGTCGTTAAAGAAGTCTCCTCTTCAATAAAAAAATTTGTTTGACTAAAATCGGAAAGAAAAAAAATCGATATGAAATTAATACCTTCTGGAATTTTTGCTTTCCTATTAACAATGAATAGCATAAGTTTCTATTAACATTTATTACTGACAGAAATTTTTAATTGTGTAGAGTGAACAGAGAAATGTGCGCTCAGGGCAAATAACTAATGATTATTGGTCCAACATTCAAGTAGTTCTAAATATTAACCAGTTGATTATTATATTCGGAGCACTAAATTCCAATTTTGGTTATTTAGATATCAGGGTAGTCTGTTGGTGTTGAAAATTTACACGATACTACTTGCAGGTGTGCGTAATTCTGTTAATGTGGAATTTTTCCAAAACTATTTCCTAAGGAAAGTTCGTTGAAAGCGCGAAACAACGATGTATATTAAAGAAACAGACAAAAATAAATAAAAATATATGAATGTAAACGTCTACTAATTTATGTAGAACTAAAGTATATATACTATAACACTTAAAAATACAAAAATATAAAATTATTTATTTTAATTATCACAATGTGATTAAGAGTCGCAAATGATTAAATTTTTCTCAAATTGCAAAAATTATTCTGTTAAATATGTAATCTAGCGTTGATCTTAAAATTAAAAAAAATAACTTAATTCTCGATAATGAAATACTCAAAAGCTGACAAATGTAAATTCATTTAAAGACAAAATATATTTATTAGTAATATGTACCCAGCCGCATTTATGATCAAGAAAAACCGCGAGATTTAGAATGATTACTACAGTTTTCCGGTAAAGTTTAATTAAGTGACGCTGTTTCTCTATTTTTGTCATAACTTTCACTTTAATAGTTTTGGAGGATGAGGAGGGACATTGCGTTTTTATTAATACATGTGAGATTATTCTACATACAATTGTGAAAAAGTACTTTTAGAATCGTTATATCGAAAGAGCAATCTTTCGATTGATGTTTCACACAACAAAGGGAATAAAAAAAAACCTTTGAATATTTAACTTTTTCTTGTAACGTGTTTTAATATTTTGCTTCCCTCCGAATAAAAATTTGTTTTAGTATTAACTATTTAAACACATGCGGGTTCGTGTGGTTTATCATTTATTAATTTTCAAGTCTCTACGTCAAATTATTTCTGAGACCACTGATTTTACAACATTCCCGTTTTTCCGTTTAAGGAACGGTTTACATTTATTACGAAATTTGGTCATTAATTGTTGCTTATGTTATTCTACAATATCGTCGGATTATAATTTCATCTCTAAGTACTACCCACTGAAATGAAATATATATACATATCTATATTACTATGTTTTTCTCTTCCACTTTATTTATTTTAAAATAAATTGTCGCATCGCAACTTTACACGTAAACAATATATATATATGTATTAAAAAATATATAATAAATAATATCTTCCGCATAGACAACGAATAAATTACAAAACGGGAAAATTCAATTTCAGCCACGAAAATGAATTTTTCCTCAGTGTATTAGTGACATTGGCGGCGCAAGGAATTGTAAGCAGGAATATTTTGGCGTGACTTAAATATGTACCTCATTTTATGTGAATTAATGTGATATTTAAACCTTGCTAATTTGTAGATATAAAGTAAATTGCATTTCCTACGTTCGTGATATGTCTACAGAAATGCCTATGGAAATGCAATAGCGTAATGTGTGCTTGAAACGGTGTAATGTATTTATGAAATGCGATTCGATAAATATTTTCATTTTTAAATACTTTAAATGCTCTGATAAGATGAATTGTTTAACTTCAGTGTAGTCAAATAGAAGTAAATCTCGGAAGGAAATGAGGAAAGTTGAAAATTAGCATAGACCTTTGTTTTGATGTTTTAAAGATGGGCTGAAAATCTCATTAGATATTGTGTCCTCTAGTCAATTTATCAAATGTACACGAAATCGCAGTTGTTTGTCAAATACGTCCGTTCCAAGTACGTTTGTCAAATACGTCCGTTCAGTATCGCCAAAGGATATCACAAAATTGTAGAGCATAAAATTGTCGGCGAGTTTGGTCACATACATTTTTGGTACCATTGACCATTTTCATTTAAAAAAAGATACAAATTAGGCTTGTTTCTGGGGCTCCAAGAAACTAAAAAGTAAATAAGTTTGTTGTAAAAAATCCAAAATGTATAAACGTCCATTCGTCCATATTTCTATTCAAACTGGTTGGTTCAGTTACTTTTTGGAACGTAAAAATGGAGTAGATTAGAAAAGTTTAAAACTTTTAAGTTAGCGCTGAATTGAAAAAAATTAAATTGCCATAAATAAACGTCCCACTTGTGTAGTCACTTAGAGGAAATGAACAGCTTGTAAACTGGTGTAATTTTAATTAATTTAAATTATCGACAGCATTTTGTTGCGATAGTATTTCTTTGTGGAAACATTATTGGACATCTTTTCTAATATTAATATTTCCCCTCTATAATTTATTCCCAACCTACACAGTTAGACTCTTATAAATGACAATTACTGAATCTGTTCAGTCTAGTTCACTCCATGATTATATTGAATGACACAACTCTATTTTTCTATTAACAATTTTACGCAATATACATTAAAGCGTAAACACAAAAATGTAGTTTTTACAAAATATATTTATAGAGAAGATTTCTCGATAAAAATGTTTTTGAAAAGTGTTCTTACATTTGTATTTTGATCGACCTCTTTTATGATATCTCACTCTACGAGGTCCCTGAACAAAACATTTTTCATTCCAAAATTTGATGTGAGGTAGACCCATATAAATAATTAAATTGAAGTTTATATTCATGTGCCGGGGTTATTAATCTACGTGTTTCTATAAAATTCCCTAACAACAGAACTTAAACTAAATTATTTAAGATGCTGTTACATATTGACGGTGAGATAAACAGATACGACAAAATGTTAAAGGTTCCGTTTTTACCATTATTCGGCTACGGAATCCTAAAAGGTGAACGCAGAAATAACCCACGTATACAAATATATTTTTCTGACGCCTTTATATGCGTAATTACCCACTTGCACTTGCACTTTAGATTGGACTTCCATCTCGATCTTCATCTTTTCGAACAAAAGTTGAAATTGTCCATCCATCTTGTAAAGTTTTTGTGTGTAGCAAAACGTAACGTATAAGCTAGCAACGAATACGTATTAGGTAGAAATATTTTTCTTTGTTGGCAACATTGACAGTAATGTCAACCAATGTCAGTTGTGTTTACGTCAGATATTAACGATTGATTGTTTCTAACCTCCAAGTTCTTGATGTATTTTGTGTTTTATATTTGAACAATTCCAATAATTTATGAAAAACTGGTAATTTGTACATACTTCACAATATTTCTTCTATTGTTTTCGAACGGAGTAAGTATTTGATATAACCTCGAACTATTTATTTTCACTTGATTATATATGAGACTATAGAAATGGTGTTCACAGTTCAACAGCCGGAAACGGAATTATATATATATATATATATATATATATATATATATATATATATATATATATATATATATAAATATATATATATATATATATGTGTGTGTGTGTGTCTCATAACAAAGTGGTTTGAATTCAAGCCTATCAACTACGAGCAGAAGTCGCACTACGAAGTTTCCGTACACATTTAGATACGTATAAACATTCAAGATTATGTGGTATTTCAATTAAAGTATTTAAAACATAAATTTTTCTTAACGTAAATTCATTGCCTATTACACACAGTCGTAAAACACGGTGCATGTATGAATAATATTATTTCGCACCATGTAAATACATAAATATATTGCTTAGTATATAATTTTAAAATGCAAAATTCTTTTTTAAAAGTGCCTAAATTTTCACGTGTTATAAATATGTGCAAATAACATTTAAATTTCAGGTTTATAGGACTAATTATCTGCGAGTAAAACGAATGTCACATACAGACAAACAGACGACTATGGCGAAACTATAAGGGTCTCTAGTTAGAAAATTGAATGCTGAAAATGTGCTTTTCTTTTGGCTTTAGAACTACATAAGGCTTTAGTTTGGAGGGAAATGTAAATAAAATTAAAAAATTACTAGTTCTCTTCACCGTGGTATTCTTGTGAATTTACCCAGAAGTTATAAAACATTTACAAAAATGCTTTTTAACTTAAATACTTATTGTACGCAAACTAAAAAAAAGTGCTTAAGGTTTTTTATATTTTTTTCGGAAAAGGTTTGAAAATATTACAAATATTATAGATCAAATTATAAAGAGAAATTTCTTAATAATTTTTACTGAAAATTTAAGAATATAAGCAGTGGCACTATGTTTTTACATGCCAAAAATTCATCATTAGCATGTGAAAAAAATTTACATGTTTATTTGGAATTTTTGTGGGGTAATGAAATATCTTCGAACACATTTTTAAAATGTGTTACTGTAGGTTAAAATGTGTTATTATAGGGCGTCACCTTAGGCGTGTGGAAAAATTAAAATATGAAAAGAACCATCTTTTGAAAAGGACTCTTCTTTTTTCAGATAAATCATGTGACGAGCCACTTACGTAATAAGTCGTGTCATGAGTCAATTATATACGAAACTTTCAACGCCATGGTTATGATGAAAACTTTTTACTATCTGTACGTCCTTTAGAGGTCCAAACATCTGGAACCCACATCGCCTAAAGGTCTGGATTAAATGTTTCACTTAAAACCGGTGGAAGAAATTAAGGCAAACATTTTTTTTGTGGTCAGCGAGAAGTCGCAGAAACCAACTTGTTGACACTTTGCAATACCCAAGTTCTTCAGAAATAATTTTTTGGATCCTTTTATAGTTGATTCAGAATTAAGTTATGTCCAATAAGTTCTTTGACCACTCCAATATTTTCCGTTTGTAACTCTTCTTGTTGTTCTGGATGGAATTTCGTGTATTTATCTTGTATATTTGTGAATCTTTTCTTCTTTAATATTTCTGACGTAGTTTTAATATATTAACTTCAAAATAATTGTTTAAAGTAACTCGTATCACACGCAGAATTCTGTATATTCCAAATGTGCATAAACATTTAAATATTAAAAGATACGGAGTTTTTTCATTTAACTATTTGGAAATACTAATATAATTTTTCACTATATGAATACATTACCTAGTATATTTCTCAAAAGAGTATTATTATATTGAATTTACCAGAAATATCTTGTTAATAAATAATTGATTTTGTTATTCATAAAATTTATACTTTTTTATAATTAGGCTTATTAACTTTTATTGTATATAGACAGGATATTAGATATGTTAGAGCGGAAATACAGATTTCTATATAATGTTGTTTACAAAAAATACTTGGAAGGGCAGTAAAAATATTAGTAGTCAACCAAACAACTCTTTTTAATTAACCCATAAACCTATAAAGAAAAGAAGATGTTGTTATTGACACATTACACACAAAACAAAGTTAATAAAATGACATTACCAATCGACCTAGATGTTTAATAAAATCGTGATATAAATTTACATAGAAAATTGTCGATTAAAACATTACGGCTAAATTCAGCTGAAGGAAGTCGGAATTTATTACTCCTATTGTAAGTTATATTTACGACAATTAAGTGCTCAGGCTCATTGCGGATTTTTAAATAAATTAAGTTCATATGTTGTTAGCCTTGTAATGGATGAAGTACACGCAATATCAGTCATAAATTAATTCTAAATAAATCGAAAAAACTTGACAGTTTACTTTTGACATACAAAACAGCTGATAGCAGTAGTGAGCGCCATTTTTGTTTGTTATCGAGCAAGCGTACCCTTTTTGTCTTATTCTATCGTGTTCATCGATCTCTCTCGGTTGTTAGCTAAATACCTTTTTTCCGTCTTTCATACGATAAATGCGTTAGTTTTAGACGTTATATGATAAAAATCGGGACGTTAACATTTTACTTTCATCGCGTCCAAAGAAGACTCATTTCAAAATATTGACATTTCAAAAAATTTCATGTTTTCCTTACATGTAACACACACGTTTATATATGTTCCCTCTGTTTACATGTATCCACACGAAATATTATTATAAGTTCATTTAAATAACATTTATGTTTTTAAGTCAATAAACTACTCGTTAGGACGAAATTTTATGGTAAATATCTTTGTTACTTTATTTAGAAGTCAAAAGCTTTTAAAAAAGAAACAGGCGAATAGACGGACATACAATGTTGTTAGTGTTTGGACTCCAGCATTTTCTTACTCTTTAGAGGTGGGACCCTAAGAAAATCATAGTTTTTTTCATTTTATAGAATTTTCAAACTGAAATATTTTCATTCTGTAATAATCGCACGTTAAATTATGAAAATACGTATAAATATGAAAATAACTTCGAAGTCAATTTAAATTTTAATAAAAGCTAATTTATTATCCGTTTTATTATCAAATGGAACAAAGCTGAGACTTTATTCTTTATTATGCGATTAGGAAATACATGGAGAAAAAATAGGAGAAATAATTTCCTCTACAAATTAAAAATAAAACCGAGCATAATACCAAGATATTGATCTAACTGTTGATAGAAAAAGTTACTGATGTTAAAGCTTAAAGTAACTTAGAGAAATGTACAAAATGTATTTATATAAATGTACAAATGTTTTGCAAATCAACGACATCCGAAGAAAAAATAAGACCCGCGATAAAATTTAAATAAAAACTTTATTTAACTCAACTATTGTTATTTTTTTTGGGCTCCGTGGAATTATTTATATTACCTTGTATTTCATTATAACTTGTATATAACCACTATACCCAGCCATTCAAACTTACCATATCAAACTTTCTTTCGTTTTACTTTGAAAGGTAATTTATCAAGCGAACATCAGACGAAGTACCCACCAAATCTTACGACAGAGGGCAACGCAGTCAATATTTATTTCATAAAAAGCGTCTATTTGCCATTATTTCCGTTTTCACCTTTGAAGATCTTGAAATTACCTGTCCCACTTGTTTACACAAATACAATGTTGGATCAAGGATATAATTGAGTATTTTATTTACATGACTGGAGTTTATACGCGTTCAACAGTATTACATTGTTTTATATGGAAAAACGGAATCTTTTTAAATAACTGTATATTTGATTGCGGCAGCAATTCTAACACGAAATATTGTACAAAATAAAGAATATAAACGATTTGATGTCAGAAAAATTATATTAATATTTAAAATGTTGCCCAAAGTTAACAAATAATATTAGAGCTGTTTGGGCACATTTATTTTAATATTTTTTTGAAAATTTACAGCATTTTGTATCAAAAACCGATCTGTTTAAATTATATAAAGAAATTAAAAGTAACATTAATTCTTTGCAAATAAACGTTTCTTTGGTTGCAGACGTAAAATAAGTTTTTTTAAGAGATCCTTTCAAAAAGTTTTAAACGATTGGTAAAAAGATAACGAATGGCAAAAGCTTAATTTTTGTAGAATTCCTATTTCAAAAGTTTTTTTATTGCAGTTTCTTCATTTTCAATGGGTGAAAAAAGCACTTCTTTACATTTAAGCTTATACATCGTCATTATAATTTGCTTATTCGAAAACAACTGCAAAATTAATGAAAGCTGCCCCTAGACCAAAAATACCCTGTTTGATCAATGAAGAAATATAATAAATTATATATGAGCTAGTAATAATTCAAGTGTCATAATATATTGAGACAACTGTGAGAGATAGAATCTATAATTTCGATGATTAAAAAATGTATTAAGGTGAGGACCTTAATACAATTATAAAAACGACTCACAAAAAAACATTTTTTAAATTATATTCTTTTGACGTGTTTTCCATTTGAAATATTCTTAGACAACCAACGTTTTACTTTCTTATGGTATTTTGATACGATTCGTCTTTAACGAATGTTTTAAGTTCTTAAAATGTAAAAGTCACTTGTATCCGCCTCAATGTAATATCTCAAATCAATCATCACGTACAACACGGATATCCAGGAAGCGATCATGTACATAGATATTATATACAAATATGAGTACATTCTACGTTTTATGTGTATTACATGACGGAGGGCGCACCTTATTCGCTGTCTAACGCAAACGTAATTTTTGACTCTTGCGTAATTGGCTTATCTAATAAAACTCTGTTCGAGTTTGACAAAAGCTTCTGGCTCATTTTGAGACGTTTTCAGGTTCATAATTTCTTTAGCTCGTTGTGGGTTACTTAATGAGTAAATGTTGTTGTTATTGATATTTAAGGCAATTTACCCACTTTTTTAATATTCAAAACTTTTGTTTACTAAACGTATTGAAGTCGGATTCTAGTAAACTTTATTATTTAAGCTAAAACGTAGAATATGTCCTATCCGTCTTTAAAACGTTTCGTTCACTTTGCCTCTTCAATGGTTTTACCATACGTTTTTATTATCCATGCGAGAGACAATACCAGAATCTATGCCAGAAACAATACTAAAATATTTACAAATCTCCAATTATTTTGTCGTAGCAAACAATTTTAAAACTTTTCAACAAATTTTGTTCCAAGTCTTTTAATGGATATTTAAAATATTTTATTTTTATATAAAAATGTTGCAATGATTATAGAATAAGATATTTAACATTTTATTGCATCAAGTTCAACAATATTGAATAATAAAATTTTTGAGTGAAACGTTTTTTCTTTGTAATCTCTGTTCAACGTAAATATTTTCCATATCCGAAAAATTTGTTTTTTTGCTTATTATAATGAATAAAACTTTTTAAATTACATTGAATTATTGGCGGAGTCGTTCAATCAATACATTCCGACTGTTAGGAAATCTGCAAAATTACACATTTTATAACAGACTAACAATGTTATACAGAGCACATTGTAGTATCCATAATACTGTATAAAACATTTTACCAAAAACAAATGTACCGACTTCAGATAACCACCAAAAAAGGAGCGCACTGAAAAAAATAAAATAATGAAAATATGGGTACTCAGTTGAAACTTTTTTATCACAATATTGTCTCGGAACAAATATTAATTTGCCAAACGCAGCTATCGCTAGAGATTTTTGGAATCGGTGCTAAGTCGACGCTTCTCTCCTCTCTGACATTCACAAGTACATTCGCGCCCATACAAAGAAAAGTGCTACATTTCACTTGGCACCGACTCCAAAAATCTCTAGAACTAGCAGTACTTTGCAAATTTATTTACGTTCAGAAATGATATTTTACCATAAAAGTTCCAACTAAGTACTCATATTTTCCTTATTTTATAGTCTTCAGTGCGCTTCATATATGGTGGTTATTGGAAATGGGTTTACTTTTTTTTTGTAACAATCTTTTATTTCTCCATTTTTAGTGCCTCTGAAGTTCTATTTTACTAAGAACATCACAAACTTACTATGCAATTAATGTTAATAATATTTCATTTATGAAACCGACGTACATTCCATGCATGAATGCACCCACATGCAAGCATATATCCGGATATATAAATGACATTTCTTCCTTCGGCTTCATCGTAGTTAGTCTTTGATCGTATGTATATCTTCACATACCATATATCCGCCTTCTAATAATCTAGTTATCATATGTCATACCTGTATGTACTTACTTGCTTACCTACCTACGTACTAACGTTTCATCGATTCAGGCATTAATTTATACATGTATACCTAAAGAGCAAAGTTATCTGGCCCTTAGTCGTTTGTTATTCGGTCATCATTAGACCTAAATCATCGAAACTTGATTACGGCGTATGACGAAAAATTTTATAGTATATCTTCAATTTCCTGGTCTGACTCTAGCCAAGTCACCCAAATTGGTTGAGAAATGCTTGAGATTTGAGGTAATGTACATAAATATAATGCAGTCTACTTGAGACCCATCTCATTTTTTGTAGTCGGTTAAAATAGTTTCAGCCGAGTTAAGAAAAACATTTTTTTTTTAAATCAATGAACGTATTTTAAATAGAATGTATTTCTGATTTACACACGTGTAAATCAGAAATACACAAATAATAAGTATGTTTTTTAAATTAACTTCTCAAGACGCAGAAATTTAAACTTCATTTTAATAAGGGAAGAACAGTTATTTTGTAAAAAACAAAAAAGTAATAACTTTAAAATGTGTTTAAAACATTCCAAATTTCTCTTCAAAATGTTAAGCATAAAAATTATTGCGGTAAAAGCAGCGAAGTTTTTTGCTGGAGAGCTATATACCTTTGCATCTTGATTTATTGAATGTTAGGTATAATATATGAGCTTTTAATGTCTATGCCATATAATAACATCTAGGAAACTTTTAGATATTCTTCTACGTCTAACTCTGGTATTTAAAGCAATAAATATCAGAAAACAATTCACTGACACCAAGTTTAATGATGTGAAAAATACAATATTCAATAAGTTTAGAGCAAGCAAGCAAGAAATGCATTTACGAGTGTTATAATTGCTTCTTACGGCTGATTTTTTTAGAGGAACTTAACCCTTTTTACTTTTGATCGGATATCTCATATTTATATTGAACTTTTTTTAAATATCTGATCACTGATAATTTTTTATTTAAATTTTTAAAACTTTATTTTATTGTTATTTTTTTCCTAGTTTCTTCAAAATATTGAATTATAAAACATTTTGTCGTATTACACCTATATAGTCGACATTTCTGGAAATTACATTTTTTTTAAATCTATTGAAGGCGAATCATGTTTGTATATCCTTCTTAATCGTTTGTAATCAACAATGGTCCTTTTTGCGCATTATGTTAAGGGTATTGGAACTAATTTAGTGGATGTTCTCAAGTGTCCTCCTCTTTGACAAGGCAACGTAAGCTTCTCCTCGCGAGAAAACAAGGAGATAAGATTAGCATTGTTCGAAATAAGTCTCTGAATCTTGTGTATATTATTGCCTATTCCACACATATATGTTTTTGTACATATATTATGTATTCCACACATATTCCACACATATATATTGATGTTGGCTTGTATTTTTGACTATGTTTGCTCCTATGTAGTTAGATTTAATTTTTAAATATCTGTGAATATGCGGAATAATAATTTCTCATTCCCTTGCAAAATTAGAGAGAAAATAATTTTTAAGTTATTTAAAAATATTTAGATGCAGGAAGAGGTGAAAAATTACAAACAGATTAGCTAATATAATCTTTTTAGAAGATCTCTTTAAGACGAATAAAATATAACTAATATTTGATTAATTACTGAATCAAAGCAATTAATTACTGAATTGCTTTGCCTTCATTTTATTTTCGTTATATTTTGCCGTAGTTTATTATAATGGGGCGATAATTGGTATGTAAGTTAATTCTTATTCACTTCATGACAATATTTAGTTATTCAATCCTATTTTTAAAATCACGCAAGAATAGATCTTTATACAGAAAACATATGTAATATATACCGAAAACATATGATTGAGGCCAAAAGCTAGGATGTAATTTGCAATTTTCTGAAAGTTCAAAAATTATTCTAAATTAATTTGAATGAGTAATAATTAAAAGTAATATCATTAAAACTATAACTATGGTTATAATTGATGTGCTCCGGCAAAGTCTGCCCAATACTTAAATTATGCTAAGTGGGTTTAGTTGTTATTAGGAAAATACAAACGTTTTATAGAATTTCATCAACTTTAACTTCATTCTATATTTAAAACGGAATTTGAATAGATGAAGTAGAAAAGCACAAATTTAATATTTCAAAATGTTCTTTCTCTATTTTAACAAAACAATAGTCATTTCGTTAAATACGTTTTTTATTTTATCTGTTTGAGAGAAAACAATTAATTTATTCGCAACGGCTCCAAATATAAACAACAAGGATCAAATAGTGAAACTTCTTATTGACCTTAGTTAAAATATATTCTTTAATACTTGACAAGGCTATGCTAAAAATAATATATATATATATTTATATATATAGTATTTTTATGCTCAAAGGTAAAAATGCTCGCCTGAGAATTAAACAAAAACATGCATATTGCTTAATACAAGATTCAAGTCTAAATATTTATCAGCAATGGCCATACTTAAATTTTTAAATGGGATTTATTGATATCAATAATGTTTTCTTTTAAATCTTTCAGATTTTAATATTATTTATTAAATAACAAAGTCCGTAACCCACCGGATTTTTAGTTTTGTGGCTCTCTATAATTCTGGCTGTTACATGAGAAGACAATACCTTGAATTATTTCATCCACCTTGAGCAAAATATTACAAGATAAACCCAGTTTTGGCCATTGTTTTGCTCTATTGGCTACTTTAGGAATGGACACTGACCATTTCAGAATTACGGATTTGCTTGGTATTCCTAACAGCTTGCTAGTCATAGTGATGTTTTTGGATTGTATTTCTGTCTCATTCGTTACTGGTACTACTTTTCTGTCTAACTCGTTATGTTTTGTACATTTTATAACTGTTTGTTATAAAATATTAATAAATAATAGTTTCTAAATGTTGAGGACACTTAAATTTTAAGTTCTTATAATGAGAATTATCTTAATTTTTTACCTGCTAGAGTATCGTTTGAATTTTTTTAAAATTATTTTTTTTAAACGTGAAAAACTCGTATTATCGTCTATTACTAGACGTAACCTTTGGAATTTGTTTCTGATCTTTATTTTATATTATTTCCATGTTTGTAGTTAGTGACGTCGCCTGCATTTAGAAACTTACACTTGGAAGTTAATTTCTTCAATTTTCTTCAATGCAAGCTCTATCCATACCAATATTTATTTTTATATGTTGATAATATAGGTAAACAATATCATTTATATAGGCATTATTTTGGAATAAATTTTATCCTGATAATTGAAATATACCACGTTGCCCTGGTGAGTGATATAAATTTCACACTATGAAAAATGTGTTTTCCCTAGAAATATTAAGTAGTTAACGTTTAGTTATTTTCTTTTCATTTTATTCATCTCTTTATGACTAAAATGATTATAGCATTATTATGGTATATAAGTTCTAATTATGAAAACCGATCAAGACTTCTGCAAAGAAATTTCCGTAAATATTTTATAAAGTTGTATGGCTTGACCATAATTTTTTTCTCAGTTTTTCGGAAATGTAAAAGTTTTCACTGATATTACCGAAAGTTTTCATTAATTGTATTTATTATTACAATATATTTTTTGACGTTTTGATAGGATCATTTCTAAAAAAAATTAACCTATGGTTATGGATAGTAAAAACAATTCTCTAATCTTATAGTGGTGGATATTCACCAAGTGGAAATGAAAAAAAAATCATTACATAGTTTACTGTCTTAGACTTTTATACTGGCCAAGAATGATTGAAATTGTTGTCATGGGACAACTTCTAATTTCTTTTCTTATTTCACGAGATTATTTTTAAATATTCCTTTGGAATTGTCTTGATTGAAAATATATATTATTTTATTCGACTTTTGACAACGACTTTCGACTTTTTATACATTGTAAAGAAAATTTCTAATATATTTTATTTTACTCTAACAAAATTTATTCCAATCGTTTAACTGAATATATAAACTCGAGGTAAAACCGTTACAGTAGACATTAAATGTGACGTCCACCACTTAGCATATAAAATGTGGATTAAATATACGAAGTCTTTTTCCGAATATTCGTGTGCATATTTTTGTATTACAAATATCTTGCGCGAGTCAGTTAGATATTTAAGATTCTGCAGTATTTAAGATTGAAACTTAACATTTTTGCAAAGTTATAAAGCATATTAACCCACAAATATGGGAAAAGCATAACCGGAATATTTACGTGGAATAAGAACAAAGTTTATTGTAAATTACGGAGAAATTGAACATAAAATCCATCCAAGTAAAGAAAATTTTCAAAATTTAATTTGCCTTTAAATTTCGGTTATTTTCAATCGCTACAATAGTTTAATTATTTATTAATATGACAAAAAAAGATTCAAATCCGAATACTCATAACATACAATAGATAGAACGGAAAAGGTTTGTCTTTTGTTCCTTTGATTATTCTTGTATTTTTGAGTTGACTTGAAGACAAAATTTATAGGGTGAAATATAAATTTACGAGTTTAAAATTATTTGATTCATCGTTCATTTCACTTTTTTTCTTGTTCCTTTATTAATAAGGAAATAACAAGAGTGATGTACTTACTGAGCATACAAACAGGATAATAAGAATAATTTCCCGATCTTCATGGAAGTTTCTCATTACATCCCGTTCATAAGAAATACGATATTATATAATTACTTTATAAGTAAGTCGTTTTTATTTACATCGAAGTAACAATTTTTAATTTTTGTCTTTTCCCTTCTTTTCGCCTTTGTCTCAGGTCACTTCGCCCATAATATATTTATTTTAACATATTTCTTACTTTTCCCGTGTGGCGAAAGATCTCTCTATTTCCATTTCAGACTTCATTAAATGTGATTTATTTTACGTTTTCCTGAATGTAAGATTGCGCAACAAAGTTTCACCTAGTGAGTAGAAAATGCTTTTTCATTTTGTTTTGAAAGTGAGAAAGATTAAATGTAATTAATTTAGCTAGTAAAAGATTATATATGTATATATATATATATATATATATATATATATATATATATATATATATGTATGTATATGTATATATATATATATATATATATTTGTATATATATATGTATATATATATATATATATATATATATATATATATATATATTCAGAACTTTCCTTTGGGCGGTACAGTCATATAAAATTGAAAATCACCCCTATATTATTAGTTATTACTGTTTGATAAGCCCCGAGAATATTCAGAAAAAAATGTTTAAGCAATAATAACAAACATTCAAAGGCAATATTCTTTCTAAATCCCTTATGAGGGTATGAACAAAAAATTTTAAAGAGAATTTAAAAAAGACCTATGTGAAACATGTTCAAAAAATTATAGAATTGTGACAGATGACATCATCTGTATCCATTTTATTTTCTGATGTTGTTAAAATTTTCTGTTTAGTAAATTTACGTTCATAAATTTATATTAAAAATATCCAAAAAATTATTTTGAATCATAGAAAATAAAATTAATTTGACGTCCTTCGTACTTTCCTAGAAATTTATTTACCAATGTGTCAGTGTATTTCGCGTTGTAATTCTTCAACTCGATACAAAATTTCACTGAATATTTGTGATGGTAAATTGCACGTTTCTTAGTATTTATATATGTATTTTAGCAAGTACTATTTTAGTATTTTAGAAAGTATTTTTATTTACGTGTAATAACTCTTTTGTTACTATGTACTTTATAACAATAATATTAAATACATTGACCATTTTGATTGAAACATTTTTAAAAGATTAATCTAATAGACAATATGGTCGAATCCATCGGCAAAAGATGCTTAGTGTTATTTATTCAGTAATCTTATAAACAAAACTGCTTTTTCACCCAAAATATTAAGAAAACCTCGTTGCAAATTGTCATGGCTGATCTTTTGCAATTTAGTAATTTACTATTTTTCGTATTTTTCTATACACAAATTTCAAGTTATTGTTCACACAAATTTAAAGTGAAATATCTTAATGAGATTTAAATAGGTATCATATTTGCCCAATGTAATTTTTTTTTGGAGGAAATATTTAACGAATTTTTAAAATTGTTTAATTGCTCCTATTTCCAAACAATATTACATAGCCAACTTAATTGTGACCTTGAGATATTCATAAAACTCTAGAAAAGCGCTATTTCAAGGTGTATATAGAATAATGAAAAGAACAATTTCTGATATGAAAGTCGACATTATCGTTTAAATATTTAAGAAAATCTGGAAAAACTTCTCTGTACACAAAATTGCAATAAACAACATAATAAACCTGAGCTAGGTTAAACTTTTTATGAAATCGTAATAAAAATATTTACAGCAATATTTTAAGCATCATCTTTAAATTCAAATATTGAGCAAGAATTAAAAAAATATAGCGTGTCGCCATTGCGCTTTACGAAACAATTATTTATTTTCACTGACAATAAATGAGTTTTGATATTTAAAATAATGATACGATTTCACTATTATTTATTACAAACCCATTTGATATCATGTTGCTGATTAACTGGTCACGTCGCTTCTTTTTCTTGCGGTATTATAAAGTGGCACTAACTTTGCGTGAACCGTACAAGATAAGATGTAAAATTATTATTAATTTTCATATTAATTTCGAGCAGAAGTAAAAATAAAATTGTTTGTTGATTTGAGATAAACCTTTTTTTTATCTAATAGACACTTGGATGATTCTCTTTCGTCCCATTCCTTTTGTTAAAAACGTAATCGGACCCAGTGTGAAGCATTAAAGGGCTAAATAAAGTAATGTAAAATTTGCAAAAAGTAATAAAAAAATAATTACACCAGATCTATAGGATTGACCCACCTATCTTAAGGAGCTCGAATACTTTTTGATAAGTCGTTTTTTCACTATCAAAATAATACATTTTTCATTTCTCTTCCCATTATCTTTTTGCATTATTTATTCTCATTTTCTGATAATATATTAATTTTTTAAGAAATATTGTCACATTAAGAATCCAATCATCCTTTAATTTTGTTATAAGATATATAACAACGATAAAATAATATATATTTTAATTCTTCTGTAACAAAAGAACAGGTGATATAACTGAATAAGAAACTAGTAAATCTAAAATGGTTCGAACAATGTGTTTGCTGTGACAAGTTCTTGTCATCTATTTGGAAATAAGATTAGTTAAATTAGATATAGCTATATTAACATACAGAACAAGAAATACGTATATGTTCTTGAACCTTGGAAATATATTAGTGATTTGAATTTTTTTTGAGGGTTTCGAACCTCTAAAAGGAAAATAAATCTTGTAAAATTACTTACATATCCGTCTGTGTGACTTTGTTTTTCTCAAAAACTATTTAAGATGGAAACTTAAAATTTCAGTTGTTGTTAAGTGTACTGAGTCGAGTATATATTAAAAGTTAACATTCAAATTGATTTATAGAGATATATCAAAAGGGGAACATCAAGTTCTTTTTTTAATTTTTTGTATTATGGGGAATTTCAATTGAAAGTGCGAATTTATATATGATAATGCTAGACCACATCGTGCAAAATGTACGCATGATAAATTAGAGGATCTCGGCTGGGTTCTACTCACTCATCCAACATATTCGCCGGCCGTTCCGCCTTTTGATTACCATTTATTCAGGCTCTAAGCAACAATTTACTTGAAAAAAAATCCGACATTAAAGAAGATTTACCAAAACGACTCGCACGGTTTTTTGAATTAAAGTGAATGGAATTTTACAAGAAATACATATTGTCACTGCTAACTAGATGGCTACAAGTAGTAGATAATAATGGTGTATACCTAAATTAAATTTAGAGCAACATAAATTTTTTATTAAAAGTTGTTGACAGTAACTCTGGGTTAAAAACTTATTAACCAAACCAATATTTAAATAGTTTAACAAAAACATCATACATACTTAAATAGTTATATCTTTAAATGTGTATGGAACCCTTCTAATACGAGTTTTCCTCGTACTTGACATATTTATTGATGGTTTTTTCAGACCTTATACCTAAAGATATTGGTTGAAATCCTCAATATCGAATCTAAGACAATAAAAAGTAACTTATTTTCTTACATTGGTGATTGTAGTGGTTAAATTTTGATTGTTTTTGTTTTGATTAACAAATGTTACTTTTCATGACTGATATTTTCTTTATTAGTTATCATTTATTTACTAATACCACAATAAATTACGGAAATAATAAAAAATAAATATAATTTGAAGAAAAAGCGATATTGATGAATAATTTTGTAGTTATTAATGTTTCTAAACCGGAACTAACTCAACCTTTTAGGTAAAGGGAAATTATGAAATATGATCTTTTTATTTTTAGTAAGAAATAATATAATGCTTCTTGTTACTATGTTTCGAAAAGATATCCTGCTCATGCGTTGTTATATATATATATATATATATATATATATATATATATATATATATATATATATATATATATATATATATGTAAAATTTATTAATTAAACTTGCCAAAATATTATTTATACATTATAATACTTTATTGTTGTAATTATACTAAATACCATATTGTTAACATATCGTAACTTTTATTTTTTCAGTTGAATGTGAATAATTTTCAAGTAGTTTATAAGCTGATTTTGCCAATACTTTTGTTGAATTTATAAGAAACTTCAAATTTACGGATACATATATAAATATATTTCTTCCATTTGTTTAAAAAAGAAAATTCTGCTGAAGTTACACTCTAAATCATTAAGTGTCAAGCCTCAATCAAATGATAATAGTGATGTATATATAGTAGTGTATAAATGGTAAATATAAATCGTTGTTGTCATAACATGTGCAATATACTATCTAAATATAAATTTCAGAAATCTTTTGGTACATACAAACAAAGATAAAGCGGAAAATCTTCAAAAAGGGTTGAGGTGAAAATTCAGTCAAAACAAAATAACTATAATGGCTGAAAAATGAAGAAGAAAGTAAACAGAAATATTATATAGTTACATCGAGCGTCCGAAAAATGTTATACTTTGGTATTTTGATTGTTATATAAACGTGTTCCTTATGTGGAAATGTAATTTTATTTTATACGATCACTTATGTGAAATTAACCACTTTATTATAAAAATATTCGCTATTTAATTACGTACGTCTATGATAGCAAAATTTATTCCTTTTATCTGAATTTTACTGCAAGGTATATCCAAGAAAACATATGAACTTCCAACGTAAAGTAAAAACTCAATACGTAAAATTAAAATTTTCAAATATAGATTTCAGTATTTTGTATATTGCGATCCTAGCTTGAGTTATATTTTTGGTAAACATCTAAAATAACATCACTTGCACTTAAAATTTACTCTGAATTTAAAACTTTTAGATAGAGATATTAAAAGCTGTTCAAAACAAATTCTGTGTTATTAACTAACCTCAGAGTTTGAGAATCAATTTCAAACCAATCTTAACTGAAATTCTTGGGCCGACACAATAATTCTAAGTTATTTCCTGGGCAGGAACACCTGCCACCGTTTAAACATTTTAATTAAAAATATTTGTAAGGAAATTTAGACAATGAAACGTATTATTACTTTGCTGGTTTGTCAAAGATTTTAAATAACACTTTTAGGTGTCATACCCTTCTTTGTTTGGATATATTAGCCAGAAAATCCAAAATTTCGATTCAATTGAAAAAAAAATTTTCTTGCGTTTAGATATAAGATTACTTCCATTTAGCATGGCAATGTTATGTAATAAAGTTGAATAAGATTTGAAAAATATAAGTATGAATTAAAATTATTTTGATAAATCAAAATATGTACAACGGAAAGTATAAAAGCGACTCCAGGTAAATATTAAATAGATCATTCATTCGGATTGTCATGGTACCTAAATTCAGGCTGCCAAACTAGACACAGTTACTGCTGAATATTTCGTACTGAGTAATCTTTTTCTACTATAGAATTATTTACTTTCAACTTAGACTCTAAATAAATATCTTAATTTTTAATAAAATAATGGTATTACGGAAAAAGAAACTTCTCTAAATGGTTTTTATCTGTAAATGTATCGCAACCTTAACTAATATTTATGATATAAAATAATTCGTGCATTTACAATATTTTAAGGATATTGAACTTTGCAACTTAATATCCATAAAGTTTAAAAATATTTACAAATATATCGTAAAACTCATAAGTCCAGTTTTTTGGTGATATCATGTTAAATTTCCATATAATATCATAATGTTGATAATGAAATTATTAGTAATTAAAATATAGCAGAAAATGCGATAAAAGCTGCGCCTTCCGAAGTGAATGTGTTTAAGAGTCGGAAAAAAGACCTACCCTAAAGTTTTCGCATCTCTAATTTTCCGTTGAATGGGATGAAGTGATCGATCGCAGAGAAAACTTGGAAAGTATGCTAAAACATTTTTTGCATGATTTGCAGATAAATACATAGCTGTGGTCAGAAATTATTTATTCAGGCAAGATGAAGTGTGATTTCTCGATAGGAAAAAACGGAAAATTATATTATATATATATATATATATATATATATATATATATATATATATATATATACACTCATACGCTCACACGCGCACGTACACACACACACGCAACAACGCGAACACGCACACGCATTTTAAAAAAAAAATTCATTAGACACTTTTTCCAACGCATATTTACCTAAAGTCACGATTATTGAAAGATATATTTTCTCGTTTCATGCTTTCCAGTTAGTTTTTCTGTAGTCGGGTTTCAGTTTTTAATTCTTACTTATATAACTATTAGTGATAAAAATAAAAGTTAAAAACAAATTGGAGTCAGTCTCTGGCATAAAGAAATGTAACAAAATAATTTTGTAGTTGCATTTTATAAATTTCTTAATCCCATTTATGTTTTACTGCACGTGCAATCGTTATTATACTCTAATTATTAAATATTTCCTTTCTTCTACAAATAGATCAAACATGCACTTTTAGCCATTGCAACTTTTTATACTTATTTGTCCCCAGACCACTTGTTATTAATTTAAATAAAATAATTCAACGATGAATGTTAAACAACAATAAATTAATTTATGGTTTTAATAGTGGAGTCTCAATGTCGTTATTTATTACTTTAGAAGCCTTTGCAAAATAGAGAAATCAATCAAATTAGAATTTATTTGGCTCCACAATATTTATGTAACAACAATATTTATGTATACCTACATATTAAAGGCATTTCGTTATAGATATCTATGGTATAAGTAATTCGAACATTACATACTATGTAATTCAACACTATCATTTATGACTACAGATAGTTCGATTCAAGAACTTCTCTATTTTCGTCACAACTGTGCGTACTTGAAAAATAGAAAGTTGTTAGAACCTTTATAAGGTTTAGCTTACATGTCGACTGAAAACAAAAGTGTGTGTTATATAGAAGACTGTTTCTTAAAACAGAACATAATCTTCAATATACTTCTCTATACTAATCTTTAATCTCAGGTTATTCGTACGGATTTTATATTAAGCATGTATATGTTGCTAACAATAATTCAGCGATCAATGTATTTTAACCAATAATTTCTAGAAAACATTAATAAAATTGTTGAAATGGTGCAAATGTTTCAAAGAAGCTTATGAATGTTACGAACAAAAATATATTTTAAGAGATAAGTTTTATTGTTTTCTTTTTACACCTTTCTCAGGTTTTATAACCATAATATGATGGAAAGTCCCTTATGAATATTAAACTAACATCATTTGATTTTCTTAAATTGATTTAAATCAATATTAATTTAGCGCAAAATAGTATTAATATCTTTTATTTGTAATATTCTTTCACTATGAAGTAGCACTCGAAACGAAAAATACGTGAGTAAAAAACTAATTAAAAATACATACGGTTATTTTCCTGAAACATATATTTATTGTATCTCATAAATTTATAAAAAGAATTGTTGTGATCGCATAACATTTAACTCATAAACATATTTCATGCAGTGGAATGCAATTTCATACATAATGGTCACTAATGTCTGAATGAAAAGCAATATTTTATTAGGGCATATGGAGGGGTTCAGTTCCTAATCGCGAAAACTAGTCAAACTTCGAGTAGAATTGATGAGAAGCGGAACTTTTGGCAATTTAGTGTTTAGATTTAAATTATTTGTTACAAATTTCACGTTTAGATTTAAATTATTAATTTATAATTTTTTTACTTCTCCTATTTGAATTATATATTGTAGTTACCTTGATTGTCATTTTTTTGCTCATTTATTATCATTTATAAAAAAAATATCCCAAAAATGTACTCTTTCCGTTACAATACTGAAAAGAGGTGAAGTTAAATATCTAAGAATAATTTTTAATAGCGAAACGATTGCAAAATTTCTGCTAACGAATTGATGAAGCCATATCTAATATTTTCTCATGCCAACTGGTTTCTGAATTTGTCACAATCGATCTAAAATAAAAGACAACGCTGGCATTGTTCAAACACAAGAATATATGAAAGATCGAATAATTTTGTTTCCTTTGCATTTCAAATAATATTTTTATTTTTTCATCGAACTATCATCAACTAAACTTACCTAATATTTTAGCGTTTATTTAAAGTCATTTTACATTTTTACAATGCACAATTCTGGGTTTCTAACAGTATACGCGCTATAGTGAACCCCAATGAAGAAAAGGAGAAAGGGTAAAAAATAGGAATACAAAGGAAAGCCTTGAGAAATACGTAAATAAACTTTCCTCGTAACGATACGCTTACGGTCGTCTGCTACTTACGAGCCCTTTGTGTTTGCAGTTGCTTTCAATAATCTCTGCATGGTGACCGCGTGCGGGACGGGCTTCAAGCTTGTCCATTTTCCACTTCACTGCGTTACGAGAGCGATCTCTACGATATAAAACTATGTGTTTATATATCATAGTTACAACGAGTACGTACATGAAAAGACAAAATAATTTGTTTTCTCGCAGACCCTTGGATGAAGTAGTTTTGGATATCATTTTCAAAATATCATTAAGATTTTATTTACTATCTTTCATATTTAAGTCTCGTTTGCAAAATATTAAGCTTCAAACCGTTTGCTGAATATTAATCATAACAGTGGCATTACAATCAAAATTTTATAAGAAATTACTTAGAACACGTTTATGTACAATATCAACAACTTTAAGAGATTACTTTGTCCGTGTTTCAACACATATTATCCTTTTAGAATTATAGTAGATAATCTTCAAATAAAAACCTTTACCGCAGGACGATCTTCCAAGTAAACGTTTAAACCTCAAAGCACGCCGTTTTACATGATCCCCGCTGAGTCGCAAACAAGACGTATTTACGAAACATTCCACTAAGCACCTTGATCTTATCATTCATCTACTCCACCTCTGCCAAAAATTATGTAAGACGACGTAATCCGGTTTTTTCTGTTAAATAATTCACCATTAGTTCCTAAGCCGCACCGGAGCGAAAATCATAATCCTGGACTAGCGAGGGGTTGTTATGGTTCTAGAAATTTTGATATGCAAGTGTAATAGTAATTTTTAAAATAAAATTATTTTGAATATCATTCGCAGTGTTTTTTGATAGATGGGGCTATACTTATGAATGTTTCGAATGTATGCTTGTGCTACAGTTTAATTAATATTTTAATATAATACGCGTATGTTATTTTGTATCTAATCGGTGTAATAATTCAAGTGTACACAATTAGTGTTTAATATTTTATTTGGTAGTAGTTAAATATAATACTCGCATACTTTTTGTATTTTTAAACCAAAATTGCGCATCGTTCCTGATTCACCAAATTAATATTCATCATATATCATCAATTAAATGACGAGTATAAATATATTTTAATATTAGAAGTTTTCACTTCGTACGTGTGGTCAAAAGCACACACCAGCATTTTTTTGCCTATATAAGGTTTTATAGTTCACTATTGTATAACCTATTGTTATTGTATATCGCTTTAATGGCAGGTAGCGAATATATACGGAAAATTAGATCAGCTTGACACCACTTTCAATTGCAGAAATTAATGACAATTAGTTTCATTTAAATTTTTACTATATTTATATTAATAAGACACAACTAATTTAATGAAATACTTCATTATAACTATTCGTGCAACTTAGGTACAACAACAACGTATTTATATTTGAATATTATTATTATGCCATGTTTTATTATATGGAAATTGTCACAAAATACAGAGTTTTGCTCCTAGGTTCGTCACCTTTGTAGAAAAGGGAAGTTTTGCGAAGAGTAACTCTTCACAAAACATTTAAAAAATACAATAGCATCAAATTTCGAGCCATTTCTTTTTCTAACTATTTTCTTTTACACCAAATAACAGAATAAAATAAATTTGTATTTCAATTTGTTAGAGGAGATACGTGGATAAGTTGAGTTACTTGGGTAAAACGATCGAGGAATCGGGAAAGATTGAGCAGATCGTTGAATTTTGAAAGATGAAATTTTCCAAGATGCTATGTACATTCGTGATTTGATTTCAAATATCATTCTTTCTTCAGATTTCCAGAATTTCTCTTTAAGATGAAGGAGTTTCGTTAAAAATCAAATTTAGATGAAAGAAGGATATAATGAAAATACCTGTTTAATAAAGTTAGATTATGTTGAGTTTTACATAATTTATCATATTACAAATACACAAATATACACATAAATACTCATACATGCAACCGACTGGTTTTATGCTATTCAAAGTAAGATTTTAGTAAATGGTCCATTATAATTTTTGAAAAGTTTCACCGAATTTTCACCGCCATATTGACAAAATATTTTTAAAATTTATCTTGCAAGTAAAGTTACATTTGAATAAAATAATATTATTTGTTTCATGTAATCTAATACAACGTTTAATACCAACATTATAACTGGTATGTTATGGACAATATATAATTTATAACTTCAATTGATATTTTTTTATTTAAACTTTCATTTAATTACGTGAAACAAATAATGTAACATTCGCTTTTAAAATAGTCATATCTGACGTACTATTATTGTATCGTAATTCTTGTTATAAATCTAGAGCGAAGTCTGTTCAACGCAGTCAGTCTGTGTGATCATTTTTGGTGTTTTTTTTTAATAAATTGTCTCACACCCGCAAGTGACGATGTATATACTGTGCTGGAGGCTTCTGAAACCTTCGAAACTTACATGTAGCTCTATTACAATTTTGAAAATATTGTTTTTCGCGTTGTTTGACTTTTACTAGCCATTTTTCAGATTTGTAATTATGTACTAGCGTTTGCCTGTAACTTCGTTCACTGTTTTATAGAAGGAAGTTAAAGGATTTATTTTTCATATATTCTTTTAACCCGTAAAAGCATCTTTAAACATACGGTAAATTTTATAATTTTATTACTTTATTGGACTATACTTTTTTGTTCTTTATGCATACAGTAATATATAACTTTATTACTTTGTGGGAATAAAATATGTTGATTTTTAGGTGTTTCCACTCCATACAATCCAAGGTATAGTAGGAAATTCAACATGTAGTTGTGTCTAAAATCACTCCTAAATTTAAGGTAACTATGCTTTTTTTATTTCTATTTTTTACACTGTCTCTAAAAATAACTGTTAACATCGATTTATTATATCGTGTAATACATGAATCTTCTTCGAAAAATTAAGGTATTCCTCCGAAATTATCATTTATACCTCAACTGTATCAAATATAATATGTAAATTTGGAAAAATTAAACTAACAAACGCACACTATTTACTTTTTTATTAAATAGTATATAAAACATTACAATTTATTCAGCGTTTTTTTATAAATATTTTAATAACTTTTTTCTCAAAGAATAAAGTGATTTACTGATGGTAATGATATGATAACTCGTAAATGTCATGGAATTATTATTTTAAGTAACAAGCTTAAACAGTTCTATTAAGAATATCTTTTATGTATCCTACAATTTTTTAATTTTTTTCTGAAGTTATCCCGTTATCACATCGCATTTAGCTTTCAGTCACTAATATTAAAAAAATCATAAACTATTAATACTAAAATTTTGCAAAATATAGTAATTTATGGTATAGATTTTGCGTTAAATAAACAGATACAGAGAAAGAAAGAAAGAAAGGGTGAGACAGGCTGAGTTCTGCGCATCTTTGAGGAACTCAATACAGTTACAGTTTAATTGAATCCAAACTGTCGCAAACTGTAATAATGAGACGAACGATGTTTATTGAAAATATAATGTGTAATTGTGGGAAATAAAAATCATGAACTTACAGTTTGGTTAAAACGAGACTTTTATTAGATTAAAATTCTGTGTTTATGAGTGAACTAACTATACACATGAATTGAAATGTATTTAATGTTGAACTAAAAAAAACAAAAACATTAAAATAACAAAAACATTGAAAAATTCTTTAGGTATTTGATGCGGCATTTTAATTATCAATTATATTTAATAATTCATTTATGAAAAATGTAAATGAAATATAAAGGAAAATTAAATGACAACATAAGTACATTACTGAGAAAAGTGTTTAAAGACTCCGACAGATAAAATTGTAAATCTAAGGACTAAGAATAATAAACACGTAGATTAGGAGTAGAACTCGCACAGCCAGATTCCGTAGACAATTAGGCCTATAAAAGACCAAGAACAATTGACCAGTTTATATTTCATACAGTGTTAATTTAACGTTATTTGAGATAAAAACTGGAAGTATTTCTAAGGGGTAGTAATTATTTATATACCACTATGTCAAAACTTAACAAATTATTAAATAAAAATTATATTTGAACTTCAGTACAATTTACATTTATAAAATATTTAGGCGTTAAATATTTTTAATACGCGAAATATGATAAAATAAATAAAAAAAACTGTGAGGTCGGGGGACCCTGGTCAGGAACGAAGTTCCTTGCTTTATTTTTTCAACTCTAAACCTGATTTAATATGTAGATTTCTATTGATTATATTAGCGTATCTTTGTCACGCAAAAAGCGCAGCCCTCTTTTATTCAACTCTATCTCTCTCTCTCTCTTTTCCTCTCTTTCTAATTTGTATATTTTGTTATTTTTTTTTAATTTTTTCAAAAAAACGAAAATATAAAGTTAGGTTTTGAATCAATAAATTTTATTTAACATTTTAGGAAAAAAAGTCACTTATTAAAAAAAATGAAATATAAAATAGTTAATTATAAATTGGTAAAAAGAATTCTAAATGAGGAAAAAAAACAAAACAAAATACTTAAAATTAATAAATTACAATAAATTGCCAGCATATTCATTTATATTCATTGGTAATTAAACTTTATTTAGCTTGTTTGATGAAATAAAAAAATAAATTTTTAAAATAAAGAAATTTCATGTTAAAATTAATTTTAAATTTAATTCATTTAAAAATTCAAATTTAAGCAATTTAAACTTAAAATATTTTTACCTCAATTACTTCAAAATTAAATTAAATTTTAAATTAATTTTAACATTAAATTTTATTATTCCACCAATGAATTTTTTCTTATTTTATTATTTTAAATGTTTTTTATTAAATAAATCAAATTAAATGTACAGTTAATGTTAAGTTTAAATTTAATTTTCTTAAAAATTAAAATTTCAATATTTATATTTTTTGAAAGTAAGTTATTCTTTTTTTTAATAAATTAATGAAATTTAAAATTAATTTTAGAATTAAATTTAGTCATATTAAAAATTAAAACTTATTTATTTTTATTTTAATTATGATATTTTAACTTTAAATATTTCAAAAATTTAAATAAATACAATATATTTATAAATTTACTGAAAAAATACAAAAAAAAGTTTAATTAATTGATGAAAATAGATGAATTTGCCAACATTTTTTTGTTATATATAAATTTAAAATATATAGTAAATGATATAGCAATAATTTATAATGCAAATTGGAAACAGTCTGGCAGATGATTTCAACTTATTTTTTTATTCTACTGGCTTACAATAGAAGCCAGTAGAATAAAAAAATAAGTTTAAATGCTATTTACACGTGTTTAGAATTGTGGTTATACAGCTGACCGCATACCATGTTTGCTGCTCGAATGTCGATACTTCCACGAACACACACGCATAAAACCGTATATAATAGAAAGAGAAAGAGACAAAGAGAAAGAGAGGGAAAGGTCGTCTAGAAGGGGCATAATACTTTTTCCTTACGTGACGGTTTCTGCCAGTTCGCTCTACCGTAAGCCGCTTAAAAAACTTCGTTCCAAAATTGCGGAGGCAACTCAGTACACGTGACAGAAGTAAAATTGTTTGGCAATCTATACCTTCATTTGTAAGTGTATTATCTAGTAAGGAGTAAAACGAGAGAGAGAGAGAGAGAGAGAGAGAGAAAGATTCTAACCTGGTCTGTGGTGTAGTTATTTTGCTAAGTAATAACTACCAGCAGCAAATATCTCGAGTCACGTTTGATTTACTACCATTCTTTATGGAGCTATATTGTTCATCTCCAGAACTCATCTTTAGACCCTGACCTGATCGTTAGTGTAGTTATTTTGCAAAAGAACTACTGCCAGAAACAATTATCTTGAACCACCGTTGAGCTGTTAAGGAGTTCCATTGTTAATCTCCATAATTTATCATCAGACCCTGACCTGGTCGATGGTGTAGCTAAAAAAGAGTAGATCAGTACTAAATAAATGAATAAATCCACAAAATGTTGAAAGTATAATTTTAACAGACATCACTTATAAAACAGCTGATAGAAGCGGTGAACGCTATTTTTGTTTGTTTTCGCGCAAAATGTTGACAGGTTACTTTTGAAGCACATGTACTAAGAAATATCTCATAGCAGTTGTGAGAACCTTTTTTTGTTTTCGTGTAATATGTGGCAGTTTTTTTTCACATAAGGATATAGCTGCACGAAATATTGCAGTACTTCAAATACCTGCTCTTGATTAGTCCCTGGCTCCATTCTATAAATTTAGATGAACGACCAACGCACAAGAGATAAGCTTGTATTTAAAAATTGTTAAGTAAGTATTATTTTTAATTGTTTTATAAACAAGCAATGGTTCTTGAGACTTGTAATCTCTGATAGATGATTACAAATCTTAAACGGTTACATAATAAATAGAACACATACTATTTAACGACTTTTCGCAAGCTGTCATTATCTCTTTACTATAGCTTTTAATATCTTTACATTACATTTAATGGTCTAAGATTTTACCATTACGCTTTTAAACTTGACTCTCTTCATTTAGTATGTTTATATATTCGATGAGCACGTTAATTAAAAAAAAATTGTTATTTGTACTATAACGACTCTGCACACATTTAGGCACATATACACATTTAAGTTTACATACTGATAAGTAACAAACAATTTACAGATATTATTATTCTTAACCCTATCGATATATTTCCAGGCAAAGTAATAAAGGAAAGAAAAAGTTTTTATAATTAAGATTTTTCTATTTTGCACTTTGCTGACGAAATTATTTTTTGGACGAAAGTAATTTACGAAACTTCTGTTAATTGATTTATACATCACCAATGCGGGTAAAATTTAGGTACGAAAGGGATGTACCGAGATATATGTGAGTTAGGCTTTGAAATAAATCATTTGTTACACGCGGATCAGTGTATAAATTTTGATTGAAGCAGTGTAATAACACTGCCTGAATCAAACCATTTCCGACTTTCATCCGCGCCCTGATTTTATCCTCGCTTGAATTATAATGGGTCTACCTATACTGGTTTATTTTTTCACTGTTCATTGATTCGCGTTGGCATTTAGAATTTACCAGTTTGGACGTATTAAAAGTTGCAAAAATCTCATAAAAATAATAAAGTATCGATAGTAGTAGAAAGTATCATAAAATCTCATTTTTTTAATTGTCTTGAATGTATTAAAGGCAAAGAAAACATTGCTTGTTTAACATATAAATATATATATATATATACACATATATATATATATATATATATATATATATATATATATATATATATATATATATGCTGAGAGGCACTGAATACACAATGAAACGGGAGAAGCAGAATAATCCTTTAACGCATGCTCTATATTATAGAACCTAGAAGCAAAATAAGGGTAGATTACAATTATGATGAAGAAAATTGCTAATAAATTCGATCCTTTTATTCCAATCCTTTGGGGCTGACATAGAGTTACAGTGTTAATTGTCAAATATAAGACGAAAAATAAATGAAACACAACCACTCAACATCATACTAAAAACATAATATATTGCCTTGCGGTGTGGGGTGTGGGGTGTTATAAAACATAAAAATTCGTGTTTCGAAATTATTTATCTCACGAATTTAATAATACTCATTAATATAAACGCATAAAACAATTTGCATGTGTAAATTACTTCAGATTAATTAACGACAGAACCCTATAAATATAATATGTGTTTGATAAATCTGATAAACGAATTAACGATATTAAATTACGTCAAAATCATGACACGGAATTTAACGGACAATTATTTCAGTACCTTCATGACAACGTAAATTGGAAAGAAAGTTACTGTTAATGTTTATCCAATTTTATTTTATTCAATTATCTTTCACAAAAGTATCTGTCTTACGTGCAAGTTCTAATGGATTTTCAAAGTTGTAAACTCCTGGAAGCCATTTGTTTATGAGCAAATTTAATTTAAGGACACTTTTTGACATTTTCTTTTTCTCCTCGCTGGTTCGGTTTGAAAATCTTTATAAAGTTTGCGGTTGTTGTTGCAAATATAAAAGACTGCTAGCTTTGTGATTATATTTTTAAATTTATTATACTGTCGTGAATTAAATAAACTAAAGATAACGGTTTTCCCACTGATTTTTACTTATTTCAGTAATTTTTTCATTTAGGTGGTGAATTTAAGTAAAAGAATTTTAAAGTAAAAACAGGTCTGATGTTTTCTGTTTTATATTATGTTCTGTGAGAAACGTTTGAGTTATTACAGTCTTAATTCGTTTAATTTTTTAAATTAATTATGTTTTAACCTGCAAAGATTTAATATATAATTTTACACTACTTGCCAAATCGAATAAATAGGAAAAAAGAGGAGGAAAGTGATGGGGAAACTATGTTGTTTTGTAATAGGACTCTTAAAAATATTTTTAAAATCTTCCATTTATTAAGTAGGCATAATTTATATTGGAACTACAGCAATTCCGAGCAGTATTGCTTGAAAAATTTGTAAATATTTTGTTTTTAAGATTTCATAAAAATTTAATGAAACTTTGATGCAAATGTTGTACTCATTATATAATTTTGGAAATAAATTATGGAGAGTTTACGATATATGCATTCAAAATGGAAAATTAATTAAAAACAAATGAAAAATAATTTGACGAACTGACTTTCGGACATTGATTTTTCTTCGTTGCTATCTGCTAAAGCTCACATCAATACTGAGGCATCATTTTTAAAAATCTTTAAACTAAGTGAAAATTTCCTAACTAAATCAAAAGAATATTCTTGTGATGAGTAGTAAAATTTCATAGATAAACCCATCTTATCGACGTGATTCTTAATTAACGACGATTCAAAGAAACACCACTGTCAATTCGATCAAATGAATTTTGTTTGCGTCCAAGATCAAAAAACTCGTGATCAGTCATGTCACTTTGCATTTCATGTGTTACGAGTTTAAGATAACCTAATATCACAAGTATACAACAAACAGTCAAAAGATATTTGTATTCATAAAATATTGTGATATTTGTATTCGTACGTAAGTCTGCCCATCTACTCATAAACTTAATTTTCTACCACTTCTAGAATCGATACAAATTTTTTGTTACCCTTGCCAAGGGCCAACTCACACTTTAAAGACGAAGTATTCACACTTTAGGTGACATATTCGTTTCTAATATATTATCGGCTACAAATAGTAAGGAGACCATAGTGGTTGTATTTATGCAAATAAAAAATGTATACATTTTATTGGTTCAAGCACAAAAGGCTCTCAATTTTGTTTGCATGGATAAATTATAATCAATTTGGTCTTTAAATGTCATTAAGTTCTGAGGGTATTCAGGGCGTTAATAAAACTACAAAACAAATCGTCAGATAGATAAACACAATCCAACAAAGAAGAATTAAAATTATATTAAAAAAAATGTATCAAAAGTAACTGCGACAGAAGTTGATTTGTACAAATTTGGCTTTCAATTATAATGATATAGAGTCCTTTGAGCAGAAACTTAACGTATTAAAAAAAATTTATTGTTAAGTTCTGTCAATAAATTTTTGATGAATCAGTTATTGAGATTAATACAATTAAGTTGAACTTGCGTCAAAAGTTTATTCAAATTTCTTTTAATTTTTATTATTATCTCTCGGAATTATTTTTGTTATATTGGCTACTTAACTATGCAAAAATTAAACATTTAGTTAATATATAAATGGTAATAGAACTAAGCCAAATTATTGTGAATTAAACATTGTACAAAATAGCAATGTGATATATTTGCAATTATAAACTCGTTTTAACAGGTACCGTGTGCTTTCATATTCCCTTCGGCAATGTGAATCAATTATTTATATTGACAAATGTTTTTTCAAGAGTCACCTTATCGCGAGAAATAAAAATAAAATAAAGGAAAGAGAAATAAAACACCCACAAAGACAGAGTTACTTAAATGCAATAAGATTTATATTAATTTCAAAGGTTATCTAAATAAACCTATTTGACACGATAGAAAATAGGCTTATTTAGATAACCTAACCTAACCTATTAGAAATAGTCTCAAAATATACGTTGCGATATATTTGTACAAACTCATCATTTTCTCAAAGCGCCAGTGAAACAAAATATATAAGCAAGAACGTAATTAAAACATAATTAATCAAAATTATCCGCGTATTTTTGCAATCAACCGCTGATTGATTTGTAAAGAGAAACACATTTACGACAACAAAGGTCGCTTGTGGTCATGAAACAAATTTCAATAGACAACAAAAGTTGTTTGTGGTCATGAAATCATTTTTTTATTGTAATTACAAGAGGGCTTTGAAAACTCAAATGTTTTGTTGGATATTGCGATAGAAATACGTCCGTCAAATCAATATTGAGCACAAAATATTGAGCACAAACGTTTCATTAAAAATAATTTGTTGTCTTTGTTTTTTAAGATAACACACATGAATTTAGATTTAGGTATAGTAGGGACATTTCTATCCGAAATGGTATTACGGATAGATTTGTAACATAAAGAAAATTAAAGCGTAGAATAAAAATAAATATGGGCAATAGGTCTTTGCTTTAAGTTTGATGATGCTTTTTATTTTGGTTGCTATTAGTGATAGCCACAGATGAGTAACACCTTGATTTTTTAAAATTCAACATAACAACGATTAAATAAAAAAAAAAATAAAAAATCACAACTTTTGAAGGACTGAATGTTTTGGAATATAAAAAACAATACTAACTGGCAAGTTTTTAATTTATTTATTGTTTCTCTAAAATAATATCATTTCATTAGATGTAAACACTGGAAGACGTAATTAGCTTATTCTTCTCTGGATGTTCCTTCCACAGCTTTTTCCAAGACAGTCACCGCTTCTTCAGAATTTACTAATCGTTTTCCTAGCAGTTTATCTTTAGTTCTTGAGAATAAATATAATTCACGTGTAGTCAGGCCAGAATCGTACTACCCTTAATTTCTATGTACAAGGTAGTAAAATATTCATTCGTTCTTCTGACCGAGAACGCAAGAGCATCGTCGTCATAAAAGAGGATTCCATTACAAACTTTTCACTCGAACTTTTTCCAAAATATCAGTCAAGCAATAACTGGCTTACCAATATGTGGTAACTGTTATTTTATTTTTCAGAAAATTGTTGCATGATAATCCGTTTGTTCGTTCGAATAACGAGGCGAACACCTCTTTTCAACACTTCGTCCTCTCTTCACCTTTATAGGCAACCCTTCCTGCCCTTTAGGCAACCCTTCTTACCCTTTTAGTTTTAATTTAATAGTGTATTCAGTTTTTTATTATCTAAAAGGATGTCGGATGTGTCGATCCCCGTCCAATTTTTCTGACGTTACGCGACGCCAACCACGTGACAAGTACATGTACATGCACTTCAACTTTCATATATAGTTTAAAAGCAGTATAGTCAAGTATACTTTGATAAATCTACCGATTTCAATTGTCAACTAAAATCGATTTATGTATTCTGAGAATTTCTTTATTTTGGAAGCATTCTTGTATATTTATGGTACGGATGTTTCTCCACAAATTGTGATATCAATTTTTTAAATAATCTGATATCTGAAAATTTACTCTCAGTGAATTGAATGAACTTATTAAAATTTACTCGGAAAATATGAAAAATAATACCATAATACATAAATAATACCACTATGGTCTCCTTACTATTTGTAGACGATAATATATTAAAAACGAATATGTCACCTGAAGTGAGTGTACTCTTTTGGTTTTTGTTGGCACTTGGCAAGGTTAACAAAAGATTTGTATCGATTCTGATAGTGGTAAAGTAAGATAGTGGTAAGAAGTGGTAAACAATTAACTTTATGAGTAGATGGGCAGACTTGCGTACATCATTTGGAACAAATCAAATATCAATATTTAACTTTTTTTTACATGGAGAATTGAGTTTATTTACAAAATAGAAAAGAAAAATAAATTTTCGAATGATTAATTCGGGTCATTTCTTCAAAATATTATATAAAAGAAAAAACTTGTACAAAAATAAACGATTATAGCCTAAACTGCGGTACGGGTTATTGTCTATTACAATTTGAATACAAGGAAAATGCCCCCGTGTAAGATGAAATCGTATTTATAATTTTTGTGCTCGTATACCAAATTATGAGTCCTTTGAGCTCATTGTTTAGTTCAAAATTTTTGTTGGTTAGCTTTTATGAATACATATAGCTTTTGACTGTTTGTCGTACACTTGTGATATTGGGATCTCTTAAACTTGTAACACATGAAATACGAAGTGACATAAAATCTGATATTGGAGTTCGGATCTGGAGAACATAAATTCACAAGTGTCAGTTGTTATTTCACAAAATCTGATATTGGACTTCGAATATACAGAACGGAACTCCTCAACGAGTAAGAACTAACCACACGCGGCTACTACTGTCGCTTCACATTTGTATGTTATTAATAACAATCTTTGGAAAAAGAGGAAATTATTGATGCTTTTGCCCGTGACTTTTAATAATTATATAATATTCCAACAAAGAAAATAATTACATTTTAGTTATAGTACGACGATTAATATTTTTAATAACTAAAATTCCAAAATAAAATATCATTTCAATAATCAATTTCAAAAAAAGGTACTAAAAAGTAAAAAATATTTAACTCAAAATAAATACCTATTTATTCGCAATAAAAAACTACGTTATATTTTTGAAGTCGGTGCCAGCACCATTGGTCACAACAAATATAAAATTTTATGTTATAAATACGTTCTTTGTGAACCTATTTCATATTATGAGTACAATAGAAGTTTAGTTTTGAAATTTACACTATAAATTAAATTAAATTATTAGTTTTGTTTAAGTTGGTCGACATTGCCAGCACCAACCTTGAAAATATGTAACTTGGTTAATTTTTTGCGAATAAGTAGATACCTATTTTGAGTTAATTACATTTTGTAATCTTAAATACTATTTAGGTTGCTGTCTGATTACGGCGACTATGTAAAGAAAACCACATAGTGACTATACTTTAAACATTACTTATGCTTAATTTTATAATACGTCTTTATTATTTACCCTGCTGGCTGTGGAAAAAACTATACTCCAAAACCACGAACTAAACATTTTTCTGGCCTTATCCATCTCTGCTCATCTTCATCATGTTCCGCTTACATACCAAGCTAAATATCCTATTGGTTTGCTATTATTACTATATTTTCGTTAAATCATTCTTATGTCATGGAGTTTTTCTTTTTTGTGTTTCATGTACAACGTTTTGTAGTGCTACTTTCAACGTCAACGTTTATACCTTTTCGCTTGACTTTGAGCAATTATGATAAAATATGTAAACCATGTGTAACATGTATTCTTGTTGTTTATTTAGGTTAATTAAATAAAATATATCAATCAAAAAATATTTAAACACAGTATAATTTAAATACCTTTATTTGAGTCGCTTCGGTGTTCCCTCTATAAAATGAAAAACTATTTACTCATAGCTTTTCAATGGTTTCATAATTTTGTAATTAATAATTGAATAATTATTCGAAACTTGAACATTGAGTTAATTGGATAATGTTTAGTAACAAAACGACGTAAAAAGTAAAACTACACATTATAAAGAAAACTACACATTATTCTTCAAAATAAAATACTTTATAACATAAAAGGAAATGTTAAGCTAGCAAGTATCATCTAAGAAGCAATGCGTGGGAATTTCGTCCAAAACCTATTCGAAAGCTATCTTCTAAAAACATAAATTCATTAGAAACCTCTATTTAAATTACGGGATGTGAGAATTTAAAAGATTCCACTTCCTTTCATCCCCGTTAGTCGTAGGCGTTCAAAAGTACTTCTCTATTAAACCCATTCAAATTTACAAAAAATTCATAATATCGATAATAACTTTATCAATGTGATTAACCTTTTACATACGATCCTTTTTGCCAAATTATAAGGTGGAGGTCTGTAAAATTTGAAGTGATTACCTAAATATTTTTTTAAATAATGATAAGAGAAACTGATGCGCAGAATGATAGATGATATACTCAATTAAGTTTTTGAAACCAAAATTATTTTATGCATGGTTGATTTTAAGATATACTACAGATTTTGAAACCAGAATGCCTCCATTAATTTCTTTCAAAACAGAAAATGGTAATAATAGTTTAAAGTGAAATCGACTAAATAACAATTCATTTATACTTCCCTTCATTTTTTGCCGGTAAGTTATTGCATAAAAACTTTTTTGGCAATATATAGGTGCGAACATAAATTGACAGTGTGGCAGGTGCGAGCGTGACAAGTATAGCAAAACTATATTCCGAGAGTTATTTTCCAAACATTGCTCATATTTGCAAAGATATGGTATGAGAAGATAATAATTTAAACCGTTCATGCGATAATGGGAAAGAAAAAGAGTTTGTAAAAATAATTTTTTCTTATAAATATTTTTTTCTTGTAAAACATTTTAATGATTTTTCCTATAAAAAATTTTTAAATAATCAAAAATAATTGCGTTTTTCATAAATATATGCGTATATTCATTAAAAAATTATTCATAATAAAAATATATGGGTTGTTGCTTCTCAATACTACTTATATTTTACTGCAAAAATGATGAAACATTTAAAATAAAATAAAGCATGAAAATTAATTTTGTTTCAATTCCAGGTCCTTGGTTTACATAGTTTGTAATATTTTTTAATATCTCAAAGTTCAAAAATTGTGTGTATTTTTTTCTCGTGAAATAAAATTTAGTTGTGTCTTATCCGTCCTTATATTTATACACGTACACACACACACACATAAATACACACACACACACACACATATATATATATATATATATATATATATATATATATATATATATATCGCTTTTAGTTCCATGGTTTTTTACTCATATAAAATTATGGAAATATATACTGTGAACCAAAATTATAACAAAAACTGGAATCAAGGTCACATCGTATTTTCGCAGTCCGGTAAATCCTCCGTATCAGCAAAATAATTGTGATCGTGACTATTATCACTATCACTTAAAATTTTCATTACGCCAAATTGTGAGCGCACCGCAATGTCACTCTCACTATCACTTTCTTCACAACTTGGAAAACAATCATTTTTACTCGAATTATTTTCGTATTTATACGGGTTTAAAAATTATCTTTTTCTGGATCCTTTTTATATTGTAATTATTAATAATATTATAATTTGGACTTTATGTAACACGTAGAAAGATAAGAAATAGCAATGCCTACGAGCGACCTCCCCTATCGCGCGCTAAACAGCAACTGATTTTGCCAGCGCCATCGCGCTCGTGGTAATTTTAGTTAGTACGCCTACGAGCGCGTACTAACTAAATTTACATATATATATACATGTAATTTTCGGGTTAATTTTTATTTACCACGTGAAACTAATAGATACCTGTAACTGATTGATGCCACTGAATGACTATGGAAACTATATTCTATATACCTGAAAAAAAATTCAAAGAAAATTTCAGTGTATATATTTTTAGATTTCGTGTACATTTTGAAATTAAATCATTATTTTCTAATGTAAACGATTCATTCGCACCTGCGTGGATATGTGCATGCATGTGTTCGGACTCGCGTGCATGCGGTGATGCGTGCTTGTTTGCGTACGTGCAAATTTACATGCGGAGGTGTGTTTGCCCATACCTAGATGTATGGGCTTGAGTGCCCACGTGTTTGCTATCAAGCGAGTGTGCCAGTTTGCGTGCGTCCGTGTGTGCTCCATCAATTTCTCGACTTATTATAACCTTGAGAAAAGTTGATAACTAGCAGTGGTAGCTTAATCGAAAAAAATATCTATATATGTATAGAGAAATATGTATATCAGAGTCTCTAAAATTTTTTCACAATATTTTTTAAAATGATATCGATTTCGTAATATTTTTTTAAATGCCATCTTTTAAATGATAATTTAAATAAGGTAAATATGCATCTGAAAGCATTATACATACATCTAAAATAATTACATACAAATTTGTTGCTATATGGAAACAAAATATTTACATCAATTGAAATTTAACCAAATTTTTTGGGTATGCAATGGGAAAAGAGTTATAATCCATAACAAACATTTTTAATAAAACAAAGCGCACTGTTCCAGTTATTGAGCGCTAAAGTAATTTGTAATTAAATTCGTAACAAAATATACGTGATATGACGTAGATATATATATATATATATATATATATATATATATATATATATACGCGAATATGTATATGCGTGTGTGTGTATGTATGTATGTATACATGATTGTATGTGCTATAAAATTACCCATAAGAGTAGTATAAAATTAAAAATGACGTATGGAAGGTAGTTAATTTTTTTTAGTTTTTGTCATACTTTTTTCAGAATAACAACATATGCGGCTTTTGACTGCGCGATGTACCTCGGAGACCCGGTTTCGATTTCCGGCTGCTTGTCGAGCGGGGTTGGACTGGTGTTCTGGTTGGCTGTACTATATTGCTCTCGTAGCAATAATTTCGCCACATGTATTTATTAGATTCATTAAAATACATTAATAAATAAATAAATAAATAATATATAGCTGCCTAAATATTTTTATTACAGATTTTTAAGTTTCTGGACTTGTAAATTGACTCCACTGAAAGAGAATAAAGAATTGTATTCTATGTATAATGGGCCCATATGTAAGGTCATGAAAAATATAAATGTTTAATTAATTAAATAATTTTAAAGTTTTGTTTCTTTTAAAAAAAAACGCTTTTAGGAAAATATTTTTTTTTTTGGTATGATTTAATCATATTGACAACCTAGAGGAAAAAAAGAGTTACAAAAAGTAAACATAAAAAGAAATAAATAAAAGAGAATAATTATACGATCCAGATATTTGTAAGTATATATTGTTGAGATGATTTATTCATATTGACAATCCAGGGGATAAAGTTTCATAAAGGAAACATGAAACGAATGAATAGAAAAAAAACTTGCATTATTACGAACTTTTAAAGTTAATGAAATAAAAGAACGCATTGAAAAATTTAGAAATGTAAGTAATATTAAAATGTAAAAGGGTTTAGAAATACATGTAAAAGAATTATTGAAAACAGAAATGTATGTTAAGTTTGGAAATCATGATTGTTCATTATCGACGTCTACCCTGCCTAGCGGGAAGTTCGCGCCAAAATGTAGATATGTAATTAAATATTTCAAAGGTAACAGAACTACGAAAATTAACGTTCATATCCATACAAGCCGCTAATTGATCCTCAATCTTAATTACAGATCGCAACAGTGCCTTGTCATGTTAGGAGTTAATAAAGTTTCAAAACAGTATTACCATTAGTCGTCTGGTTACTAATACACTCCTATAAATTAAAATTAAACACCGTTACCAAATAATCCGACATATGAAATTTATACTAATTTCGAAACTTTCAAACGAAACTTACGTTACCCTGATCTAATTAGGAATCTAAAATATACACATATACGAAATATAAGGTATTATATTACCCCAATCTAATTCAAAATCTTAGATATACACATATATGAAATTTAATATATTATATTACCCTAATGTAATTCGTATAATATAAACTTGGAAAATAATTCAGCTGTTATTGTTGAACAATTCAGATCAAATTAAAAAATGACATATTAAATTTTCTTTTTTTTGGACTTTCACTACGAACAAATAATTTATTTTTCAACAAACAAATAAAGTGAGCTCCATAATAATAGTTCTAAGCGATTAATTATAATATATTAAATTCATAAAGTATGAACCCGAATTATTATTGTTATGCCGGACGTTTCAAATGATTAATGGTCCCACAGTCATGAGCATGGAAAATACCATGATTCAACGATAAAACTGTAATGTATAACTTTAAAATAAAAGGTTAAAATTAAATTAATCTTTCCTTTTAATTGACATGTTACCTTCAACTTATCGATCTAGGCTTTAATTTAAATCATTACCAAATCTCTTCACTAATGTCTGTAATTTAATTAATCTACATAAAAAATTCGGAAAAGTTATTCCTTGTGTATTCCTCACATTGATATAATAAAAGAAAAACTTTTGTTTGTTTCGTTTGTTCATTTTAGGAATTGACCTAAAAACTACTAATTCTTTTAACATGCCATTTTTCCAATATGAAGTTTATAGTTTTCCAATTGTTAGTACACGTGATGCAAAATTTATGAGTTATAATTAACAAAGTCAACTTGGTCAGAGAAAGGTCGCAGATCTGGGCGCATTGGTGATTAATGCTGACAGCATGAATATAATGCTATGTTGAAACTTATATAATATCATAAAAGCTTAAAGTCCTGCAAAAATAGGTATTATGGACAAGCTACAGTAACTGTTTTTATATTTAACTCTTAAGAAGTTCGTGGATCTGGCTTCGGACCGAAGTAAAAAATCTAGGCGACGGTCCGCGGGCCGGGTTCCGTGCTTGCGATTAAAAGTGGTGCGCGCCGAAATTTCGAATGAATTTATATAAAGAAAAAGCGACTTGTGATATTTGTTATACGATTCTGAAATAAACTTGGCTCATATTAAGCAGCTTGATAATGTTATTATCTATTTTATATGACGTAAATATTTCAATTCAGTCCACCATTTTTCGGCTATCACACGGTTTCGGCTACACGGCCTCTGTCGGAAAAGAAAAAATGAACCTGGAAAGTTTTAGCAATACGTGTATGCATTATTTTACATTAAAATAATTTTCATTTATTAAACATTGTATTAATTACTGCATTTTTAAATACCTAACAATTAATGCGAATCGCGCACCTTGAATTCGAGGACGCGTACACGAATTCGTGATCGGGAACGCGTGTACGATTATGCGATTCAGATTAGTTATTAGATACAAAGATGAAGTAGTCGTTTCCGAATTAATTATAATTATAATATTACATATTTACACAATATTTTGTTACAAAGTAATAAAACCATATATTTCCATCCAAACAATTATAACCAAAGACGATAATCCCCGCTCGTGTAAAATGAGTCTGGAGAAACAAGTATAATTAATTTTATAATATTTATACTTACCAGATAAATGTAATATATTTTTGAATTATTTATGTTTAAATATGCAGGTATAAATTGTAATATTCAATTCGAGTAAAAAAGTCACCCGGTTTAAAAGTTACTGTATACTATCTATAAACTAAAGCAAAGTAATTCCATATTTTCTTTGAAAAATTTTGCAATTTCGCAATTTTCGCAAAATTTTAAATTTGTTTAAAATGTATAAACAAAGCTTAATAAAGTAAATTATAAAATTAAAATATAATTAATTTCAATCTAATGATTTGTTTGCCCGGCGCGACCAACGACATATTAATTCGACGCTTCGCTTTTTTTTCGTAATATTTATGTGAGTTTTTTTTCCTAGTATTTGAATATAATTTGCATTTATGTAACTTATAACATTTCTTTAAAAGTTTGTTTGAGATTATTTTAAATAGAAAATAGTTTTTTTTTATCTGTCATAGTTACACAAAACATTGCCAAATAATTAAAAATCGGGCGAGAAATTGGTTTTTCAAAATTTAATAACACTTCTTAATATCTTTTTAGATACTTGTGAATAAAAAAAACTATTCCATTATTTAGAAAATTTTGTAACCATTTCGAAAATGTAAGGCTGTGGATAGTTTTCAATGAAGTGATTTTTGCAATTAGTTGAGAATTAAATTTTGACCATGCTGTTGCGAATTTCATTTGTTCCAGACAGTCTGCGTCGATTTGCTAATTAGTGCCCGCTCTGTATACGCAAAAGACCATAGAACAATAGTAGCTAAATTATTTATTAATATTCATTAAAGTTACTATTATAGTCATTTAAGCGTTTTCGGCAGATAAGAAATGTAAAGAAAATTTCTTGTAATTTTGATTGATAGTTTGAGAAAAATTATAGTTTTTAAAAGTCTTGTCTTTATACATTTTCATAATTTTAACAATTATTATAAAGCGTAGGAAAATGTTCGTGAAATAAATAATACAGACCAAATAATTTATTACAAACCAAATAATTTTTTCGCAGCCTTACGAAGTCGGCGCAAGTATTGTATTATATTATTTTATTACTTTCACTAATATCATATAAATAACCAATTTAGAATTTGATTTAATTTTTTCTTTTTAATCGTTATTTTAATATTGTGACGAATCTCTTAGACAACTTTGCTTTTGGATAAATTTATTTTTTGTTAACCAACCAAACGAAAATCATAATACATTTCAGTAAAATCATTGAAATCTGTCGGAAAGCTTATAAGATACTAGAATTTTTCATACGGCACTCCCATAACTTTCACGTTCTCGAAAGTATCATCTGTTTGGTCTGTAATATTTTTGGAATGAATACAGTCATCTAGTCCCATTGTGGAGCTGTCTATATGTCTCATGCTGAAGAAAATTTTTAAAAAAGTTCAATTGATTTTTGTATACAAAAATGTGTGGATGTTATTTTATTTTATTAAAGGCATGATCGGATGACCCTTAAACTTCTATGAGAATTTCTTTCGATCATGCATTTTTTTAATTGTTATTATTATAACGTTGACAACGTTGCGTACTTATACCTAAAATTAAAATAACCCGGTAACTTATGTTAACAACTTTAAGAGATATAAACAGCCATGCTTTATGCATATTCCAACGAGCATCAGACCAGGTTTTTTTTTGTAATCGCGGGAAATTTCTTGATTAAAGTAGCATAATGTAAATATAATTAATGTAGGTTTAAGTAAAAATTTTAAATGAAAACCGTCTCTTTCCAGAAAACAGCGGTCCCTAAACCAGTGACTCTTAATTTTTATAGGAATAAAAAACGGTCGTACCCGAGTCATTTTTTGTTGTTTTCTTTTTGAGAAACTCAAGAAATATTCAATGCTACCAAGTAAAATAAAAAAGCTCGGCATTTCTTTGCAGTTTTGATGGTCCCGCTTCACCATATAAAAGCATTTTGTAACATTCTACTCACTGAGTATTCAAAGTAACCATTTGACTGTAACTATTTCTGCAGTTTATATTTTGTTCAACTGAATTCATGTATAAGTTCAGATCCAATATCTGAAATTAACTGTTTCGTTAAAAACATTTTTTTAATCAACTTTTGGAACGTTTTTCTCAAAGCGAATGTGATATTCACAACTCAGTTTTTTTGTTCGAACTATTATGACAATATAATAAGGTACTGGTTCCCAAAATATCCTGCAACAGAAAAATTGGTATATATTTCTAACTTTATGTCCGTACGAACCTACTTTTCTTTCCATAATTTCTTCAAAGTACAAAAAAAATTAGAAATTTTAAAAAATAACGCGACTTAGTAAAGCACAATACATGAAAATTCAATTACAATTAACGATCAAGATTTATTATGTTTCCATCAAATATCCTACACTATTCTTTCTTCCTTTAATTTAACGATGAAAGAAATGCTATAAAATAATTTAGTGTTTTTAACGTTCGTAAATATGGAGAACCAAGAAGTACTAGCCCAGTATTTGTACTGATAAAATTTTATATACTAAAAGCTACATAGTACAGTATAAGAATTACAACAATAAAATAATTTATGGGGATGCAAGTGAAACCGTGAACGCGGCGATGAAACGAAAACGGAACTTTTAAAGAGCTTCCGGTTTATAAAATTAATATTCCAGTCTTTCCTGTCTTTAAGATACTTCCGACCTGTAAATGAGAGAGAGAGAGTGAGGAGGGGGGAGAGTGGGGGGGATAGAAAGAGGGACATTACACATTTATATAGGAAAGCGTAAGAATCTTCCCTTCTGTCGTGCGTTCACTCACCCAGCGTGAGTTTACATCGTACAAATTTATTCGTAAACCTCTGTATATAACATCATACTACTATACAGACAGAATGTTGTTTGTAGTATATAAAGCAAGCGGTACAACAAATACTCTATGATAAGAAAATTAAATCGTTGACATAATTTGAATTGGCTTGACAAACTGCATTATAACTTGAACCTTTTTTAAAGTAAAATTATACATTTCCTTGCAATGTATATTACATTTTATATTTCAATTAAATTTTTGTCCTTATTACATTTACTTGCAAGAATAGGAAATTGTTTTGAAGACCGTCCTTGCGTATTAGGTTGTAGTCATAAACTTTTCATTGTAAGTTGAAACTTTTGTATATAAATTCGACGAAATTCCATTCACATTTTAATATACAAAAAAAAAATAAGTCTACAATTATTCGTGCATTTTCATTTTAGACGAGCAGTATAAAGAGGCGGGACGTGAAGAAATGGAAGCCGTAATCCGCGGTTCTCTCAAATACCATAGTCACCTCCAATGTTTGGCCTGACCACTAATAAAGACTAATATTAATAAAAATAACATTTAATAAGTTTATCTACGAATTTAAAAGCTTGTTGTCTTTAAGAAAACATATTTGATTTCCATTTGCAAAATCAATAAATTGATTTTAAAACAATATAGGTCGGTTATGCTACACTTTTTATGGATATCTCAGCGGTTTCTAAATAAAAAAGATCTATATGCAGTATGTTACTATGATGTAACAATTATTAGGAAACAAAAATAATACATTTCTGTACATACAATATTAAATATTTCCATTATTAAAAACATGCAAAATAGAAAAATGGTATAAAAAATGTACAAAGAGAGGCTAAATATTTACTTGTTAATCATTGAAAGGTTTAAGTGAAAGTCAGAGATTATTTGTTAAAATGCAAACAATGAATGGAATGAAAACATGAAGAAAAAAATTTACAGAATTAATATGGGTGCAAAGTAATTTATCAATATATAAGAATGACTTCAAATGTTACAAGTTGCTACGAAAATTGTTCACAGTTTCTTTGACAGATAATTGTTCATAGTTTAATTGATAGATATATGGCCTATATTGATTTGAAAGATAAAAACAAGTTATTATTCCAAGGGATTTATTCACGTCCAAGTGATTTATTCATGTGGTGGTTTAGTATATGTAAAAATAAATAATTTTAAAGAATTTAGTTAAGTCATTGCACATATATTAGGTTATTAGGCATAGCATAGACTTTAGTTTTTTAAAACGTATATTTTTTATAATATCTTTATAATCATATACACAAAGTACAGTTAAGTATATAACATATGATATACTTGATTCTGCCTTTTTGTATTTAATTATTAAGTGGTGTCGACAATTTATATTGACAATAATATACATAACGGATAAATCAATTATGTTACAGAAATTAGCCTATAATGGGTATAAAAACCTTGAAAAAAAAAATATGCCCCGAACTGCTCGAGTTTTATTTGATAATATCTAATATGGCAATTTTCTAAATACAGAAATTGTTTTCTTACTTAGCATTTTTTTTCCATCTAGTAGCCAAAAACTGTTGTGTAGTTTACACAATAACAGTGATGTTTTCCTTTTTTCCTTTCCTAAATCTGAATTTCCACGGTAAGTTTGTTTTATTAAATCTTTACAAATTACCCACCTGAAAATGTTGTCCTACTTCGTCAAGAATTAAAATAAAGTAGAAATAATACTTCATCACGTAGTTTCGTTTAGTTGTATAATCAAATATATAAAATACAAACAGTTGTCATACAATAGAAACCTAGGTCGTAGTTAAAAATTGAAATAAAGGAGCAATAATACTTCATCACGTAGTTTCGTTTAGTTGTTTAATAAAAAATATAAAATACAAACAGTTGTCATACAATGAAACCTACGTCGTGGTTAAAAATTTAAATAAAGTAAAAATAAAACTACATCACATAGTTTTAGTTAGACGTGAATAAAAATGAAGTGATTATGAGTTACTTAAACCAAAATGTCAACGTCGATTTTAATTAATTAATCAGTGTTAAAAACTATATGAGTTATAATACAGTAAATAGGAGAGAGAGAGAGAGACATAGAGGGAGAGGGAGTTAACAATTTGTTTAATTAAGGTTCATATTAAAATTTTAAATATTAGCAAATGGATTTACTGATTGAAGCTAGTTTTTTATCAATTAATCTTGATTATATCTAAAATCGACGGATAAGTTTGGAAAATATAAATGTTAATGTAAATAATAAAATACAAATGTGAGTTTGCACGTGGCTATTAGTTTTTTTACGATGGTCAAAAATACACCAATGAATTTCATTAATCTATAAAATAAGGGAATACAGCAAATTTTAGTACTTGGAAAGGCGAAAGTGCCATCTCGCTCGCACAACTACTAAAAGTTGACTATCTGTTGAGTGTATCAACTCTCGTCTCGGATATACTAGCTTTTTTCACTTGACTCGGACATACCTGCTATTTTCAGTCTTTGTCAATAAAAAGCTCACTTGATAGAAAGTCTCATTTCACAATAGCATATTGATTGTTTTAAAAACTAAAGTTCAACTGTAGGTCGTACGCACGGACGGCAAAAGAAATAGGACGCAGTGGGAATCAAACGTGACTAGGTTCAAGTGTTGGTAATAAATCGGTAGATTTTTTTAAAATACAAAATTTATTTTACTTGACACCTTCAATAAATTTTATGTGTTTACTTTTTCCCTGGGTAATAAATAATAACGATGTAATTTAAATTTAAAAATACATTTGCCAATTATTACTAATATTAATAAATTAGTCTTCTTCAATGTAGTTTCCGTTCACGAAACCCTGAAAAGTCGAAGTTTAAACGCTTGTTTTTTTTTTATTACTATAAACTTTCATATTTATACGAAACTACCGCCCACCGGTAGTGATTTCGTATTACTTCATCTTGATTTATTTATTTATGCAAAAACTACTAACTTTCGCAATTAGGGAACGATAAAATGGTCTATGTGAAAATTACGAAAAACACTTTACTATATATTAATGTTTTCTTTTTCATTACTTTAGATGCAAATTTGATTACACACTTTTTCAAAACATAAACTAGTAGTAAAATGTTTGGTGTAATAGTGTTCAAGTTTGAATTATAAAAGCAAGCATTTCTAATTATCATCAACATATATTCAATTGACATCTCACATATACATGTGTATATATATATATATATATATATATATATATATATATATATATATATATATGTATATATATAACAGGAGCAGTATACTTAAGGCATAAGAATTTTAAGTCAAATTGCTTAAATAAAATTCATTAACTGAATAAAAAAAGAGACGTTATTTTTTAATTTACCTTAGTAACTAAACTGATTGTTTTATATTGATATTTTTAATTAAATTCTAAATTTACAAATGAATGTACATTTAATAATGTAAACAAAACAAGCATACACTAAAATATTGATACATGCTCAAGATGAACTGAATGATAGTGCCAGTAATTATATTAAATCAAATTAACCTTGATTTAATTCGACGTCAGTTTTCCAATAAGCTCAAAGGCAAGATCTGAAAGGAATATTTCTTATTTACAAGTTCTAGTTACTTAAATACAAAACACATATATAACACATATTTAATATAAACACATATTCTAGTTACTTAAATACAAACACATATTCCATATTGGGAATGTAATGAAAATACCCTCTTTAATCCGATTTAATATTCCTGTCATAACATTAGCACACAAATTTTAATTCCGTAAACAAAATTATTCGGGTACCGACTTAATGCTGTGTTGAAAGGTCCACGATATGGCGCGCGGGAGCATTGCGGTTCGTTGACCTTTGTTATATCATGTGACCTCTATTCTAAGAAAAATTTAATATAGTATCCACAAGGTCAACCTTCTCTAGCGTAATATAACATGTAATAATTCGACATTGGTTGTTGAAAGTAGAAAAGTAAGTTTCCACTAAAGTACAAATGAATTTTAACGTGATAATGTGTGTATTCTAATTTTAATTAATGAAAACGTAAGACTATTCTCAATTTATAACTCACTAGCTGGGGTACTCGCCTTCGCTCAAGGAGTTGATATGAGATTGTGTGGTAGTTGGAATAAAAAAATGAACTTTAAAATATAAGAGTTGATCAATTTCTGTTTCTTCATTTCTGATGAAATATACTTGCAGAAATTTTGGTCTTCGTTGGGTAGTGATAGTAATGATCCCATTTGGTGATAGATTTGTCCTTGGATAGAAACAACAAAAATATTGAGCGCTCCTTTTTCTAATATATATATATATATATATATATATATATATATATATACTTTTCTTTTTCTTTTTTTTTAATACAAGTTTTTTTTACCTTAGGAACGAACTTATTTGAAACGTTTTCTATTTCGTAGTCTGATTGTTTCTAAGTTGCCACGTAATGTGTAAATCTCAAGTAAATACCATAACTCAAATATTATGATCTGATTTCATATGTTTTTTCACATTCACACCTCTATTCACACTTCTGTTAAAAGTTATGAAATTGAACACTTTTATTGAAGTCGCTTTTGACACCGATTTTGATTGAACCTAAATTCGTTCCAATATTTTTTTTCTAAAATAAGCTTATTTTTTTATGTATTGAAATTTCTCACGCATTTGTTAATAAAAAAATATTTTTATTTTGACTGATCTAATAAATCTTTGAGTTGAACTAAGGAAGAAAAGAACTTGTAAAAATGCACGGATTAAATTTTAATAGAAAAACTCATTTTTGAAGCAATTTATTTGAATCCGGTAGCGCAATCTAAAGAGAAGTTGTTTAAAAATACGATATTCATTGTGGTAGTAGTTAGAACCGCGGACTGTTGAGGTTAGTAGCTAGTGCAATTCCTTTTAATTATATTTATTAAATTCTTGGATTTCTTGTTTTGTGATTTGTCCGAAGAGGAAGGTTTTTTGTTTTGCCACTTTAACGGCGTTTTCTGTATATCTCTGGCCTTTTAAAATTTACATATTTTCGTCAACACAATTGCTTAGTGCCATCTGTTCTATCTTTTAATGATGTGTGTAAATAAATATTAAATATTGATATGATATATTTTTCGAGAAGTACTTATGATTTATAAAATGTGACTTCGAGGAATTCGTGTACTTTAAATATATCCAAAGACTATAATTACTATTTATTTCGTGATATAATGCCATCCGTGATATAATGCCATTTATCCGTGATATAATGCCATCATATAAAAATTTATCTATTATAAAATAAAAGTACATCGCACGTTTATATTAATAGAAATTTAGGAGTTTTTCGTTTTAATCAGTTTTACGCTCTCACATTAAATAATTTAAGTAAATTTTTAATAAAATAATATTCGAAGATATTATTTCCTGTAATTTATCAGACATCTCTTGTTTATATATTCACTTGCCAATATATCTACTTCTCTGGGTGAAATTATTCCTTTAACCTTAGATAACAAGCTTATCTGCTTCAGTTGTAGCAATTTCTACGTATACTGTCAATGTCTCCACTTCTCGATGAAGGTTCATTCACTCATTTTTGATCATTTTCGATATTTAAAATCGAGCTTAAAAAAATACAAAAGCATAGGATTGAAATTTTTCAACTCTAATTTTCTTAGAAAAGTATCTGGATACTTTTCTAAGAAAATTACAATAATCATATTACACTTTCTATAATTATAGATATATTTCACATAATTTTCTATTTTATTTTAAAATTTTGAACCATCCATATTATCTAACATATCTACTCATTTAAAACTAGCATAAGTAAACAAATCCTTTTCCTAATATATAAAACTTTAATATTAACGGGGTGCTGTCACCAGGAATGCGTCCTCAATAAATGTTTTCAAAGATCGTCTTAAAATGTCTTCCATCTCATATTCCTCAATTGTATCTTGATATCTTTTCGTCAATAATGCCATGTCAAGATTTGTAATTATTTTATTATATATGTTGCCTTATTATTTATTTATGGTTTTTATATTGTTGTTATTATGCGTAAATTCTATAATAAAGTGGCTTCATAAACATTTTTCATTTTCACACATTCAATAATCGTTGTTGATTGGAACCATATCTTATGCAGTAAAAAATATGTTTGGATATGTATATTAAAGTTGGTAATAATTTAACAAATTTCTTGTAACAATTGGGAATTTAAAAAAAACGAGTGTATTTTATATCAATGTACTTTAATTAGTAAGTATATCTACCATATAAGGAATAAAAAAGGGGAGTGTGTCAGTGAATGGAAGCACAAAAACAGCGAAGCGTCTTATGCTTTTCCATATAAATGTGTAATAGTTGAATATCTCTCTCGCTCCCTCTCTCTCTCTGTCTCTCTCGCTCTCACTTTCTCTCTCTCTCTCTATCTCTCTCTCTCTTTCTCGCTGTCTCACTCTTTCTCTTTTTCCAGAAGAACCGAAAGTCCTTAACATTCCTAATTTTCTCTCTCCGTTTCATGAACAGAAAGCTGCTTAAAGAATTCATAAACTGGAGTGCTAAATTCGTAAACAGGAATACTTTCAAATGAACTTTGCCTTCGTTTAATCGCCGCATTCGTGGTTTCACTTTTTCTTATTTAACCCCCCATCCCAAACGTCGGTAAGGAAACTTCACTTCAAAAATCTATCGGTGCTAAACAATGGTGTTACACTTTTTATTTCCTACTTACCTTGTATTAATAATCGTACTATAGAAAAAGACTTTCCTATCTTACAAGGAACATTATAATTAGTTTATTTATTGATAATTGGTGATTTAGGCAGGGTTAAAATTATTGCTAAATATCGCCATTTTAGGTAAAATATTGTTATCTTTTATGAAAGTATCTTTTTATATAAAGTATGTAATAATTTCGTCTAATAATTTCATTTAATAATTTTATGTCTGGAAAATCAAATCAAAACTTTTCAGTTAATGGAATAATAATTTTAAATATGTATTGGTCTGTGTTAAAGGATATGGCTTTACCTAAGAAACCTACCCTCACATTTTTATTAATAAATAGGTTGTTGCATTTGAATAAAAATAAACAAATAGACTTGTCAATTATATAAAAGTAAGCAGATAGTGTTAGTTTATTCGAAATTACATCACGTAATTTTGTAACCGAAAAAAAATCAGAATCGGGTATTAATAAATAGGTTTGCGAAATGAAAAATAATTGTTATGTATATATTTATTGAAAAGTGCAGCAAAGGAGTATGAAATCAATACTGAAACGTATTAATGAAAATTAAAAAAAAATCCTCAAAGTAAAAATCAAAATAAATCAACTATACAATTCATGTTCAAGTGATCCCACGATTCCCTTGCATAATGAGTTTTGTCGTACGAGCGAGAGGAAATGAATAGTCCGACAATAGCCACCGCGCCAGACGGCGTAGTTTGCTCAATGTTTTCACTCACTCGGCCATCGACTGTGTGGCGTGTAGTCACTTAATTTGATAACTTAAATTACCGTCGACAATAGTGCCTTCAACATAAATATTGAACTTATTTTACGGTAGATAATTATTCCATTCAATTTATATTTTTTTACGGTATAGTACATGACATTGTATAGGACATGATATAAACAGTCATAAGTAGCATGATTCCGAATCGATTTTATTTACAGTGAAGAACATTTGAATTGTAAAATATCTTTGTGAAATATAAACATAAACTGCACAGTAAACATAAACATTTCGTATGGGTTAGCGATGTTGCGCGCTTTAAGTTCTCTGCCGCAATAGGTTAATAAAATTTATTTAGTACGATACTGCTTGGCAATCAATTTTGCAACTTATAATTGTGGCGGAGATAAGTTTGATTATAAGTTTGTTTATTATTTCGGTTATCATTGCTGATCGTATTTTAATGTATGCGCGAACGAAGACTAATAAGCCATGTTTTTTGTATTATATTTGTACCCGATTTAAATTAAGTAGTTCTTTGGAGTCACTAATTGTCATCATGTTACTGATACCAATGGGAAAAAAGGCAGATATTTAGTTGAGAATAAATAGATGAACAAAAGGCATTTTGGTATAGAAATTTGTCTTTGTTTTTGGATCTTAAAACTGCACATACTCTCGGAAACGCAGCCGGTAAAATGCCGATAAGGGGATAATTTCTGATGCTTAACCTCCACAAGCAATACATATGAGTTTCTTAACGAGACATTCCATTGAATAAATTTGGCCAACTGATACTGAATAGAGTCATTCGGTAGGTGACAATTTCGATCTATACCTTTATACAATAACTAAAGCCCTAACCCAACGTTCATACAGTTAACCATCGTATCGGGAAAAAATATAACACCTTTTTTATTTGAAAAACGATCTAAATTATTTGTTTCTTTCTTTCAGAATATTTTTGAGCGCTTACTTTGCAATAATACCTATAAAATTGAAATGATTTTTTTCAGTGAGGAAATAATACGAGCTGAAGGACGTAAAATAAAAAAAATACAAGAGGCAGCAACTCAAAAATCTACTTGTTGCTTCTGTTGAATTATTTTTTTACTATTAAATAGTCAATCTTCATTGGAGCATGAAAATAGATTTGATTACTTAATGATCTGAAAGGTCTACTACGCATGAAAATGTGACCAACGTGAAACCATCATGAGTGTTTCACCCGATGAAAATGAATGAAAAGAAATTTTGCGGCAAATGAAAGGTTTATGGATGCTAAACTTGTAAATTGTGGCGTAATGTATTAAGATAAATCTTCACTGAATCTAAATTCATGCCACTGAAAATCTTGCATTACGAAGTTACAGGAGCCATTTAGTACTTGCGATGGATTTAAATCCAATAACGCTTGTAATTTCCTTAGTTTAATAAAGGTCCTGGCCATATTTGACCAAGTCATGAGTAATCATCTCATTCAAGTTAAAAATCATGGTGCAAACACATTTTACTTTTCACCTGGTATAAACAATTCATTAATTGCCCTTCTTGATTTCAGCCAGATAAGTCAAAAGGACGCTGAATACTAAGGTAATGAAGTCCTTAAACAGCTAGGAAAATATGATATCCTACAGGATTATCGTTCACATTGTTATGACAATGTTGCTGTAATACCTGGGTACCTAACTGGTGTTCGTCAAATAATAAACGAAAAGAATAATTTGGAATTAGATGTGAATTGCGATTATCATTCACTCAAGTTGGTTGGTGTATATCCAGCCAAACTGGATACCATAATTGCCACGTTCTTCGGAACTATAAAGCTTCTTATTTATTTTTTTCCTAATCTACTCAGCGTTGGAAAAAAACTAAAAAAGACCGTCAAGAGTTAAAATAATTAAGCCAGTTAACAAAAAAAGCCAGTTAACTTAAATACGCTGAAAATATTCCATGACGGAGAATGGTAATCAAACTAGTGATATAATGAGTAAGGCAAGACTTCTTCAAAATAGCACCTTATCCTACGATTTTCTGACTCTGTTAACATTTTAGAATAATGTACGCGCTACAATTTAAAGTGTTCAAAGGTGAATCCAGGATACTTGTATGAATTTTCATAATACTGCATCAGATATAAAAGTTTTCTTACTCTATTTTTCTAACGTGGATTACTCTAGGATTGACTCGATAAACGTTTCAATCTCTGTCAGAACTGGGATGTTGTAATTGAAAGGCGTTAAAAGCAAGAAAAAAGTATGGCTAAAGAGAACGCGATTGACTAAAAAGAACGCGAGAGACTCTGGGTTCACTGCTAAGGAAGAAATAAAACGAGTTATTAAGAGATTATCGGATCGTATTGTGTATGAAAGGACCAAAAATTTCACTCGTATGCATGAAACTTACGCCTGATATGGATTTGTTACAGATATTTAAAAAAACTGTGTTATTGTGATACGGAGAACAGTTATAGAAAGAAATATTGGATGTTTTAATGCCAATATCGACAAGAAAAAATATGCTCTTAAGAAGAAATTTGAAGAGCTGCTTGAAAACATTGTGCAGTACTGAGATTATGGCCTAAGTCCAAATCTGCGCATTTCAATTCAAATTATACTTACGACTGCAAAATCCTTAGCAAGTTGCAAGCGATCTTTCAATAAATTAAAACTAATGCTTATATAATTGAAGAATACAATGGGTTAAAATAGGTTATGCGACCTAACTTTGCTCAGGGCAGTTTATTCGCTCAATATAGAGCAAAAAGCTACCTAAGTAACATATTTCGAAAATATTAAAAATCTATTTGCGTTTGAAAAAGGCAAGAAAGTTGCAGTTTTAAGTTTCAAATTATGAAAAGTGCATTTTTACGGAATAATTTTTATTCTAAATAGACATTAAAAATATGATGTAAGATTTATGACTATTTTCATTGGAGCATTGTTTATTTTTTTTAGATGATTTACGAAGGGGCGCAACTTTGATGCGCGCGACGCCATTTCTGAGCGGTACGCCTCTGATACCAGTACCAGGGACACTAAATAAAAATAATGCTTTCAAAATTTCCAATTATGCATAATGTTCACAATGTTTGATTAAAAAGCTAAACAAATATCAAGTTAAAAACTAATGTTGGAAGACGGAAACTAGGATTATCATTTTATAATATATGAAAATTTCCCTAGACGTAATATGAAAACAATGTTTAAAATACTTCAAGACATGATTGCTACTTTTTCCGTCAATCGACACTATTCAGCCTAAATAAGGGTTTATATGTTTCAGTACATATGTATATTATAAATAAATATGTGTGTGATATTTTAAAAATATATGTCATGCTTAGGCTTTATGTGAATTCTAAGTAGATTTATTTGACATGAAGAGTTAATATTCGGTTAAGCAACATTTCAATAACAACTTGAACCATAAATTTAGCACTCCCCTGTCAATATCATTGCGTGAAATTGTACAGGTTTCCATTTAAAAAATAAATAAAATATTTTTCTAGAAATCTTTTATCGTAAACTTGACTTTTTTATTAGTTTTATTATTCGTAAACAGAGTTTTTAATATAAATTTGATAAACTTAATCAAAAATTCCTCAAAATTATACGAAATATTAAAAAAACAATACTAAATACTAATAGTATACACAGCTAACACACAAATCTCACAAATCTAAAGACGTTAGTCTTATACATACCAGAAATATCTTTTGTTATTTGCTGTAACCAACGGATACCATTTCAACCGAGGTAATAAAATTAATTGCAGGGGACTTGTCTCTTTGAGTTGCGTATTTCCTTGCTTATATTTTCAGATTTATCACTTGAATAAACTTATATTTATCTAATGAAAATCATAAGAACCAAAAGAAATTATTTTCTTCAGCGAATTAGTTAATCCCTATGGTAATGTTAAGGAAAGGATCGCATTGATCACATATCCCTATATGAAAGTTTCATTTGAATCATATTAGGGTTAATGAAATATTAATTAAAGTAGACCATTGAAATGGAAATTATTTTTGAAAGATAGAAATTAACAAAAAAAATTAAATACTGTGTTTTGATGAAGAGATAGGTATGAAATCCTATATATTTATGTGCTTTTTAAATTTGCTTTCATTTTGACAAAATTTAAAAGAAAAAAATTTTGTACAATCAAATATTACTCAATCCAGAAAAAATAAATAGTGAAACGTTTCATTATTAACTATTTGCTTTAAGTGACATGTAAAATATAGCAATAATGAATATACAATAACAATTGGAAAACAAGATTTAATTAATGATGTTACACTATGATACGGAGGTGACAGTTAACTTGGCGCCATATATATTCGCATAGTACGATTAATGAATGGATGATAGAATAGCAATTTTTAGGTACTGAGTTATTCACTGGAGTAAAAGAACATTAGTTTCTTGTTTATAAGCGTTTACGCACAGAAGTAATGTACTGATGTTCAAATTATTGCTTTGAAATTATTGCATGTGTTTAGAGTATTAGTATGTATAATTTATTTTAGATTGTATATACGTATTTACGTTATTAATAATAAGAAAAATTGACAGGAAAGAAATTTTAAAAAAATGAAGTTGGTATGATAATAAGATATGTTTTTTATAATAAGATATGTTTTTTTATTCGTTTTTTGATAAAATATTTTTAACAATCTGCAAATAATCTTTAGACCGGATTCAACTTCTTCTATTTTTATCAATTTTAGGACCATTGCTGTGAAAACGGATAACAGAAAGAGAAAATCGCCTCTGATGACATAAATTACGTATTAGTGATATTTTCATATTTGTTGATCTTAGAATTAAAGACGTCTCTCAAAATATCGATATATTTTTTTAGTTCGTCTTCATTTTAAGCCATCGGAGCTGAATGTCGTGTATTGCTCATACGTATTAAAGGATTCTATTGGCAATAGACAAATTAGAAAGGCAAAATACAGCTGTTATAAAAAACTCGGCAAATAGATGGAGTTGAGAAATAAACAGAATATAAAACCGTAATAATTAACTTTTTTTGGTAGACGACATTTATGTTAAACGTAATTATATTTAATATGGACCAATCAATATTTATAAATAAGGTGGTTGAATTTTTAAATATGATGTAAAATTCTATTTCTCTCAAGTTAATTTATTTAACTAGCAAAATTCACTAAACCAAAATATTATTTTTCATGTATATCTAAAAATGTCTACATATTTTTAACATATTTTTACTTTAAAATACAAAAATGCCACTGTTTTAAGTCGATATAACAGGCTTGCGGACACAGCACTACGTTGAGCATTTAGAGGAATATTATAACTTAATAATATGGGCAATTTATGTAAAATAAATCTTCATCTTCTCCAGTGGCACCATAGCTTATTGGTATCAAAGACCTTATCCCGAGACAACCTATTACTGGATGTATTTCCAAATTTTCTATTTTAAAGTATGGAAATGCTTTTCAACCTGTTTCCACCCAAGTTCGGTTATGTTTTTTATGAGATTTTAAACCCTTTTAATGATTGACTTTAAGCTTTGATTTACATAGACTTAATAATGCTTTCGCGTACTGTTATTTACTGCTTTTATTTGAGTTCTCGAAATAATGAATTTTATTAATACTTGGTTACATTATCCATTTACAATATTTACCTTTTTTAAGTTGGTTATGATTGTTTTCATTATAATTGTAATCTTGATGTTTTTTTCTAATATCCTGCTATTATACAAGTCGCTTAATGTTAGATCAGACTCCAGAAGTATAATGAATGTACACTTCTGGAGTCTTTATTATCATATAAATATGAAAAACAGCATAAAACAAACCTGATCATATCACTTGCTATGGTCTGGTTTGTTTTATGCTGTTACGCGATTGGTTTTTAACAACTTCTACAACTCAATATATATCTATATATATATATATATATATATCTATATATACATATATATATATATATATATATATATATATATATATATATATTTGTATATATAAATTTTTTAAAACCTCTATTTTAGTTTCTAAAATCAAATTGCTGTGGCGGTTATGAATTGTTGAGATTGAAAATTCATCGACACGAATATTCATGGACATAACAGATCGCATATAGGAAGGTAGATAATACAAAAATATAACAAGGCTTTCGAAAAAGCAGTCAACGCGATCCATTTCGAATTGATGCAATAAGCGAATCTATGATCATATAAAGATGTGTTGTAATAATTAATTTAATATTTTATAGGCAATTTCCTGTGTTTTTTATCCGTTTTTAGATTCATCAAACAAATAATAATTGAATACACGGAGTAAAAAGTGAAGTAGAATTAATTTTTTTGTTATATCCTCAGTGCCACCTATTTAGGATATTACCTACAATATAAGAAAACTAAATTTGTATTAATTTTCCACTAAAATTAATTTTTAAGGAATTATCTTAGGAAGTTAATGAATTTACTACTACCAATGACTATTTTGTGGATATTTGATAATATTGGCTTTTTGCCATTCAAGGGTCTATTAAACACTCATGTTTATGGAACGCACAAGTTATTTCTATAAATCGGTTGATATTCTTCAACACATTGTATTAGCATGACTTATTCCACTTCGTAGCCATTATGTTTTATTTCTTTTCTTAATAAAAACCTCTAAATTAGGACTTTATGTCAACACACACACACACACATGTGTATATGTATATATATGCATTTTGTTATAAAATATATTCCATGAAAGTATATAGAAAACTAATTAAAATTTGCAATATATTGCGATTTTAAACCCGTTAAACACTGACGATCATTTTCATGCTACTCTCGGAGAGTCGTGTTAAATTTTATACGTCCAATTATGTAAATGGAGCAAAATTTTTAAACCCAAAAATAGTAACGCTATTTACATATATATAGCTTCCATTTTGATATGTGAGTAATAATCTGAACTTTTATTTATATTTATATATAGTCTTTTTATAAGACTTTTCCTATAAAAAAGTAAATATTCGATTTCTCCACATTAAATATTTTTCACATAAAATGAAGTTTATGTAGCAAGGGTGAAAGGTGACGGAGGTTGCACAGTCCTAAAACCCTTAGCGTTTTACGAACCTCATAATGCAAATATAAATAAAATAAGAAAATTTTATTGGAGAGTTTCGCAATGAAGTATGCTCAATTAGTTTATTTATTATTAAGGCTTGACATTAGGAAAATAATTATGGTTTAATGGACCCATTTATATTTTTTTTATTTCTAGTCCATACAGAAATAAGTAAAAGTTATCAATGTGACCACAAAAAATAACGATATAATATTATTCTAAGGTTCATCATTTATCAGTGACATTAGCCATCGGTTGGGTCGGTCGGTATTGAGAATTATTTTTGTTTTCAGATCAAATAACATTTTTCTTGTCAACCAATCACTAGGTAAATTCATTTTGGAAGGATAATTTTATTATTTATGTAATTTCTGAGGATAATTTTTGACGCTATTAATTACTTGGTGCAGTTTAGAAATTCATCGTAACGCTTGTCGAAGTGGTACAAGCTGGAAATATAATGTTGTTCCTATTTATCTAACTAATATAGCCAATATTTTTAATATTACCAAGCAAGGTACCCAAAATAACTCAACCGAGTTATTAGCAACGCAACAAAAATATTTAGCATAGTATCATAAGTATTTAAATGGTACTTTTACTGACTAAGGGGAATATTTAATAGAGTAAATCTGAATTATTTTTGTTTGAAATATTACCGGGTCTGCGGTTATCACATAAAATCATGTTAAAGAACAAATTCAAGAACAGTTGTTTTATCTGTAATATTTCCCTTTTTTTTTCTAAAAAATACGCTAAAATCCCTCATACATTCTCCCTTCAAAAGTATCGATGAGAAAATATGAAAACTTATTAAAATATATTGAAAGCATATTAAATGAAAATTATAATGCTGATGTTACCTGCGACATTTTTTCCTACTTAAAAAGAAAGTTCGGCGACCAACTTTGAGTTGAGATTTGATACGATTTTCAAAAATTAGAAATATTCGACCTGGTCCAATCGGAAAAGATTTCCTTTCGTGTTAATGAGAATAATTTTTATAAAAATATTAGTAATCAAGAAACACTAATATCAATTAACGTTGGAAGGATGGCTGAATTAACAAATTATAAATATAATTGACTTTATAATAATATAGTTTAAGAAGAATGTTAGGCAATGTAATATTACTTCTGTTTCAAAATCGTGAACATAATTCTCTCACACATATGCGAGTAGTGTTTCATTCCAGAACGTGATACTACGTACATATACAAATACATGTATTAAACAAATCGTTAAAAGAAGTTTCCTTCTTTTCATGACGTGACTTTCATTCTGAAATATTTACTTTATTTTACACATTTTTCAACTAAGTTTATTCTCTGTAAAGTCTTTCTAAATAATTTAAATTTAATTGTAATTTAATTTGTAGTAATAACCAATTAATCATATTGTAAAAAAAATATGTCCAGGGACGATGGAAACATTAGCACTACAGGCTAATGTTTCCATCGTCCCAAAATAATAGTCATCGATGAGCGCTACAGACATACAGACAAATATAAGAAACATACCCCATAATATAATTCTAGAATTCAGTAACCACTACGATGGTTCACGCAAAATTTTAAACGCTTTTCTCCTAAATTTCACAAATACAATTAATTTGCCCCTTCTCAATATGATATCGTCTTCGGACTTATTTTCATCCAGCCACAAGGCGTATCTTCCATTGCATCTTTCATTAAACATTTGAAAATGGGGCCTCGTTGAAAAAATTGTTAAAAAATAAATCAGGGGAACGCAATCATTACGCCTACCCACTAATACACTTACAAGATTGTAAGCGAAATGCTCAGGAGTTTATGTATCAATTTTCTAGTATGCTACCCGGACAACCCTAAGTATCGCCTGAAACATTTAGAATGCTTTCAAATTTGTTCGTTCGCTATATTTTGATTGTAAAAAATATAATCATGTTTTTCAATTCAGAGCGCAACTTATATGGAGAGAAATTTGCAATCAGCTAAATTTACACGTTCTTACATTCTTTACAGTATTTTCAACAATCCTACCTATCGAACTTTCTTTAGCAGCAGGTTTACTTACTTGTCTGCACATGGTATAGAGCTATGTTTTCAACACCAACTTAGTCTTGTTTTTCCTAAATATACAACTACCATTTATGATATGTTCCCCTTTGTTCAAGTTACAAGACGTACTACGTACGTATCCGGATACCAGGTAGCCCCCTTCACAAATGTGATTAGTTTAAAAAAAAATATAACAGATATAACAGATTTTCACTCTCAATTTTTCGAAAATAAGAAACCTGTTATCCATATTTACGGAAGAGTAATGTATGCTAAGTTAAAACAAAAATAAGCAAGTTTATTTTAAATTATTTTCAAGAGATCTTAAAGCTCTCATTCATAAATATGTGTATCATTAAATTATTTTCAAAATAATCACCAGCCAAGGATCCCATTACTTAGTTATGTTAACAGATGTATTAAACAATTACGATCATCAATTACGATTATGAAAAGATTATGATTAATGAATTAATTTAAGATTATTTAAATAATGTAAATTGAAATTAATTGTTCATGCTGCTGGTCTTTCGTTATGGTGTGCCATCGTGTTTGAAAATATAACAATACTTCTCTATGGTCCCTATTTTTTTAGAAAAATGAACAATATTAATAATGAAGAATTTTGTTTATTACAAAAGTTTTTTTTAAATAAACTAAAGACCTGTTGATATAATATTGTCCAATACGTTAAATGCGTTTTAGTATAAAATTGTTTCTACATTAATTAAAAGTGTTGTGATTATAAATCTAGAAATAATATATAAATATTTTGTTATTCGTCGATATAATATTAAATATTTTTCCTGTGAAATATTCTTCAACAAATACCTTAAAGAACAAAAGACATGTAGAAAGTATCAAGATTTAATAAAAAGATGAAACTACAGGTAAGGAAATTAAATGATACCCTGTAGATAAAAGTATATAATGTAGAAATTTCCAACATATAAGGCGTGCTGTATAATTTTTGAGTCAAAGCGCTAAAGTAGCTTTCATGAAAAAATATTTTCCCTGAAAGTTTGAAGAAAATTCGTTTAAACAAGAATTAAAAACGAATTCTTTTTTTATCACTTTCATCTGCTCTTCAAGTTAATAACAGAGTCGACTAAATAAATTCTAAAAAAATGTAGGAACATGTTCTTTCGTTCATATTCCTCGTTTCATTTTAAATAATAATTTGTTATTCTTTTTCATATCCAAAGTGTAAATTATTCTCAAACATTTCCGTATGGGGCACTTGCCATAAATATAAAAACAAAAAATAAATAGTAAAACCATTTCATAGAAATGTCGAAGATTAGTTGAGAAAATTCATTCTCGTATACGTGCAATTACACACAATTGTGCTATTCACCACCAAACAATTTGATGCAACCGGGATACAAGCGAACATTCCAGTGGTGCAATAAAATTTATTGCGGACAAATACTGCTAATTAGACTGCTTGATATACTACTCTACTATTGTACAACATGTATGTATGTTTATATTAAATAAGTTCTTACTCAGTTTTATTCCCTTATCGGTATTTATGTGTATTATTTCATCATCATTGAAACTTGGAAATCATTTTTAATTTTTATTTCATAAAAGTTTTCATTAAAATTAAAAAGCAAATAGCATTATTATAAATAATAGTAGAGTATCGTTTATCTCGTTTCACGAAATATTAAGACTCTGCTAGACAGGATAGTATATACTAAAGGAAAAGGAAACTATTGAGGAAGTGTTTTCACCTTTCAAAAAAATCCAAATATTTCTGAACGTTTTAAATTTAACGCGTAATTAAGTTTCTAGCTAAAAAAAGTTTTAGGTAATATAGATATTATGTCTACTAATAATCGAAAATAATTTCATATGTACCGATTCATATTGTAGTAACTTATAATGTAATCAAATTAATATTTGCCAAATAAGAATATACAATTTTTAGATCGATATTCGCTGCTTATTTTAGCTGAAACCTAAAATGAAACTTAGATTCTGACTTATTGTTTAGATATAGGGAAATGTGTCGACTGAGGTTGAAAAAGAAAAAGGGGCGGGGCCTGGCCTTGTGTACATTTATACGAACCATAAGAACAGCTTTATACACCCCCCCCTCCTCTTTTCTATAGTTGAAAACTTATTTAGCCCACAGACTTATCATATTACTGGTCAACTAAATTCCTAGAATCCTAAATTTTATAAACGTGGTTCAAATAATTATTAATATTCCAACTATTAACACTTATATACTAACTCAGTTATTCGACATGAAAAAGGAACATACGAAGAATTTCCAATTACGTAGGGTCCCATATCGTCACGCACACACAAACGCACGCAGGAACGCACGTGCGTGCTTGCGTGCGTTTGTGTGTGTGTGGATGTTTCGAATATGTTAAATTAACCAGTTAGCAATCATACACGGGAAATGCTCTTCACGCTTGACTGACAAATGATTTACGTTGAAGTTAGATATCAACGGTCGCTACTAAATTCCTCAAATACATCAATTTGACCCTTCCTCTAAGCCGTACATTCATCTCTGTCTGCACGCTACGAAGAATATTGTGTTGGAAGATAAACAGTTGACTTATCGCATGTACTTCTCACAGAATGCGCAAGTCAGTAGAGACGTGCGTGCAATATTCACATTTCTTTATTAGAGGAGAGAAAACTTTTTCTATTCGGAATCAAACTCCTTGTGAAGTAGATTAATAATGTATTCAGGATTAGTATAGATCAAATAGATATAAATTAAGTGTTATTCAGTTAATATTTTAAACTATAAATCAAATTTAAATTCAATACATTTTACCTTACATCATTTCTCAAGTTACAACAATAAATCGTAACTGAATTAGCACTACTGATCTCGTAGGCAAAGCGGGGTTTGACTCACTTGATGAAACTATAATAATTATATTAATTGAATTTGCATTACGAATAATATTATTGGAGAACAAGAGGAACAAAAGCGTCGGGCCAGGATTTTGTTACTAAGGCTGAAAAAATCAGACGTTTGAAACTTTTTGTGAATATAATCGAAATTTAGACTTAAAAAACGTCTAGACCATATATGCTATTCTTTAACTTTATAAGGCGTTAGAGTAAAATAGCGTAAAATAGCTGCAATGTGTCAGCTTACACTGCTATATTTATAGATTTCATCATATTATATACAAATATATTTGTGTTATATTTGGATTATAGATAATGAAACAATGTTTTACATGTCATTTTTAAAAACAAAAAATGTTGGTAATTTTAATATGTTGCCGTGTAGATTACACATTTTAAATGCATTTTAGGATAGGGTTTTTTGTAATATATATATATATATATATATATATATATATATATATATATATATATATATATATATATATATATATATTCGGCGGTATTGACTCGCACTTCGCAATATATTTAATAACCCGTAGCGCAGTGGTTAAGACTCTGGGGTTAAGGGTGGATTTCTGGATGGGTCTTTTGATATTAATGAATGATGTATCTAATTATGAATGACTTTTTATACATTGAGTTTAGCAATTACGTTAAGATAAACAAAAATCGGCAACACATCACGTTTAGTCTTACAAAAATGTACTCGTGAGGACAATTTCTTTCATAAGAGAAATTGTACGTAGATTACCCCGAATACTGAGAGGTAGCTGCAAGCCGAAACGCAGCCAAGATGGCAACATTTATATATATTATAGGCACTAAATAAAGTACGTTTTTAATAGTTGTTTAAAAAATGCATTGTAAGAGGCATAATATATTAGGCGGGGAATAATATAATAATTGAAGTATTATTTGAAAAGAAAACTTATATCTATGTTTGCAGCATTGTGCAAGTAGTTTAAAAAGTAAAAAATTCGGGTCAATGGCTATGGAAAATATATTTTTACGGCTTTCGTGTTATGAATATGATATTATCAAGGAACCATTCATATTTTACAACGCAGAATGATGCAATCTACAACATAACTCATTATTAGGTATTGAATATATTTGGCGTTAATTTTGTAGAAATTCATTAGTCACAATTAAATGAAACTACGTGATGTAGTATTATTTCTACTTTCTTTAAGTTCTTTACCACGACCAAGGTTTCGTTGTATTACATCTTCAGGTGGGATATTAGTAAAGATTACTTACTATTTTTCCGTCAAGAAGTAACATTTTTTTTGTTCGACACTTATTCATATACACCGTGCATATCTATGTGTGTATATATATATATATATATATATATATATATATATATATATATATATATATATATATATATATAATCAATGAAAGATAAATAAAATGCACTACAATTTAAAGAAAGGATGTTTGAGAAAAGGAAAATTTATCACCTGTACATATTTATTATTATCACTTCCCAAAGTTTTAAAACCAGAAAATTTGGATACTGACTACATAATAAATTCTGAAGTAAAAAAAAATATTTCAGCTGTTTTTTGCAAAAAAACCGCAGTAACAGCTCGAGGAATAGGATCTCATTAACATAAGTCAATTTTATAATTGTGGCTTTTCTCGTTCAACTTAATATTTACTTCTTTCTGTATTCATGAACTCTTATTAAAAATCTGTTAAAAAAAAATAGTTAATCTTCAAGTAAACACAAAAATAGGAGATAATAATACAGTTTGCATAAGAAGTGATAATGAATGGAAAGAAATACAATTTTAAATAAAAAACTACAGTAAAATATACAGGAGTAATAATGGAAATAAAGGTCAACTAGACAAATTAAGTCACTGTGTGATTGTCTGAGAAAGTGATATAAAATGAATTGAGGTGAAGACCAAGATCAAATATTTTTGTTAAATTCTTATGTATAATGATCAATGGACTTCACTACCAGAACATACTTCAACGCCTCAACCTAAATATTTCAAATAAGAAGTACCAAAAAAGAATCAAATTGTAAAATTATTGCTTAAAATTTACTGATATTCGTAAGCAGAGTTACTTAAATCAAAATACTTATTTATAAAAATATGTTTAAATGTAATATTCATTAGGAATAAAACTATGAGGATAGTTACAATGAAAATAATCAATGAAAGAAATTGAAACTAGTTTCTACTCAATTATATTTTTTTTTACACGTATCGCATTTTTCATTTTCATCATAAGGAAAGTCGAAAATGAACTGATGTATATGCTAAGGGTCAAAGATAAAATTGCAAAAATTGGCCCAAAGTGATAATAGAATTTACGGCTCAAAGCGTTACTTTACATAAAAAGTCATGAAAACTTACGGTAAATAGCCAACTGAATTTGAAATATTATAGTAATTAAACAAAGAACTATTTGACGTTCAAAAGTACGGTAAATAAGCAACACTGTACGGAACCCAGATATCGTAAATGTAAATTTTATTTATACATTTTTCAAGAAGCGAAGTGGCCTCAAAATTAGAATTTTATCTAATTTAAAGTATTTTTCTGAAGAAAAAAACCAAGCAAGTCAATTCTCATAAATTTAAAGATCCTTTCAAAAGAAGAGGAAATAAAAAAAGCAAAACTAAGATTGAATTAAAATTGATAAGGTAAAACCCTTTAATTTTTCTATCGTAGAGGAAAAAAATTATAACTATATGTTTTATATACGAAAAATGTCATCGAGCCCGCACGGAATTATTAGCGTCTTTTATTGTAAAAGAAAAATGCTTTTACACAATTTAATTGCATGTCATGTTATGAAAAAAAAGCATACATACTCGTAACTACGTGTAACATGCGATGACCCGTACAAAGGTGCTTAGTTTGCGAATGGCCATTCGCAAACTCATTCATTTTTAATAAAAACCTAGAGGTGATGCTAAAATATTTTGATTCCGCTCAAAAAAAAATTCATCATAGGCAGAGACATCATATATTATAAGAAGATACACAAAAGATTTCACAACTTACCTCTCTAAATGTCGATTTAATTTGAAACCTTAATCTTGTGACATTAGCAACGTTTAGCGTAAAGGCATACGCGTCAGTCTGGTTCACCGTCAAAGTCAAATGAAATAAATTTTCAGTGACGTAAACTGTGAAATCTTTTGTATGCTATTTGTGACAAAATATATCATGTCTCTGCTTATGATCAAATTTTATTTCAACGAAATTCAAATATTTTGACTTAATCCTCTCTTTTTTCCAACAAAAATGAATGAGACCATTTTTAATTTTCGTATCTTCTTACTGGTGGTTGCACGTTACACGTTTCACATATGTTTTCGTTGGCAATATTACATCTAGATCAACTGTATAAAAACATATTATTTTACAATAAAAGATGTTAGTAATTTCGTCAACATATTTTGTAAACAAAACACATATTTTATTTTATTTCTTCTTCTGAAAATATTTTTAAATACATAAGAATTAATTTGCTTTTCATTTTCTCCTTCTGAAGGATAACTTAAATTCAAAATTTGACGAATTCGACGCCGTTTTGATTTTGAGAAACTTAAAATTAAGATTTACGTTTACAATATGCTGGTACTGTACGGTGGTGCTTATTTACTATAATTTTAAAGGTCAAATAATTCTATACTTAATTACTATATCAATGAAAGAATCAGTTGGCTATTCAAATAATATTTTTGTTATTTCTTCGTCACTATGAAACGTAAATTCTATTAGGGGCCAATTTTGATATTTTTTTTTTGAATATCAGCATATTCAACTGGTTTCATCATCAATTTTTCTAAATATGAAAATGAATGACCAAACATAACAAAAATAAAAAACTACTCGAATTAAAACTTGTTGCGTTTGAAACTTCTTCAATTTCTCACTTTTTTGTTTTCTCACTGTTTGTATTTGTATTCTCATAGTTTCATTCCAAATAGAACATATATTTCAAAATGTTTTTGTTCAAATAAATAATTTTTTGAGTAACCCTGCCTATGAACTTTCTTCGCCGTGTCAATTTCAAGCAAGTAATTTGTGGTTTCACTCTTTTTAGGTACTTCTTATTTCACATGTTTAGATAGCACCGTAGAAGTAGTTTTTGGTAATTAAGTCCAATGATAATTACGAACTCCCAGATATTTTCAAATATTTTATTTAAATTTTTGCCTGAATTTATTTTATGTCACTCTTCATACAATCACAAAGTGACTTAATTTGTCTAGCTGACCTTTTGATTCTCGCCTTGCTCCCATGTATATTACCATGGCTTTATATAAAATTTTGACATTTGTTGCCAGTCGTTATTATATCTTCCGCCAATTATATTATTATCTTCTTTTTGTATTTGTTTGAAGATATCGAGGGAGAGCTAAAAGTGAACGAATTCAACTTAAAATCTCTGGAAGAAAAAAATATTTAAAAAAAAGTGAACGGTTAAAGTCAATTATATACATTAAAATTATATGCATTATTAACTGGCTCAATGTAAAGAGGCCCTACTCATCGAATGGTAACTATAAATTTGGCTAGAGTAGCGAAACGTATTTTAGTAGGTAAATAATTTTCCTAAACCATTTTATTCTACTTCTATAATGTTTTCTTTAATATTTTTTCTTGAAATTTGAAAATATATGTTTGGCTTCGAATATATAATATATATATATATATATATATATATATATATATATATATATATATATATGTGTGTGTGTGTGTGTGGGTGTGTGTGTGTGTGTGTGTATGTGTGTGTGTGTGTTTGTGTTATGTTTATGTATGTATCCGCATAATATTGTCTTTTTCTTTAAATAAGATAGGTGTTACAAAATAAAATTCACCCTGATAAAATTACCCAAAAATGAAAATTATGTGCCGGTCGTTTAACTATTCAGAGTTCATTTGATCAGTGAAAATATAAAATATTTCTTTTTTCTCATACATGCCTGAAATGAAATACGTCTAAGATAAACTCACTTCGTTTCCAAGTTTAAAAAAATTTGACAAGCGCGACGAGAACTTATTCTCTGAAGTTTACACACCCAATTATGAATTTCAAAGATATAAGTACAGCAATCTATCACTAGTATACATATACGTGTTTATGATATCTCCCACTGTAACAGTTTTTAATATTACTCAAGTTGTAATCGGAATGAAAACTTTTGACACGGTACAAAATATACCAGCCGGTATGTCTCACAACAAAATATTATATTTATTTTTATTAAATCGCAAATCTAACTGTTAAAAATGAAATATCTACATCAGTTGGCCGAAATAGCTGTCTAAAAATCTCATTTTATCATCCATTAAAGAATGTCGACCTTTTTTTCTCACTTGGCTTTAAGTGAAGACTTTATTCATATTTTTTTCTTAATATATGCTAAGAACTAATTTTTATTTACTTTCTATCAAGTTCTTTTTCACTTGTCACATGTTTCATAAATATGAGCTGTTATAAATTATACGAGCTACTTTTTGACAAGTTAAAATAATTCTAAAATATTTACATTCAATTTATTTTTGACCTCCGAACATATGATGAATATATATCGCTTTACATATATTATTAATTTATTTTTTAAAAAATGTTCAATCGCATGTTCATAAAAATGAACATTCGATGAAAATAAGTAGATATCAAGTCATTAAACATGTTTTTAACATCATTAAACAACATGATCATATAAACATGTAAATTCTATAGTTTTTTCTTACTGATTTAGAAGAATGTTTAAATATCATTCGATAATTTTATAGTAATTCTAGTAACATTAAAGTTTGTAAATAATTTAAATATGAAGCGTTTTACTTTTCACCCTATAACACAAAACTTCAAGGTAAAAATCTTCTCGTCAAAATAATCTTAAGTGAAAAATAAAAAATAAAAAATTAAAATAATTTTAATTCAAAATATTTTCTTCTTGTATAAAATGTAGAACATTGTCAAAGTACATTTATGCATATATATGAACAGTACATGTATGTATTTAATTATTTGATAATATATTAACTTAAATATATGTTAAAGATCTATCTTCAAATTTGTTTCAAAATTGCCATCAAATCGAGTGGTTAAATAAGTATTTATTATGTTCATTGATGTACACTGCAAGGTTTTTTGTATAATTTCGAAATAAGTAATACGATTATTTTCATATAATATTATAAAATATCCTTTCTTACACGTCACCGAAAGGAAAAAAATATCTTCTTCTTTATGGCTTAACTAACATTTTTCTGTGTCATTTACATTCTGTATTAAGATACCAGTTTAACCATAGTAAAATGCTGACATATGACGTTCACAGACTAATAAAATTCCAAGAAATTAAAAACACAGAATTTGGAAAAGAGGAAATTCATAAAATTTTGAGGTGCCATTTCGTAGCCGGTGTAAGTCTCGAGATTATACGTACTAATAACAAACTGTTAAACTACTGTTGAATAAATTCTAATGAAGAGGTTCCAAACCTCATGGTAATTATCCCCGCGGGGGTAAAGCAGCGATTCTGCGGGGGTAGTACCTAACAGCAAAGAAGCATTCCTGCCGCCAAACGTCGCCTGCCCATCATTAGTTGGGCCATCGGAGCATGAATTTCACAAAACACGATGTTATCACTGTGTTCTTTCCCTTCCTAGTAGTTGTACAACATCCCCGCGTGCCACACTATATAAATTTATTCGAGCACATTTAGTTTGTCTTATTTTATATTGCGTACCTATACATTTAATATCAAACTGTTCTAAAAACAAGATTCTACGCATGTTCTCTAAAGCATATCTGTGTGTTTGTATGTAAGTACGAACAATTATAATTATCACTTGATTTGATTGTTTTTCTAATATTGTTATGAGTAGATACTTACTTAATACGCTGGGTCAGTGAACCGAAGTGGATCTTGGTTAGGAAATAATAGGTAGGTATTTTATATATATTTTTGTCTTTAGGTACACTTTATAAAGTACTTAATGATTGTTTTAGGTTCCATGACTTTCACATACGATAAATAGCGCTCGTATAAAGAATCATTTTTACAATGGGGTTTCAACAATCTAGTAGAGAGGAATATAGAAAATTCTCAGTGTGTTATAAAATTCTTAATTGTGCAATAAAGATCTTAGTGCATAGAGTAAGAAACCTAGCAAAATAAACACATTTCGAGAAAGTCCTTAAGGAGTTTGCAGGTAGAAGTATTGATTTTTAAAAAAACAAAATGAGAATTTTCTTATATCTTTGCGATTTGATTACACAACAATAATACAAAAGGAAAATGTGTTTTCAAGCTTAATATCAAATTCCATATAGCATTACTATGAACAAAAATCTTTACAGTGTAGGAAGGGACCTCACCAAACCTTGTTTGTGTGATGCAGTATCGCTCATCCTTTGTGAGCAACACATGGCTAATATTAAACAAATATCATTTTCCAATACAATAATTTAAAATCGTATTTTAAAATAAATAAATATATTATAGTAACCGTTTTCTCTGAAATTAAAGAATGTTCTACTTTTGCGCTGTTATTAGTTAGTTTGCGTTTGTACAGAAGGGTCGTCTTCCATGATGGGGATTCATTATGAATTTCAAGCACTCGTGAAACAAGTTACTTCTCAAGTTACCTCTTGTTATTTCCTGGTATACTGCTACCTTTTATCTGTTAAGAGATTTCCATAAGATTAAGCATATTGAGTTAAGTAGTAACTCATGTGATGAAGTTTGTTCCAAATTTAACACTTTTTAATACCAGAGAGAGGTACGTGGGTTATCAAAAGGGAAAGATTTAAACAGGGTTTATAAGGTTCTTGAAGAAATATGGTTGTTTTTTGAAAATCATAGAAAATCACAGAAAGAAAAAGAAATTTACTAAAAAATAAAAGACAAAAATGTGTCAGTATGCTAGCGTATCTTGCAGACTTGTGACGAATATACAGATGAATGACAGCGCAGGATAAAGTGGCAAGTTTTGCACGTAAATTAGAACTGTACCAACGCGGAGTTCGAATTGGAGATATGTCGATATCTACACGAATGTGTGAGCAATTATTAAGCAAAGAACCTGAAAAAAATACATTTGAAGGTTCCAGAGTTCAGTATTTGTCTGCAATAATAGACAAAAATAAAGCAAAATTTCCCGGATATGGACAATTGTTAGTCCAATTCTTGAATGTTGCGACCATTTTCTACTAATGATGAAATTTATAGAGAAAAGTAGAATATTTTGGACTATGCGAGGATAGAACTTACAAAGTGGATTTAGAAAATTATGACCTCGGTACATTTTGGTAAAAAGTTGGTAATGAATATTCTATTAAAGCTGACAGAGCGCTAATAAGGTAAGCACCATTTGCTGCTACTTATTCACAACTATAGTAACACAAAGGTCAGAAACTGTTTCAATGTGGAAAATTAATTGAGATGCGCTTCGAGTAAAACTAAACCTAAAAAAAAATTGCCAATGCAAAACAATACCAAACATCACAATGACTATTAATTATGTTGCATTAAATCTGACTCCCTATAAGGTTAAATTATTTATGAATTACTTACCTACAATAAAATTTAAAAGAAGGTTATTAATAAAACTATTTGTAATTGCATGAATTGTTTTATTGGATAACATTTTAGAGGGGTACAATTATTTTCCCTTTTAGGTCGTAGTGGTACTAAGATAGAAAAGGTAAGGAACCACTGTTCTAATGGAACAAATTTTGGAATTATACAATGCTATTTTCTTTCATAGGTTGTGATAGACCAAAGTCGTTTGTCGATGAATTAAAATCGAGCTAGACCATGGAATTAGGAATAAAGAAATTAATTTTATTTTCTGCTAATATCTAAAAATTCTCGTCAGATACACTTTTATTTCAAACTTAAAGGCGTTTGAATTGATATACTTTCATACATATAGTGCTTGTATTTTTTCTTTATTGACTATATTGCTTAAATCGATCTTGAAGTTTGTTCAAGCAAGTTAGATTATCATTAATTTTTTCCCGGCTATCTTTAAGGAATTTATTTCGCAAGGGCATCAAATATTCTTTCTAGCTATTTCTGACATTATGTAGGTTGAAAGTATTTTATTTACATGTACATAAACACGCTGTTCGTTTATATATATATATATATATATATATATATATATATATATATATATTAAACATATATATACACGTTTATCTGTGATATAATTTTATTTCCCATTCAAGGAAAGACAATTGAAATACGATCTTGCTTTCACATAATCACTAAATTAATTTGTTGTTTTCAAAATTCTATTGCTTTTAGTTCTCCTGAGAAAGAAGGCCTTGACAGATATACTGACAGAAAAATGGACAACAAAGTAATCCTCTAAGGGTTCCTTTTTTCTTTTGAGTCATGGAACTCTGAAAACTGACAATTTATTAGAATAAAATACTTAAAAATAACGCATTTTAATTAAGTAGAGAGTGTTCCTTCGACTCATTACTTAGGGGACTTTGTTATAAGATGAAAATTCCATCAATTTACTGGTTAATTCGGCCTCTCTTCCTGTATGAGCAGAAGTAAAATAGAAATAAAATCAACGTAACAAACAGTTTAAATAATTTATTAACTAGTGAAGTGCATCTATTAACAGGGTAATTATTAGGATTGCACACTCAATGATTAAATAATTCTTGATACACACAATTACAGTGTGTCAATAGATTGGATAGATCTCTAATTTTAAATCGTTCGGTGGTAAAATATTTCACACTTTTCAAATATTCCGTAGAAAATGCATCGAAGATGTTATTTTTGCTCCGATTTTTCCCGTTATCATCGATATTCCACGATTTTTTAAAATGCTACTTCAAATTTTCATGTAAAAACAGACTTACTTCACGAACTGCAAGTATGGTTTTGCTTCCTAATGTTTTTCTGGTACTATTTTATATTATTTGTCGAAAACGTGGGTATTGATATTAGTTGAAGGTGATTAATTCAAAGTAAGTGAGTAAAGAAGTGAGTTTTTATCTAAGTGAGTAATTTCAATTCCGAAAAATAATTGTAACTATCTTATTTTCTGGTCAATGGAATATCATTGACCAGACGATATGAGATTTATAATTTTTTTTCAGAATTGAACTGTTACATCACTAAATTACTACTTAAGCACAAAAAGTTATTTGTTTTTAACCTTTCAATAAATTTGATTTCTTTAAGCGCCATCCACAACAAGTGTCGAATCTTCACCGCGGCTTGAAAATGCTTCTAGTAATAATTAATATAGAGAGAGTAGCGATTGTTTAGTTATGTCAGATATACATGCTTTTAGTTTTGCATAAATAATATAATATAAAAATATATAAAGCTAAACAAGAAATTAACCGATATAAGAGCGCACACAACAAGCAAAGATCACAAATTATTCTTAAACACGTGTTATGTCCACCGTTCAATATGAAGTCCACTTAATCTACGACTGTAAACCGTAATTAGTCTATTATTAACCAATACTAATAGTGAACGGTTCATGAGAAGTTGTCAACTTTAATTCGTTCTTCAAACCTTATTATTGGGCAGTTTTTTGTTGAAGTATAATAGGGTAATTTAAATTCTTATATGTAAATTTACAAATGGATATAAAATATGTGTCTAAATTCCAAACACTCTTAAATATAACTATAACATAGCATATATATTATAACAGCGTAAAAGTAAAATTTAATCTTTCTGACCTAAATTCAACTATGCGGTTCATAATAGTAAACTATTTATATGATGATGAATGTTATAAAAACAAGTTTCAACGAAATGAGATAAACGCCATAAAAGATATTAAGGAAATTTTTGGTATACGCTTTTTATTCTCAAGTCGGTAACCCCGACTTCATCTAGACAATATCCGGAGGAAGATATAAAAAGTTCTAAGCTTGAACCAAAATAATTAATTATTTTAGTGGTTAAATTTAACTATTCAAATGGGAGACTTATAGTTATTATGCAAAATATATTGGCAAAAATTTTTTTATTTGAATCCTTAATTCCGTTGAGGTCTAGTCGACAAGAGAAAGGTTCTAATATAAAGGGTTTGTGCTAAAACAGATTAACGATTGATATTACTCCTAAATAATACGAGAGTGATTCATAATTTTGTTATATACATACATATATATATATATATATATATATATATATATATATATATATATATATATATATATATATGTATATATATATATATATATATATATGTGTATATATATATATATATATATATATATATATAATAGAGGGGTTTAATGTGACATTTCTCTTCATAATATTGCCGTCATATAATATCAAAATATAACGTATCCTTTCAAAAGTTACGAGATTCCTAAAGGTGCTAGTTGTAATTAGACTTTGTTAGTACATAGCTGAATTTTGCTAGATAAATTATCTACTACTAGCTTTTGTCCATGGTTTCGCTCCCATGAAAATTGTGATGTTGAACTTCAGTGGTAAATTGACTTCATGTCCCCTGACCGAGTATGACCGCTGCCTTCGCAATTCCTACGCCACATAAGTATTAGCGTAGTAGGAAAACTTTGTCATCTACACTAGTATTTTATACATAAAAATCTTCCCGAAAAATAACATACACGGTGGCAAAAACTGCATCAAATTAATCCAGGGACTAAAGTTATAAAAGCAAACAGATGACGAGACAACCGGAAAAACGTTTTATTTTTTAAATAAACTGACGCAAGACAGGACAAAAATATTTTAAACCCGTACATGTAAAATAACAACATATTTAACGTAATATTTCAAATGAATTGTAATTTCGTCTTTAGTAGAACTGGTGTTTCATTAAATATAGAATAGTAGCTATTTGCATTTGACGTAATTTCAAACCTGGATTTATTTTAAACGGAACTCTAAAATTAAAAACTGAATAAAACTTTGATTTCATTTTTAGAAACGTATCAAATATTGTCATATTCGATGGAACTATAAAGTTTTTAAAATATAAATTGAAATTTTCATATAAATCATCAACTCGTAAAATTTCAGGAAAAAATGTATAAAATTATCGGGAGGCCCTGACAAAGTGTCGAATGGACGGACATGACAAAATTAAAAAGTTTCTTGTTTTGCTACGGAAAGCAAAAAACAAGAAGCTTTTATTTATGCTTATACTACATACTACCTAAAAGTAGATTGAAATAATTATCAATAAATGTTCCACTTTTATTGGAATATTGGGGGAATGAGGGGGTGAAAAAAGTAGCTAAGTTTGTATGGGAAAAAACTGTTTTTATGGTAATTTTAACTTAAAAAATAGTATTAATTCTCTCCAATATAAATGATAAGGAACACAAATATAAGCATTTCATCCCCTCAGGGGTTGAAAAGGGGTGGCTAAATTTTTACTTAATATATGCTATTAATACTCTTGAACATAAATAATGAAACACGCATTTAAGTTCTTTGCTAAATTCAACTCCTAATGTGAGAATATATTTCTATTGTAAATTTTAACGTAAAACTTAGTAATAATATTCTTGAATACAAATAATCCAACACAAATTTCAACATATTTCAAAATTCAACACCTAATGCCGTGAAAATGGGGTGACAAAATTTCTATCGGAAAAAATATTAGCAACATAGCAAATATTTTATTTATTTGCTACGTTGCTAATAATTTTTACTTAAAACTTAGTATTAATACTCTTCAACACAAGCAAAGATATACGTATATAAGCATTTTACGAGATTAAATTTTTTAATTTTTATTTTAATGTTATTTAATTATATAAGTATATCTTTAAATATCACTTCGTTTGATTCGTTTGATCTTTGAACGGAATATAAAGCCATCAGGTGTTATTATATGGTCCAATTTAAATATTTTTTGTTTCTAGTAAACGACTTTTACATTTGTAATTTATTTTATTACTGAAGTAATCTTATTTTATGCGCCACGTAGGGGTCTCCTGACTTGGCGAAAAGCAAAAATTCCGACCAGTTGGCTCTGATCAGGCAAGTTTCCCACTGTAATATTTATTATTTTATTTATTTGCTATGATGCTAATAATTTCAAAAGTATGTGTGAGCAAACATATACTTAGCTACATATTTTTATTTAGCTACACTTAAATAAATATAATATAAATACACCGGATTATTTTATATAAATAAATTTGTACTATTCACACGAAAATAACAATTTTATTACTTCAGCTCAGGAAAATATTTTATTTTATTTTACTCGTATTTTTTCAATTAAAAATAATATTACATTTTGCAGAATTCCAAATTTTCATACGGTTTACAACACCTCCAGATTAATTGCTAACAAAGAATACTCTTACAATAAATACAGGTATTATTTAGACAGGTATTACTTAAAGATAGTTTAAACGATGAACACTGTCCCAATTTTGCTAGTGGCATTACGCTGTACGAAGTATTTTCGTCAAACTCGTACATAAATATACCGCGTAAGGTTTTTAAATTTTATTTTATATTTTAAAAACCTAAATAACTTAATGGATATAATCTATAATTTATCGAAACATGATCAATATAAACAATCCTTAAATATTACCTATAAATTATCTTTTGAAACAGGAAAATTTAGTAAATTTGCAAAACATATTAATATAGCAAAAAAGTATAAAAGCGGAAACAGATGTGTCAAAACCAAAACTATAATAGTGGAATTAGAGTGTCAATTGGCAAGTATATTTAAATAAAATAATCATACATTCTAAAATCTGAATGGCTCCAATAAGATTTTTAAATTTATGATTGTTTAGTAGAATAGTGCATAGATAAATTTTCAGCCATTAGTAAGTTTTTTATTTAGGGACCAAAAAATCGAATTGAAAAATAAATACCTGTATGTAACTATCGTATTAAAATGAAAGAAAGAAATACCATCTGAGTGCCATAAGATGAGAAGAAAAGAAACTGAAGATTTAATAAATATTTGCATTACATTTATTTAGTTGCACCTAAAAATACTATGATATATTTGTGCATACAAACGTATTTTTTTATCAGCACTATCAAAATAAGTTACAAAATTGCTAAAATGAAACTGGTGTGCATGAAAATAAGCCCTGACACCATTCCTGCTTATTCTTATGTAAAATGAGGAGGTCATTTTACCGATATCCGAATATTACTTCGATAATTTTATGGCTCGCAGGGATGAAAAGGTTTATTTTTATGATTTCCTTTAAATTTCTTCTGAGGGGTTAGAGATGTGAAAAATTCAAAAACATTAACATTTGTGGCAAGAGAATAGATTTGGAATAGTGATTTGTCCTCTTCAATTGTGACAAAATCATTAAAAATGTTTATAGTGTTGTTTCTTGTTTTTGTCGCAATATTTCACTTATTTTCTAGATATTTCACTTTCTAGCCCCTGTAATCATTTCCTAAGTACCCCAAAATAATAAAAAAATAAATAATAAGAAACTATTTTAAATACTTGTATTGTAATACTAAAAAAATAAGTAAATAGTGAGAAAATATTAATATAGTAAGAAAATAAAAAGAAAAACAAATTAAATTGAAAAAGAAAACAACTTTAGTTTCCTAATAGTATATTTATAACGAATATAATCAAGCTTTACTTTACTAACTGCGAGAAAAAATAATTATGGCAGTGATAAGCTTGAAAGGTAAATGGAAAATCTGATGCTAGTCAGGGTAAATAAAATGTTACTATTGACCGATCCCGTTATTTTATTTTCTTTTTGTAACAGCATTTTATGCACGCAAATAGAACCAAATAATAAAGTTTCTTAAATATTATTTATATCAATTTATAGCAAATACGTACGCCTTGACGCTCTTAAAAAACATGTAAACTAAGTGTTTCTTTGAACAAAGAGCGCAATATAGACAGTAAAGTGAAAGTTCCATATTCCTAATATTTTAAGGCTGTCTTAATTAATATTACTTCTACGTTTTTAACAACCGTTAAAATATTAACTCTATAAAAATAAGTATGAAAATCTGATTTGTGACATACTAAATAATACAATTTTTAAAAGACCTAACCAATCAAATTATTTAAAGTTGACTTACCTGATAGTTGAAATATTATAAGGTATTTTTCCCCTATATTTTTTATAATGGATTCTATCTTCCCCTATAACACTTTTTACCATTAGTCAAGTTGTAATCGGAACGCAATATTAACACAGAAGTCACAAAACAAAATATTCTAATTATTCTCCTTAAATCACAAATATTACTATTAATAATGAAATACTTATATCAGTTGTTCGACAAAACTAGTGACCATTGGCTCAAAAATCGCATTCTATGAGTTATTAAACGACATTAATCGCTAAAAACGCACATACAGGGTACATTTTTTAATGAGAACAGTATGGGAAAATCCAAAACTGTAGCAAGTACGAAAAAACTGTCTTATGTTTCATTAATTGTTTTTATGGAGACTTATTGGGCATATCCAAATGTTTGGTCAAACATGAATTTTCCATAAATATTAAAAAATATATGAATTTCTTTATGTGGATCAACCCAGTTTCATGATAGTATCATTTCATAGCATGGGAGAAAAAAAATGTGGGCCACAAAAGTTGGTCAAACTTTATAAAAAACTTTCCTATGCAATTTGTGTGTAGTTAGTACCTTAATAAAACTATTGCTTTATTAAATGTTCAACACGGTCTCTATTTTGATGTATGTAGGTCACATATCAGAATACTTTTAGTAGCTTTTGTCAAAGATATATGGTGAATGTTTTACAAATAATAACAAACGGCGTCATTTAACTTCTGTACAGTGTTATACCGGGTCTTTTGAACTTGATCCCTATCTGAATAAATTCAACTTCGTCATATCAGATGAACGTGGTGGCTATTTTATGGAACCATATTTGCCCATTCAATGCTCCGGAAAATGTTCATCCAAAAATCGTTTACTGGTTTGCACTATTGTTAGGAGGTGCAGCGTCTCGTCGAAATATTATATTATTTAATTCACTTACTGGAATAATCTCATGCATTTATTCCATGACCCTATTCAAATTTTCTTGGTATTTTTATTATCTGTGATTCTACGATAAATCTTTATTGCTGACTAGAATTTATCATGTAATATCGCACACCAGCAATTAAAGAAAAAACGGACTCAATTATGCATCTTGTAGTTCTAAGTGAATTGTTAAGTGATCAGTAATGATTATTTATCCAACTGTATAGGCTTTTATCAGAGAAATTACATTCAGCAGTCCAAATAATCAAATTTGTAACACAACAATTTCTTGCAGTCCATGCGACAAACCAATAACAAAATTCTAATCTGCGGCCTTCATCTCCAAGAATAATGGTTGTACAAGTTTACCTTATACGTAACACTTGCGCTTGTATTTGTTCCCTATTTTTCCTACAGTTAATTTATTTACACCGATGTTTTCAGCCAACTCAAGCAGTGAAGATTATGTTAGGGCTTCAAAGAATCCTAAATTTATTTACTATTGTTGTTGACCTCTTGAGTTAAGGTTTAAAACAACTTTCTCTTCTTAAATTTTTAACCACAGTATAAAGTATATCACGATTAGGTAGCTCACGGTCAGAATATTGTTCCTTATTCTACTTTAATGCATTATTTGGGCTCTGATATTTACAAAAATAGGCTTAAATTAAATCAACTCTATGAGTATTAAATAACACCATGATGAATCGCAGGCATTAAACTTATTATGACAAATGAAAATTATAATTAAAACAATGTAAGTTCTTTTATTAAATTTGATTTCTTTCAATTTTTGTTCCAAGAGTTCATAAATAGCATGGAGATCATTAATATGCCTACAATTACGTTTCTACAGTTACAAAAAAGTTTTTTCTCTTTTAATTTCTTGTAGTATCTATAAATTATATTATTTTATGTGAATATTTTACACTTCAAATTCAAGGTAAAATTCAAATAAAGAACTAACCTTCATACAATACAATAGTAATGTGTTATATACCTCGACTAAATTTATATTACAATACTAAAATTGAAAGGTATTCTATGAAATTTTCATTATAAAATTTGACCAACTTCTGCTATCCAGATTTTGATTTTTTTAATAACAGAAAATGCTGTTATTTATAGATTAATGTGAAGAAAATAATAATAATAAATAATTAAAATTAATAAAAACATTTATTTTGATAGGAGTTTGCGAGAGGATGTCATTTTTTGTTGTTTATTTTTTTATATAATTATTTAAAGTTTATTTTTATAATTTAAATAAAGCTACGTTTAAAAAAAATTATATTTTATTGATGAGATATATTTTTATAGACTAGATTTATTTACTAGATTATAAAACTATATACTACTAGTAAAAGAGTAATCCAGTGTCACTTATTTTCGTTAAAAAATTGACATTTTATTACGCATGTCGAAGCGATGTATAATTTGTATATATGAGTTTATAAATAAGGTTTGTAGTCTAGTATTACTAATCACTTAGTGCCTATGTTTTCAGACTACTGAATGTCTTACAATTTTCCCTAACTGGCTATAATCCTTAAATCGACCTTGAGGTTTGTTCTTGAATAGTACGATAGCAATAATATGATTTGATTGTTAAAGTTACGATGTCATTAGCTTTTTACTGGCCATCTTTAAGGGATTTATTTCTAAGGGCATCAAATATTCTTAGCCTTTTATGACATTACGGGGGTTGAATAAATTGTCACCTGCTGTGTCAGAATGTCGTTTCCGCGATAATAAAATGCTGACCTTTTTTACGACTAAAGCGAACGGTGTATTCGCAAAAGTTAGACAGATGTATATATTTGGGTACTCTCAATGAATTCGTAATAACGTTTGGTAATTTACGCAATAAATAAATAAGATTACTCACAATTAAATGAAACTACGTGATGTAGTATTATTTCTACTTTCTTTAATTTCTTTACCACGACCTAGGTTTCGTTGTATTACAACATATTCAGGTGGTATATAAGCAAAGATTAACTCTTAGGAACAACCAACAGCATTTATATGTTTCAAACACAATAGCGGAAGACTGCTTTGTGCGAATTTTTCCATTGTTTATGTTAGTGAGTTTATTGCAGGTGCGCCCCTGCAAATTTGTAATATATAGGGGGAATTATCAGTATGGGGGTGATGGTTATTTTATGGTTATTACAAATAAATACAAAAGGTAATAAACTTAACATCCTAGAAACATTAGAAATAAACAGACATAAAAAAGATATCAAGGTCAATATATTAAATGAACAACTAAATATAATATCATCACCCATTCTTAATATCTACTAGATATAATATAAATATAAAACATTGATACTACAGTACCCTGGAAATTGTTTCAGCACTAATACACATATAAATATAAGTATATATAATAAAAACAAAAAAATTAAAAGAAATAAATAAATAAATATATGAATACACAAAATCGGAGATATGTAGAATTAGTGTATTACCTTGTCCTTACTTTCAAATACCCTTGCTTTTGTATAAATATATTACCGATAATAAGATATGTAGAATTAGTGTATTACCTTGGCCTTACTTTCAAATACCCTTGCTTTTGTACAAATATATTACCGATAATAACTTCCATTTAATTTTATTACATACACCGTAAAGTTTGCTTTGTATAACCTCACATAATAACAACAATTGAATTTATTACCCTCACTAAAATACTGGTATATTGTATAACTCTCTGTAATATAATAAAACCTAGTCTGCGCCCCTGCAATAAACTCACTAACATAAACAATGGAAAAATTAGCACAAAGCAGTCTTCCGCTATTGTGTTTGAAACATATAAATGCTGTTGGTTGTTCCTAAGAGTTAATCTTTACTAATATCCCACCTGAAGATGTTGTAATCCAACGAAACCTAGGTCGTGGTAAAGAAATTAAGGAAAGTAGAAATAATATTACATCACGTAGTTTCATTTAATTGTGAATAATGAATTTCTACAAAAATAACGCCAAATATATTCAAAATAAGATTATATCAATAGGCGTGCAACTTCATTTGATATATATATATATATGTGTGTGTGTTTGTGTAAATATATATATATATATATATATATATGTGTATATATATATATATATATATATATATATATATATATATATATATATATATATATAAACTAACGTTTGTACATTTGTTTAAGTGTGCATAACCACGCTATTTATACATGTTTATTGTAAACATGCTTACTTATGTACCTGTTTCCTAGTGCATTTTTTATAAAGATAAGTCCTTATAATTTGTTTCTCTTTCAGGGAAAGACAGATAAAATTTAATATAATTATATAAGTAATAAATAATTTTGTTAAAAAAATAGTTATTTTATAATATCCCAATATTATTAAAATTATATTTAAGTATTATAAGATCACTAGTGCTCGCCCAACGGTTGAAATTCGACCATAAGTAAATACATTTTTAAGTTTGAACATCGTTAATTTTTTTTTGCTAAAGAGTATGTCTCCATAATTATAGCATATAATTTTTATTTTTTTTTCTAGTACATCGGCTGAGAGCGAATACAAACAAGTTATTAGCGTGTATTGTTTACGTTAATTCCCTGCAATACTTAAGAAATTTAAAATTTGATATTAGTAACAGCCGAAAAAAAAAATTACAACTTGTATACGTATTTATTATAACAAAGATATATATTACACAAAGTATAAAATAAACGCTTTATTGCCTTCACATACACTCCACAGACTATTGAAAAAAGTAATATTTGAAATCACACAATATACACAAATTTCGAAACTCATTCAGTCAGTCTGAAATTTTAAAATTCTTTGGCAAAAATCTCTACTCCGTGCGACCGTTCGACCTTAAACAATTATGTGTTTGACATTGACAGTATGAACGTAAACAATGAATATTTTAATGTGTTTATAATATATAACTTAATGTATTTGTAACATATTATATATACAATTTTGCTTTTTCTCTCTTTCTCCATTTAAACTTTAACTATGTCAAATCTCACACTTAAAAAGGTGTATGAAGTTTTTTATTCGTGTATTAATATATAGATATCCCAACATGGTCTACATAATTTTAATGGTACATTGCACAGTAGTACTTATTATCACCAAGATATTCTATTGTCAGTGCATTTCCAACTTTTGCTAATTTTCGAAGTATTGCGTCAGATTTTAATTTCAATTAAATTTATTATTATCCCTCTTAAATGGTCTCTCGTTTTAATCCACAATTTAATTTTTTAAATTGCAGTATTTGATTACGAAACTAAATTCTATCGCCATTAAGAAAAAAGAGAAATCTGAATAATCTAGGATTTCGTCAAGTGGATATTTCATAAAGAATAAGGAAGTAAAATGAATAGTTTATTCGCGTTATATTGTTATATTACATATTTTTTATTTTAATTTTTAGTAAGTTATTTCTTCATTATGTCACATTTCGTTATATGACAACATCTTCTGGTGGGCAATTTGTAAAGATAGCAATTTTTACAAAATGAACCACATGAAGATGTTGCCATACAATGAAACCTAAGTCGTGCTTAAGAATTTAAATAAAGTAGAAATAATACTACATCAGGTAGTTTCATTTAGTTTTGTAATAATATAGATACTGATAATTAAATAGAAGCATTTTATATAAAAAATATGGCTGCTCCGGCATTCCTCACACCGTGAATTCTAAAATTTTTTTAAGAATTAGAACGTCTTAGATAAATAATTTAAAAGGTCGATTCTTTACAATTTTATTATTTAGGAGTTTACTTATGGAACAACAATTTGGCTTACAATAAACATAATAAATAAATTAATATTAATTGATCAAATTGGCAAAAAATAATTGAAATGCACTGGGTATACCTTTACAAACTTTCTGGGTTTTTAAGTAATAAGATAAGTATTTTAACACTTAAAATTTGCTGTAGAAAATTTATTTTTTACTTCATTTTTCATACGTCGCAACATAAAACAAAAAAAATTAATTGATGATTAATTTAATCATTTTAATAAGCCTTATAACTGAAAATTAGAATATTTTTACACCAATATATTGATTATTGCAACTATGTTAAAATTGAACTTTATATATCGTCTCTCAGAAGATAGGCTGTGACAGACGGATCGATTCTAGTTGAAGCAATTTGCATACATCGGAGATTTGTATCTCAGTATTTTGTCCCCGAATATAATATTTGAATTTATTTCGTCATATTTGCACAAACAATCAGTTTAAAATGTTATTTCAATTACTCTTAAAGGACCTGAAAATTTAATACATCATATTAGAAATGACTAACTATATATATTACAAAAAAATTTCAGAACTAAAATTATACTTATTTTATGTATAATAAATACAAACTTAAATTATTCTTATTCTGAACCCTGGGAGAATATTGATTTTTTTACTCAAAAATATGCTGTAATTTTATAAAATCAAATAATCCGCAAGCTTATATACTTCACTTTTACGGCGTTATCGAATTCTAAACAATTTTTTTTTGTTTTGCAAAGCGAGAAGAACAAAATATGAAATCTTTCGTTTAATAATAATAATTTATCTTGCATTAGTGGCATTTTTTATATGAAAGCGATTCAAATCTTAACTGCGATATAGTGTAAGTAAAACTGTATGTTTGCTTTAAAAATTATCGGACGTTATTATTTTTCGAAACATTATTTAAGTATAACTTAAATGCAAGCTAGCATTGTATAACAGTTATAAAAATTTTACAACTCTAGGATATACATATGGTATAGAAAAGAAATCTTGTTGGTCACAGGGATATGCTAGACAAGTTGCCGCTGAATTATTTTATATTCCAAGGCTCTTTAATTACCAATGAATTATTTTAAATTCAGAGACTTCTTAAATACTAACACAGAAAATAAGAAAATACAAATATACCAGTTGAGAAAAAAAATTTATAGAAACAACCCAAAATCACTAGCTTTCAAAATATATTATATCAAATAAACAACCTAACAAAGTTAAACAAATTGGGAAACGGACATATGGTTACATTTTAATACACATAAAAAAATTGACTAATTTTTAGTTAAAATTAACTAATTTTTAGTAAAAAGGTTTTCCTACTTTTTCTTTAGAGCATTATAATTTTTAGTAGCTTGTGAAATAATTCAACAAAATGTAAAAAAATATTAGTTTATTTGCTTAGAAACTGAAGTCTGAAACGCCAATTTAACTTAATTTATTTTACGTTTGCGTGTTTTAAGTAAAATTCCGTGACATTTAAATGCGTGAATAATTCTTTGGATTTTGTAACGAAAAAAAATAATTAAGCATATAAGGCACACGAAAAAGTTTCAACAGAATTTGCCAGGCATATAAGCCAATTACATTCAAAAGCTGCATTTTCTATTTTCTTATAGCAGACTTTATCACAAGATGAAAACTCTGGATATTTGCGCCTTCACTAACTGTGCAATTATTAGAGTTACCCCAAGAAAAGGGCCATTTTCTTGGTACTCTCAACCACCCTTGTTGACGCAATAAAAGTTAATAAACTAAATTAGTAAAACGCAATTAAAGTTAATAAAGTAAATTACCGCAAATATTTCGCAATTTTCAGATATTCCTGGGGAAATGTATCGAAGATTTTATTTTTGCTAAACTTTTTCACGTTGTCACTGACTTTTTAAAATTATACTCTAAATTTTCATGCTAAATCTAACTTGCTTCATGAATTGCTAGCATGGTGGTGGGTGAGTGCACACAACATAGATGTTAGGATATTTTTCAATTGCTTGTTCAGGATATTTCGTTTACTGAATTACTGGAGGTAGAATTTATTTTTGGCATTGAAAGCATATTTTTCAGTACACAAATTTTAGACTAAAATATTGCATCACTAATTGTTTTAAATATCTAATTAGGTGTAAAACAAAGTACTTTCAAAAATTGCTTCTTTTCATCATAACGATAAATACTCTTTGTTTAAACGCCATCAGTAGAAAATGCCAAATATTTACAAAAAACTGAAAATGTTTCTCATAATAGTGAGCATTGAGAAAGTAATGATTGCGAATTGTTTCAGAGACGCATGCCTTAAATTTTATAGTAAAGACTGTACATTAAGTTTCACTTTCAGATCAGTACTTAACCAGTGTTAATCTGCGCTCACGCTCAAGTTAAAATCACGTAGGAATTTACAATAGCAAATTTATCCCTCTCTTATTTTTAATTCGTAGAACCTTGGTCGGTCTAAATTAGTCCCGTACATAGTAAATTAGGATTGGTCTTATTCGATCTGTACATGTGCAAAAAATCAATATTTTATTTTTTACTTGTTCATGTATGTAAAACTATAATAATGAATTATGTATTTCTTGCTGCGAAACTAATACATACGAAAATACATATATTTCTATTGATTGTCATTTTGGGCGAAATTGGGAGTATCTCAAAACCTGAGGAGAAAATTCCACTCAAACCTGTATTTACTTAAAGCTCCTATTTTCTCTTTTTTAGCATTTCTTTAATAATTTCCGTTATTTTTTCGCCCACTTCTTTTGCTAAATTCTGTTTCGGGACTGTGGAAACAGGATGCAATATCTAGTAGATATTGCATCCTATTTCAACTCGATTTACGGCTTTAGAATTGTGATCACGAAGTTATGGATGATCCGCAAGTCGCCTGAAGTTTGAAATTTAATTACATTTTTATTTAATTTCGTTTATTATTTCTAGGATTATTTAATTTAACTGTTTATTTATTTCACATTACATTGGTTAGAATATTGATATCCAATAAAAAATGAAGCAAAAGTTTTAATCAGAAAATAAAAAAATTATATTCATATTTTTTTAAAACATATGCATGTTACGTGCACGCATGCGCGTGTGCTGGTGTGCGTGTGTGCGTGCGTGGGTGCGTGTGTATGTGTATGTGTGTATGCATATGTGTTCATATGTATGTGTGTTCGTGTGTGTGTGTATGTATGCGTGTGTGTGTGCATGTGCATGTGCGTGTATATGTGGTCTCTGGATACCTACAATAGTTCAATATAAATATTAAAGCAAGTCTGAACATAATCTGTCTGAAAAAATATATGGTATATAAATTAGTTTTTAAATTATCACGATGTTATACTATAATTTTAAATTGTAACTTTTGCAGCAAAATAAAATGTTACTAAAAATTGCATTGACCAAATTATACTACCCATAAAATTTAATGAAATATCTGTATAATAATACGTAATGTTTTGTGCTAATAAATACTAAAAAAGTATTTTAATAATTGCATTCGACATATTAAGATCGCAAAAAACGGTTAAGTGCATCAAGGGTTCTGCACTAGGTTTATGTGAATCACAAACTACTAGGTATGTGAATCACAAGTCATTACTAATATTGACTAAACGTTGCTCAATAAATATTTTTTAGTTCCTTGCAACTTTGCCCTTTAAACTATAGCCCTTTTAACCCTTTAAACTATACTCAGCACTACATTTAGAACTGAATAAGTTTTTGAATATTTAAATGCTCCCTTATAATTTCTATATAAATACTTTTTAAGTGTTAGATATTTAGATATATATATATATATATATATATATATATATACATATATATATATATATATATATATATGTATATGTATATATATATATATACATATATATATATATATATATATATATATACATATATATATATACACATAAGTTAACATGCTTTATTATAAGCTATTAGAAGCCATGCATTCAAAATAATACATCAAGCGATTTCCAAAAAAACAATTGTGACACAAAGACAGACGGACACTTGTGTGATTACATATAGTTTCATTTTTTTTCAAGGAACGGAACTCCAATTAATTAATTTTTTTCAATCTCTTCAAACTGATTTATTTTAAAACAGCAGCCGCTAAAATTCATTGAAATATTAATAATAACAAATGATTCTGTCTTATGATCTATAACACTTGAACGGTGGTCTCTGCTCTTATATCAAGAACGAGAGAAAGTCACAATGTGTGCTTGAACCACAAAAAAAATTATGAGCGACGTCACTGAAAGGAGCATCTGTACAATAAACATTAGAACAAAGAAACTAATAATGCCAGTAGGAACTTACCCTATGTTCTTTACTCGCCGGTTGCCATAAAAGCGTATATGAACATTTTATTTGAGCGTTGCAAATGTTTTATTAATGGAAAGAGATTGATATTTTGAATACACCAGATATATACTATTACATAATTAGTATAATACAATAATATGCCTGAGTAATAATAATAAGAAAATAATTATTTTTTAAAAATTGTTCCAAATTTACTTTATTTTTGTTAGTAAGTTTATGTCTATAGGTATAGCGATAAAATTATGTATTTTGGTGTTTCTTTTAATTATATTGTGATATGTATCTATATATTATACATAGTGACTTTATATATGTCTTGGCTCTAATTAGATTATGCATGAAGCTTAATCACCTAATCTGTCAAGAAGTTAAAGTATCTGCTAATAGCTTTTTTCCGCAGTTCCGCTCGAATGACAATTGTAATGTTGAAATTCGGTGACAAAATGGCTTATGAGAACACTTAGTGACTATTTACACGTCTACCATATATATATATATATATATATATATAAATATAAATATATATATATATATATATATGTATATATATATATATATATATATATATATATATATATATATAAATATATATATATGTATGTATATATATATATATATATATATATTTAATACAACCATTAGATTTAGAAATATATTATATATTGAACTGAGCATAAAATAGAAAAATGCATGACTTTTTTATGACAAATTGAAGTATGACAAGAGGAAAGTGTTTCTTCAGACCAAATATTTATTATTGTATTTAAATAAGTAAATAATAAATACGTATGATTATTTTGTATACAAAATAATATACTTTTCATGCAGAAATGATATTACTATTATTTTAATTTAGAGACATTCGTTTTTTTTCGTTCAATTTTCAATTAATATATCATTACATTTTACCGATATTCCAAATTTTAATACGGTTATTAATTGTGAATATCGAACATCGTTATCACTAACACAGGTACTAGTTAGACAAATATTACTTAGAGATGGTTTATTACTATGAACACAGATTCAATTCTACCAATGCCAATTGGTCGTGAGGGGTATTAAATAAATTTTTGGTCAAACTTGCATATAACCATGTCAAGTAATGTTTTTAAATTTTATTATTAATTTAAAAAATCTAAATAACTAAACGGACCCACTTATAACACATCGAAATACACATATAAATAACTCCTAAATAAGGAGCCAAATGCACAAAATATTTAAACACGCTATAAAAAATACAACATGAGTAATAGAAACGATCCGTAAATATTACCGATTAAGTTATCTTATAAAATATGAAAATTTAATACTTTTCCAAAACCTAATAGCCATATTGCAAAAAAATACGAAAGCAAAAACGGATGTGCCGAAACCAAAACTATAATACTGACTTTATAATGTCACAGTGGCAGGCGTGTTTACGTACATATGTTTTAAAACCTTAATAGGATTCTTCGGTTAATAATTAGTACTTCTTTTATTTAGGTAACAAAAGAGCAAATTCCAAAATTAGAACCTGTATAGTGTTTTTTTTGTTAGTATTTATATAATATTTTGAACTTACTTTATATATATACTAGCTGACCCGTGCGAAGTCTTCGCACTATATCGCCATCTAGCGTGTTCCAAGTATACAATTTGGCTAAGATATTTGATGTGTCGCCCACAGATGGCGCTCATGCCAATTGTTATAACAACTAATTTTTTTATTAACAAAAATATTTTTTTCGAATGTTTTTATATTTTTCGCCCAAAGTAGAAAACATAAGCTTTAAGTGGGTATTTTTTTTATTTTTTTTGGTGCAGTAGTTAAAGAGATCGAGCCGCTCGACCAAAAAACACCTTTCGGAAATAATATATTTAGATATATATATATATATATATATATATATATATATATATATATATCTTTGTAAAACGATAAAATAACATACATTTAAAAATTTAATTGGAGCTAAACATTTCTCAAGAGACCTATTTACGTTAGTGGAAATACAATAATTCGACATGAATTAAAGCGGTATTTTAATATCGATAATGGTTATCTAGTCAAGATAAGAGAATAGCTATAAATACATAACTAGATAATATTAGTAACAATTAACTACACTTACATATTTTTAATACAAATTAAAATTAATAGTTAGTTGCAATTTAATTAATGGAATCTTGCTTGGTGCATGAAAGTGATAATCTTAGTCGGCTTATGATTGTTTTTTTTGAATAGCTTGTTTAATTTTGTAAATAGCTTGGACTTTCTTAGTATACCATTGCATTTTTTTTGCGGAGTTTTAAACATAATTGTATTGTCATGGATTGTCAGGGCTTATGGATGTTTCCTTATGTTTTAAGAAAAATTAAAGCTTTTTTTGACGAGTTTTTGCAGATTAATTGAAAATATTATCATTTTGTAAATTAAATCAAAATTTTCTGCTATCAAGTAAAGTTTCTACAACACAAAATTTATTCCAAAATCTAATTTTTAGTTGGAAAAGCTGCAATACATTTCATAATCATGTTTTTATCTAACTGAGTTTAGGTGCAATTATAAAAATGGAAAGTTTCGTATATGACAGGAAACTGATAGCGTAATAAATATAATTTTAAGTGTGCAACATATCATATTTGATATGAATGACAATACGTCATGGAGAAGATGAACTGTGAATGATTGAAAATATTTATATATAGGAATGCATCCTGAAAATCAGCTACGGAATATCATGAATAAGAATTATTAGCTTAGCTATAATTGGAGATTAATGAACATTTAAATCCTCTTAAACCAAGGGCAATCAAAAAGTTAGTCTATAGGGGGTCATAACAATATACACATGTTAAAATAACAAATTTTCGTGGAAAAATATCATATATAATATTATCCCATCAATCTTTACTCAGGACACTACACACAGTATCACTATCTGTAAAGTCTAAAGAAAATATTGTCTAAACGTATTGAGTCCTAACTCAACACGTTTAGACAATATTTTCTTGATGGAAAAATGAAAAAATGGTTCAAATTTAATGATGTCTCATCTTATTCTTGTTCTTAGTTGAGAATTGTAACAAATACTCCCTTCGGCATTGGCCAAGAGAGTTCATCGTATCACACGAACTGCGTCGTTTCAAGAATCAGGTTTTATTTTAAAATTGTTACTGATTCGCCGAAATAATATAGATCGTGAAACATCATTGTGATTATCTATATGTATAAAACAAAGTCATGTTAGTTACATCGTATATAACTCAAGAACGGCTGGACCAATTTCTTTGAGTTTTGTGTTTTTAGATTTGTCTTCGTCGGGAATAGGATATTAAGTATTAAAACATTGGAAAAATTTACGAAAAAAAATTTATGAAGAAAATTAATTTTTCCATATATTTTGTATGGAACGGCTTTGTTAATGATATATCGAGAACGGATTGACTGATTTTTTTTTCATAGAAAATTTATATGCTTATTATAAATTTATTGAATATTTTTTTTATCTCGGCTTCGAGAAGTTTCCTTGCGCATTGAAAAAGTAAGAAAATCAAAAATAATGTAATTGTGTTTAAAACGTAATATGTGATAAATGACGGAAAAGAAAGAAAAACGTATGTTATAAATGACAGACACGGACAAAAATTACAATTGTATTCAACAATTATTATTCACTTTTCGACCGTTATTGCATTTGTATTCCATTAAATTAATTCTCTTTAAACGATTTTTTCTGGAATTCATCAGCGAAAAGTGATTTCAAATAGTTAAGTTTGGTGAAGTGCACATTGTGAAACGTTGTAACTTCGAAGATGTTCACTTTGTAAAGTTATTACATTTGTGATTGTGGGCACATCGATAATTTCTTCATTATGTAACAAATTACTAGGCCAATTTTTCAGTCTTTGTGGCCTGAATCTAGAAAATAAGGGTTTCTTCCATAGTCAATTGTATGTAACATGTTCATGTGTCGGCAAACCATCCGCTTTGTTCGCTCTCTCACCTGACAACAAAACGAAAAATGTCATATATCACCAGGTATTTCAATGAAGGGAATGAACCCGAGTGCAACCTATTCAGAAAATAGATTTACAAAAAGTAGTGCAACATCCTACAATAAAATAAAATAGTTTAACAGAAAGTAATGCATTACTACGTGAAACATTTCGATTCGCTTCAATAATGCAAATGCCTTGCTGTTACATTTATTTCGATATAATTAGAATGCTTCTAATTTTAATTTTTGTGCATGTATTGAACTTAATTAATTTTGAATATTAATTTGATATTATTAATAAACTGAATTTAATTTAGCTAATAAGTTAACACAACATTTATTGATTCTGAGGCGATACGAAGTTCGCCGGGTGAGCTACTTATACAAATATTTGAAAATTCTTAATGTTTTACCTCCATCATGTGGTCATAAGCACATTCCAGTGTTTTTTATCACGCTGAATTTCTAGTTGCCTTTTGAACGGTTTCTGAGCAAAATGGCTACGATAGTTGAACAGACAGCCGGACTGACACCAATGATCTAATATCAATTATGATCAAAAATATCTAATATTAATAATTATCTAACATCAATTATGATTTTTTTAAAATTTTTAACTTACTAAACTGGAAAAATGAAAGAAACCATTCGTGCTAGTTACGAAAATTACATAAAACCGAAAATAAGAAAGATGTGAAATATTTCCATTGTCATTTTCAAAATATCTCCCGTATTCTGTGATTTCTTCGTTAATACTAAATGTTTAAATATTTAATAGAAGATGGTGTTGTAAAAATATGCCATTGTGCTTAATGCGAAGAAATGTTAGCGCGATTTATTTATGTAGTAAAACCTTCCCGAGTACATTTATTTTCATATTGTTCGTATATATTGTCATAAACATGAATCATTAATATCAACTATTTATCAATACACGATGTCACTATTTTAATTAAGTTTCACAATAAGTACTCATTACAAGAATATTTACAATTAAATTGAATTAAATAATTATTTGCTCGGAATACATGAAAAAATGGGTGATCAGTTTAAAGTTTAAAATAATTTTAGTGTTGTATACATTAATTAGAAAAACGGAGCACTTGTAGACTCACCTCGTATTCTAATAACAAAACAATTATTTTCTGCTATTTGACATAGAATAGAAAGTTAAAATCTGAAAATTTTGTAAGAAGTAGTCGTCTAATTGCAAATATTTTCTATTGCATTTACATATTTATACTTGACATTTTAACATTTTTTATATATAATGACAATAATTCGTTATAGGTTATTTATATAAAGTCTATATTTAGGCTATTTCCGTTACGAGAAGAAATATATATGGTGTAGTAACCTTTACCTGTAGTGATTTTGCATAATCTTGAATAATTTAAAAGAAGAATGCAAAGAAATTACTGGAAACTAAAATCGAACTATTCTGAGATATTTGTGTGAAAAATTTTGCAAAACAATTAAAAATCGGGACTTTAGGCTGTAATATCACAATGAATAATTGTGATATTTAGGAAAAGATATATTTAATTTTTTTTGTTAGTTTGGAGAATTTTGAAAATTACTTTAAAACTATTGCGTTAAAAGTATTTGGAACACCGACGGCCGGTTTCTTCGTGAGTAATAAAAACAACCAGTTAAAGTTAAAACTTTTACCGTGAATTTGACAGTTACAACTCAATAAGTTTCTTCATCTATCCATTAACACTAAGCAACATTACAATATTCCCGGCCAACCAACCTAACCAATCTTTCAATTACATATCAATTAACTGACAACGTTACGTTTGTGTCTTGTTTATCTGTTTTCTTTTAATTATCCCAAAATGTATTTTTCGGAAATAATTGACAATAGTATGGACGTGGTACTACCCCCAAGGTAAGTTGGCAATGTTATTTTCTTTTAATAATAATAATATATACATGTAATTATCCATAATCCGCAAACAAATCACTACGTGTTTTGAATAGAAATGTATAGAATATATCCGTATTATCTACTTATTAATGTTATTTTTATCAGACAGACAGTTATAGACATAACACGTAAGTCAAAAAATGCCAATATGTATTTATATCTATAAAGTCACTGGCTTACATCAACCCACCAATGATCCCACTAAAATTCTACCAAAGCACACAACTTGATTTAAGTGCAAAATAACATTATTAACTTCAGCCACTAAAGGTTGTAAGTCTTGGTTAGAGAACACTTGAGAAAATTAATTAATGAGGGTGAATAGATTTGTAAAAAAGGGGGTAAATAAAGATTTAATTCATTCCATTTTTCTTCATTCTTTAATTCTTAAATTACTTTCATTGCTTTGTCAGTCTAACCCTAACACATAATTCAAGTAACTTAAGTTTTATAACTTTAGCACATAATTTATATGAAACGCTTGTTAGATGATATCAAGAAAAAATAGACTTTTGTTAAGCAATAATATCCAAATTTGACTTTTTTATTATTTCTGTAAAGTTTACATATGTGGCTTACGTACTTAGTTCTGCTGACCCTAGAGTTAAATGTTGACAATTACTATTTCTCATCATACAAACATAAAATAAATATAGAAAAGAAGAAATCTGTTTATTATTTCCTTAAAATTTTAAATATAATGTATATTACAAATCTATGCATTTAAATTCATATATAATTGTACTTAAGTATTTCAAGTAGTATGATTAAATCCCTGCGGTTTATCCCATAAAGCACTTTTCCGTCACTGAAATAAACAAATTAAAGGAATTGATTGGAAAGTATTTCAAAATTATATTGAACAATGGCACTGCAATCAAACAATCAAAATTATATTGAACCAATGGCACTGCAATCAAACAAAAATATGAAACCTGGGCGCTCATCACAAATGAATTTAACGCCCAGACCGGTTCCTTTAGAAGCATAAACCAAATTGAAGTGCAAATGGGAGTACATGAAGAAAATTGCAAGACAAGAGTCCGGTAAAATAAACCGGGTACGTCGTCTCACTGGTGGAGGCCCACCTCCACCACCAATGTCGGACACTAATGAATGGCTGGAATCTTGAAGGAATCGGCTTCAGGACTGGAATCCCAATATGATAGCAACACTTCTCAAGATGATGTACAGTCTGAACATGTAATCATTGAAGTCTTTGACATGCCAGCGACGTCAGAGTGTGCAAAAAAGTCAGGCACTTTGTGACGAGACTCCTAAAACAAAAATTAGGAAATGTCTCCCATTTACCACTCCCCAAGAAACGAGACAGTCTTTTTTGGAACTAGCAGATAAAAAAAAAGAATTTCTCAAATTAAAAAGGAACGAAAACCATGAATTAACAAAATTAAAAGAAGAGAAAGTTAGAGTGGAGATAAAAAATTTAAAAAATAATGAAAGGAGGAAACGGGAATTGCACTAATTACAACTTTATAAACTTAAATTAGAAATTAGTGAATTGAAAATTAAAAAAAATATATTGTATTTATATTTGTTTTATTTTTATTTCTTTTAATTTAAATGTATGTCTTGGACAATGATTTTAAAATCAGCAAGTATTCATATCTCATTTCCATTTGCAGCTAATCTGAAAATAAATAAATTTTGTAATTATGATTTTATCACAAGGCATGTAATATTACAATGATTCAAAAGTTTCATTTGGATACTATAATTTTTTTGTAATTGGAAATATAATAATCACGTTGCTATTTGGGTATCATATACATGATTATATTTTAAAATTAATAAATTTGAAATTGTAAATATTTAATGATGCACTTATCACATTTCATATATCACAATGATTGACAAGTGTTATTTGTATATTTTAATTTCTTGATAATTAGGATAATGGTTATATTTATTACATTGTAGAAAAATATACTTTTTCCATTTCGATACAATTCAGCTCTTTTGCCGCCTAAAACAAATATACAATTAATTTCGAAAGTCATAGTTATTCCCCTAAGGTTTAACCTCTTGACTGCCAAATTGAAATTGCCGCCGCTCCACACAAACACCAAGATTTATCTTACCAGAATAAACTTTAATTATAATTTGTCCAGCTTTTCGGAAATTTTCTGTTTAAAATTTAGAAAACAAGAACACAGTTATCTAAGCGAGGAAAGCAAAATTCTAAAATTAAAAGAATATTTCACATTTTATTTCAATGTAATTTAAAACGCTTTGATGTCATAAATAAAGTATTTACTTGTTGTCGTTGCTGACCAACATATAAACCATTAGTGTCGAAAAGGTTAAATATCTGCTTGTAGTAAAAACATTATTATTTATTACGTTACCTGGTATTATTGTACCTGGTATTATTGCTATATGTGTACACTCTATAGTGCCAATTACTTTTGGAAACTGGGCTATATTATAAAATTGGTGAGAAATATTTGCCATTTCCTCGCTAGTTCCTGGCATTTGTATATAAAATTCTGATAGAAATGCTATAAGAGACGATACTTTGAATATACATTTGCACACTGTAATTTTATGTACACCAGAAATGTCTCCAACAACTTGCTGCATTGATCCCGTTGCATAAAAACGTAAAGCCAACAAAAGTTGCTCTTATACAGAAAGAGCCTTATTCCTGAAACAAATTTGTTGAAACAGCTTGATTAGATGGTTTTAAATAATGTATTAATTACTAAATAATAGCTCAATTATTGACACAGATATACTAAAATTTACTTTGTAGTAACAGTTGCCAATCTATTTTGTAACAATTCACTAAGAAAATTGACAGACTCTTTAGACATTCTGTAGCGAAATAAAAATTCAGAATCTATCAACAAAAACTGATTTCTGCCGATATTGAACTTTTTACGTCTATATGTTACATAATTAACAAATAATTCATCATCTGAAGAACTATCTGTTAAATTTTCGCTCGTAGATCTTAGAGACATTTCAAAATAACCTACAAAATTTGACAGACGTCGTCTAACTTTTACAATTACAGCATCGTAATGACTAGTAAGGTTAACGGCAAAAGTTAGAGAAAAGTAAAAGTAACGAAGTTGAGGAAACAATTTTGACTCTGACTTTTACTTTGTTACGTTACTTTAGCTGTTTCTGTCGATGAAAAAATCGGCCTTGAGAAGAAATGGTTGAGCCAAACTCAGGACTATCTAATACGAGATTAAATAAGTATTTATAGAATATAGGAGTATGTGCAGTGCAATCATAATCGGTTTTTATTTGAATTGTTAAAATTAAATAATTGTAGAATTTCCTGGAATTATTGAAGTAAAATTTAGTGAAATAAATCAAAAACAAAGAAGTTTATTGCGCACCTGAATCTTCGTATTTTGGTGGCCGTGCAACAAATAGACTAAACCATAAGCAAAACGAATAGTTTTTAAACATGGAACCTGGAAATTTAATCAATGTTAATTGTTTTCAATACGTTATCATAATATCAGCAGCAATATAATTATCATGTGCGATTATATTATATTTATAATAGTTTATGGAAATTAGATTGAAGCTAGTGCACTGGTAGAGGATGTGGCGGAGTAGGATTAGTAGAGGGTTGTGTTTGCATAATGGCGAGATTTCAATGTGAAATTGTGTTTAATATATCATATTAATTTAAAGTATTTAACCTCCAGAAGAGTAAGCTTCCGGTACGTATATCGAAAACATAACTGGAATTGTATATCTTAAATAAAATTAATGCAATTTCGTAAATTTTTAATATGAGCAGCTGACGGCCGGCGTAGCTGGAATAAGGCCGGAAATGAGCAAGGCGCGACTTGTGAATTTGTCTGAGACGACGAATTATTTTTATTCTTAATGAAATACTTAGCTGCATGCAAATTTAATTTCGCATTCAGCCAAAGGGCACGATATTGTATTCATATTTGAATGTTAGACTGTATTTATTTCCAGTTGTTTCAGAATGAACCTGATTGAAATAACTTTATCGCGGTGAAATTTAATAGAAATTTAATAAAATTTCGTTCTACAAACTCGATCTGAGATGACATGGTTTTCTTCTAATGTATTGATTATTTTCCAATTTTTTAACATCTTGAATATCCTGGTAAGGAAAAAGGGAGTGATATACAATTTATTTTTGTACGAAATTTCTTTAAATAATTATGATATAATTATTACCATAAGCGTTGATATAGATAATGGCGATATTTAATTTTTTAATCGAAATTAAGAATAACGCATTTAATAATCAAAACTAATAAAAATAAAGTCATATTTTCTATATGCAAGGTTATTATTTTTTATTTACACGCACTATCTATTCTTTATATTTTCACATAAAATCCTTTATAATAAATTTTGTAATAGCATTCATGCCTTGAGCCCATAAAATATTTTACAACGGTAGTTCGTTTTTCACCGCGTAACTGGATTTGATGAGTGAGAGAAAAGTTAAAGGAATTTTTTAACTTTTCTAAAAAACTTGAGGAATTTCCCGTCATTTACGACCCAGTATTATTTTTACCTGAAATATATTTGCAATCTTCTTTCTTCGAATAAATAACGATTCACGAATACGATTCAAGATATTTTCTACGAGTAGTTGTTACTTTGCAAAATAGCTTTACCATTTACCAGGTCAGGGTTTGATGATAAGTTCTGGAGGTGAACAATGCAACTCCTTAAGAAATGTTAGTAAATCAAAATTGATAAAAGATATTTGCTGCTTGTAGTATTTACTTCTCATAATAACTACACCGTTGACCGGGTCAGGGTCTGATGATGAAATCTGGAGATGAACAATGAAACTCCTTAACGAATAATAGTAAATCAAACTTTATTCAAGATATTTGTTAGTGGTAGTTGTTGATTTGTAAAATAACTGCACCATCGACCACATCAAAATCTGTTGATGCGTTCCGGAGTTGAATAATGGAACTCTTTATCAAATAGTAAGTAAATAAAAAGTAATTCAACATATTTATTTCTCGTAGTCTTTTCTTTGCAAAATAATTGCACCATCGAACAGGTTAGGGTCTGGCGATGAGTTCTCAAGATGGATAATGCAACTTCTTAACTTATGGTAATAAATCAGCTACGAGTTAATTTATTTCCTACTGATTAATTGTTACTTCAGCTATTACTTTGTTTTTTTTTAATATTACAAAATCTGATATTGGATTTCGGATAAAGCAACTCCTCAAGTAGTAGCTGTTATTTTGCAAAATCAGATGTCGAATTTCGAGTATGGGGAACGGAACTCCTCAACACCCAACTGCTAACCACTGGCGGCTACTATAATCGATTCGATTCTATGTGTTGCTTACAATCAACTTTAGACAAGGAGGAAATTATTTATATATCTACTAGTTTTTGTCCGGACTTTTAATAATTATGCAATATTTTAGGACAGAAAATGAGTTGATGTTAGGTATAGGGTGATGATTGATATTGCTATTCACTAAAAATTTTTAAACAAAATATCTTTTCAAAAAAGTAGGTACTAAAAAGGAAAAAATATTTAACTCAAAATATATATCTACTTATTCGCTATAAATAACTAAGTTACTTATTTTGGTAGTCGATGCCAACACCGTTCAATCGTATTATGAGTGCATTAGAAATAAGTTATAAATTTCATTATAAATTAAATTATAATGCAATTACACATTTGTGTAAGTTGGTAGACAGTGCTAGCAAAGTCTAAGTATCTTGGTTATTTATTGTGTATAAGTGGGTACTTATTTTGAGTTAATTATTTTTTTTCCTTTTTAGTACCTACTTTTTTGAAGTTGATTTTTTAAAAGATATATTATTCATCATTTGTGAGCACATTAAAGGCGTAAATTAAATTATTCTTCATCTATTAACACTAAAGTGACAACGACCTGGCTCATATCGTTACGTGACGTGGGATTGTTTGATTATGAAAAAAACTTCAAATTAAGTTTAAATCATATATAAGTAATAATACTAAATAACCACAATCAATATCATACTAGTAACAAGAAATTTCGATGAATCCGTTCATCTGCCTGAACTTATCAGGACCTGTCTCAAATATAATATTACTTAACTTAAAAAACCGATTCAGTTTCCAGTCGATTGGTTCTTGTTTATTTTTCGGTGACGTATTACATAATTTCTAGTGAAATACCGGAAGGCTGGAACGGATTTCCAAGTTTATCTTTTCGTTTATTCCGCAGATCGTCATAAAATTCCGTAGTCTACCTTAAAATTTTATAGGTTTTTGAGAGCACATATATGTATGTAGATATAAACGTACACACGGACTAATTGTATTCGTATTCACCCATTGACGTATACTTTGAAAACACCTTCTCTTAATTAATGGACTCCCATCATGAATCATTGCGATGAAAGTACGTGTGATGGTACTAACAAACGATGGTAATTCGAGATATCTTCTCGTTTATAATTTCCTCGTTTTTTCTTTATTTTACAGTCATATTAATTAATTAGAAAAAATACGAAAGAGACATGTTTACTGAGTTTCCAATAAAACATAGTTTGGTCATAGAAAATTAAATTGTAATTCTTTAATAGATAAACTCAATTTTTATAGATAATTGCCTTTTTTATACGGTTATTTCTAGGTTAAGAATAGAATTTCATTTCGTTAGTATATTTTTAAAAGAAAAAAAATTGAATTAAAGTTTTTAAATGCAATAATACTTCACTATGCAATTCCGCAAACGTAAGCAAGACTAAATTGATACCATCAAATTTACTTTATTTTAGGCCCAGGTTAATTTTGGTTCTTAATGAAAATTTAATTAGAGTTTTAGGATTAATAGCTAAAACGAATTAAGTTTACTTAAAATTTGTAAATTATGAAAGTACATAATCATAGACTACATCAGTATTTGTGTATTCTGTTAGAATAAATAAATTGCTGCATTCGTGAACATGGTACATAAATTTAACCGAAAGGAAATTATTTAGATCTCAGGTTATATCCGTTTTGATCAAGGTTCGACTTTCTGTTTACTTATTGTCATCGCAACGTATGAAAAAACTGACTCAAAATAAAATTTTGGGGAAACGTGGCAATAAAATAGCATTAGAATAGCTTTCAATGATTTTAAAATAATATTTACTGATAAATAAGTGTAAATACTTATATGAATAAGGTGAACGTAAATGAATGCAGTAGTAAATCTGACAACGATTGTAGACTAATATAATACTAGCGAAATATGATCAGGTTTTCTTAAACACACTTTTTAATATTTTCCAAAATACATTTAAAACGTACAGAAGCATTGTAAATATTATTTTCGGCTGTATTTTTTTTAAATAAATAAACCTGCATAAACATTGCATTAAGTAATATTGATTGTTTTGGACTTTACACGACCATTAGATTTTGATAAAATTTATTTGGACCGTCTTTAATTATGTCTTTCTAAACATATGCTAAAATATCAGCTTACTTATGTAAAAAATATTGTTTTAAGAACGTCCTCCTTTTTTGAAGTCTGTTAATAACTCAAAGCTTTGGTTAAATCGTTATACCCCTTTGAATCTTAAATTCGTTGTACATAGAAAAAATATCAGACTTCAGTGCTTTTTTAATAAACTCATATTCACTCAGCACTGAAGTCTCATATGCTATAATATGGCTAAGGGAAGAAGAGAAGGAGATAATTGCATTAAAATTGCCTTCCCAATCAAAAACTAGTAAATTGTTGCATTAAAGGGAAAACCCTCATTAAAAAAAGTAATAATTTCGTCTGAAAGTTGACAACGCAGCCAAGTTTTCAGGCCAGTCAATTTTAACTGCATAACAATTTTTCCGCAAATAAAGTAAATAAGTCTATGTACATGGAACATTTAATAACGAAAAAAATACAACTACAAATAACAGACTGAATGCTTTAATTTCAGGACTAAAAATTGAGAGATAACATTTTGTCAATATTTACAATACATTGTTATTCCAAATTGACCCAACCGCAAGCTTAAACGGTTTTCGGGAAATATAATACGTTTCTCCCAGATAACGAGTAAATTACAAGACGGAGAAAATTGAATTTTCATCGTCGAAAACGAATTACGGCTCCATGTAACACAAACGCCGGCGGCGAAACTGAGGGCACCGTTTTGTTTACAAAAAACATGTGTTAATGAAAGAAAAGTTTGATTTTTCAAATACAGTTTTAATCTAATTATGCGCGTAATGTTTGTAGGTATTTTGGATTGTATTTCTGATTTTAGGATATAAAAAATTTAGTTTAGAGAAATAATTCTGGTTTTAGTAGAAACTGAAAACAATTATATTCATTTTTGGTTTAGTAGAAATTGAGCATATAATTTTTTTTAAATTCTGGCTTTTCTATAAACTAAACAAAGTTGATAAAACTTCTTAAATCGATGTTCCTTCTTTTTAAATTTAATTCATGTATTTTTCTCGGAGAAAAATTATGTTATAAGGGATTAAGGAGTAAAATTTTATTCGCTTGTACGACTTTTTTAAATGTTAAGAAAATGGGTTGAAAATTAATGTTAAGATAAATATTGATTGTTATTAAAATAAACCTCTTTGTATTCGTTTTGTACATATTTTTTTATTTAATTTGAAGCGTCATGTTAAAAGGTAGACACTGGTTTGTTACAACTTGCAGATTTTCTTTTGTGTATGTTGCGGTAAATTCCTTTCTAAAACGGTTTTCTTGTGTAAAGAAAGACACACAATTATTTGTGTGTATTATTTATTTTCATGTTTTATACACACACTGGAACTAATTTACGAAACAAAAATAGGTACACACCTATATTTCAGCTTATAGTATTCCACAGAAAACTAATAATTCCTATAAATGGAGACAAACTTCTCATCTTTATGAATTTGTCAGTAGCAAACTGGATCATGTCGTATTATTAATTTGTATAAACCGATTTGTTTACCTTCATAAACCAGTTAAATACAAGCTGGTACATTATGACCGTTACATACAAAAGTCTCATTAAAAAAAATAAAGAATAGTCGTCATTCAATTTTATGGTATTTCATACCTTAAAAAAGGAAAAAAAACGAATACCCCTAGAAGGTCATGGACATTCGTCTGCTAGTTATTTTTCTCAGAAGTAATTTGATGCTGAAGCTTTAAAATATATTAATCCACATATATCTCAACAGTTGACGCACACAATATTTATATGAAAATTTTAGTTTGGGCAAATAAATTACAATAAGCTCTTTAGATAAACGTGTTTATTAAGAAATAATATAACAAATTAGTAGTTTATAAAATGATTTTATTTCTCCGTCCAGTATAGTGCTGTTCAAAGTTTCATTAAACTTTGATTAGCAATATCTTATAATAAAACATTTCAGGCATATTTCATGATCTATGTGCAGATCATAAAATATGCCTAAAATGTAATATGCATAAAAAATAGAATATTTAATAAAACATGGATTCTTCAATAACATATTAGCGAAAGTAATTAACGGCGACAATGGTGACAAATATTAACACTAATAGAGCAGTCCGCAAATTATGGGCCAGCTCAAATATATCTGTATGAAGTGTATTAGAAATAAATGACGGCTTAGTTTCAAAAAATTTTACTGAAATTATTAATCTACATGTATAAAAGGCAAAGTACTGACTGACTCGTCATCGCCAAATTTAAACTGCTAAAGGCAGAAACCAGAAATTTGAAGAACCTGTTGATTTTATTATGTAGGCACTTTTTAAAATGGGGTTTTCTAAATTCAAACCCTAACGGAAGAAAACGGGTGGCCAAGTTTTCACGAACATTTTAAAAAATCTAGTGAGATTTATTTGAAACTTGGTAATTGGGCTTCTTATTACATTTAATAGAACATATATTTCTGGATTTTTATAAATTCTACTTCTAAGTAGTGAAGAGTGGTGGCGAAATTTATATGGAAATAATAAAAGTTAGATTAAATTTCCTTAAAATTTATACTAATGCTTTTTAACACCATTAATGACGTGATTGTTTTATTGGTTCGGGGAGTAGCATGGTGAAGACTGTAATGTAGGCGATGGAAATGTGAGGTACATTTAATAATTTAACGTAAATAATTTAATTTCACTATTCGTAAATATCATACATATCCATAAGTTTTTTATTGCGTATTAAGTATATTAGGAGACAATTTATTCCTTTAATTATTAGGGTTTCATACATTAAAAGGAAAAGCAGAACCCATACGAGCTTATTCAGGTGTCTTTCCATACATCCATCACAGCGCCTTCCTCAGAAACCGCTTGACGGAGAAACTTGAAATTTGGTACAGTAATGAAACTTATTAAGCCGCAAATATAACAAGTTATATACGCGTAAGAACAATAAAACTCGAAAACTCATAGTTTTAACATTAAAATTAAAAAATATTCTTTGAATATTTTTAACCGTAATTAAAATTGTTTTTACCCTTAAATTAAATTACTTTTATGGTTTTGATGTCGCATATGCATTAGAGCCATATGAAGGCAGTTTCAACATTTGTTGTAAAATAAAATAAAAAAGGATTTTTTTTAAAATTGTTAATATTTTGTTAACCTTAAATTAATTGTATTGATTTTTTAGAGTACTCCATGAAGATAATATAAAGAAAAATACATTTACTTAAAAATTGAAACATATCTCGTATTGGGTGATTTCCGTGGTTAAGTGTAAATATCTTTTTTATTGTTATTGGCAGTAAGATTTTTATTACCATAATTTTTCCACTATATTTGCAAATTTTTAAAATGGTTGGCTATTTCTGAATAATATATTTTTCTCAGCACAAATAATCAAATTTGAATGATGAAAATTAACTTCAAAAAATTAATAATCAGACATAATTTGTAGTCGTGACACTCAAAAGATTTACTCAGACGAGTGGTTTTCGCAAGTTTTAAAAAAGTGTCAATACCTGGAAAACTAAGATATTTTTAATATGGTTAATAACCCAGTCATATCTTGGCTTATCTCCCCTTTTCAGTTGGTCTGACATACGGGTAACGCTCTGTAGTGCGAGATTTGGTTGGTTATTTTAATTTCCTCTATACTGTTTATTTTATCGTTTCTGTGCCATTGTCTTTATCGTAATAACCTTATCCAACACTACATTGACTTTTGTCTGTATCCTTACTGCGGTTCTACATAATATCCTATAGAAAGTATTTACTTTCCTTGTGTTCATATTTTACTTTGTTTGAAGAAGAAAAAACACCTTGCAATTTGTGAACTAATATGCGGAATAACTTTTGAATGCCTAATTATTTATCCCAGTATGACGTTAATGTGAAATATCACATGTCCTAGTTATATTGTTTAATTTTTTTTTTAATTTGATCCTTATTTCTGATTACAAAAGGAATTGAACAATACTATAATCAAATATTTAGATGAGTAGTAACACCACCTACCAGAAATAATTTCTTTTATTACCCATGCTCGATTTCCCAAGGTAATGTTACCTATTATTTTAATTCGAGTAGTTGTTAAATGGTGAAGCAAAAAAAACTTACATTTTTAAAACTAAAGGTGTGTAAGGAATGTAGACATCTACGTTGTTCTCGTTTGCTCTGGGCTTATTAAGATGAAATTTGATATTTTTATAATTGATATTTGATAATAGACCTTATCGTCGTAATTATATTTTATTTCTATAAAACTACACATTTTAGATCGTAGATTAACATTATTTAAAATAATTATCTAGATCTCGAATTAAACGCTTAAAAATAACTATTGAATATTGGCACCATATACTTCGTGCATATATTTTGTTCTTCATTTAGTTTACGTAAAGTCAAAACAGTTTAGATACATATATCAAGGATATCTTTGGTATCAGCGTACATAAATCAAGAAATTAAATAGTTTCCATGTTATAAAAAACATTTTTAATAAACGTTCTGATATATAATTAAATATTTTTAATTTCTTGCCTGTTATCAGTGTGGATTATTCAATTTATTTTTTAATATATGGAATATGAAATAAATTATTAAGCAATATTTTAAATTAGCTATTGAGTATGTAAATAGTATAATTTTTTTAATTTATTTTGTTTAAGAATTCAATTATTAACACTCCCAATAACTGTTGTAGATTATATAAAATTTCTAGATTATATAAGTTTATTGGTTCTTACACATTACAAATTTGTGAAACATCATTTTCATTTTCATTGAAAAACCATGAAGCAGTAATAGGACTATGAGTAGAGTGACAGTACTGTATCACGGGAATAAACATATTCAACGTTTAATTTAAAGCTGAAGAAATGAAAGATTTCATTGATTTTCGGGAATCGTTTGGCATTGATCCTCCCTTATATCACGTAAATAGAATTTCTATTAAAAAATAGTCTTTACGTATCAAAAAGCATATTAGGTAATATTACAAATTATTTTCATTTCATAATATTTTATATAATGTTTCAATATCTTTTACATTTTCAACGAACTGAGAAGTTTTTTGAGAAAAAATATTCTTAGAAAAACATTGGTAAATTTCAATATTTGTGAATACATATTCAGAATTCATGATACGCAATAGTTTGATATGAAAGCCTTGGAGCTTTTGTTTACTATTCGTTGCCAACGAAATAGCATTATTAGAATTTGTTCGACATGCCGCGTATTTTTCTTTTGTTTTATCTTAAAACCGCCTATTCTTTCAGAGCAAAGTTTATTTTAGGTTATTTTTTTATTTACACATACTATCTATTTTTTATATTTTCGCATAGGAACCTCTGAAATAAATTTTCCGATAGCGTTCGTGCCTTAGAGGAATTAAGGCTTCAGATGTATTTATTCGTGAGGTTCACCCTTAACAGTGTTTAATATAAGGTATTTATTTAGATACTCCTCAATTAGGTATTAAATCTATTTAAGTATAATTTTAAATATTATCTGGAAAAACGAATATTCTATGTAAGACTTTACTTTACCATTTTTTTCGCCGGCACATTTTTTCAGTATCGGAATTAATAATTATATCTTTATTTCATGCCCTTCAATAAATAAAGTAATCTTTGCTATTCTTGAGTTTTTAACGCCTTTATAAATATATTTTAGTATTATTAATTCATTGACAGCATTTTTAATGATTTTTTTTTAAAATAGAAGTCTAGTAATTAAATGCACGATACTTTTAATGTAATTAAACTATCAGTATATTTGGTCAACTGAATTTTAGTAGAATTATTATGACAAACGAAAAAATTACAACAAACCTGTTTCAATGTCAACTTTGTGAAAAAAAAATTACTTTTCCCATTACTTTTTCCACTTACACCATTTTTACCATAATCGAAACGACCGCCAGTCAGTATTTTAGATGTCTAAGTAACTTACAAAACATAAGTTGTCATTTAGCGTCCGTTATTCCGTTTGTCCCATTCCGTTTTGTCATCAATTAATTTCCTTCAAAATTAACTTGTGATTAATAATTTGTGGGTCACCAGCACTTTTTATTAATATACATCAAACGTTGGCGGATGAACGCTACGATCATCGTGTTGGGAAAAAAGAAGTATGCAACTCGAATACGCATGTAGACAGTATTGCAAATGGATGATATTTAACGTAATTAGATTTCCACGCTTAAAACGTACAAAGAGAACCCTTATAGTGAGACTTCGATATCAGTCTGTCCGTATGTAATGGCCATCGACTTGAAATTTTCTATTGTTAGAAAACTCGTACATTCGTGTTTGTTTCCAGTAAAAGAGTTTGGAAATATTTCTCTTTTTATTCAAAATGAGGTCCGACATGAGTTTTCCAAAGTCAAAAGTAGAAAAATAAAGTCAAGTGGATTAAAAAAATAAGGTATGTGGAAGAATTTGCCTTATTTTATTTAACTCACTTTATTTAAACAGAAAAAAAATAATTTTCCTTTCAATTTCTATATCAAAATAATTTCTAAACTCATCAATATGATAGTGTGATAAAAAAGTCATAATTTGGAAAACCATGCACTTTGTAAAAAATACAATTACAATAGTAATTATTGAATTTTCGTACTTTTGTAGCGTAAATTATTTACGGTTGACGTCCGGACGGTCTATGGAAACGTACTATATGGTAATATAATTTTGATTTGAATTGTATCTTGTTGCAGTCTCGAAAGGTCTTTTTGCTGCTTCAAATATATTTCTAATATACTATTGCTACTTTTGGACTTATAATACTCAGTATTTTTGTATTCAAAATTAAATTCAGATAAGATACCGATTACGTTAATTGGACCGAAGCACAACCTTAAACAAATGACTATTTTGTTACTACTTGCGACTAATGAATCAAGCTATATTGTGAGTTATGTTCCATTTTTATAGCTCGAAATTATATTTGATGATATATGCCAATATGACAAAAATCCAATATAAGTTACTCTCCATTACTTCATTACAACATATATGTCAGTAATCTAACATAATGAGTAAAAATGTGTTTTAACAACAAATTACATACTTGATCAGCTAGCTGCCTTTCCTTTCCCACTAACGCGTTAAATAAGTGTGTTTCCCACAAATTACTAAAGCAAACGACTCAAGGTTTTGCGTTGAATATCGTTTGCATTTTGTCAAAGCAAAACCAAGGTTTCTACGTTTTTATTCAATACAAAGGTTTACCTTCTAAGGAAACATGTACAATCTTAATCAAAACGTCACGTTTTAGGAATGAGTCAAAACCGAATTAAAGACTTCATTATAACGACGTCTCGCATGTTGTACATTAAAACTCGATGGAAGTGGTCACCGCTTTAATTAATTAGCAAGAAATGTGCTAAATTAATTTGCTTGACGTCACAAAAATAAATCACGACATCAGTAAATACAGAAAAATCATCCAAATGAGTTTCGGATGAATAAATTCCTGTAGCTATTTCACAAAATGTCAAGCAAAATATATTTTATAAATTCTTCTCATGCTTATAAAGGTCTACAGTATGTGAATAAGGATTTAAATAATTCGAAAGCTGGATTTGTTTTTGCGATTCGTCTTCTGTATTTATTTAGTTTAAATATTGTAAGTCTTATTTTAATAATTAACTTTTATTTATCTTAAGTGTGCCAACATGCTGAGAAGACCAGTAATTTTCCTCCGTCTTAACTAAGTTTCGTCAACTTTTATAAGCTAAAGAATTTGATATAGTTGAATTGATTTTATTTAAAAATACTCATAAGAAACAATTTACGGGATTTATTTTAGATTTGAACGTAGTATTATTCGGAAAAGTGTTCTGTATTGTGAACAGTTGTGAATTTATAAGATAAATAAATTTGAAGCTTAATATTTACCAAACCGAGATTTTATAAGGCTTTCTAACTATACTCCAAACAGAAGAGTATGATCCAAAATATATTTTATACACTGGAAAAATGTTATATATGTAGGTCTAAATCCTTGATAACTACGGGGTTTTAACACGGACGCACACACACACACACACACATATATGGTGTGACGAAAATATAAAATTCCATTTTTGACCACAGAATCCTAAAAATTACATATAATATTCAAAACTTTTGTTAGGTTAAAATAGATTCTAAATAAGAGTTAGATAAGGAACCTTTACAATATAATTGATCGTTTATCTGCCAGAAATAAAGAAAATGAAACGAAAAACGAGATTAAAAATTCATTACTGCTATGACATTTAACTAATTTTAGTATTCATCGACGACATAATTAAGAATTTTTCTTATTTTAGTCATCATGAAATTTATCATGATCTCTTCTTATTAACGAACGTTCTAATTTTTTGGCAAACATTTTTTATCTCGCATTTCGTTTTAATATGAGAACCTAGTATGGTACGAGTATAATGAGTAGAAATGCTGTAAGCTAAACGATAACTTCTTTTGGTTTTATTAAAAAAGTCGGAAATAGTTAAGTTCACTTTTTAATATTTTTTCACTGAAATTTCAAAACCACTGGATACTAACTTTTGCTCGTAGAAACCATAACTATCATAAATGCATACACAGGAAATCAACTTGTATCATTTTATTGTCAATTTAATTCATCCCGATTAAGAAAACTTGACTATCATTCATATAAATCCTTGAACATTACCGATCCGGTATTAAAATATGTGTAAATTAATTTTACTTTTAAGAGAAAAGCTTCGCACTTAATCAAAACATTATTTGACAAATATCGTTTGTGGAAGCAAAAATAATAAAGAATTATAAAGTACATACAACCTATTTTTTCTAAAAATTTGCATTGTTCACAGTATTCAATTAACGTTGAGTGATTAGAGCTTTCAGTAGTACAAGAACAAATTAGAACGAACCTGTATTACCTATTTTTAAAAAGAAGTTTATTCATTTTATACAATTTCAGGCAAATTTTGTTTTCATCCCCAAAAATTAATTTTATATCGTTATATAAGCGGGGCGGACGCCTCAGAAAGCGAGGCACAAATTATTTTATGTAGCGCACGTATGTAGATCAATATAAATGAATTCATGTAGTGTGAAAAAGTAATAAAAAAATCTTTTCTTGATATCTTTATTAAAATCGACAATAGTCTTACGAATACAAAAATTAACATACGATAATACACTTACAAAATAAACTTCAGATTTTTATATTTATTACGCCCCAAGTAAAATCGCTTCGCTCGCTTTTCTAATCTGTATTTTAATGATTCGGATTCGAATTATTCCATTATCAAAGTAGTTTTTCTGAACTCTTTCCCAATGCAGCTATTCTGCCCCATTATATTATTAGGAATTATAAGTGTATTATTTGAAAAAAAAGAAGAGAAGTATCAATCCATGCAAGAAACCTTTTCAAAATTTTTCAGTAAGTCCAAAGTTTAGGAGCAAACAACTAGATTGGGGATGATTTAGCGTTAAAAGTGTTCTTTATCGACTTTATTTAGTAAATCACGTATACTTTTATGCAGTAGATATATTTATATCATTTAAAGAACATGACGATGTAGCACATTATTTATTTTTCTGCATTTAAATGTAAAAAAATTACCATAATGGAAAGCAATAGCTAAAAAGATGATCTTTGACTTATTATTAATTTATAATTAAACATAATTATAAATATTCTGTCGAATAGATAGACAATTTACATTATTATCTAGGAATTTAAATAGGACTATCTGAATTCCTAACTAAACTAGATTTAAAACGATAAAGTTAAAGTGTTGTCATATTTTTACTTACAACAACATTTTTTGGAAACACATCTCTACGTCACTGAAAGATATGTTTTCAACAATATACTACTTATTGAAACAATGTCAATTTTTTACTTTCTTACATGTATATATTTTTTTAAAAAAAATCCACCGATAAAGTTTTCGTGGATAATTTTATTTAAAAAAAAAGAAATCAATTTCCCAAAAAATGCTTGTTTCCCAAATTTGAAAAAAAAAGTAATCTTATGTAACGCAAAGAAAGGTAGAAAAAATATGAGACCAAAAAAACGGTAGCTAGTTACAAAAGTAAGTCATTATCAAATGTACCTCGACAGCAATTCACGCTTTTTTTACATTAAAGTTAAAGTTTGTCATGTGAATCATCTTTCGCTTTTAACCAAAATGTTTATATTTAAAGATAATTTTTTATTTTTATAATTCATGTTGCTACAGAAGGGTGTTTTTTTAAATTCTCAAATTATAATTTAATTTTTTCAGTCTTTTTCTTTAAAAAAAAATAAAATTTTATACTAAAAATTTTTTATTGTATAAAAAAAATGTTTTTTTTTAAATTACTGAATTTCTATCGGTTTTTTTAAATGAATTGGACGTCTAAAATTGGATAAAAATTTATTTTAAGAATTTCGTTATTTTTTTAGTAAAATCTATTGTACTGTTTGTCAAAAAGTAACATAGTCACGAATTTAACACAGACACGAATTTACCAGGAAACAACGGATTAGATTTATATCGAAAATAAAGGCACCCGCAGACTACATAAAGCTATCACCCGCATGTAACTGAGCGGATAGTTTTGTTTACATTTTCTGTACTTTCGACGGTCTCTTTTAAGCTTTTCTGTTATAGTACCTATTTGTTCTTTAAACTTCTTCTAGATTTGAACACTACTTTCAAGAAGACAGACAAAGAATTTTATTTACGAGATGGACTGCTGCTGTCAATTTTTTGTCTCCCATTGGTACGCCATATTTAATATTTTTCACCTAACGTAGTACCTTTAACATTAATTTTTTTTAATTATTTGAGATTTAATAATATATTTTATTAATTCGTAATTTTATTTCTAATCGTTGTTAATATTTTTATTAACTTGTAAAATATTCGTCCTGCAACGTGACTTCACAGAATAAACACAATAAGCACGTAAAATAGAGCATCAAATTAAAAAAGAAACATTCCGTATTAACACGAAATTTGTACAATATAAATATTATATATAAATATTAACATGGAAATTTTACAAGGGGCAAATACAATACATAAAATTAAAAAAACGACTTATTTCGCCATTCGAAAACTATTTCTATCGCCATGAGTCAATCTCAATGACACTGGTTTAATGGAAATACTATGTATACTTAAACTTGTATGTGCCTAAGTATGTATGGAATCTTCGTATTGCAAATTCTACTCGGTTCCGATTGGCTGATTTAATGTTTTGTTATATTTTTTATTCTAATCCAAAATATTTAGGATAGTCAACATCTTATCACCTTGCTAATATTTTTTTATTATTGTGCATATATCCTTCCCTAATCTAAAAATATTTTGATCAAGATCCCATGAAGATTATCGTCCAATTTAAGAAAAGAAGGAAATATTGATTATTATCGTATAATTAATTTAAACTCTTATTTCTTTAACATTTAAGGGTTAAAGGCAATTTTTCGAAGTTTGAAATAATTTAGAATGTTTATCGTATTTATACAGTTTTGAATCAAGTTGTACAATTTGTCTTTTGTTATTATAACTGTCTTTATAGGGATTTTTAATTTTTTTGTTATAATGTAGTTTGACTTATTGTTAGGACAACTAAACATATAATTGATTTTTATTCCTTTTCGGTTTTCTTCAACCTTTTTAATATTAATCTCATTAACAACTGTTGCCCGTCACTTCGTGGTCTTCAATTTAATGTGTTATTATATTTAGTTGAGTGAGTACCAAGAATCCGTTGCATTACCACTCAAATAAAGAAAATGTTCGTGTTTGATATCTTTTTATTGAAGTACTTTTGGATTTTCTGTCTGGTGCATACACGAATAAATTAAAAGGTTCCGACGCGGAAGTAGATCACATAGAGTTGTTCATCTAAGAAGTATGGATTTTCAAAACTTAGTTCACATATTTGAAAATTTAGTTCACATAGTTCACATATTTTAAAAAATCAAGCTTTCAAGTCAAAATAATAAAAAAGACCATAAAAATACAACCGTTTATGCCATATATTTTGACACTCGCACAAAATCAAAACGACAGTAAGGTCTTACAATACAAGTGAAAAATAAAATTCGAAAATTTTTAATTTGTAATTAAATCAGATGTTTTTTTAAATGCCCGCCTGTGAAAGATACAGTAGGCAATATTTTTCGTTATGAAGTTAACATTTTGTAAATATTTTAAAAGGAATATTATGTAACATTGAATCTTTATAAATTACTTTTGATGAGTTTTTTCACAAAAAGTGTTTGTCATCGGTATTTACTATTTCAAGATATTTTCTTCGCATTTTTTTAAGTCCACGACCGTTTTTAAATTAAGTTACTTCTTTCACGGCTCCATTTAAACAATGCACGTTTTTAAATGTTCCGGAAATCTTGAAAATAGCATAATAGAACAATACCGTGGGGCTTTTTCAGCTAAGAGTTTGGCATAACAGATTTCGTTCCGAATAAAGTCCTCTTGTGGAAAAAATATTAGGCATTAACGTAACTATATTGAAATGATATTAATTTGCGTTGAAATACGATAGTAACAATTATTTGTGGAAGCATTATATTGATGTTTGGATTTATTATCGGTGTGAAAAATTATTAGAAAACCAAATTTTAACTAACAGAAAAAATATAACAAACCTATACATTACAAAAATAAACATTATATTCACTCCTGAAGACACTAGGATGAAATTTAAAAAGAAATACGATAACTAGAAAATTGTTTTCCTAATAATATTCATTTTCTTTCATCTTGAGAAAATGTTGCCCTCACAGAACATAGTTTTAGAAGTATAGTTACTTAAAATCATTATATTGACCTAAAATTAAAAATACTGAAAATATTTAACGACCCCCATACAAAATCTTTTATGGTCTATTACTTTCATAAACGCTATTCCTATGAGAGATTACTTTAGTTTAAATTATGTACCTACACATGTATATATATTATATATATATATATATATATATATATAAATATATATATATATATATATATATATATATATATATATATATATATATATATGTATATAATAAATAGCTGTTTGATTTTTAATATTTTGTTATTTTCAATGTAAGTTGGTTATTTTTATCACCACTCTAAAAAGCTAGATTAACTCATGCATTACGTCCATGGATATGATCTTGTAGGCAATCATAATTCTGTTATTAGCTATTTCATTTTGAATACGGACATGTTGCGTTTAATATATTTTCGAAACACTCGTAGACAGGTCAAGCATTATACATGCAAATCAGTAACGTCCTCCAAATATGACTGATAATAATACAACTCTGTAGCAAAAATCATAAACGTGGAATATGTTCTATTGACTAACAAAGTACATTTATCAATAAATTTTGAATTCTTCTCAGTTAATTTCTCTTCAGTTAGTATTTTTAAAATTAAACTTTCAACAAGAAACTCCTACGAATTTATATTTTGTTGCTTTCGTTGAAAATGTTCCTTTAACATGAAATCTCGCATCGAAGATGTTCCTTTAACATGAAAGTTCGCCAGCATCTTTTATATTTAGATATCCAAATGGATCTATTAATTACTGATTATCTTCAGTCGGTAGAAAACAACGAAATATACTGTGGCTGTTTTCATTAATTCTTTATTTAGCCATCCTTTATGCGATTTTCAAATTTTATTTTTAGAATCTACACACGTACCGTGTGATATTAGGTTATTATTTTTAAAAAAAAAATTTACCAGCTTGAAGAAAAAGATAAAGAATTTAAAATTTGGTGTACAGCTAGAATTTAGATCGCTGTTTTAAACTGCCAACATACTATGTCCATATGATCATTTAATATATTCTATAACAAGCAAGTTAATTGATTGGCAAAAACTAGCGGACATATTTAACTAATCGACTGACGAATTATCCGAGCAGATTGTGAATAATAGGTGTTTCAGCTGTACGGTCGTGCAATAAACTTATAATTTTATTAAATTTGTAATATGTCTTGTAATTCACAAACACCCCGTAGGGGCCAGCACTCTGGGGTGTTAATGTTTTCATTACCAACTGCACACAATCTTTGGTATCAATTTTTTGTTTGAAATATTTGCGTTACTGAATATAATTAATCAAAAAGCAAACATATTATTTGAAAATCGAAATGGGTTTCTATAAGGAAAAACCTGACAATTATTTAATATTGTGTTCAGACTCGTCAGATATTCATCTCTGTCGATCTAAAAGTCAGTTTACATTTGTCCTCGTAAATTTTCCATTACCATAAAGAATACCATATTCACGGATACATTCTTAAAATCAGTTATACCTAGTGAATGATTTTCTAAAATATTTTTAACAGATAAAGTGTTTATGTAAATGTAAACAAATTATAGAATCATTTAAGTTATTATATTACAAAAGTGATATTAAGAAATGCTTAAAAAACGCTTGAAGGCCTATTATTATTTTTTTTCAAATATAGTCAGATTTCCATAAGTTGAACAAATAATATTAATTATAAACTTCCATGATCTATTAAAATATTATTAAGGTAATATTATGGATTATTTCTCATTAGGTCTATACGCCAAGCTAGCCGAACGTCGGACAAGACCCAAAGTTGGCTGAATCAAGTCAGAAAGAACCGACAGGCTACGAAACTGGCCGAATGGTAAGACGCGACTTGTCATCAGAACGTCTTAAGTCCCATCCAAACGCTAACTAGCTAAAAACAATTGACGATTTTGTCTATACTTTCCCGGCTTTTAAAATTATGTAACTTAATAAAAATGGAGTTTCATTGCGGAATTTTTTTGTATCTGTTTATACATTTGAGATAAATTTGAATGTGCAACTCAATATATCTTGTTGGAAAATATTTTTTCATTGTTATTTATTGCTTCTTTTTCTAAAAAAAAATATAAATTTATTTATGACCATATCTTTAGAATATTATATCATTCGAATGGCTTTCCTAAATGGAGCTAGCAACTCAAAATATTTTGCTCTTTGCTTATTTGATTGATCACTTGGTCGTCAGTTGGTTTGTTCCTTAAAGCTATATTTTACGTGGTATTCTAAGTGACGTCAAATATTTTTGTTCAGAAACATCCAAATTGAATTACTGGATCGATCATTTTGGATTAATCCTTCTGCTTATTTTGATAGTTTTATTTTATTTATCATAAACTTTCGACATGTTATTATAGTTGCCGGTTATGATTCAAAATATGTTTTCATTGTAACTTCAATATTTTTGCATATTAAGATGAATATAAGTTAGTTATCCCTTACTCCTGAAAAAAAAAAAAAAAAATATGTATATATATATATACACACATATATATATATATATATATATATATATATATATATATATATACGCCAACGTTTCTGTATGCTACATAGTTGGTGAGGTTTGATATAATTATTTAGAGAATTTCTTAAAATTCACTTCACTGTGTTAGTATTACCTGAATCGTAGAAAAATATTTAAATACTTAATTTCTTTTAGTTTATAATAAAGAGCAGTTGTAGTAAAGTACGAACTTATCTTAAAATACCTTCTTGTAATCTGCACGCATTGGTCTATGTATAATAAACCAGATCCATATGGGTTTCACTTGAGAAAAATAAAAGTGCTACGTGAAAAATGAAGATATTACCGAGGAAATGACGGAAACTCAATGTGTCAGAAAGACAAAGAGAAAAGAGAATTGAAAAATTGATGGCGCGGACAGTCGGAATAGATTTGCAATAAAGTATTGGAATCACTTCACATCTTTATCCGCGACGGAACGGAGTTGGTATATGAATGATAGAAGAATGATATGTAGATATGTATATGTAAGTGTATCCATGCGTGCGTGCCTCACGCCGTAATCCCGTGTGTGCGTGCATGCGAGTTTAATAATATGTGTATGTACGCACGCGTATGTGTATGTGTGTACCAGTAAAAGCTTTTTATTTTACTTAGATACCTATTCGATGCGTTTTGGAAAATGGGGTTTTAGGACTAATATCATCTCTGAAATCGATGGTAATATAATATCTCAAATCCGTTACTAGTTTTTTAAACGGATCCCAGCAAACATTACGGCTGTATACTTAGAGTTTAAGCTCAAATTTTCAGTTTTTTCAGATAGTTATCACTCCTATAAATCTGAAAATATGGTGATGACCAGGTATTATCAATATGGTACACATGTTTTAAATTAATTATAAACACTGTAGACTTTACTTTTACGGTAAACTATTTCTCAGAGCTACTAAACTAGAGATCAGTTAATGAATTTAACTAGAGTCTTCGAGTTTACGTAAAAATATTAATTTTTATCGGCTATTTACGTACTTAAAAATCTATAAATCTAATGATAATATTTAATTTAAAATATAATGGAGCATGTCGCAAAACGAACATTTCGTGTGCATCAAACTTTTTTTAATTTTTAAATTCAAAATTTACTGTCAGTTATAATAAAATTTATACATGTTATTTAATTATTATACCAGACAATTCTTTCCGTCAAAATGCAATTCAAAAAAAAATAGAGAGAACAATAATTAAAAACTTTAATAAACGACTATTTAATATATAATAATCAACTAAATAAGCGACTATTCTAAATCAGAGTGCTGGAAATGTTTTGTTATAACTTTATTGTGGATTCATGTTAATTAAATTCGAAATACCAATACATATTTAGAAAATATCATAATTATTTAAAAGATATTTTCATGACAGTTCAACACAATTTTACCTCAATGATGGTGAATGAGTCATTTAAGTTATTGGTCATCAAGGTGCGGTAGAAGTTTCCTTTTAATGAGATAAATATTTATAGTGCCTTTGCTCGTTATGATAATTTATACAATTGATTTATATTGCTTTGCTTTTATACATGTTTACGCAATAAATCTTCTTTAAATTTGTCAATAATGTTAATGATATATTCATAGTGAAACGTATTCATTTATAAATACACGAAGCCTAAATCGTAGTCAATTTGCCTTGATTTAGTGTTATTTTTGCAGAGTTTGATTCACCAAAGCCTAGGCTGCATAGGAAGAACAGAAGAGCTTTACATTTGTTTTCCTATTTTTTAGGATTTCAATGCTATTTGAGAAAAATTCTATCACAGAGCCATCACTTGCCCAAAAAGGAAATAAATTTCAACGCAACTATCATTAAATTCGAGGCATTACCAAAAGTCCAAGAAATTAAAATTTTCTTTTTAAATTGCAAAAATGACTTCAGCTCTAATAAATTACAATACGCAAGAAAAACTGATTAATAACTAATCCACGAAAAATAGCCTGTTGATTTAGTTACAAGGAATGCAGTCTCATAAAAATATAATGCAAATCCGGGAAAATTCAAAAGAAGACATTTAAGAGATAAAATATTTAAGTCATGCTACAATATTCACCGCCTTAATCAATGATACCGAGACATGGTACACAGACTCAAGAACTTCTACGCATATAACAAAATATTATACTTTTCACACGGGCACGAATTGCTACTAGTTAACAGTTATAACCTGTCAGGACAATAAAAGAAACAAAATACGGACCATTATTGATATACGGCTCCGCTCGAGTGAACTTTACAATCTTTAATGGACAAAGTTCACTGCAACAAAAATATAAATGATGGTCAAGTCAAAGGCGATAAAAAATATCAAAAACATCAAATAAAGACAATAAAATTGGGGCTATCGTAAATTTCGTCCAAAAGTACTTTGCAAGTTTGGTGAACAAACTCTTTCAATAGTTTAGCATGTATATCATAAGTTAACAAAACTTTTCTGTACCATAAAGGTCTAGGTCATTTAAGTTACGAGGGCCTAGAAAACATTGAAGGAAACACTAACGACGGACGTATACTCAAGAAGGATAATATACCTGCATATATAAAGTATCCATATGTTTATCTGACACTGTTGGCTTTTAAACATGAAGGCTAAGAAATAATAAAAGTATTGACATAGTGTACTTGGATATTTTAGGTGCGATGCAAACTACATCGCTCGGTGGAGCTAGAATCTTTCTAACATTTTAGATTGTTTGAAAAAGACACTTGTTCACTTCCTGCGCAGGAAGTTAATTATTTACTTTCTGCATGGATTGCAGGAAGTAAGCTAAATATCACTATTAAATATTTCCACTCAAACAAGCAACTTGAGCAGAGATTTTTCTAAATTTTTAAAGAACCCTGGGATCATAGACCAAACGACCATTTCATGTACTCCTGAACAAGGTGGAGTAGCATAATGAATGAAGAGAACACTAGACTACTCGACGCCAATATTTCGAAGCAATATTGGGCTGAAACGGGGCATATGGCCACCTGAATCACAAAAGAGGTCGAAAAATAAACCCGATATCTGTTATCTGAGAGAATTTCGGTGCAAAGCTGTGATTCGTTTGCTAAATAAAGTTAGGGAAGGGCATCCCAGAGCAAGAAAAGTTACCTTTATGGGATACTATGCAAACACAAAAAGCTATGGAGTCATAGCACTGAATTCAAGAGTAGTAAAAGAAAAATATTCACTTATACAAAGGAAATCTTGTTTCGGTAAATCTCACCAAAACCGAAGGCAAGTCCGGTACGCTATGAATTTTCAAAGGTTCCAGAAAGACCTCAGATTAGAGAGATAAAACCATAGACTCTGAGTCTAACAATGATGATACGCTTCAAGACAAGTCCTCGTCAAATCGCGGTTCTTATTCACTAAATATGAAAACGAAGGGTCTGACAAAATGGCGAGTTCTGCAGAATATAGAAACTTATGGACATTAAGGAAAAAGTGACAGAAAAATTCATGCAGACACTACAAATTTGAATCATATATATACAGAAAATCAACATGTTTATATATGCATAAAGGTTTAAACTAGAATAACATTAAAATTAAAAAAAAAGTATAGACTAAAGCAGCTATATTCAACAGAAAAATTGTTAGGTTAATTTAAACGATCCGTTAGTACTCAATTTCATTTTACTGAGATCTACACCATTCATTGTTAAATATGTACTACCTGCTGATAAAGAAAAATATCTTCGGATTTATCAATATCATATAGGCACAAGCTAACTGTAAATTTAAGGCCAAGACTTCACTACAACTGCTAAATATTAGTAATTTTTTTTAATTCTGTTGACGGAGGAATACATGTGTTATAATATAAACTTATGAGAAACGGATATATTTATAATCAAAGTTATGTAATTAACATAGAAGGGTAATTGCATGACTTTGATTTAATATAAATTGACCACAACACGTAAAATTAGATATATAACTATGTAATTTGGAAAAGCTTCACTGTATAACTGCAGTTTGGAACAGGCATGTATTACGTAAGTTTACCTTTTGTTGAAAATCTACTACCATTAAATATATTCTAATCAATTGAGAATATTCACGTAGTGTAATTCTATCAATTTGTTAATATATGTTTTATGACATACAAAATGTAAATTGACATATGATATATGAAATGTTAATTCAGGTAAAATTTAATAAAGATCTATGTGAATTTACAGTAGGGATCACTATGTAAGTTTAATAGGTAAATTATTTTATACAGGGATCCTATACCTGTCAGAAAGGGTCTAATGAGGGGGTAGTTATAAGATATTAGACAACGTTTATGTCGATTGTTTGTCTATAATCATCATAGTCTGTGGAAAAGTGGATAAAAAGGATGACTAAGTTACTGAACTTCTTCTTTTACTATCTCAGTTTGGGAACATCAAGGGTTGCGTTGGCTATTTGTTTGGGTTCGTCATCAAGGAATATCTGAACAATCATCCATGTAGTTCCAAAAACTCAATATTAATTTAGTAAATATGTTTCTATGAAGAGAAAAATCATCAAAATGAAATAATAATTTATGCAGAAAAAAGCTTATTTCTCATGGGGGTAGAGATAAACTATAAAATGCAATGAGGTGCAATTACAACACATACAATTGAAATGAATACTCATTTCCTAAGATTATATCAAGTGGAAAAACTAGATTTTTATTTCAATATAAAACAAACCATGCAGACGTGTAGTATAATACTTATCTAATAACAAACAGACAACTTACTGGCATGAAAGCTGGAAAAGTAAAATTTAAAAGTAAATACATATCGAAATTTTAACTAGAATATTAGTCGCTTGGAATAGCAGCGACTCCAATTTCCGCCGTATAACGAGTCCGACCGTTTTCGTCGCTAGAACAATACTGAGATGGGAGAGTATACTTGAGTTGGGAAGCTAGTAAAATGTGTGACCTGCTCATTTAAATAACTTAAGAAGTAACAGTGACTGAAGTTAACTTGAAATCACAAGGGAATCACTTATGTAACCGAATCACTTAGAATCACTTATGTATCCGTCTGCCTCATTATATACAAAGCGTCTTCATAAATTCACGAAAATTTAAACAGAAACTTCACATTTTGCCAATATTAAAATAATAATTATATTAGTTTTTCAACACAAGAATGCGGTAGACAAATATTATACTGAAACGAAGTTATTATCAGCGAAACGACTCGAAATAAACACGGAAGAAAAATAAAGTGAAAAGAAAATTATGAAAGTTATACCGCCCATAAGCACAAAAATGACTTGCCCAAAAGTATTTGCATAGCATCTTTCATTGTTATAATGGAATTAACAAGGTCCCTGAAGATACGGAAGTTATTCTAAATATAATCTTTGCATATATTTGGCTTCAAACCACAGATTTATAATATTAAGAATCCTATGATACATAAATAATTGGAAAATATCTAGCGAAAATTATAAAGACTAATATATTTTCATTTCGTTCTTTTTTCATTACTTGTAACAGTTCGAGGGAGATAACATTTGTTTCATATGTTTTCTGAACTCGAAACTGTCATCACGCCCTAATTTGCTACATAACCAATATGCCATTTGACAAGATGAATTGTTAACCTCGTAGAATTTTGTTTTATGGGTAATTTCTAAATTTAGGTAAATTGATTTTTTAGTAATTTTTATTATTTATTGCAAAATATTCGTTATAAATTTGTAAGCATTTTAGGTTTGAAACATTATTGGTATACCCATCGGCCACATACACATATTAGATTTACTTTTTTAACATAATAAAGAAATGAAACTTTGTCGTTAACCTCTTTATAGATATTCAGGGACATGAAGTAAAATTTTATTGTAAAAGTAAAGTCATTAATTTTATACTTTCGGTTGCCATTTGATATTATATAAAAACTAGGCCATTAGTTTTGTTGAAACAAAGTTTGTATAAATAAAGAAAATATTTTTAAAAATAAATAAGTATATATCGATTACACGTTGTGAAATAATTTGAAAATTTAATATCTCACTATAAGATCACCATTACGAATTATTTTAATTTTACGTTTATTAAACAGGAAAACACAAGTTTAATTTGGATTTTAAGATAGTTCAAATTTGTCCTGGTTAGTACTTTTCACGTTTCTCATTCTTATAGAGAAATAATTGTAATAGTTATCACATAAATCATTCCTATTTTTAAACCGCTTTCAAGTTTCTTTTTACGTTCTCTAGTTTAAAGTTTTTTTGACGGTAGACTCATTCATGTAAGCAAATTCTATAAATGTATCCATACCATATGAAAGACTATACCAAAGTATTTTTTTATTATACTTATTTCCTGAATAAATCGACTATATATTCTTTATTTATAAATTTCCAAAGAATGCAACCTTAAAGAAAATTGGTTAAAACAGGTGCATCTGAAAATTAGGAACCGAAATAACATAGTTTACTTAATAAATTTTAAGGAATTTTTTAAAGAAAGAAACCTGATGACGGTAGCAACACAAACTATATTATTTCAAATTCAAGTCAATTGACAATTGTATAATCGGATATACTGTATGAAATACATTAACGGTTATATATTCGTCATGTTATATAATCGTGTGCTGAAACTTTCATTGTTTGTGTATTCTTTAGTTTAGATCCTATAATTTCGGGTGACCCGATAAACATTGACTATGAATATGTATATAAATATATATATGTATATATATATATATATATATATATATATATATATATATATATATATATGTATATATATATATATATATATATATATATATATATATATATATATATATATATATATATATATATATATATATATATATATATATATATATATATATATGTATATGTATATGTATAAATTATGACACGTCAAAATAAAGTCACTTTTCCCTTCCCTCGTTGTAGGCAATAATTTCCATAGATTCCTTACTACAATTCTTTAAATTATTTATATTCATTAGCAATATAGAATAATGACGTGTCGTGCCGGGATTTATCCTATTTTGTTTTAATAATCAAATGTCACGAAAACTTTGAACTACGTGTAAATCAATTTGGAATTTAGGTCAACATAAAAATATTTATACTGACATAGCGTCACCACTGCATTAAGACACGCTCCCTAAATAAGTTTAGGGGCGTATCTTGATGGATTTCGTCTTTTAGTTACGGTTTTAATGTATTTTTATGTCATCTTATTCTAATAATTTAAAAATGTGTGTCACTGGTCCTGTAATCCATACGAACAAACAGATCTAAATCACACATCCGACACTCCATACTAGAGAACAGATTTAATTGCCTATACAATTACATACATTCCTATCTAGCCTATTAGTATCCGTTCGTGAGTGTGCGTAAATTAAAGTAGGGCTGTCAGCAGCGTCCATGTAAAGCAAATTTTATTACGCATCGGTCCGATGTTTGCGAGCCTTCGCACAGATCGAGCGAGACGACTCAATATGGCCGTTGCCAGTTTCTTTTTCTGGCCAACAGCGTCAAGCGGAAGATCGTCTGGATAGCGCGCTGACTATAATGGCGCGCATGTCTTTATAATTATCTAATTGTAAAAATGTGATTATGTAAATATACATTTCGCACCATAGGTATAATTGTTGAAAGTGATTTGATAATAACAATATTAGAAAAGAATTTGGAAAAAGTTACATAGTATGGAGTTTGAAAAAGAAAAAATTTTTTTTTATTGATTATTTACAAATGTGATGACACTGAAATATTTTCTTTTAAAACTTTTGGAGAGTGTTTTGTCTCTAAAATTTCACACATAGTTTTTTTAGAACTTCCAAAGCAAAACAAAGACACGGTAAATAAAATCTAATTTCATTTATCTTGGCAATTATTTAGTTACCAATATGACAAAACACTATTCACAAAATGATCTTCACAGATGCTATCTTTTTTAATATATATATACATATATATATATATATATATATATATATATATATAAATATAAATATATATATATATATATATACATATATATACATATTGTTTTAAATCTTCTGGAAAATTAATTAAAGCGCCAAATGGATGGTCAGTTCTGTGTGTTTAAAGTATATGGAAAGATTTATTTAAATTTTATAAATATGACCAAAAACAAACCTGTTTTCACTTTTCATAAAGTCACTGCTAAACCACTTAATCAATTACGATTTTATTTTCACGATACTGATGGTTCTAAACAAGTAGAATCATGTGATAATATTGAAAGGATTTATGATTCTGAAAAAAAGCCAGAATTACAAAATATCTTTTAAATTGGCTGAATCACATATTAGACCAAATAATTTTGAAAAGATAGGTGTAAACTATGCTAGACAGGTTTTGAGTCGAACAGTGATAACCATCAGTACTTTAATCGGTACAAGAAAGATTCCCAGAAGAGGTATAGTCACAGCTAAATTTATTAAACTAATTAATGACACGTTCGATATTTTAAATATTTTAAATTTTCGACGGTTAATGATGATTAGCTTGAGCTTGAACCTGTAGTAACTTGCAAGGATTTTTCGGATAACCCAATAGTTACTCGTTCTTTTGGTATGTATGAGATTTGGACCTCTTCCACGCTAATAAGTAGTTGATCTAAGTCTTCGGAACAATTTGTATATTCCGAGTGTCTGATGATATTAACCACGAAAAACTTCCTTAAAACAGAACAAAACTAAATGGCAGACGGTTTACGACAGTTGCCACCTTGTTGTCTAACTTTTCCAAAGAAGTTTACGAGTGCGTCCTAATTAAGCCTTCTTGTAAATAAGTAATTAAAATCTGGATTTTTCAAGTCTACTGCAATACTGGATACTGCTTTAATACTTATCAAAACTCCCTTGATAAATTTCATTGTCTTTGTTATATCTCTGCCACTCTGACGATTAATTACTTGTAATACAGAAAGGATAAGTAGTGTTTTTTCTAGAGTATTTATTTCAAAATCTGCCTGATGAATTTGTGTTTGTAATCATCATTAACTGTAGAAAATTTAAAATATTTAAAATATCGAACGTGTCATTAATTAGTTTAATAAATTTAGCGGTGCCTATACCTCTTCTGGGAATCTTTCTTGTACCGATTAAATTACTGATGGTACTGATGATCGCTGTTCGGCTCAAAACCTGTGTAGCATAGTTTACACCTATCTTTTCAAAATTATTTGGTCTGATATGTGATTCAGCCAATTTAAAAGACATTTTGTAATTCTGGCTTTTTTCAGAATCATAAATCCTTTCAATATTATCACAAGATTCTATTTGTTTAGAACCATCAGTCTCGTTAAAATAAAATCATAGTTGATTAAAAAAAAGTGAAAATAGATTTGTTTTTGGTCATATTTATAAAATTGGATGCTGGTCAAAAGTAAATGCAAGTACATTAAAACCAATTTCATGCATCTGTGTTATTATATTTTCCAGCCATGTGCGATACCTAATTCTTACTTTGGCTCAAAAATAATATGCCAAAGATTGTTTCCAATTGGAGAACACTCCTCGTGCCATGACATGAAAGATTTCCTTTGTCCGTTTTTCATTAATTTCATTGTACCCAACCATTTTATCTTTGTTTATCTGAATATGAAGATGCCTCTTTAATGAAATTTCTTTCAGATTCAGTCAAGTTTCGAATCTTAACTTTCAAACAACTAATTATTCATTGTCGTCGAATTTTGTGCTTTTCTCGAAGGCTGCACATCTTTATAAAGTTCTATCACTGGGCGAACTAAGTGTTTCGGAGAGAACTTAATAAATAACCAGACTGACGAAATATGTATTCAATGCGAACATTATATATTTTTAATCATATCGGTTTCCACGAAAATTTCGATTTACATTTTTTTTATATCAATAATTTTTTTAGTAAAGGCCCGATCCGATTCTTTGACAGTAATACTACTTTCTACTTGCGACTCGACGACCTCCGTTCTTTACCATCTGATTTTAATTCAGTTTACAACTTCCTTTTTCTAGATGTATCTTCTGATAAAATCTTAGTTGTCTTTACTTATTGCGAAGTACTCGGAGTTTCAAAATTCGATATTTGTATAGTATATAAATCGGATGTTTGTACCGATATGTGTGAAGTATAGGAGCTATATGTCAGTTTTATATCAGTTTGAGTATATTTTGAGTTATCAGACGGGTTTTCCAACCATGGTGGCAATTACATAGGAACAGAATATTTTTCAAGTTTTTTTCAAGGAAGTCAGGCGAAACGAAGATCACACACAAAATATTTTTTTTGAACTATATTTACGTCTTTACTTTTCAAGTCCATTCGTCCTATTGCTTTAATCTATTGCCTAGACCTGGAACGAATAAAGTTATTAAAATCACTTATTTTATTTTAATTACTATAGCCATATAATAAAGCAAATTTCCCTCTTATTTCAGAAAATTCTCTTTTATTTTCTCAAATGACTATGATTTTCAGTTTTAATTTATGTCCTCGCTGTATTTTTAATCAACTGGATCTCTTAATAAATAACATAATAAACCAATAGCCGACACTACAAGGATACATCGTACATTTCCATCAACGTTCAAATAAAACAATGACTTTTAAGGACAGTTTGAAATTTAAAACTGCTTAGTGATATGTTTGAAAACAAAATTATAGGTGCTCATCAAATAAAGTGGTAATATAAAATAACATTATTTGCAAGAATATATAGCTGTCTTACCTTGTTTCATCGGAAGGTAAACCAAAAAATCTGCGGTCTTTTTTAATTTTATTGTTTCCTATGCACCCGTACACAGAGCAATAACGAACAATTTTATCGAATTATTAACAATATTTAATAATTTAGACTCAATTACACAAGTTAAACTCAACGAACAATCGCAAAACGGAATAAATCACTAACGCACGCAGCGAGCTACTCGTACAACCTAGGAATGCGTACTCTTGACCGTATTTGTTATCTGCGGGTTTGATATCAGCTCTAGATATAATGTAACAACTTCATTATATGGATTTGTTATCAGCTCTAGATATAATGTAACAACTTCATCCGACTTGGATCAAGTTTGAAAGTGCACCATGTTACTCAGCATATAACTGGAAAATCTTTGATCTTTAAATCTTCAATTTTATTTCAATCAAAGGGATAGGTAACGAAATAAGGAACTATTATAATTTCATCAGATACATGCGTTTGACCATCCGTTACGGCCTCACAGTTTCTACAGTTTTTGAATATATGCCTTAAATTTTACAACGACACTTAGTAATAAAAACTAGTATTAAGTAAACTGTAAGATTAATAAAGATTCGCAGGCAATTAGAAAAAAATTCCGAAACGATATTTTTTTTTTACTCTTGTTATATTGCTCCTAATAATTTTTTTCTTAAATACTTTTATTATTCAGACAAAACAAATAATTCCACAGGTTCATTTCTTGTATATGTAATAAAATACATAATAATAAAATGTTCACAGTCATAAAAAGTCATTTCCCACTAAAGTAATGAAATTTTAAATATTGACAACATATTGAAATTTTAAAGAAATTAAGAAAATAAAATAAGCTTAAATCAAATACATGCAACACATAAAAATTCTGTAGATACACTAACATTTTTGACATGAATTTTAAAAAATGTCATACCCGAACATCCTCTGAATGAGGGCACCGATTTTAATACAATAAAAACAATTATTTCATGGTAATTCTTGTGGTATTCAAAAAAATTCTTCTAAATTAAGCTATTAATTTTTACACAAAGTGTGTTCAAATTAATATACGAACATGCAAGAATACGAAAAATCATAAAAAGATATTCGATATGTTCTATTGCTTTGAATGTGTACTCCTAAATACTTTTTTGTAAATATCTTTAATCTATAGACCGGATAATTTTATAGATTTCTTGTTTATATGGATATGTCTCTAATAAATTACAAAAAAATTTAATTTCATTTACAGAAAAAATCGACGAATTATTTTTCTTTTTTAATCCCATCGATATTAAATCGATATTTTATTTACCGTTTTTTATTTTTGTAATCGATTTGTAAAATATTAAGCTCCAATTGACGTGCAATGGCAGAAGCCCCTCTCCTGTTTCCCCGTCTTCGCCTCAAATTTTTCAATTTAAAGTTAAACATTAAATGTTCTATTTATAAACTGAATCTAATCAGATAAACTAAAACTTTGAATTAGGTTTTTCTGGATGCCTCTCAATATTGGTCTACATTGACACATTTTGAAATTAAAATAATTTTACATTTAGACAATAAGGATTTGCATTTCCGTAAACATTTTTTGCAACGTGCAAAAATTTATTTAAATGTATAGTTAAAAAGTATATTATGAACAAATGACGTACTTAAGTTCACAAACTTTTGGTTGGAAAAATCTTGCATAATTTTTTTTACACAAAACACATCAGTTTTACATTAACAGTTTTATCTGATTTGTCTTTTTAAGTTCCTTTAAGCGATCCATTAAAAATGGAAACTACAGCTTCACGATATTTTCTGCCTTACTTAATTCTAAAACTGCTTAATGAGCTGAAGTTTCCTTCCGAATAAGTAAAGTCTATATTATTGGAAAAAATTATATGTGCCTTTTCTTTGTCATACATATCGTATGCTCAAAATCTTTGCAATATGTTAATAAATTATAGTAATATTGGGCAGCGGAATTAAAAACAAAAGTATTTTTCAAAATTCAAGAAATATCATTAACCAGAAAACAATCAACTAATCAAGTTAAGTTCTTAAAACTTTTTACCATTAGTAAATTTGAAGTATAAATGAGAAAAATTGAGAAGAAACGTTAACAGGGACGGTGGAAAATATGTATCGAAGAATTTATTATTTTTAAATCAAAAGAATTTTTTACGCCTGAAGAAAAGTCCCTTCCTCTCCTAATTTGATTATACCTTTGTCTATTGATGGAAAATCAGAGCGCTACCTGTACAAAACATTTCAATCTTTTGGAAACCTATACTTATGCGTTTGCATTTTAATAAAAAGATCCGTTAACATTTGCAAAAGCATTTAACTATCAAGGTTATTATTAGACATGACTAAAAAAATGTTTAATGCTGATTTGCAAAGTTAATTTATTTTAAATATACCAAAAAATATATCAATTATGATCACAATATCAACTAAAATATAGCTTTGTAATAGACATCGAAAAAAAATATAAGATTTAAGAATAAATTCTACAAGAAAAAAGTAAGTTAATAAAATTTACCGTCAAATTATCCTCATTAAAGATACGTGCTGCTTAAGTTTTATTATGGATGACGCTTGTAATTAAAAGTAGATATCCGTAATGAAACTTTTCTCCATCTCAATAAAAAAATAACAGGATTACGACGAAAACGTTTTATTTAATCTCATTTAAATAACACACATTGATTGATAAACCTAAAATGAATGTGCGTTCTTTAAGTATAACAGTGTGTACAACAATTTAATCTTTAAAATTTTAACTTGAATCCTAAAACTTTGGTAAGTAGTACTCAAATACTTTTCGTAATCAAAAGCTTATGTGAAGTAAAGAGTAAATAATTTGCCTCAAATTCAAACAACTTTTTGTATTACTCGTTGAGTAAGCCGCAACGAGCCGAACAAATTATGAAACCGAAAACTTTTCAAAAAGGTACAGAAGCTTTTGTTAAACTCCAACAGAATTTTATAAGGTAATTGGGTTACGCGAGAAACTCATACGGTATTCAACGACTACGGTCGCTTTCTGGAAACGCTGCGTTACATCCCATTTTTAATGGGACACATATATTTTATGCAGGTAATTGCAATAATACTGGTTTATTTTATGAACTAAAATTGTCTTCTTTAATTTTCTTCCAAATTTGTTATTCCTACTACAGCTTTACTACCTACTACTAATCTTTTATACATGCCACAATACGTATTACCAATGTATTACATATCGGACTATGCAATTACAATACAGGTATTTTTGAGAAAAAATACTGAGCCTTATATAAAATATGTTGCTTCATATTAAATCACATTAATGGACACAATTTTCGAAAATGGGCTGTCATCCCAGGTTTATTTCATTTCTATAGTATCTAAATTATTATATTGAACTTCTTGTCAACATAAAGTTAATTTCATATCCATAGTTTTTATCACTATCAACTTAATTGTGTATTTTTTTAAACTAACTTGCTAATTCATTAATATTTTATTTGGCAATAATTAACGTCTTAAATGAATAATGGTAGTCACAAGGTTTTTTCCAAAATAAACTTTTAGGAACTACTCCAAAAATTTTTTCTATTTCAAATCTAAGATTATACTTGCTAAATTGTGCTTAAACATAATTTTAACTAAGAACGTGACTTCATTATAATATCCATAATAGTTTTTCTATAAAGTAAAAAGTCTCCAGAATTTATGCATTCTTTTCATTTATGGGAAATAAGAATATATTTACTAAAACATGTTGTCAGAATATAAAAGGACCCGATTTGAGTTTATCATATCTTTGGTGCATGTTCCATTTATCTAAGCATCTCCGATTAATATCCATATTTTCACTTGTATATGAAATTTATCCATTTTTTCACTACCTTATGTTATTCCTTTTCCTATTTCATTTTTTGCCTTTATTATTAGAAATTAAATAAAAGGTGATTGTCTTTTATTTTGCTATTTATTCTTTCCTTACTTTCTTCTTGAATAGCTGAGTGAGTTGTTTTTTTATGGTGATAAACTCATCATTTGTTTATTCGAATTTCTAAGTTTAACTATCATCTGTCAGTTAGGGTCATAATGTTTCCTAGTGATATTTTCAAACGCGAGTTACGTTTATGATTAAAATTGTGACGTTGCCGCGCTCCTCAGTAGGTGCTGTTAAAATCCTGCTCCCTTCTTTTCTTCCACCTACTCAGTCACGGTGCGTCTACACAGGAAGCTAGACGCGGTTAAACGACAAAAAGGTAAATATGACTAGACCCAACCATACATTCGAAGAAACTATTTCGTGCCAATTACGTTTGTTTAATTATTTGTTTTTTACGTTAACTTTAAACGTACCCACATTACTTGTATTAAATTATTTCGATATTTTAGCTTATACTTGCATACTGAACCTAGAAAATTTTTCATTGATTTAATTTTCAAAAAGATGTAACTATTGTTTCTCATATTTAAAAAAAAAATAATGTAGTTCTGTTAATGTCTACTTTGTAAAATTGACGAGTCTTCAGGAGAAAAGAAAAAACCTAAAATTAACACATTTTGCAATATTAAACAAGGTAAGGTAGACTTTACTGATTAACTCTGCCCTACGTACGTGAAAAAACAATTAATGTATTTCTCTTCTAAGTGATCACTTGAGCACGCAATGACCTATTGTGTTTGCCTGAAGAGATGTGTAAGAGAATAATAAAATTCACTGGAGAACCTTTAGCGAAGAATATATTTTGAAGAAATATATGTTTTTCTAGTCTATTCGAAAATAAATAACAAGTTCCTAATATGACTCAATTTTTAATTCACCAAAATATAATAATTTGAGAATTATTTATCTAATTTAATAGTTAATTCCCAAAATATCCTTGAAATGGTGGAAACAAGATACGATTCAAAATCCGGGTCATCTTGACCCACCATAAAGTGACTGTACTAATTTTACAATACTGACGCTGGGTTAGGTTTCCACAAAATAAAATATATAAAATAAATTTAAAAATCTCAATGGTAACCTAAAAATATTTTTCTCATAAAAGTATTTACTTTCGTCATATACTTTTTAAAAACAAATCTTAAAAACATAATTACATAAAGGTGAAATCTTCGTTATTTTTATTATAATGTATTTATTTTTATAAAAAATTGCACTAGCAATTGAATAAACATTTTCAAATTAAACTTAAAATTTAAATAATTAAACTTAAAAATTAAATTTTTGACTTCAATACTTGGTCAATAATATAAAGGGAAAAACATTCTTTAGAGAAAAACACCATCCAATCAACTAAAATGACTTTTCTAACTTTGATCGTATTCACATTTCATTAACGGCAAAGTATAATGAATAACACTAAAATTTTATAATCTGTTACTTTGAAGTTGAAGAAAAATATGAAGATAATATCGGGGAAAGATTTAATATCCATAAATTGTTATATTTTCACAAAATAGCATATACCAGCAAATATAGATTTAAAAATATTGAAAATAAGTGTTTTCATATGTCTCTTCTTTAAATATTATAGTCACATTTTTGTACTTCATTGCACATAATAATGGCTTTACAATTTCAATGTTACTGATCAAGGATAGTTTACCAAGATGGAATAGAAAATGGTAACATATTTATAATAAAACAATGAAATTCATATTTTCTCGTTTAATTTTTTTATCTTTAGTATGATTAACTGGGATTGCCTAAGTAGATTGAAAATAATTGATTTCAATATCGATATTTTTTTATTAAACAGTTTTGAAAGAAAATGGTAGCAAACAAGAGGATACCGATTACGTCACATGCACTATTAACGTAGTTTGCGTGCTGTCCACGCAACTTGGTGTTCAATGTGGCGCCTCATTTCAGTTTATTTTTCTGTTATATAACAGCTTTAGAATTACAACCATATAGTTTTTGAATGATTAACGTCTCTCTTATAATTTGCAATTTAGTGTTTATTATTATCGTTTAATCTCTGGTCTTTTCAAATTGCTGAGCATTCTTTTTCAAACTGTTCAACGTTTTAAATATTCATCTCTTTGGTATCAAAATGTGATATGGACTTTAACAGAAAATAACTACATAAATATTACTTTGTTTAGTGTACAAAGTTCATTAAAATAAAAAATAACTGAATGTTATCTATAACTGTTTTATCATTACCTAAATATAATTTTAACGAGCAGAAGGTATATGTTGAGGGAGTAAATTTCCGATGTTTAAGTTGCGTTTTCATTTTGAATTTAACATTTTAATTGCATTATTACATAATATAATGTAATAATCGTATTTTAATTACACTATGCTTCATAACATTAAACACATCTTTTTACATAGCATATGTGTGTTGAAAAGTTTAAATTGTTCTCTATTACTCTAAGAAGGAATTTATGCACATACGTACTAGTAAATTTCCTTGTAAATTTCCTACTCACGAGTATATAAACACCGCAATATATTTAGAAAAAGTACTTAAGTCCAACTATTGTACCAATTTGATGTTAAGTTATTAATTTCTGGGTATATTTCTTTCTATATATTCGTAACCTACAAATGAATAAAGTTTAAATTAAAGCATATACTAAAATATACACAAAGGCTCCATATATTATAATACATATCAGTTATTATGTAAGCAGAAAAAGTAACTCATTACTAAACATTTTTATTTACCATGGTCATATCAGTCGAATGTTTCTTCATTATTCTCTTACTTATTTTTGTCACGAGTTTTTTTAAATGAATGTTGAAGTATTCTATAAACAGGAATACATTATATAACATCTTGAACGAATACGGGCATATAGTTTAATCCGACATACAATCATGTCGATATTATTCAAACTTTTCAACTCTTATTGGAGAATTTTTATTTTATTATAAAAATAAATGTTAATTTAAATTATTACTGACTTTTCGAAGACCGAATACCGGCAGAATTTTTATTAAATACCGCATTTCGAAAATGTATATTATTTCAGCTAACAGGTAATGCACTGCACACTAACCTAAACTAATTTAATCGACCATCTGCTTTTATAGTAAGTTTATTAATTTTAAAAATTATCCGATGGTTCCAAATGGATAGCAGTTGGCTATTGCTCTGTTTTTATTATGAATTAACGTGAAAAGTTGTAGTATAATTAGGCATTAGGTTTAACTAACCGTAATGGATACTTAAACGGCCTTCATAATTACAATAGATTAATGAAACATTCATTAAACCAATATTACTTGATATTATTTACATTAAATAAAGTATGAATGGGTTTACTTATAAAGATATTTATTCATAACTAATATAAGTGTGCAGTTAACGTGTCTTCATATTTTGAATGCAATGAAGATGTAAAATGGATGATAAGGAGAACCCCATTTATTTAAATCTAATATAAATTTGCAAAACAAATTGTCACCGATATATTTTATATAAGTAGAGAAGCACAGATTCCAATTTGCTATTAGACAACATATTTTCCGGGTATGTAAACGCCATAATTTTTTTATAACTTATTTATTTATAAGTTAATAAATTATCACATTTTTTATTAAAAAATTCTATATTGTTTTGCGATCGTTTAATTTGATTTCATATTGTATTATTTTCTCCATCAGCAAATTTACTTGACATATATAATGACTGACTGCATACTAATTTCTGAAAAATGCATAAAAAATAATTGAATCTTTATAAAACAGTTATTTTATTCATTTTTATTTGATACACTAAAGCTATTTGAAACTACGTGAAATTAAGAAAGAAATATAAATAATTTTTCCTGTCATTAGAAATTTTTTTTTATATTTTATTATTCGTAAAAGGGGTATAAGTATATTTTTGCAAGTATATTAATTGTATTTAACAATTAGCTTTTTATCACAACTTGACCGTGTATCTATGCCCTCCTTCAGTTTCTTTTAATATAAAATAATAGATTAAATATATGTCCACTAAACAGTTTAATATTTCATCTACATCTGTTTTCATAAAAATTACGAAAAACATCTTCATGTCAATGACAAAACGGAAGTGAAATTAAATAATATGATCGGCTACAAGACGTTTGATATAATGATGAAATATATGTATTATTAGGTAACTGATGCATTAAATCAGTTTAAAATGAACAATAGTTGAACAATAAAATTGATACCGTAAATCCTCACATAAAATCGATTTCAACAATGCTTTAAAATATTAATATGTTGTAATCTGTTTAAGTCGATATATCTTAACCTCCCGCCTACATGGAAAATAATCATGACTTGATAGATAAGTGAGTTCTATTTCACAATTTTTGAGAAAATTTAAGCAGAAATCCACTATAATTTTGACGTCCTTTTTTATACGGATCTATCATACATGTTACTATTTTGCCGCTGAGTATATTTAAATTTCCAGAAAATTATTATCAAAAAACAGTAAGATTAAACGTTCAAATATATTATTTCCAATTAGAGTATTGATTATTTTATACGTTGCCTACAGGGCTAAGATTAAACGCTAATAGGATACAGAGGGATAAACTTTGGTAATGAAACATTTTCCACATGCGAACGATCGGACGGATACGATGGAATGCTTTCACAAAGCCCCAATCAATATCACTTCCATCCTCTGCACGGATTGGATCATAATAGGCTTTGATTTCGTCGTTTATTTCCTTCATCTGCCCGTCATGAACTTACAATTAATCAACATATAACACATGCAATGAGAGTCCTGGGTGGATGTCTGTAATATGAAAGTATGGATTTTGTCCTTCTTAAAGACTTCTGCATATGTATATATACAAAATCAAATTGCTTACAAGATTATTTTTTAATACTTAATAGAAACTTTAATATGGAAAATATAGGCAAGATAATGCTGTGGTGCCAGAAGTATCCCAAATAAATTTTCTTTTAACTTAATTATTTTTCTAAGTTCAGCTAAAACGATTAATAATATAAATGAACTTATTTGTTTATGACAATAAATATTTTTAAATGATTACGCAATGGTCTTTATGCGCTAGCCAGTACGTAATTTATGTATTGTGAATTCTAAAGAAGTTATTATGTTACTTTCTACAATTTGAAGAAAAAAATCCGTCGTCATACTCATAAAATATAAAATTTGTCGTCATAAAATATAAAATTTCCTTAAGGAAATATATAAAACTTCGGAAAAACTGCATTTAGTATATGAAAATTATACTGTATTTTTACCTGACTATGAAAAAAAGGTGATTAAAGTGCTTTAAACATATCTAAATGTATATGATGGATAATTCGAAAATTATTTGTAAAAACTCTACTTATTACTGTATCGATATTATATTATGTTATATTACATTAATTAACAATTTAAAATTGAATTTTATATGCGACGCTTCGCTTCTATCGGGTGTCCCACAATATCTTACGTGTTTTTTTATATTAATTAATTTGTCGTCTACAAAATTGAAAATGTATTGAAAAAAGCTGTATTTAAGTTTCATCCTTCGTTCACATAATAATTTATTTTTCCAAAAACTATATGTACCTATACTTTCTAAAACTATATTACTAGGTGAACCTACTGCACTAATTAGATAAATAAAGGAAATTACTTAAGCAATCAAGAAGAAGAATCGTTGCCGCGTACGCAGAACGCACATTGTTTCTCGTTGAATGACGCCATGGCACTAAATTCCCATCGGCCGCTCTAACATTCAGTACATCGCCCGCCCATCTCTCCCTTGCTGCTCGACGCAGCTGCCGATTCAAACGTAAACGGACTTTTAGACCACCTTGTACAAAGGGTCAGGAAAACTCCTAAATGTTCATGAGAAATTTTATATTCTTAACTCTCACTAATGCCGAAACTTAAATAAATCTAATGATAGGTTTCTTTGATATCAGTCTTCATCACAAGCTGAACAGCATTAGTGTTGTCTTAAGTTGTCGCTGTTTAGGGATGTCTTTCACGCCACGCATGGAAGTCGATCGCTACTTTGTTGCTTATTGAGGCCATAACGACAGAAATAAATAATAACAAAAATGTTCTCGTCGTAAACTCATCTTGGCGTGATATACGTAATTCTTAAATTACTCCTTATTTGTAAAAATAAATGATACATATATTAATGCAAAGTAACTTAGTGAATTAAAGGAATATTTGTTTTAGAAAAATAAATTAATCTTTTTATTAGCGTTATTCCAAATGGCTTGTTCTGCAAATTTTTAGTTGTACCCTCTCTCTTTGTCTCGCCGTCATGCTTCAAATACTCAAATTATCCATTTTAATTTTATATTCACATAGCTTTGAAGATGTAAATTTTACACGATTTTCCCGTTAACAATGCGAATATGGTATAAGTAATAATATTATTTTCAAATTACGTTATATTTAAATGAAATTTTGGAACCGCGTTAAAAAAGAAAATGTGCTAACTTTTAAAATAGAAACGTGTTAATTTTTATTGAATTTAAAGAATTACTATTCTAATATAATTTTGTAATAACCTTTCATTTTAGAAAATAAAATTAAGATTTTTTTTTTCATAAAATTGTTCTAAAAATATCGAACTCTATGGAAAATGTTGCATTACTCACAAGTAGTGCAACATCGATTAATTCCCCGTCCCGCTTAGCTATTATATATACTTAACTTACTTAACCTTTTAGAAAATAGGTAATAGCAATTTTAATTGCCATCGTCAAAAGTGCTGATTAAAAAAATATGAAAAATTGAAGGTGATAAAAAATTTTTAAATTGAGAAAAAATAAAAGTGTAGATCAGAAAAAATATAAATACTATCCATAATGTAGAAACTATTAGTTATAGCTTGTATTTCTTCACGGTAATGAATTAATCCGTACTTAAAAAATAAACATCTATGTTCTGCAATAAGCAATGTTTTTTTCACGTTTAATATACTCAAAAAAATAAAAACGCAATTTGAATTATTATTGAATATATTTGGCGTTAATTTTTTAGAAATTCATTATTCACAATTAAATGAAACTACGTGATGTAGTATTATTTCTACTTTCTTTAGTTTTTTTAGCACGACCTAGGTTTCGTTGTATTACATCTTCAGGTGGGATATTAGCAAATATCTTTGTTAAATTTTAAAAGTTAAAAAAGTTTAAAAAGTTTTAAAAGTTAAAGAATGTTTGTTAAATTATTATGTTATAAATGTTAATATTTTTATATATATTTATTATTATTTTATAGTAAATCTATATAATTTTATGTTAGCTTTTATTACTAGCAATTTTAAGGCCCGTCAAATTATTGAATTCTAAATGCCAACACGATGGAACACGATGCTGTTAGATCGAAGGCCATTATAATTTCAGCGAAGAAAAAACAAGGATGGGAACAGAAATAGCATTGTAATCAAAGCAAATTCATTTGAGGTTTTTACGGGTATGTGAAGATTAAGTCCATGTACTGATCCTTAAGTAATAAATTATTTATTTCAAAGATAAACTCACATTTTCCCACTATACCCCTTTCTTCCTGCATAGTTAAGATCAAAATTTATTTAGTATTGATTTTGGGGGAACTAAACACAAAATTCCTTCCTTCCTTTCCATTTACGTAACCTAAACAAATAGGATTAAATTATCCACAAGTTAAAACAAGACGTCCATAAATCATTTAAACAAAAAGGCTACGCCCTAGGCGTTTTCCCTGAGACCCTTACAGTAGATATTTGTCTACAAGACTTCAATAATTTTCACTCTAATAAAACCGCCTTTTCATGCTAAAGTTAAAGTTGCACAATATTTTCACATGATTATATTCCATTTACTTATTATCAATACTAATTTGTAATTTTAGTCAATTATAAGCTAACATTAACACGAAAAGTCTTTCCTTTTTAGATTCAGCCAGAAATTCAAGACGAGCTTTATATTATAACGCCTTGTCTATGAAATTTAATGACTTTTCGATATATTATTTAAACCTCAATATATATATATATATATATATATATATATATATATATATATATGTGTACATATATATATAAATATATATATATATATATATATATATATATATATATATATATATATATATATATATATTTATATATACATTATTTTAAAATCATTTGCTGTCTTGTTTTGGTAATAATCGCTCACAAAAATTATACAATTAACATTACAGGTAAAGTAGGTATTTTACCTTATTTAAAAAACGCAAAAATTAATTTTTTTTCTTACAAACTGTTAAACCCATTCTATATTACTAGTTTGGAAAATAAAATATAAATATATTATTTATAAAAAATCTTATGATAAATTTTGGATCTTACTGTCACACGACAACTATCTTGAAAACTAATGACTTGTTGTTATTAACATGTTTTATTAGGTCGACTTGTATATAATTATGTAATGGAATCTGCGAAACTAAATTTCATGCACTTCTTATTATATCATCATGAAACTGGACAGTTATGTGTAGTTCTGACGACAATACAATAATTTCACAAAATAAAAATAATTGTTGTGGTCTTAATAGAAAAAGTCTAAAAAATATCGAAATTTTTAAATGAAATCTTCACCCACTTCCAAATGTACGAATTATTTAACATTTTGCATGCGTATAAAAAACCGATCACAATACAATATTTTTGTAAAAAATGTTTAATTTAAAACAAAAAAGACTAGAATGAAAACGAAATTTCAGGATTGAATTTTCATCCACTTCCAAATGTCCGAATGATTTAAAGTTTTGCACACGCATAGAAAAGCAATCGCAATACAATAATTTCATTACGTAAAAAAATTTGTTTGAAACGAAAAATACAAAATAAATATCATATAACATTTTGCACACATATCTGGAACCAATGACAATACATTAATTTAATAAAATTAAGAAAAAAAAGTTATGGTGGAAAAACAGAAACGAAAGAATAAAAAAATCAATTAAGTTTTATTCACAACTAAATGAAGTTACGTGATGTAGTATTATTTCTACTTTATTTAAATTCTCTACCACAATCTGGGTTTCGTTTTTCCTTTTTCGATGAAAATAATACACCTGTGTTAAAATGAATGTAGTATTCCAAAAGTGACAAAAGTTATTAAAGTAAAATTTAATACATAATATATACAGTTTATAGTGTACGCAACACTATAAAGTGAAAAAAAAATTGTGTCGAAAAAGGTGCTGTGTCTTCGGACGCGGTAAAAGTTCTTTACATGATAAGAGCGCGATACACGCACAATGCACACAAGCACTCTGGCGTAGGTTTTCAGGCATTCCCCTTAGGTCCTGATCGTTTTGATCTTTTTAGAGCACCTTTGTAGACTAAACTGGATCCGCTATGACCTGTAATTGTACTTTTTTGCCAAAAATATCAACATTTTGAAATTTACGCAAGATTTCATAATATTTCAGAACACAAATAATTTTTAATTTTTCAGAGCGTTATGATATTATCCAGATAAAACAACCAATTTCATATTCAAATTTGGTTTATCTTGCCTGCATTAATGCATCTGCCATGTTGACTGGCATGATACCGTTTTTCTCATGCGCAATATTTCAGGTAAGCGATTGATCGATCCAAGTGCCGACAACTGAATTTAACGTGCGTTATTCGTCTTTACGAAAATACAAAATACTTGTATCAATGCGTATTAATTATCGGATTGTGAGCATTTCATATCTTCAATATTCTCATGATATGTGCCAGTACTGAATACTGCTTACAAAATCGTATTCACGTCAATACTGTTAATACACTAAAGTTTAAGTGTACGTATCCCTTGCAAGCCATCATTAAAATTTCGTTCAATTTGCCTGTCCAACAGAGCTTTTAGAAAAGCTGTACTTCGGCATATATAATTTTTCATCTCACAATTCAATTTAACAATGGTATGTTTCAATTTAACAATGGTACGTTTAACAATGTGTACTTTAACTCTCGTTTATAGAATGCTAATCTTTTCGCAGAATCCAATAAAATATCTTCATGTACGTCAAATAATATTCTATCTTGAAGAATGTAAACTAAAAGGACACAGCAGTAAATTTCTTTGATTTTCTAAATGAAGAATCTTAATACTTTTAAATACGAAACAAATTTCATTTTATAAAATACGGAAATTTATGCTTACAAAATTATCTTTTCCAACGGCGTCTTCCATTTGGGCGAAGAGTTTTGTCGATTGGGCAATATATATTAGATTGCTATTGTAATTTTGCTTGACGGAATAAAAATAAACCTTAAAATTATCTACTTTATTATAAATAATTAAATTATCTACTTTATTATAATAAACGGGCATATTATTTAAAGGTAAAGTTACTATTATGAAAACAAGAATTTTGTATAAACATTTACCTACGAAGGGTCAATGAAGTTTAGAACTTAAGCAAATTTTTATTTGCCCATGGACTTGGAAAGCAGCAACAAATGTAGTTGAAATGTATTGAAACAGTTTACATTAAAATATAGTTCATTTTCCAAAAGTAGTTTAAAAATAGCCAAAACAAACAAATTGTCAAAATAAGAAATAATAAAGATTTAAATTAATAAAACAAAAAAAAAATGTACTTTAACCAACTAGCATCTTCTTTCAAAATTTACCCACACCAAATTAGAATTTAGCGTTTTTATAAAAATTTATTGAAATTACTATTATTATTATATAGTAATAAAAAAATTTCAATTTTTAGGTAGAATTCCAATAATAAATATATATATATATATATCACAGAACGTCGCTTGCATAAATGAGGCCTTTTCGTCGATAGTAATACGCATTGATATTGGGTACATTAATTATTTATAATCTATGTATTGACAAAGCACGAAGAGTTGTTATTATGACCAACGAACTCGACTGTCTTAACAATAATTTTCAGAATATCTTTAATTAGCACAACGTTAAAAACCTAAACTTTTAAATTTTATGTACATCTAAATGACTTTTACGGATCGAAAACATATGAGAATTAAATTGAATTATATATCATATAATTAATTTCATATTAAATATTAATACTCTTATAGCTTTATTTATTCACATAAAAAGTAATATCACTGGTAATACCTAGCATGGAATATTCCTAATACTTATTAAATAAGGCCGTTTAAAATACAGAAAAGGAAAAAAACCCCAACTTTTCCTTTCCAAAATTAATTGAGTAGCCGTAATCGTTGTTAATCGCATATATTTCCACGCATTTCATTTATGTCATAAAACTCCGTCAGAGTTTAATAAAACCTTCCGTCCCTTTTTTCAAAACTTTTCGGTTTTATAATTTGTTCGGTCCGTCGCTGTCTACACCGGATGTAACGCATGGCAACGTCGAAATATAAGGAAAATTACCAGCTTTTCACTTTAAACACGTTCTCAGTTGTTATAAGTATTTATATGTGAGAGTTTGCAGCCATTAAAAATTGTTTCCGAAAGCTTTATTTCAGTTTTGCAAACTTTCTTTTAGCAGTACCTACTTGATATGATCGCGTATGAGACTCCTATGTAGTATGAGTACTTGAATGAATTGATGAGTACTTGATACCGTCGTTACTTGCTGGATGAGTAGATTATAATCATTGTATAATGTAATCAGGTTCGTTGATTAGAAATATTTTGAAATTTCACGCAGAGTTTATGTCAAAAATTTATTCTTATTAGGTTTATGCTTCATATTATTTATCAAGCAAACATCTATTCCCGAAGATTTATTACCACCATAATATTTTTTAAGGGAAAACGATTCATCAAAAATAAATATATCTCATGAATAATATAACTTATCTAATTATCTAATTACATATGATAATATTGAAATAACAAGAATAAATATCTTTTAACGCGCATAACTATTAATGATACTACCAACATGTTTAGATAAAATATTTTATTGTTAACACTCCTGAAAACTGATCATTGCAGGGACGTGGGTCCTATTCTATGCGTAGCCCCGTATTTATGAACGCGCATAATTTAATTAGGTTTCGTATGCGAAGTACTTCGGTTTAATTTTTTAAATAAAATAAGGTACGGCTCAAATGTTAGCTTATAAAGAATTAATATCTTGACGAATAAAAAAAATATTGCAAATGCATTGGAAAAAAATGAGACAGCTCCAATAAAATGTAATATGTCACACTCATCAGCATATTGGTTTAAGGCTAGAAATACAAAACACACACACACACCCATATGCCCGCACAGATGTGCGCAGAAGCGTACACATACACAAAGAGGATTTATCATTTGATACTGATGCGAATGGAATGAGGACTATTGAACTAGTAGGTATATAAATAAAGGGAGTGGGCCCAGATAATATAGAATACATTTAAAAAAAAGACATAAAAATATATCTGGGCACCTTACTTTGTTGTTTAGCATCTGCATTGCGCAGAGCACTTTCTTGTGGGCTGGAAAATTTTGCATCTTGCTATTAAAGTTACTGAAGAAATGGTTCATCGTTAAATAAACCCGAATTTGCACAGACATATTAGAAAACAATTGTACGGAATGCATTCTTACCGAGTCCGTTAACACTAACCAATCTTTTCGTTTTTTCCTAATATTTGTTCAAACCTATGGATTGCAGGACATAGGTAAATTTCATATACATAGATTTTAAACACGGTTTTCACAAGGTAGTCAACCTACTTAAGAAAGTCTTTGTTAATAATATCGAAGTTAATTAGTTTCGCTACTTTATACTTTTTCATTTCTAAACTCAGCTATAGGCAACAAGTAGTTCAAATGACGGTTATAAAGCACTTTTTTATAATATCAAGGAAATCAATCACGTTTTTCAAAAAGAAGATGATCCATTCCCATCTCTATAATATTGGTTGGCATACAATCCCTCCTGTATGCCAATGTAATGTAATCATTAAATGTCATTATGTGTGAATATGTATTTTGTATCCTAGAAAATTAAAAAGTCTCTTTTAATTTTAACTTCTTATTCTGACGTTATTGTTTTTAATTTTGTTTTTGTGTAAATTTGATCTTGTTTATTTATGTTTTACTTGAAAATAATTATATTGTCAGCATTTTTTATTAAATAATTTTTCATTTTCATTTAAGGATATTGATATTTACGGGTCACATTTATATTTATATACAGTGTTACTTATTTTATACAATCCAAGCCAATCCTACTTAAGGAGTAAACTCCAGTCGGGCGTTGGATATAGGCACAATTTTTTATTTCTATATTTCCTTTTTGTTATTATTTATGTTATTCAGTTATTGTCATAATTGAATAATACAAATACATTTTTCTATAACTGATTTTAAATTATCAATATTATTCCGCCTCTCCAAAATGTCTTTAACAAAAAAAAATTAACTAAAATCAAATAATTTGAAAAAGATTAAATAATTTTTTTTTAAAATCCCCCGACTAAAAGGAAGTAAGAACCTATTGATACAATTACAAACCCTAGAAAATCCGTCGGCGCTGCCATTGCCATTTCCGTTCCCAATATCAATTACGTCGTAGCAGCATAGAAAAGCTGTTTGCCTACCTAAGAGTATTTCAATTAGGCACGAACCAATAATAGGGCATGGCAGCCCCTATATTTTTCAACTACAATGTTTTTTTTTCAAAATTTTTAATTTCGCCATTAATATACTCTTTCTTTTAAATTTCGTATGCAAAATGTGACATTTATAAAAAGCAACCAATAAGTAAATGTAGAAATCTTAACACAGATATAGTAAACAGTAATAAAGTTTTAACAAAAAATATCTAAATTCATAACAAAAATAAAAATTTCTTCATCGACTTAAAAATTGACCGATCTAAGGAGATGTTATATTACGCGAAAGAGATGCTAGCCAGATTTCGATGTTTAGTGTACCTGTGATGGGGAATCTTGCTTACGCTGTCATATTTTCTGCTTTTCCAATGTCTACTGCTTTTCCACTGTATAAATAACAATCACTAAATTATTCCCCGTTGTGCATAATTAAGAGTACAATTAGTTATGAACAAATAAATCTCGTATTCTATATTTATCCAGGTTAACAAAGCTAGAAAATATTTGGAAATATATGTTGTCATAATACTGAAGTATATATAAAAAAGTATATATTTATATCCTGACTGGAAATTAAATTTAAGAAATAAAAATAAAAGACTATAAATTTGTAATGCAGGAAATTTAAAATATATAAAATATATTTATATACGCTGGGAAATATGAATACAAAGCAAAACCTCTAGTCTGCTAGAATTATTGGATATTTTATTAAAGAAAAAGAGAAAATAATAAATTACTTGCTTGATGAGATATGTATGTAGATTAGTATGGCAATGCTTTTTTTTATTTTATACATCGCCTTTGGAACGGTTTCGAGCACTGTTATAGATTCCAAGTACTAAATTACAATTGAGTCTTTTGTAAACTGCCATTGAGTGTCTCACAGAAAATTTAACTGAATGATACTAATATATCCTAGTGATAAGTATTCTGAATCAGTGTCGATAATAGTACTCAAATTTTGAAATAATTTTTTCTAAAAAAATTTCTTACATATTTTACCGATTTTCTCTACACGTTATTATTACCTTTCAAATATGTTTAAAAATTAACTTTATATTAACTTCAATGAAACTTATACCAAAGAATTGACCAGAAATAAATGTTGCAGAAAAAAAAAGAAGATAAAAGTGACTGGAAAAATTGACGCTGTGGATTGTTGGAAAAATTCTTGGTCAATTTTATTAGTAAATAATAGCAATCAGTAACGCTGAAAAAAATTAAAATCTTTCTTATAGTTAAGGTGCTTTCAAAGAAAAATTGTGATGAACCCGTGTCTGTTCATCACGGCAATTTTCCTTAGAAAAGCTTGATGCATAAACTTAAAATTTGGCATAGCAATGAAACATTAAAAACACATATGGTGATAACTAAAAGTCAAAAATATATATTTTTTTTATTTTGAGTATTATATCTTCAGACTTATAGTTTATCTTAAGAAAATATACCAAAAAATATATTCTCCTGCTCTGTGAAACTACTCAACTTAAAATTATAAAAAAAATGCTTTTTAGAAATCAACGCAAAAATTGTAGCATACTTATATCAACGATTCTAGATGTCATAATTTTTGAAATATTCCACATGCTTTTAAGCCTACGAAAAATATAGTGGGCATTTTTCTATCATCCAAGCTGATTAAGTCAGAAACATGTAGAAACTTGAAATCCGGCATAGTAATATATCTTTATTTACATAATATCTTTATTTACATAGTAATATATTATTTATTTAAATATTTTATAGCACGGTTTTAAAATTAAAGGGAAGGTAAATAAACATGTCAATTTTTTTTAACATGTGGAATATCATTTGAAAAGGCTTGTTATATGGAAAACGAGAATATTTTATAAAATTTGAAGTTGCAAATATAGAAATATATTCTAAAAATATGGCATACCGCTTTATTATTTCATAAATACTAGGCCAAATATCACGGAAAAAAAGGAGTTGATGAAATATGTTCAAATGATTACAGGAAAGGTTTAAAAATTATATTGGACTTTATAATTTTTCAAGTATGCACCATGTTTTTACGCCATTGAAAGATATAATTTATAATAAAGTTTAATAAAAGTACTTATTATATTTGACCAAATATTTATAAGTGTTGTGCTGGAAACCCCCGCAGCACTAGTTCTGCTTGTGCTTGACAGGGTTTTTTGCTTACCCTAACAAGCGACATCTGTCGTTTAAAATGTTTTGTTGATTTCAGATATAATTTTTTACGAGGTAAATCTAAATAATCTAAACAGCAAGAATTGATTGAACTTTAATCGCATCATCCTCTCATATATTCACTTAAATTATCATCTGACATTTACCAAAAGTAGCAAGTAAAATATTAAAAAATTTTGTTAAAATGATAATGCCATTCTTACTTCAAATTTTATATTTGCTACCTTAGCCTGTTATATGTCGTTTTACAAACCGTTAGTAATACCTTTTAGAGATCATTATTTGCATTTGCACTTCAAACATAATTAATGGAGTAATAAGATCAATTTTGTATAATTGTTATTAATTGGAAAAGTCGATAATTGAGTATTAAGGTAACATTGTTAACAATTAAATGAAACTACGTGATGTAGTATTATTTCTACTATCTTTAATTTTATTTATAAATTTAAAGTGAAATTAAAGATAGTAGAAATAATACTACATCACGTAGTTTCATTTAATTGTGGATAATGAATTTCTACAAAATTAACGCCAAATATATTCAATATTTGTAACATTGTTAGTTAGGTGTGTTTTATTGGCTGGGTGCGTAACATCAGCGCCGCCTAGCGTCAACAAGTTTAAAGGCGCTTCAATTTTATTAGTACGCTTCAAATTAACGGCTCTGATAAATGTTTACGTGAATAATAAAAAATACGGAAATATCTAAATAAATGTTTTTATTAACGATTAATAACAATATTTTAGCTGTTCATATTCAGAATATGTAATATCATTTGTTTTAAGCTCAACAAAACGAGTCAAATAATAAATGTGTTTCCCATGTTATAACATTTTAACCACAATGTCAATCGGGATGCATTTTATACCAGCTCTCCATTTATTTTTTTCTTATTTCCAATTCAAAATTGGAAATTTGTAAAATTAGAATTTGTTATTTCGTGAAGTATTTTTACAATTTAATTAAAAACTTAGAACTTATACTTAGAAAATTTACTCTTCATGCAAAAAAATTTAAAAAAATTAGGTATGAGTTTAATACAGCAAAAATATTAATTTTAGTGATTTTTTTATGTTAAACGATATATATATATATATATATATATACATATATATATATATATACATATATATACACATATATATATATATATATATATATATATATATATATATATATATAATATATATAAATATATATATATATATATATATATATATATATACATATATATATATATATATATATATATATATATATATATATATATATATAAATGCCTTGTTTAAAAAATACGGATAACAAATATCTATATATTGTTATAACTGAAGTATTTTTCATTATTTTCATTTTAAATATATAATTATATACTATACACTCGACAAATATCTAAACATAAATGTTTATAAATAAACAATTGAAATGAATGAAAAAAGTAAACAATTATGACCTTTAAATATTTAGCTTATGGTGAACAAATTCTTTTAATTATATTTTCTTGGATCCTCTTTACTTACTTCAAATTTCTTGTTTTTTTTGGACCGGCGCACAGTGAAATTCAATTATAATTAAATAATTATTGTTAAATATCAATTTATAATTAACAAAAATCATAAACTAAAGATTTCATAATAAATATTTAAGATTGGTAGAATTTAATGTTTTAGTTAATATTAAGTGAGATAGACGTCATCTTTTTAAAACTTTGTAAATTCTTATTAATCTCTTATTTAACTTTTTCTCTTATTATCACCATTTATATTTATGTTTGTTAAATATGTAATATGTAATTATAAATTTAAAGTGAAAATGGTGAAAAAAAATTGCGGTATTAGTAATTTTTTATACATTTCATTTTTCATAATAAAATAATGACTACCGAGACATATCTTGTTAAAATACATCGTTTTTGTATATATCCTTTTATGAAGACATCACTGAAATTCGCATATTTGCTAAACTGCGCTGGTTCCAGAAATAAACATGACAATATAAGTAAATTATATTATCTATGACAATATTTAACAGGCGCCTTTAGACATTTCCGTTTTTGCTACAGCGAGCGCTGCGGTCGATTTCGTATATATCCTAGGGACAACCAAAAGAATACATTTAAAGTTATTATTCGCAGTAAACTTAGCAATTATTACATGTGCTTGAGTAGCTGGACTCGATAACAGGTAAATCGGCAGCTATTGCGCTTGATAATAGGTAATCAATTTGCTATTTTTAAATAATACTAAGAACATTCAGTATTCAGTCATTATTTTAATAATTCCTCCCTTTTTCAGATATATCGTTATCTAGTATTAATGATATAACGCTCGTAAGTAACGCTAGGTTATGAAATCATCTAGAGCTTAAATTATATTCCTGCAGTTTTAAAAAAAATCGGTTTAATATTTTCATTTCTAATTCGGACGGAAAAGCAAAAGATTTTCTTGTCTATAATTGGATTCGGGAGTTTTATAAAACATATATATATATATATATATATATATATTATATATATATATATATATATATATATTTATATATATATATATATATATATATATAAATATATATATATGTATATATATATATATATATATATATATATATATATATATATAGATAAGAAATTCAGTATATATTCGTCACGTAATATTCATTCAATTCATTATAAAATTGATTTATAAAATAAATAAAATGTAACAAAGACAAGGACACAAGAAGAGACAACAAGAAAGGACGGAAAGGAAGGAAGAGAAGGACACAAGGAAGAGGAAACAGGGACACAAAAAGAAATGAATTGAAATATGTAAATTAATCTCTCTGACCGATGCATTTCTGACCGCCTGGTACTTGCCAGCCTTTGTGCTGTAGCCGTCCTCGGCGATCTCTGGAAGGCAGGCAGTATATGTAACCATTTTTCCGCCTGACTGCATTGAGAGCACAGTCTCTCGGACGTAATAAGTTCATTGTGAAGCGCGAGAATAGGCTTCAAAATAAATATCAAAAATAAATATATGTACTTGAATTATAAAGGGAAAAGAGGATAGTAATAATATAGAAAATTCAAATATAGAAAGAAAACCTGTATAAATTCCCTTTCCATGTGAATATAATTAACTGGAAGACAAGCACATACAATGATATTTAGAAAAAAAGTGATATTTAGAAAATTGTAAATATGGAGAAACAAATAGTAAAACTAGACAAAAACTGATGAAAGCGATAATGTAAATAAGCCACGTAAATATAATGAAGTAGGCATATTGATGTATTAAGGAAGAAATATTTATAGCGCTTCGAATGTCGCGTAGAAACAAGAAATTAGGAAATCATATAAAAATTAGAGTTGAGGAAATAGAGCAAAAATAATTCTGATCTTACGGACGGTACGTATTATTATTAAAATTATAATTTTCCTTATAGTTTCCGTATAAACATTGTAAAGATGACTAACACAATGGGAGCTTTACCTTATTTTTCTATCTCTTATGTGTAAATTGTGTTTAGAAATGAAATGTACTCAGTAAATAGCTCATCATGAACCTTAATTAAACAACGAATTTGTCACGACTAAATGGTGTTTTTGTTTATATAAAAGTTAAATTTGTGTTTTAGGTTTTTTACCTCAAAATAATACCCTAGCAAATCAGTTACATATCCGTCCATTTGAAATTTGTTACAATCGATAATAAAAATAAATTCACGTAGTAACTTTAAATTTGGCATAGTAATAAAGCATAATGCTCTACGTACATTTCTAAAGTTAGAACTTAAACACATTTATGTAAAAAATTAGGAGAGGGCCAGTGAGGTAATCGAAGGAAAAGGCAAGTTTTAAGAACTTAAAACTATTTTTTCGGCATTTTCTATAAGATATTTCCATAAATATTGTTAAAAATATCCAAAACTCTCAAATGACAAATATTAAAACAAACTGTGTTACTAGCAGCTTACCTAAACTTTACCGAACAATTATAGCGATGCTTTTAAGTCTTATAGTTAATTAGAAATTCATACTTTACGTCTGCGTAGGATTTACTAGGTAATATATTTACATGGTTACATGATAAAATATAGTCGCAATTTTAATAAAAATATAATATTTACCTTCATTGGTTTATAAGTGAAAAAACTCTCTACTTCCACATGTAATTATTAAGTTTATTATATTTATGAAACAAGCTTGTCGATTTAATAAAACACTTTATTATTTGGTATCAATATGATATAGTTTTTAATTTTGAATATATAATGATATGGAAAATCTGCAAAGTAACATATTAGTGTTAAATTTTTTTCTTAGTTTTCTTATATTTCTCCTTAACCCGAAATTATTTTTCAAAAAATGTTAATAATAGTCGTAAAACAAAATTATTTTTTGATCGAGCAAAGCACATATAATTATAATTTTTAAATAAATCTTCATTGCTCTACAAAAAAAAAACAAAGCACAAGATGTAAATAAATTAGAAACTAAATCGATTGATGGATTTTTTTTAATAACAATATAAATCACTTTAGGCAGGTAACACTTATAAACCTAGCTTGAAATTGAATACGAACTGTCGTCAGCGAGTATGTATGATGTAAGCATATATCTACTCCAAATAAGTATTTTTATGTATCTGTATCTTTTAATTTATAAAGCAAATGGGAATACTTTTGAAATATTTATTTATTAGTTTGTTTAGAGTTCCATTTCTATGAATTATAAGACTATATCATTTTTGTGTTTGATTTCATTTTCGTTATATTTCTTTGCTATTCACATAACAGAAGGTAATATGGTTTTGAATTCTTAATAAAATATTTAACAATATAAATCGAAGCTAAGGTCAAGGTGAAAAAATCATCGGATACGAAAATTTTACGTTCGTATTATTTTAACGCATTCGTTAAACTTTTAAGAAATATATCTATGCTATATCTGACATATCTTACGGTAAAGCATGTCAGATAGGATTCTTACCTGACTCTAAACGCGTGGAGTAAGGTTTAGATGAGAAAATGTCAAGTAGAAATGGCTCTCGCAAAAATATGAGGTGCTCAGAAACATAGTGACTCAAGCTCACTAATTGCTGCGTTTCACATAGCTCATTGTAAAGTTATAGAACCCATATGTCACCCCAATATTTTTTGTTTATTTATTTAAAGAATAATCTAAACAATATTGTAGTTTGTGAAATGCTGTTTTTAGTTAAATGATGTGGGTAAATATTGATCAGAGCATTTTACACATTCTTATAAAATATTAGATTTGAATACCCTATTTTTTTCGTAATCTCATATAATACATAAAAAATCGACATCTTCCTTAAATTATGATAAAAAACTTTTAAGCGTTGTTATGGCATTTTATAATTTATAACCTTGAAGTGAATCATTGCTTTAAAAACACCCAACTACTACAGTCTACGAATTGTGTGAGTTGGTCTCGTTGGCTCGTATAAGTATTTCCACAGAAATTTTTTGGGAATATCTGTAGTAAATTGGTGAAAAAAATTTTAAAAAATAAGCATATCTTTTACATAAGCATATCAATTTAGTATGAATACAGTGTTTCTTGTTTTCTAATAAATATATTACTATACTTTTTCTCTCGTTGTAACTTTTTGCAGTGTTTCTTGTTCTCTGATTAACACATTACCATTATTTTTTCCCATTGTAATTTTTTAAGGTTGGTTTATTCCGAACTTTAGAATTTAGGGCTTATTTTGCCCATAATGCATCTACCTCATCTCCAACCATTTAACTGATTCTCCATCATCTGACTTTTTATCAAAATTTTTTACACCTATAACAATCTAAAAATATTTTTAAAAGATTTTTAGATTGTTGTAGGTGTAAAATATGAATATCACGGTAAACGCTACCAATCCAATGTTTAATAAATCATCTTTAACGAAAATTAATAAACGCTTCTCCGAAAGCCTCAACTCAATCACTTTGAGTTAAAGTGAATACCTCTAAATCATGAATATATAGTCAATTTACTTTAATATTACAATTTTGTCGTATCCAATTGTTCAAATGTCAAATTATTTGTTTATGTCATTTTACTATTTAATGCCTTAAAACAGGAATAGGTAGGCCATTGTAAGGATCTTTAGAGCTATATTATATATTAGCTTCATTAAAAATACGGCAATTTTTTATTACAGTTTTATGTCATGCAAAATTAATACATTTCCATACTATTTTAAAATTGGATTAAAGACACTCTTAGTATCTTTAGGCTTGAATTATACATCAAATATATTATAATAAAGCCTACTTTTATTTTACACTTTTACCTCGTGCAAATGTCCGGTTAACAATTGAATGCTCACTGAATTTTGTTATCGAATGCTCTGAAACCAGGAATATGTGATCTATAATAAAAATGATTAGGCTTTTATTTTATACCAGATTCTACTGCTGTTCTAATATTATGTTTAGTCTCGTGAAAATTCCCAAATGTAAAATTGCATGCTCACAGTTTTTCGTTATGGAATGCCCTGGAACTGAATCAAGGATATCCCTTATTTCTCTTCCATTAAATTTTATTGTACACAGATCTATTTTATTGTCGCTGATATAGTATTTTCTGATAATTAACCAAAACTTTTGACTAAATTATTGCAAAGTTCTTTCCATCTCATTATTAAGTATTAAATCTGAGACACTATTTTCAAAGTTATCTTGAGTATAATTTCCAACAATATGTGATAATTATTAAAACAATTAAAATATAGTTAATATATATTTTTATTAAAATAAATTCGGTTAATTAGAAAGAAAAAATATAAAATGACACAGAAGTGTTTTTAAAAGAATTAGTTTCCCTTTCTATAAATAAATTAAACTAAAATGTTAAACTAAAAGTACCCGAAGTCATTACAATAAATAGAATAATAAATTGGAATAAATGATTAACAAATAACTGAAGCTAGAAACATCACTGGATCCACTATTAGTCTGAAATATTCAGTCAATCCCTCAGATTCAAACCAAACTGCGAATTAAACTGTGGCTCTCTATTGTAAAATAAAGTACTTTGAATTTGCTGCAATATACGTATAGAAATTTTTATATTTAGTGACTAAAAAACTATATAAGACCAATTATAAATTTTATGTTTAATTCAATGTAGTTTCAGGCGCCTAACACAAGTAACATATTCTACGTTAGAACAAATAATGAAATATTTTGATTTATTTATAAGAATCTATCTGTGTTCGGACAAATTGCTATGTACCATTCAAAGTACTATGTAGACTTGAAGACATGTAGACATTACACACTGAATGAAATTTATTTACATGCTTACTAAAATATGGTATATTTCACTTTCTGTTTTTTTTTCACGTGAAGTATGGTATTTAGTTAGGATGTAAATATAGTTAGTAAAGTTTTCTTAGCATCTTTTAATTTCTATTTCCAAACTGGTATCAAAAAATATGAGTTCATTTTAACTAGTTCTGCGTGAGAAAAAAATAACATTTTGAATTCACACAAGTTTTCAAGAAATTAATTAAAATGTATTTTTGAATATATTAATATAACTATCATGGTACGCTCCAATTACCGACATTTGTATAGTACAACATATCGCAATATTACTTAAATATTTTTTAAAGAATTTTGGTACTTCCAATATATTTTCAAAAGTTTACAATATATGCCATATTTAAAAATAATATAGTCGTTTTTCAAACATTCATTATTTTTATTGGCGACACTAAATATAAATACTTGTACAAACACCTTTCTTGTAACTATATCTCTCTGAACTTATGAATAACATCTATTTTACTTGCCAAATTGTTTGAAGTGCCATAAAGCGACTCAACACACGCTACTCGTGACTGAATATAACGACCCTAATGTAGTTAAGACATTGCTATTGTCGCCATGAAGATGACCTGCGTCCAAATAAGGCAATAAACATTCGTATAATCCTCCATATGCAGGCATTTGCAATTCTTTTCTGTATTATTGTAGACCTTTCGCACTTTCATGTCTTCACATTTAGTCGGAGTGAAAAGTTGTAAGTGGGTGTTATTTTCTTTCCACATGGAAAAGCAGTAAAAGCATCTGAAAGAAAACATATTAAACTTTATCTTTCCGTTTGAATAGTCTAGCCCCGTAATTGAAATTACATCGTATTAAGATTCATTTACCATAAAGGGACTTATTTGTTTTTAAATAAGAAAAACTTCCGATCCTTAAATTTTAAATAGGCCATTAAATTATATCGATAATGGAATTTCGGTAAGTAATACACCTCATTTTGTTTTAAAGACATTTGAAGTCTTCATTCTTATATTGTTATCAATATTTATTGCACAAAACTTATCGTGAAGAATAGTCGATACTTCTATATATGCCAGAATGAATGGAAAGGTAATTAGATTTTAGGTTCCTAGTGTATGTTGACATTGACCGATTTGTGTATTAGTTTATATATATATATATATATATATACATGTATATATATATATATATATATATATATATATGTGTATATATATATATATATATATATATATATACAAACAAAATCTAACGCCTACTGACGCATTAGATCTTGTTCCAGTTTTCGATAAATTTTTTTCTGAACATGTGTTGGTGAAGAAATATTGTAAGTATATTGGAATAATTACTTAGTTTATTATATTAAGCCTATATTTCTAAATTTTTAGGTTTTGCAGAAAAAAAATAATGAAAAATATTAGCTAAAAAGTTGTATATATATTTACATGTATGTATTGTAGTTGTATATATTTTTATTCTCAAGAATGAGTGATTTACATTTTACCTGGTGATACTAGATCAATAAATTTCATACTAATTTATGCTTCCTTATTCTTGCAATTTATTCTTATAAATCTTCAAATGGGATTAAACAAAAGTAAGTTTTAAGTAGTTTTCATTACGAATTTTCAACATTTACTAAACTAAAATTGTACTTTGTTGTACTAAACTAAATTGTCTGCTTCTAAAATGGTAAACAATTAATTTAATTCAAAAAAGTTAAAATTGTTCGAAGTGAGTTGTTTACAACAGTATGTATATTAAGTTTTATGACGCTGTAGTGAATTATACTCCTAACTGATTATTACCATCAAGCAATTTACATAGACACCTAATATCGAGTATTGCTTTTATCATACAATACAATGGATAAACTAAAAGCACATAAATTCTACTAACAAATTCAATATTTTTGTGTCAGTTTTCAACAAACGCCTGCAAGAAATACACATTTCCGTGTGACACCTTCAGTTAAATACGATTAATATTATGAATTATAAGGTGTGAAATATTATTAAATTTTTATTTAGCTGCATAGCAACGACAGTTGTGAATTGAATTTGATAATCGTATATGAAAACCTAAAGATGATATTTTGACTATAACGACATTTATGTAATTAAAGATATTTATAACTCACGAGTTAAAAAAAATAACTACAAAATACTATTTGAAATAACCACTTTTCCCTGTAATTGTTTTAACTGTATGAAATTAAGAAGGGAAATGAAACTTTTATCTTACGATAAGGGTAAAGCTGATTATTAACAAAGATTTATATATGTTTTTTTTGTTTCTCTTCACCCTTTTCGATTTAGCTTGCCTTTTTTCTGCTTATTTTTATCTAATGAATCCACGACCGTACTTGCGCTAGATTCAGGAAAATTAATCTGGTAATGCTATTTTATGTTACTCAGTTTCTAAAAATGAAGATACCAATATTTTGGGTCACAGTTGCCTATTTCTTCTTCTTCTTTCTAATTCTTATTTATTAATTTTGATTTAAGCCGAAACAATTTTGATTAACTTGGCACATATTATATTTCCACTAGATTTATCGACTTGCCTTTTGTGAATAAATTTTAAATTTAAGACTGTATCAAAGTGTATTAGAAATTAAAATAATTCCCTTCATTCCTTATAAAAGTAAGCGTCAACACGATATTACTTATGTAAACTACCATAATCACTAATCTCTGACAATACAAAGAGCCCCAAAAAATAGGCATTGCGTTCGATTTTTGACGGTATAAATGAATGAAGAGTCTTTAATCGGGATCATTAGAGAAATTGGTTGAAATAATTTATGTTTCATAGCCAATTAAAAGCTTGGTGCGTATTTAAATTACCAGGGATTATTTGAAAATTTAAATTCATTATTTCTATATTTATTGAGTATGTTGAGCCACTTTATATGGTTATTGGTTTATTGTAAATTTTTAGAATATTTGCTAGTTATTTTTTTTCAGTTTTGTTATCAAAAGTAAAAATGTATATGTTTTAGTCGATAAAAGAAGCATATTATCAAAATGTAATTGCTTCAAAATAAGTCAACACTCCAAATTAGGTAATGAAAGTTTAGAACAATTTTGTCACGAATAAACACTACATAAGACGTACAGGGTTTCTTTCACCCATTAATGGTGTATATCAAATAAGATTTGATATATTTTTTTACTCTTATTTGCAAGAAACTGACGTTGAGTGAGACAAGATATTGTCCTATTCTATTTAAATAAATGATGATATTAAAATTAGATAAAATAATGAAAAAAAATAATCAAAAATTCTTCAGATAGAATAAAATTTAATTTAATTTTGTCATTATCACCTAATGTTAATTAATTTACTCTCTTTTAATTTAATGTAATCACGCTACATTTGAGTTATATCCAATACTACCTTTAGTACCAAATATAATTGTTTAATTTGCAATCCACTTTGATGAGCAACCCCACCATAAAAAAAGTAAATAAATATACTTGTTTCTAAAGTAAAAATTACGATGCTTAATGAATAATTTTTGAATATTTCATTGTTATTCAAAACAGCAGAAAGCAATTCGTCCTGAAATTTCCCTATGTGAATGAAATGAAATAAACAAAAGGCATATAGTGTACACAGTTTATATTGCCAAAATAAATATTGTAACATTTATATCCGCCAACAATTTTTATCTTTTATTAAATTATCTATATTTTAAAAGATTTAATTCATCCGTAAAAAATTAGGCTAATTTTGCATGAAAAAAGAGTAAAACTAGCACAAAGATAAAACAAACTGAAAACTATGAAGAAAAGAACATAATAAGAAACGAATGATTGAGACTCAAGAATAAAATCAGATCAGCTTTCAATATACGATAAATAATCAAAAGTTAATTAATTAAATAGACAAGATATTTTGTCAAAAGTCAATTACTACCTGCTCAAAATACTCCCAAAGATATTTGACAGTAAAATGAAAGCAAAAAACATTATTTGTAAAGAAACAAATAAAAAGTACTCACTGAACCTGTATAGTGTTTCCTATACCATTTCTCCTTTATTATTTTCAGTTTTGAACATACTGGCAGAGATCAATTGGTGTAAGTTTTTCGCAATATATTAATGCTTCTCTATTTGCCAAAAAGGAAATAGTATTAAGTAAAAAAGAGAGTCTAATTTGGAACTAACATTATTTAAACAAAATATAGATTTATGCATAACAAGTCATTTCCATCAATGAAAAACTAGGAAGGACTTTGGTATTTGATATAAAAACTAAAACATTATTCAATCATAATAGAACACCTGTCTGTATAAAGAAGAAAGTATATTGTACTTTCACCTCCAGATACGAGATAATGAAATAAGTTGGAGTTAAGTGGCGTCGCATGTCAACAACTTTTCTCCTTCAGCAAAGATATATGAAATCGTAAATAGAATATATTAACACTTTGTCGTTGTGATAAGAAGTATAAATTCAAAATGGTTGTCGATGAAACTGCACGACAACCACGCACGTATTTGAATAGACACATCAAATTCCCTTTAATGTGATCAATGTAGTAACCAATCATTTTCGTAAATTTTAACTTACAGTATATACGTATTTAAAACTTAGTGTAACCATAAACGTGCTCAGTAGATAAATTATTTTTGTGACAATTTTATTTTCATTTCCTAGGCAATAACTCGTTAAAATATCAAAATAACAATTACTCTAATAAAAACTATATGTTAATTGCTGTCTTCATACTGGTACCCGTATTTTTAGTAGTCACATAGCTCTTGTTTGTCCTAAAATGTTTTATGATATGTTAATGAATTCATGCACATTTAAAATGCAGAGATTAAAACTTCAAATGCTGTAATATACAGAGAGAGTTTGGCCTCGGAGAATTCAGAACTTTAGCTAGTTTGGTAGCTTCTACAGACGCACTTATGATATCATTACATTTTTAGATATTTCTCTTAACGTTTTCTTATTTGTGTGATTAGTCACCCGATAGTGAAGTTTGTCTTTTGCGATTCTTTGTTTTTTTTATTCAGATCCTTGTGCTTTCTATAAAACTTTGTTTATGAGTGTATTTATTTATTATTACGTTTGCACAATAGTAGTTTTAACCAAATTTAGTCCTATTTCAAATTTTTTTTAATGAAATTTTTTTCCCAAAGAATTCCTACTTTTTTAAATTTTATTTATATTAAGTTTTTTTTTTCAAAACAGTATAAAAACCAATTTATTAAATTATATTTTAAAACAGAAAGTCTCGTTATAACATTTTTACCACACTTTTTTTCTTAAATTTTGTGAAAAACAACTTTTTATACAGTTATTATACATATTATTATTATATATACTTTTTATATATATTAGTAAAGGGTTCAAATATTTTAAGTGTCGCTGGCAACATATTAATCTCTTTGGTAAAAAGTTTTTCTTTGGTAAAAAGTAGTCTATGAAATAGTGAATACCACTTATATGATTTCAGAATATTTATATAAAAGTCTGATATTTGATGATGAGATTATTTATTTAACGAGAAAGTTTGAGATTCATGCATAAAATACTCAAAATTTACTTGCTTTTTAAATTGTTATTCAATTCAGCTTGACGTTGCAACTGCTGTTAATTTAAATGTGAAGCTTTTTGGGGAACCAATTTTGTTTAAGCCGCCATAGTGAATCAATCAAACACAATCGTGAAAGCGAAATTCAGTTGAAACCTTTACAGTGAAATTAAAAGTAAAAAGAAAATAAAAGACCTAAAAGAGGAAACACGGCCCACCGATGAGAATGGTATTTCATTTCGAAAATCTATCATTCAAACAAAGTTTGTTAGACTCTTTCTCCTTCCGAAAAACCTTTTTAAACGTAAAAATAATTACGACCTTGTAGCTTTCAATCTTTGAGCAATTTACTTAAAGTCTCCAAAGGACTGAGGAGTGATGTAAAAAAATTCATTTCATTTAATGATAACTGCTTTTATTTTAAAGAATCTCGCCATGTAGAGAAAGTTTGGGATAATCTTGAAATCATTTGTTAGTCACAATAAATTGTGATTCCACGTCATGAATCATTTATAAATCAGGTAAACTCATAATTTTTTTCTTAAACATAAAAATAATATTATTATTAATTATATGAAACAAAAAATAAATAAACAAATAGTTTAGGTAAGTAAATTTTTAGTGACTAAGTCACACAAAATCGTGGTCCATATGTTGCATGGATAGCCACACACTTTAAGAAAATTTGCCTTTATTATAAGTGTAGTGATATTTAATTTAATAATCACATACCAATTATTTGTTTCTTCTTTTCAAACAGCCAATATTATTCATGAAAAAACATGCAAAATTTTTTTCTTAAACAACGAAGTAGTACAATAGAAGAAGATTTTAGCTCACAAATGGCTTATGAAAGTAATCATCCTTACTAAGATTATACACATACACTAAAATTAAAATTTCACCAAATATATTAAAACAACTCCAGCGTGCACTACTCAAATTTGCGAAATATTTAATTATTTAAATGTCTCGTATCATTAGTCACTCGACTTTTTACAGTTTTACTTTTTAAGTATACAGTAGAGTGAGTACCAAGAATGTGAATAACGGAAAGATATTGAAAGGATAATAACTATTTTAATAACAAGTATATTATAAGAAAGAAGTTATTAAACATTTATTACAATTTTGTTTCCTTTCGGACAGAAGCAAATATCAATGTCGGTGATTAAAAGCGGGCAGTAACGTGGCGTTGCCTCCAGCTACAGCAACTACTGTGTAATACATTTCAAAAGCTTTGTGGTCCATTTTATTGCTCGGCCAACTCAAAGACTACATTTCTTTGAAGTGAAGAGTGAAAATAATGCGAAGTACTGTGTTCTCTTATGTATATATTTACATGAGTGTTTCAATAAACATAAAACCTTTCTAATATTGAATATATTTGGCGTTAATTTTGAAGAAATTCATTATTCACAATTAAATGAAACTACATGATGTAGTATTATGTCTACTTTCTTTAATTTCTTTACCACGACCTAGGTTTCGTTGTATTACAACATCTTCAGGTGGGATATTAGCATAACAAAATTTTTTTGCTAATATCCCACCTGAAGATATTGCAATACAACGAAACCTAGGTCGTGGTAAAGAAATTAAAGAAAGTAGAAATAATACTAAATCACGTAGTTTCATTTAATTGTGAATAAAACCTTTCACTTAATACCTCGTATTTTATACCGTTAGCCATTGCAGTAAATATATCAACGCAAAATAAAAAAATTCAATGACAGAATATTTACATTTATATTTAAAAATATGAACATGTAGTCGAAAGCAATGAAGGTGTAATATTACTAAAAATTATTTATTTATTTTTTAACATCGATGGCTATATACATTTGAATAAATTTTGCTTTTTGAGTGGTGGCTAAAATTTTGTGTCAAAACATAGTTTGTTAGTATATTTACTCCCTCCTATGCATTAATATTTTTGACTAGACATTATATGCAAAAAAATAAAACGTCTAATATTTGTATTACGGAAAATATAATATTTTTTCTCATTCTTTAACTGAATGGAAAAAAGAACCATATAAACTCGTTGTATCCATCTGATTCCCTGTATTTTGCAACTCTTTCAGTTTACGAAAAATTTAAAGGAAAATTTAGAGTAAGACGAAATTGAATTTTGTGAATACATGAAGTAAAGAATAGATGTATTTTTTAATGTCTTTACGTACTTGTAATTTATGAAAATCCCAGATTATTTCTAAGCAATTTTATGATCCTGTATTGCGATACAGGCCCCATGCAAATAAAGAAAGAACCATACAAACTGGTTGATTAATGCCGAAGTTATGAGTTAATAAATATAACATAGACCTTTCGACTGCGGTAACAGTGCGTCTGAGAAATACAAAGCCGCACTTAGTATAGAGTCGTCTGCTTGAGATCCACAATACCAATTTAGAAACAGCAGAACTTCATTTTTGTTTGAAGTAATGTATATATAATAATATCTATATAATTAATTTACATGAAACTTTTATTTGATGGAATTTTTACTAGGCCCTACGTATTTACTAGGCCCTACGTATTTGCACATTGACAGTTTTGTTCTCAACTCAATTTTACTTGTGGACAGAAACACTCCGGAAAATACGCACTTAGCACACTTAAATGGCATTTTACGAAAAAAAAGATTTTTAAATTCCCTAAGTTTTAAAAAATGTTATTTTAGCAAGCAAAATTTGTAAGAAAATTTTTATTTTATCAATTTTCTGTATTGACTCATGGAAAAGTGAACCTCACCATAAAAAGTGACCCATACATATCACAACGGTGAGAGTAATCTGCGTAGGAAAAAAAACGATTTGTACGAGTTTTGAGACTGAACGTCTTCGTCGATCCGTCAGGGATATTGAGTTACTGACCTTCCGCCGACCATCATTTCAAATTTCACTGTATGAAAAACGACAATATACTGTAATTTATAAATATAAATAATTTTGAATTCAATTAGTTTCTGCTCCAGAAAGCAAGTTCATTAAGATATACTTAAAGAATAAATATAAAATGAAGACACGGCGGGGACGCTTTATTTATTTTTGTAAAAACTTATCTTTATGGCAATCACGCACAAATGAAATCTAATATTTGTTTCAGTTATTTTTGTTACTTATTTGTGTTTGGTGTCGAGTATCTTTATAAATCTAACACTTGCATAAAGGGATCAGATAATAATTGGTCCAATTTAGCCCTTTTGGGATATAAAATATAAACAAATTTTACAAATTAGCTCATTGTAACGTGGTTTTCCTTTATTTTATACCCACATTCAAATTTTAAATTCCGGGTTCATTTCTGTTGTCAGTTTTAATGGGAACTTGTGTTGGACCGGTTGATAAATTTCTAAGATGACCTTATTTTTTTGTACTTAAATAGCAAAGAATTTTAGGGAAACTTGGTAAGTTAACATGAACATTTATTTTGCCAGGATTATTTCTTGTACCTCTTCTCCTAATCTCTGAACAGTATCCAAAGCAACTAGATTGCTAACATTTAAGAAAGTGATGTAGTGAAGAGAAAGTGAGTGTATGTAAAAATTTAAAATGTTTCTTCTTAAAATCTTTGTTCTGCGTTTTACTTAGTATTTTGTAAGTAATTAATTAACTACAAAATATATCTTTCATAAAATTGTTAATGTATTTCTAAATATGAAAAAAAATTTTAAAATAAATAATAAACCCGATGAAAATGAAGAGAACTCACGCGCCGAAGGCTTTGTGCATTAAAGTAAGTATATTTATGGATCTTAGCCGTAACTATTAATGGTGACTGAAAATGTTTCAATCATGCCCATTTGAGAACGGTTTCTATAGAAATATACTATGGATAGTCGCAGTTTCCATCGAATCGTTTCTGGGAGAAGAACTTTATAATGGCAATTCTGCAAAACATAGCTTTAATTGAATTGTTATACTAATTATGTAATATTTAATATTTATTGCATTTTTTTGTATTTACATCTCAGTAATTACAATGCACTATATATTTAAAATAATCGACTTTTTGACAACTTCACGCTATCCTACACTACCTAGAAACTAATTTAATCTTTTGTGACCATTTTTTAATTAACTTTTACTTGATGAATTCTTACTCAATTATCAGCGTATGTTTCTATAATATGCTTTGACTTTAATTATCCGTATGTTTCTATATTACTAATATTTTCAAGTGAAGTAGCTAAAAAAATATTTCGGTTTTAGTTTAATTTTAAATGAAGAAAGAGTTTTATTCGTGTATACTTTATTACTTTAAGTATAATAGGATAACTAAAGTTTATAACTTATATCTTATTCCAAAATTTGAAGCCGCGACTATGACAATTACACTTCTCTGAATTACAGTATACTAGTACACCGTGAAAAATAGCTTTTACCAAAGTTGCATTCGTTTTTAATGGACCACACAAAATTAAATATTTTCACATTGCAACAATAATACCTGCCTAATAAGGAATACGATTTGTAGACTTATTACTAAATATGTTACATTACCTGTTTAAATACGTTAATGAAACAATATACGTAAATATGTAACTCCTATTAAACAATCGTTCTATCACGTTATGCCACGATTTCACTCAAAAATAATATTTTCTTTACCATTTTTGAGAAATACGCACATCGAAATTGATTGAGATTTCAAATTATTGCTATAAGTTATCAATAATAAATGCCTCAAATTTAACTGAAAACTTGGCCTCAAACAAGCTAAAATTGCCAAATACTAAAGCGCTGACTGAGTATTCATCCACTAGGCTTATACTTGTCTTGAAACTATGTGACCTTTTCTTATCTGCTTATATAATTAAAACTATTCATAACATTATTTTATTTATACTCTCAGTTCAAAATATACTGTTATGCAAAATAGTAATATCTTCCGGATAGGATCCATTTCATTAAAGTACATAGTTTAATTAAAGGAACAGTTAAATCTACTTAGTATAATTTGAATATATCATCATTGCTCTAAAGGAAGTTCATAACATGGCAAAACATTATTTCAAATAGTAATATCCTCAGAAAATTATATTTAAATTTACAGTTGCAATAGTAATTAAATTCAACCTAGTAACTAAATTCAAATATTTCTGTACGAAAAATAGTTAAATATTTAATTGCCAATAATAATATGTAGTGTTGATTCTTCTGTATTTTCAAAATGAACGTTTCATTGTGTCGATTATTTCATTTTGCGTAAATTCGTTATGATTAAATTTGTTTTTGATTAAAATTAAATTCTTTATACCACAATGCTAACGGAATATCATCATACGAATTATCGTTATGATGATATTCCGTTAGCATTGTGATATTGTAACATAAAAGCGAATAGTTTTTAGAGACAAATACATTGCCCGATCCTTCCATTTCTTCTGTATGTATGTTTGTATGTACGTATGTATGTATGTAGGTATGTATATATATATATATATATATATATATATATATAGATATATATATATATATATATATATATATATATATATATATATATATATATTGTCCAAAATAATAATTGAAGAAGTTTTATCACTTTATTTAAAATAAGAAAGAGTATATCATGCCCAGTAATACAACAGATTCAATAAGGTTTGTTTTAATCGCGAAATAATTTGATCCATAGAATAAAAAAGTTTTCGCTCTCAAAATTAATACCATGTGAATATTATACGCATTTCTCTAGTGACTTATACCTATATTCTCTAAGATATACAAACGATAAAACTATTGGCATCAAATCTTTGTTGCGGACCGACAAAACCAGATGGAAAGTTTAGGAAAAGTATGAAATAGATGTATTTGAGGAGTATAGCAACCGTTGATATCTAAATTCAGCATAAATTGTACTGTCGAACATACCGAATGAGGATTTTTGTCGTATTAAATTTATAATTAAAAAAATTTGTTCTTTTTCGAAAACGGGTAAAATATATAGTCTATCTAAAGTAATTTAATAATAAAAAGTTTAAACTCTCTCACTAGACTCAATACAATTTTTTTTTATCAAGGGAGAAATACCGATTATTGTTCGTAGTTTTTTATTATTCCTTACTAACTTCTGTTACTGGCACTAGGTAACCTAGGCTCCATTCTGTCAAAAGTATAAAAAAAACTCACTTATGAAGTCAGAAATCCACACAGCGTTTGTTATGAATCTTAAAATATAATTCGTTTATTCAAAATTCAATGAAACTACGTGATGTAGTATTATTTCTACTTTCTTTAACTACCCTAGGTTTCGTTGTATTACAACATAGTCAGGTGGGCTATTAGCAAAGTTTAACTCTTAGAAACATCCAACAGCATTTATATATTTCAAAAACGATAGCGGAAGCCGGGTTTGTGTGGGTTTCTCCACTGCTTATGTTAGTGAGTTTATTGTAGGGGAGCGGTGTAGGTTTTATTTTATTTCCGAGAGTTATTCGATATACAAGTATTTTATTGAGGGTAATAAATTATATTGATATTATTCTATGAGATTATATAATACAAATGTCCCGGTGTATGTAATAAAATTAAATGGAAGTTATTCTCAGTAATATATTTATAATATAGCAAGGGTGTCTAAATGTTAGAACAAGGTTATACCACTAATTCTAAATATCTCCCGTTTTATTTATTCATTTATTTATTTTCCTTTTTTAATTTTTTATTTATTTATATAGATGTGTAACTGATGTGAACAATAATTTTTTACAAAATGAACGCCAAATGTGTTCAATATTCCTTTTTTTGCTCTAAACGTGCATACATAAGTAAGTAATGTGAAAAAGTATAAGTATGTTAATTAAAATTAATATCCAAGGAAAACAGTAAAAAAATGGCCATCAGCTGAATCTTTCGACATATAACTAATATTATTTTTCCGTAACTGTTCCAAGCCGCCTTTTCGCAAAAATTGAGAAAACTTGCACGCATTGGAGACTATTTTTCACCGCCTCCTGCTGTTATTAAGTTTCAAAATATTAATTTTTATATTTTAAAATTTAATAACAACAGGAGGCGGTGAAAGATAATCTGTAATGAGTACAAGTTCCCTCGAATTTTGCGCAATGACGGTTTGAAACAGTTACTGAAAAATAATTCTATTTAAAAAGTAATTACGAATTTTGACATGAAACATCTAATGGCGCGTTTGGATGGGAGTTAAAACATTCTGACCATTCGACGTGCCATTCGACCAGCTTCGCTTCTTCTAAAATTATTATAAAACTGAAATATATTTTCAATAGATTGTGAAAGAATATGTCTGTAACAACTTATTTCGTAAAAATGAAGTAAATTGATATTTTATTATTAACTACTATCTGCATATTTTTTCCAATTTATTTAAATAAAATATTTCAACATAAAAATGTAAAAAAATTTAGATATTTCACATCTACCAGACGTCCCATGATGGCTCACAATTTCTAAAACTTATCGCGGTCGGTAAAAATAATCAGGAAACCGGCTGTAGTACACTATATGAGCAGTTTTTAGTAGTTATTCTAATATCTATAATAAAAACGGATGCCAAGTATTTCAATTTATTTATAATAGATGGTGGTTACTGGGCGGACAGAATAATGATAATAAGAGAAGTTCCTATGAAATAACCAAAACAAATGGGAACCATAGCCGGATATTCTTCCTTAATCAAAATTATTGGATATCATAGTGATAGAGTTTTGACATTTTATTTAAATTTTCTTTTAGACGGAGACAAACACAGTAATTTTTAAGGGAGATATAAATATATACTATATGAATAATTATTTGCAGCAATTTTTGAAAAGACGAAATCTATTTGAAAAAGACGAAATCTTTTTAAAAACGGGAATTTAATTTTGAAGAAAATTGGATAAAAATATGGAAAAAATAAAAAGCAGATAATTTTGTAAGTTTTTCAAATTTACTCGATTTTATACGAAAAATACTCATTGTGCTATAAATTGGTAGTTACTTAATCGGTCAAGTATTTGTCGATAAAAACGTTAAAGAGTTTATTTGTGACATACAATGAAGTCAATGACCTAAAAAATGTATCTTAGTAAGTTTTTAGTTTTGACTTGTCTTAGTCACCGTTTTATTCCTACCATAAGATGGTCTAACAGTCTTATTAATATGTTCATTCAAAAACCTGGCATTTTTAGATAGGATGTAGAAATATATGTAATTGTTTAATTTCTGCAACATATTTACGGAAAAAAGGAATTTGTTTTCAAATCACAACTAATTCTAAAATTACAAAAAATATTTATTAAGAAGTAATATTATTATATTTTGTTTATTTCGGTTTCATTTTAATAACGTTCATCAAACAAAATCTATACGCATTTTTATTCAACTATAATAACGATAGCAATTAATTTTATTAAAAGTGTAATAAATAAAAATTAAAAATTTAGTGTATGTTAAAATATATTTTGTGAATATGTGATGACTATTTTCTCAAGAAAATAGTTTATTCATGCACAAATAATAATTATTTATTAATATTGAGGTAGAATCGGATTACTATTTAAAGTTTCGAATAAATTTTTAGAACAGGTACTGACTTACACATTATGTATTCTAATTTAATAAATGTTGGGTTGAGAGTAATAGTATTATGGATCAGTTCACAAGAAGCGATTTTCGATTTTTTCAAGATTGAGTCAAAGTATATAAGTTAAGTACGAGTACGAGTAGAAGGTACGAGTGACAGTCGTGCTTTACGAGGGTTCTATATAGATTTTATCGTTTATAAAAATATTTAATGATAAGTAATATTCCTAATAAACTATTAAACAAAATTTACCTTTATCGAACTACTTTCGTTTTCGTATTGCTTAATAAATCTTTAACGGGCACATATTAAACAAAATATATTTTTATATGATATAACTATAAATTAAATATTTTCGAATTGTTTCCCTTACTTGTGCTGTGAGACTTTCCTTTCTGGCAGAAATTCTAGATCAACAGGATGTACCATATAAGTCTTGATTTATTTGCGAGTGCCAAAACAAATGGCATAATTAATCGTATTTTAAGAGTTCTTCTTGATTGCATTGACTTAGAAGCTTGATTTTTTACAGCTTCAAGGCGTTGACTTAGAAGCTCGATTTTTTACCGTAAACTTAAATAATTGATTTTAATTTCAACTTGGATACTCTACTCGTTCCTGAGAAAAAGGATTTTGACAGACTGACAACAAAGTGATCCTACAAGGGTACATTTTTCCTTTTTTAGTTAAAAAACCCTGAAAATATTTTTTAATATTTTCCATATTTTTAGTTGCATTTATTTTAGGTAGGTTCAAAACAAATATCATTTTTACTCTCACATTTACTTAAAAGGTAATTTCTTTGTTTACGTCTACCTCATGGAACCGTTTTATATTATATGATACGTAACTCCAACGTACAAACATGTGTCAATAATAGGAACTGAATAAATAGAGGAACTTAATACATAGTTATATAAAAATATATGTTGCACATAAGAATTACAACCACTCTAGTTAGCATCTGCAGCGTTAGATTGCGTCCGCGATAAAGTTTCATTGCACATTCGCTCCCATCCTGGCTACATCAAATCATTTGCTGGCGAGGACAATGAATTTTTTCAATTTGCTGCGTTTATTCTGTAAAATTGTATTAGTTTTAATTTATGGAGTTTATATTTGACACAAAGATATTATACACCAACGTCTGAAATAATGGATTGTTTTAAAATTATGTTTATATAATGGATACTTGAAGATTCCTATATTGAAATTCATTTAAGCTAATACGGACAAACAAATTTTTGAGATTTCGAAGTAAAGCATTGCATTGACATTCAATTTAGCCATATCCATACTTTCATCCATCCATCCGTCCACCTTTCTTTCATAGCATCACAATTTTTACAACTATAAACCTATTGTTTGAATGTTTGGTATGAAGTTTTGTTAATAAATATAACAAACTAGGATTTGAAAATATTATAAAAAAATGTTTTCGAAGTGTGAATTCTTTACGAAAATATGACGTTTCCCTGAGATTAAAATAACCTTGTACACGACCGTAATATCATCTGTTGTTACTATTAACCGACTATTTATAAATATCCAATAAAACAAGGGCGTTAGCATATTAAAATCCTGCCAAATTTCTACTGCATGCTACGTCCATTTACAACCCATCTGGCTATATTTAAGTTATCTATATTTATAAAAAAAAATGTTATGAAATTTTTCATAAAAAATTAAATAAAACTTTTAAATAGTTTTATTCGCTAGCAACTTTAAGGTGTGCTTTTTATATTTGTCATAAAATTGTGAGTCTTTTCAACGGCGAAAAAGCTATCTGAAATGGAAATTGTGTTTAAAACGTAGATCGTGCTAATACTACATGCTGTACTACAACATATTTATAAATTAGTGAAAAAAACATTAAACTCTGGTGCGATAAATGTCAAAAGATGTACATAACCTGCCCTTAACATAAAATCTCTTTGTTAGACTTACCCTCTAAAAAAATTTAAAAAAATATTTGACTTGTCTTTTATATCAGAAATGACACGTTTCATTTTTGGCATCTCTTATTTTTCTACATATTTGTTTACTGCACGCGTGAGGAATACAATAAAAACCGAATTATATGCGTACAAATTTGCGTGCGTACCCACGAAAGCCAATAGCAAATAATGTATATTCCTAACGTACGGACACAAAATACTAGACACGACCCTATTTTATAATTCACTTGGCCAAAACCCATTTTGATAACAACCCATCAGTTTTTATTGCACGTCCCAACACTATGAAACAAAGGAAATTAAGGGAATTTTTTTTTGTTACAGAGAGTGTAATTTCATGTGATTAATTTTGAAAGTAAGGAAACTATTTTGTTACAGAGAGTATAATTTTATGTTTTTAATTTTGAATATCTCTTTAAAAAATATTAAAATAAAATATAAGGTTTTTTCATTTTTATATTTGTGAAACAGAGAATTTATTTGTCATTAAAAATTTTAACTTCAGAAACTTTGTTTTTGGGCGCGAAATCATTTAATCAATATTTATTTAATAGTGCTTTTGAAATTTCAATTTTGAAATTGAAATTTTCAAAAACACTGCTTTTAAAAAAAGGAACTTACTAGCTTCTAAAAAATTTAAAATTGATATATTTAGACACTGAATTTAGATATATTTCAATTTGACAATTTGTAAAAGACAATACAAAAGTTCGATTAAGAATACTAATACTTTTTCATAAAATTGTGTGAAGGGAAGAAAAAGGTTAGATATGTAGGTGTAAATTGGAATGGTGTGCAATTTAATAAGTCTACCTAAAACCGTATTTTTCACATTCCCATGGTTAGAACAATTATACATAATTTTCGTATGATATATCTGGTAAACAATCATAAAAAAATAAATAAACTCTTCAGTTCCGGAATCGTTTCCTTAAATGCTTCAGAAATATTGTGCATAAAACTTAATTCTCTTCTTATTGAAAAAAAAAATCATTACTTGCATATCCATTATGCAAACATTTTTTGCCGTTTATTTTATTTGAAACACCGTATTAAAAGTTTCTCATTTTTAAACTGACTTCAGGTATTTTACAGGTTCCTATAGTTTCCTAACAAAATTAATATTTTTTTCTGTGTCAAGTAATTCTAATAAAAGATGTGCAAAAAAGTTAAAGACCTCTATATGACATGGTAATTCCAGACTTACGTTGTTATAAGTCCAGAAAATTAAGGTTATAGTCATATATTCAAACATAACAATATAAATAAAGGCCGTAAATAAAGGTGCAATCGTATAAAACAAATATGAATTCCTCTCTGCCAAATGTCGCGTGATTCACGTCATTGCCTTCGGCTGGTATTCCACATATTTCATTCGTTTAATATTTTTGGCTTCATATAAATACCAAACTGCTTGCGGAGCATTGCTTTGTACCAATGTTCTTTACTTTATTAAAGGGAAACATGCAGTTGGTCGAATTCAAATCGCTATGACTTACTGCTCAAAGTTCTAGCAAGAAAATAATAAAAAAATTGCAATTTACTCTAAGACAAGTTGATTCATGTTATACTCACTTATCAAATATTTCACCTTGGATACCAGAAGTTTTATCTTTTCATAAAACATTTCAGTGAAAAATCAAATAAAATTAAAAAAAACGTGTTTCCATAATTAGTAGCGTCTAGTCGAGTAAATGCTTGATAGTTGATGTTCTCATTGCAAAATAATGGGTAAATGCTATTGAAAAAGAAGCTGATCTATGAATAATAAACCAACTACGAAATCCAATGAAAAAGTGTTCTAGTTAAGTTATCCGTGAGTATCTGGACAGAAATTGCAAAATATTTTATCAAAATTTCCTTAAAATTCATTACTAAACAATAAAGCCCAAACGGGATTTATTGTTTATTAGCCCAGATGATTTTTTGGCCTTACTTTTGTATGCGCATAACTGCATTGATGGAAAATTCCCAAATTTAGTGTCTACTTACGTGTTTTGTAATGTGATATATATATATATATATATATATATATATATATATATATATATATATATATATATATATATATATATAAATCTGGTTATAGGAATAGAGGAAATATGTCTATTATAGGTATTATATAGGTATTATACCTATATAACGGGATGATATAGGATAACAGAATGGCAAAAGAATATTCGGATACTACTAAATATAAATATCAACTACTTAAATAATGACCAAAACCCAAAAATATTATATATTCTGTGGGGGGTAAAATATTAAGTGACAATATGTGCAAAAAAATATTTGTAGATTATCTCCACAGATGTAAAAGTTACATTAGAGGTTTCCGATAACTCTTTCAATGAAAACATGAAGATATACATAGGCTCTGTTACAGTAAAATTAAATGCACTCCCTGATAGACAAGAAAATAATTTTTTTGGATTATATTATTTTTTATTACAAACGGAGAAACTCTTACCAATTAGTACTTATTACAAAACTGTGAAAGTATAAAAGTGGTAAATGAGAGAAATCAATACATAAATAGTTTTGCTCTGAACTTAACATCTTTCTCAACTGTTAAATAGGCAATCAACGGATGGTACTACTTTTTAATGCATTTTTTCCCGGTTGTTTTTATAATTATTCACTTTGACAGCACATGTCGATCAATGAACAACTTTGAGAAAAGAAATGATATGATTTACTCACTGTAAATATATATACATATATATATATATATATATATATATATACATATATATATATATATGTATATATATATATATATATATACATATATATATACATATATATATATATATATATATATATATATATATATATATATATATATATGTGCGTACTAAATAATTTTATTTGAAATTTTTAAGACGATGGATTAACGTAAATTTCAACACGCAAGGTTGCATAGTATCTGCGCGGTTAAAATTTTACACGGACGTCAGCTATCAGAAGTAAATTGCAATAAATTTACCAAAAAGAAATATAGACATAGAAAAATATATAAGGAAAAAAGCAGTGTGAAAAAAGTTTTTGTTCACATTTTTTTTTAATTTAAAAATCAATCGGAAAATACCATAAAATACGCTCAATAATGTCTTTTGTTTCCGGGAATTCACGCTTCTTATAAACTAGACGTATGTTTTAAGGATGTCTAGATATTTCACAAGTTTTTAAGATAGTAAATAATGTAGACAAAACGAATAGTTTATAACGGCAAACTTCCATATAAACTTTCTGAAAAAATTATTAATTTGCCATACGCAAATTCTACATTACCATGTACGAATTCGAATGTCTTCGTGACTTGCGTTTTTCTCATAATATATACGGGCTTACAATTGATTTCTTGCTTAATCACCCACGAGCTTTCAAGATGTGTGTGTCGCCATTTTCTTCCGCACACCTTGCTTTTCACGTTTCATCACAATTGTAGATGTAAATTTTATTGATTAATATTAAAACACGTAGAATTTATTTCATATTAGTGTGACAATTGTCTCTAAGTATTATTATGATTTACCATATTGATTTTATTCTTATCATATATGTACGTTAAATTCCACAGATAATAGACATTGGCCAAATTTTTTCTAACTCGTTATTACAGTCTACTGAATTCCGATTTCACGATATAAAACCATATTTGTGGGAAAGATAGAGTCCTAAGCAAATAAAATCTCAGTTGCATTTCAGGTTATCAGACGCAAATTACAATATATTTAAAAAGAACCTATTAAGCATAAGTATAACCCGCAGAACAAGGGTTCCGCATACCTTTGGGCATTTATGGTGCATAATAATAAACATTTTATGGTGCATAATATTTCTATTAAACTATTTGCAAAGTTTTATTTTCTTAGAACATAACATATTGCTTGCGTACTCGCGGACGAGCGCATATTTGGAAAAATATATTAAAAATTATGTTTCTACATAGAATTAGAAATAATTTATTTATGGAGTTTTTCCTTTCCTCGTTTTATAAGACTTCCCATTAAACAAGTTTTAAGTCAACCGACTTACAAGTTTTTAAGTCAACCATATGTACTCTATGTAACTATAGGTTTTGATAACGGTATAAATAACAAAAAATGTGCTTGAAAAGGGCCAAATATTTTTACCAAAAAAAATATTAATTAATTTTTTATTAATTTCAACATGGTTTCTCAAGCAGTTTCTGATAAAAGGGCTTTGATATGCAGATGTACAGGATGATGAACAACAAAGTGATTCGTTTTTTTTTTCATTTTGAGGAACGGAATGTTAAAAATACGTAGTTTGAAAAATGGCTAAGGTGCGATACGAAAAATAGACGTGCTATTTTTTAAATAAACGAATCTTCTGGAACTTTAAAAGATATTCAATTAATTTTGGGTATTCCACATTATAATACTGAATTGGAATTTCAGAACGACCATGAAATTCAAGATGGCGGTATACGTGATTCGCAATAAATGCGCAGTATATTCTTTTTCGTCTAATTTTGTGGTTCTTAATTCAAATTTCATAATGTTTTTGAGATTCCAGGTGGTGGCTTTTGTCACTCAAAATAAATCGCCACTTTATCCTGTTTCGACTAATTTTAAGGTAATGAATTCGAATTTCACGATGTTTGTGGGATTCAAACGGGCGGCATGTGCCTTAGGCATTAAATCATTAATATATTCATTCGAATTTCTCAATATTTTTGACGTGCAACACAATGACCTTTGTCATGCCCAAAAAATCTAAAACTATATCTATTTTAAATTAATTTTAAAATAAGGCAATTGAATTTCGCAATGTTTTACATTCAAGATGACGGACCTTGTCATTTGCAATAAACCACCAAATTACTTATTTTCGGTAATTTTAGGGCAGTAAATTCGAATTTCACAATGACTGCGTGAATCAAGATGGCGGCAACTGTCGTTCACAATAATTCGACTAATTGTGGGATGCTGACTTCGAATTTCAAAATGTTTGTGAGATTTAAGATATCGTATTATTATATTTCATATGTAGGGTATATTTAAGGCATCGTTAAAGCGTCGCATATTATAGTGACAGTCTTATGAACATGCGAAAGCTGCAACACTTATATTTGGTTACAATAAACGGATGTCAAACGATAAATAAGAAAAAATTAGTTTTTTTTGTCTGATTGTATTTGGCTAACTAGCAATAACCATAATTTTTACTGCTTGAATAAAAGGGCTTAGGTTAAAATGGATTTTAATAATTTAGGTTTTTGTTGATAATAATATAATTTTAAAAATTATATTTTACGTTTATAGATTAATTTAAATATCGTATCGCAGACGACCGATTATAATTTTAAACAAATAATGCATATTAAAATACATATTGTTATTTCACCAGAATATACGAGTCTTGATGATTGTATTCCTACTTGTGATAAATAACATCGAGTGGAACCCCATAATTGTAACATCTACAACTCCTAAATGTTTATTCCGTTTTTACAAATCTACGCTTTATCGAATTAGATTATAATGACAAAAACGTCGTGAAATTATAATTTAGCAACCTACAGTTTGTTATACATGAATATGGTAAAGATTTATAGCGAGAGATTAGTTTCTTATATTAATCTCGTTTAGAAATTCCTTGCCTATATGTTATGGGATGTGATTGACAGCTTGTTTACTTACCAATGTACCTTAACATTTAAGTGGTCAATTACTTCACTACGGTTGTATTAAACAGTTTGGCACTTCATAATGAACCCAAGAAACAAATTAATGCCCAGATATCCATAATTTTCCCAGACAAATTTTTTAAATGTTACTTTTTTCCTGCGAGTGTTAAAATGGTGGTCTATTGGGCGAATTATTATGTTATAGTTACCAATAAATTTGAAGTAAATAAATTAGAAGAATTGTATTAATTTTGGTCTGTATTAAAAGATTCCTATGGAAAAAAGTATAGACCATTTGAACTATTTTTATATTACACTAAATATAAGAACTTTTCATATATTGAATAACTTTCATTAAATATCTTATTAGGGCGCATTTAATAATAACAAAACAATGCCCCGTAGGCGAAGTGACGTACAAATACCTACAGGAAGGTGAATAATTAACGAAATCAAATATTCAGAATAGTTTTACAAAGAAATACTGCAACAATTGGCACAGAAATATTCGAGCGTATTTAATTTGTTTTTGCTCAATTATATGTATTTTGTAGAACAAGAGTACTTGAACTTAATATTCTGCCATTTTAAAAAATTAAGAGTCACTGAGATAAATAAATTAAAACAGAAAATATTTTATATTTACTATAAAAGTGACTCTTTTTTCCCCCAATTCACACTTTACTTAATATTAAATTAAGCTATTTTCTGTTAGTAAATAATTAAATGTCTTTGTATTTTTAAATATATTATTTTTATTTTAATTCATTTTCAAAAATCATATGTCTATTAAACAATTGGAGGATACCGAATGCAAATTTCTGAATGAATAAAAAAAAATACATATTTCTGAATGAATCAAAACTCAGCAAAATTCTGTACTTGTAGGCGGAGTACATAGATCATAAATTATATATATTAAGGAGTAAGTTTCTAATTTTAATAAAATGAACTAATTATATGTTTACTACGGAATTATAAGCAGAAAACACATTTACTTAAACAGTAACTACAGTTTCAGTACAGGTTAGGATAAAGATCTCCATATTCCCTGGTACTCTTTTTTATAAAAATATCTAAAATAAAATGTTCTTTTCCAAACGTTTACGCAGAGAAAAAGTGCTTGCCAAATTTTTTTTTCCAGCTGAATGAAGTTATTATTAAAAAAAATCTTTTTCTTCATTTCTTGTGCACGAAATTCTGTGAAATGGTTTAAAAATTATTGCTTTTATTAATTACTGATGAATGCGCCTACATAATAATATTGTGCTACTGCATATATATTTCAAAATTTGCATTAATTTTGACATATATACATTTTTGTTATCTTATGCAGTTCTCTTTTACATTTTTAGTTACTTTATTTAGTAGAAAACTATGATTTTCTTTCAAATAACTCAATAAGTGTCATTATATATTTCGGTCTATTTTGGGGAAAACAGAAAATACTCTTATTTTCGATTTATGCTATCATATTATTAATTTCTGTAGTATTTCTGATATTTTTGTCATTTTACACGGACACAACGAAAATAATCTGCAGATCCTGCAGAATATAAATTTGAAAATTAAAATAGACTGCCCCAAATATTCTTTGAATTCACCTTTAGTACCTTTTAGTATAGTTTAATAGCCTATCTGCAAAAAAGAAGTAATCAAATCATTGGAAAGCAAAAAGCTGTTGTATTGGTGGTTTTACAGACAAGTTTTAATTATGATGTACATTGAGAATATCCAGGTTGAAGTATTTTCACTCGAAATTCGATCCTACTGAAATCTGGTTTATGAGACTGAAGTAAATTTTAATTCAAGATATTCAATGCTTCTCATTTCCATATCTTAGCATAAAACATGCATTCGCCGGATGAAAAGTTCTATGTATGGAGAATAATTGTTCTCTGTACTACCCCGGAGTTACTTTTGAATCGATTACTTTGTTTTTTATATTTGATACTGCTTGATTACTGCCATAATTTTTATTGTTAAAAATATATTCTACACTAGCTGTGTCCACAATTTCCTTCGCGTGATCATTGTTCACAAAACGTCTCTGTAAACAATGTTAGAGGTTTAATATATTTGGTTGCAAGTTTATTTCATGTCATAAAGAAATATTTAAATTCAAATATAGTTTCTAAAGGAACATTGAAACATATACGAAACGATATTTTAGACTAGCTTTTAAAAATAATGCAAAAAAATTTATTAAAAACGAAATAAGTAAGTCCATATATTATCTATTCAGGTTGATGAAATTATTGACTTGTTATGTAAAACACAACTTCCTATAATTATAAGTTATATTGTTAAAGAAGTGGCTGTTGTCCTGTTTTGAGGCTTCCTTCAATCTGAAGCAAAAACTACTATTGACATTAGCGTAATCATTTTAAAACAGTTGGAAATTTTAGAAATAAATAAAACAGCAAGTAAGTTAATGTCTCGTTACAGTGACGGTATAAGTCTAATGAATGGAATTAAGGGTGGTGTTCAAACTTTGATTAAACATATATATCCCGAGGCATTTTACTTTCAGTTTTATACTCATCAAGGTAACCATATATTGCAACAGGCTATATATTAATAAAACCGACTAAAATTTTTTTTTCTCATGAAAATATTTCCAATATTTTTCAGTCGGTTTGCAAACCATAAAGCTATATTATAAAATATTATAAAAACGTTTACTTAAACGTTTACTTTACCTGTAGAATCGGAAGAGTGCTACATACAGCTGTCCATGCCAGCTACGCATAAGGTTTTTCCTATTTTTGAAAACACAATAACAACACGATTTACGAAATTTACTTGCAACATATTTCGTTGAATAACATACAACGAACAATTAAAAAAAATAAATCGCATTATATAATAGAAAACATTCAGCTTTATATATCGTCGAGTAGAAATAAAAAATATATGAATTAATCAAAACAACAAAAGCGCGTTATAAACAGTCGTATTTATGTTGTGTTGTTTATTTTAAATCCCTATCTGCGCCATCTATTGTAAAAAAGCATAGTGCAATATAAAAAAGATCCAAATCCATTCAGTGATAATTGACTTAATGCGATAGAGGAAAATTACGTATTTTAAAAACCTTGTGATCACATCTCTTGGTGATTTCTTAAACTGAACTTAGTTAAATATTATTGAGCCGTTTTACTTTATTTTTTTTTAATTAGGGGTATTTATATTTATTTATAGGTAATAAATTCTCACACATTTCGTAGTTTTTTATATTCACAACTATATATCGATATGTATGGATTAGCAAAAACATTTAGATTTGGAGGGAGTTTTGTACGAACCAGTTTTTGTATTTTCGCTTGGGAATGAAACGTCTTGACAAAATAAAATCCAACATCTCAAGTTATCAACATACCAAATTTCATCAAAATCCGTCCAGTGGTTTTTGCGTGAACGTTAATACCTTAGAGAAACACAGACAGACAAAAATTTTAAAAAAGGTGAATTTGGTCATTGTATGGATAATAATGACTATTAGAATAAGATTTTCTTAAAAATATTCAATATACAGACACGGCTCAATTACAATTTTATTACACATATAGATTAATATGAACATTTAAAACTTTTGAAATGAAAAGATTACTCGACATCATCCAATAAATATCTAGATCTACTATATTTAAATTTATCTTAAAGTTACAATAAACTGAGGCTTACCTCCTGCTCAAAAAAAGGAGACGAGGTGATCAATACGTGAATTGTTTTATATCAACAGGCTAAATTTCATAAATTGCTGTTTCAGTTCCAGACTATTGAATTCAATTCAGTTTCCTTTTTTTGGAAAGTTCATTTGAAATAATGGAAATATTATGAACCGATGTCTTCTTTCAATAAAAGTAAAAATCAAAAAAAGAAAAAATCTATATATTTAGGAAGCGCTAAATATTTTATATTAACCTCAGATCATAATAAAACTTTATATTCACTGCTGTAGTATGCATATTACGGTCAACTGTTATTGTTTGCCTACAATTAGTTCTTAACTGCATCGTATTGTCACTAAGCGCACTTTCATTTCGCAAATGCAGCCAGTGCAACTGCAGTCACGCTGCAGTTGGCAATAAACGTTGAAAGCAATTTTCTTAATATCGTCTATATTATTCTTAATTGCGGTACACAAAGACATAAATTTGAATTACTATAATATTATTACTGTACACTTTGGCAATGTCTTTGTCTTTGTCTCACCTAAATAGTCATAACAAGTTATGTAATATATACTAGCTATGTCCTACGGTTTCACTCACGTGAAATTCGGAATAAGAAAAGTTATTAAGTTTTTTTTTCTCACGTGTTGGTTTTGGATATAAATTATTATGATACCAAATTTCTTTAACATGCCAAGATACAGATGTAAATTGTAAAAACAGGTTTTCTGGCTTCTATTATCATTCTTTATTCTATCGCTAATCACACTTTTCAAAATATTTTCCAAGTACACAATTTACTATGTTACATTTGTATTTTTAGCATAGGTGTACGAATTGTTTATTTGAATTCTGCTCTTTGGTTCTGATGCGTAGTAAAATGTTTATAAAAAATTCACTAAAATACTATTGACAATCTAATAGTAACATGTTTACTTCTTTAATGACAATTGAATACGAATATACATAGTACTTTCTAATTATGCATTATTCTTAGAAGTGAAACTACTCACTCAGTAGGTCTTATCGGGCTCAAGTTAAATCTTCAGCGGCATATTAAAATTACAGAACGCATACCTTTTATAGATTTTTTTAAATATGACGATACCGGGTGTTTAAGATTTTTTTTAAAATGTGACGATATTTTGTGTTTGTATATGCGGGCGCTCCTACGTGCATGCCGCGTTAGTGAGTCCATATAAAATGCTTAAAAAACTTAAAACTAGTAAAGCATTGTCCAGATTTTGCCCAAAAAAACTAATCAGGATCAAAAGTTATTATTAAATAAACATATATTATACTCGCTCTTAAAGCAACAGAAAAAACAGACCCATTTTTAATTTTGTAATTTTATGGTATAAGGTATTATAAAGTTTATTTAAGGTATTATAAAGTTTATTGTAGGTATTATAAAGTTTCCTTTTTTATTAATGAGATTGGTTTTTTAAAGGGAAAAGGGATTAGTATTTTGTAGGTATAATAGCACTTGATAACGTAAAAAAAAATATGTATATATATATATATATATGTATATATATGTATATATATATATATATATATATATATATATGTGTGTATATAAATTCACTCAAAGTATGAATTGTTAGTTTATATTAAAAGAAATTAGAGAAAAAGTTTATAAATATACATTCCATTTTGGTTTTATTTATATGTTCTTGATTAAAAATTCCGGTTCGTGTTTCCGTTATTTTTCGTGGAGAAAACATAAGATAGAAAGAAAATTATAATAAAACTTGGAATGAAATTTATAGCACATATAATAAGAATTTAAAACCTATCCAAAGCACAATATGCCATTTAAATTCGACTGCACTCTGAATGATCAATTTAGTCGGTTCACAGAAACATCTGTATGCACGCTGGCGCCATCAAATCGCCAGAGAGGGAGTGCAGCTGCATGTAGTTTAAGATTTTATTGCACTACCTCGAATTAAATCACGTTTCTGGAAAGACGTGTCAATTTATTTTTGCGCAATTTATCCCAATCTTAATCCAATTTATTATTCCTTTTCGTTTCATGTTGTAAAGCCTAGTTTTACGGCTGAACTAAATAGATTATAAAAATATTTTTGAGTATAAGAATTACAATAATTATAAATTTGTTTAAAAAGTGTGTAATTGTATAAAATTATTACAATAATTTCATTTTAGTTGAATACTTACTCATGTTTTCTCCTGGATTATTTAATAAGGATGTCCAAGAAAACGATTTTCTTACAACCCTAACTACTGGATTCAAAATTATATACCACTTTACTGAAATTATTTTTTATGTACTCAGAAGACTGCAAAAGGCGCCAGAAATTTATTTTCAATTTTAAAGTTTTATGAAGAAAAAAATTAATTTGTATAAAGTCTCGTTAATTTCATCAGGATGAAAGGAAATTTATCCCTTCTTAATAGTTTCCAACTAACCTGGCAAGAAAAATAAAATTACAATGGTCCTTACATCGGCCTGGAATAAATATAGAAAATATCATTTAAAATATTGCATTGCCAGCTTTTTTTAATTTTTGGGCAACCTTCGCTAGGTGCTTGACATCAGCGCTGCATAGCGTCTGCAACTTTAAAGGCGCGTCAATTTTATTTTTACCCTTCAAATTATGGACTCTGGTAAATGTTTACGTCCATAATATCGAAGTAATAAAAGACATCAACTGTAACTAATATTAAATGCATTTTTAATTTGAGTTCCAAACTACATGTTAATTGTTCCTTTGGTATTTTTGTCGAAGAAAAGTAAGTATGTATGTATGTAAATGTTTCCGATAAAATCATGTTAAGTCGTTCTAGATTTGCTATCTTGTTACTTATCGTAACGTAGAAAATATATCTTAATAAGTGATTTAATTGACAAATAATAACATGGTTTTAGTTGTTCTTACCCAGGATGTATATTATTTTTTGTTAAAAAAATGCGTAAAATAACCTACCTATATTATAACCTTCCAATCGGAAATATTGTCAGAACGAATGCATTTTCCAGCAGCTATTGATTATTTTTTTTATCTAATTTCCAATCCGGTATTAAAATTTTGCATTTGCTATTTCTTGAAGCATTTTTACAATTTACGATGCAATAACTATCGTGCCACATTTGGAAAATGTATTTTTACATGTTAATGACGTATTAAAAGAATTACTCACAATGAATATCTTAATTTTTATATTGTTGAAATATTTTTACTCTTTTACTTTAGACTTCAAATTATCACTCAACAAAATAAACAATGAAAAAATAAAAGTTTGCAAGGTATTAAAAAGGTGAATATTTATGATGCTCAAATATTTAGTTTATAACATACAAATTGCTTGAATTAAGATTTCATGGATTCTCTTGCCTTGCTCAGATTTCATGTTTTTTTGGTGTATAAACAGTGAAGTTTTCGTTGTTGCTAAAATGTAATATTTCCCAAGTAATAATTTATAAAATAAAAATCATGGACTGCAGATTTCATAAATAAAATTTTAAGGTTGGTAGAATTGAAGGTTTTTATTAATATTAAGTAAGATTTAATTTTTTTTATATTGTGGCAATACAATTTTTCTTTTTTTATCACCATTCATATTTATGATTATTTGTTAAATAATTAGTATCTATATATAGTAAGTATTGTTGTGAGTAATTTTTTTATCCAATCAATTGTTCACTGTAAAATAATCGCAACCGAAATTAATTTTTTAAAAAAGGCCGTTTTTATATTTATTCTCTATTAAAAAATCTATAAAATCGCATTTTTGTCAATTTGCACTGGTCCCAATAGTAAACTTGAACTTATACGCAAATTAATTATATTATTTATGACAATTTATGACAAAATCCTTTGGACATTTCCGTTTCTGCTCCAGCGAGCGCTACTTTCGATTTCGTTAACCCCACTCCGTAGTCCGCACCCGGCATATACGGGGAGATGCTTTTTTTCTCAATTAACAAAATGATTTAGTAATGTTACGACGATTTCATACCCTAATATACATGTGTAGTAAATAAGTTAAAAAAATACAGAATAAGATTTATAGACATAGAACTTTTTAGTCTTAAAAATATTTCGCAAAATATAATAAGTTTAGAAACATTTATGCCGCTATTTATTGACGTTAATTGTAACGTCATTAAAAAAATCAAATCTGATTTTGACGCATACATTTGGAATAATGCTTTTGATGTCAAAGTAAATTTATTTTGTAGATTACTAATGTAAAAGAGGACTTATTTAATGAAGTGAAGATGGTTTAAATATTTAAAATAAAATATATAGAGTAAGTCATGGAAGTATGTATATTTAAAAACGAGAACTGACTGATATCAATGTATAAGCCGGTATAATACGACTCATTGTAAAATAAATTGTCCATAATAAGTGGGTTCCACATGAGATAATATATTTATGAGTTTGCAATAGGAAGGGCAGGTAAATAAACGACAAACTATCCAATAAACGTTTTGTGAAAGGCGATTTTTTCTCCATATTGATTAAAATTTCCTTTTACCCATCTTTTTCTAACAGCTTAGCAAGCGCTGCCAAAGAAAGAGCTTGTGTTATAGATTTGTGATCCTGATTGAAATAGGTTAACTGTTAACGAATGTAAAAAGCGCGCCCAGAAAAAATTTTGAAATGTCGACATTTTGCCCTTAACTCCAAGCATGCCACGCATACCGATATCTGTTATATTGGTGTATGACTTATGTAACCTTTGATTACAAACTTCATCTTAACTTTAGCTAAACTTTGGTCCATATGCTCTAGCTACACTTTGTTCCTTTTAAGAAAATCGTCCCATTTAGCAAAATTTACATTCACGCATCCAATATTAAATTAATTCATTAAGCCCACGCGGCAAAATATATATATATATATATATATATATATATATATATATATATATATATATATATATATATACTGTATTTGATTATTGCTCCAGATATAGTAACTAAAAACCTTCGTCTTTAAAATGGTTTCAAATATTTACTATGACACAAATTTGTTTTTGAAAAATGATTTGCGGCCGCCTGTTGGTATTTTTGTATTTAAATATGCATGAAAAGGTTGAAATTCTTGACAATTTTCAGCAATTCTTTTTTTTTCGATTAGTTAACTGTTAAAACTGAACGCTATGGATTTTAAAGTAATATATTTAGTATACAATTCTTTATACAAAAAATTATTCCCTTTTTAGCCTGCGATTGCTTCCGACCCCGTTTTATGAAGAACTTTATACTTCTTCTCTTGGCTCTTTACTCTCCAAACTTTTTTATTTAAAATTTTCTTCTATAATTAAATAAATTATGAGTGCTAGTAATATTTACGCGCGGTTAAATTAAAACTCCTTTGACGACTGTGGCAGTTATAACTAAAGAGATAAAATTTTGCTGTGTTTATCGATAATATAATCTATAGCGAATAATAAAAAAACATATTCACATCAAGCATCAGAAATAAGTTAATTCAATTATTATCATAATTTCAATATAAAACTATAGGTTTATTATAACTATACTTTATAAAAAACACAAACTCTACTTTGCAAATCTGCAAAATTATTGAAATAACTACGAGTAGAAAACATGTTGAATGACAGTTGATTCACTACCATCCGTTAAAGAGTTATATTGTTTATCTCCAGAATTCATCATCAGACCTTGGGTCTGGTCGATAGTGTCGTTATTACAACTACCGGCAGTAAATACATTCAATCACATTTGATTGACTATCATTTGTTAAAAAGTTTCATTATCAGATCATCATTACATTTATTTGGGATCATCTTGCTAGTAAACTCTTTTAAACAAACAAGAATCATGCAAATCGTTCCATGAAACTTGAAGAAATTGGTGCATGTATATAAAAAAAAAAATACACGTCATATATATAACCTCTTCCTTTTTTGAAGACGGTTATAAAGAAATTAATTTTATTTATACTAACAGTTGGAGTTAAACATAGTACTTATTTATTTCACATTAGCTTTAAACTAATATCCCTTAAATTCTACTTTTTAAAACGTACATTGTATAACTCCAAGCTCTTCTTATTTGGCACCATCCAATAAGATGATAGATACTGTAGATTGTAATGAATTATTAAATCATTTATTTTAAAATGTTCATATATTTATACTTCAAGTTAGATGTAGAATTATGTGGAAAAATTAGAGATCTGAATTGACTAAAAGTTTCCAGAGTTACATTATTTGAGATATTTTTTTTTATTATTACTATTGGAATTATTTTAATTTTAACAATAGCACATAAATAATGTACGTTATAAAAATTTAATAACTGCAATTAATCGTAACGATTTTTTATAAATTCTTCATTTTAAAATATTGAATAATATACTGTAATCTTTTTTCATACCTTTATTATCATCAGATGTCTAGAAATGTTACCTAAATTTTATATGAATCTATGGTATAAATCCCACTGGTAAGCGCTTCACGCATACTTCGGTTACTGTTGGTGGTGCCGAAAAGTGGTATTGGTAATTTCATAACGACGAGTATTACGTTTAATTAGTCAGTTTCCAATATTTTTGGTTTCTTATGTTATATATGAAGGTGCTAAAGTTAGTCTTAGTAAATTAATAATATCAAATGGCAATTCGATAGTATTGGAGCGTTCAATTTTCCTTGGCGATATCTTTGATTTCACATAATTATGGAGTCAGATGGTGCCATGTTTGGGCATATATTATACGGCACTGTGTTCTAAAGAGATTATCATCTCAACTTGATGCTGCAATTTGAATAGTATGGTTTAAAATAGAACTTCTTAACTGTTAATGATAAACCTCCTGTGTTTGGGTTAATTTTTTTCGACACAAAGTTACACTGCATTACTTCCGTAACATGTGTTCATACTAGTGATATAGCTAGGATAGTTGGGGTCTCAAGAGATTCAGTCCTCAACGGCTAATGCCAGATAGGTAGTGTTTGAGTTTGTGTTATTTGGGACAATATTCTGATAACAAAATTTGCAATACAGTGTTAAGTACAATCATTGCCTGGTTCGACGATATAGGCGCCATAATAATCTGTCTACAACCCTTTTAGGAGAAGTAAGGTTTGAAAGTAAGATCGGGATTGGAATTTTCTTTAGCCGTGAGTATGCAAAACTACATTACACAACTGTCCGTAATTATTATGAACGATTATAATTAAGGAAGTATTTACATAAGCTCGAGAACGAATATTTACTAAACGTAAAATCACAACTACACGTACGATTGTAGCGATTTGTTGTTGTGCAACACATTCATAATCTATTCGCAATATGTCAGAAACGCTCATTGGCTACAAATTTGTTGCAATTGTAAGTTTTATTTATTATTTATTTGGTAACTAATTTTCTTCACTTTGTATTATTAAAATTATGTCAAACAACAATAAAAATATTAGTATTATTCCAGTTTTATTTCGAATTTCATCCATCAGAGCAGCTAACCAAAAATTGTGTGTATAATAATTTTATTTCCCACATGCGGCTTTATCGAGGCAGAATTAGCTTAGGTCTAGGCAGAAGTAGTAATTATAGCGTTGATCGTCTTTAGCTTCCAAAAATATAAAGGACAAAATAATACGTATATAATAATAGGTATTTTTATTTATCCTGCACACTTGGGCAAACCAGGAAGCTGTTAATAACTTCTGCCTACGCTCTAACCAAAGTGGACTAGAAATTTGTTGGATTGCATCGCGTCTAGATTATGGGTCAATACCAATTCTTTCAGAAAATATTTTTTTTACTTCTTCGTCTAGCTTCTGACGGCCTTCACCATAGTAAGAGTTTTTTGATAAGAGCTTGTTTTTTTTAAATATTTTAAAATTTCTAACATCACTGAGACTTCAACGAAATGTTATTAATTTTTTAAATTTCCGAAAAAGAGCGGTTTTGAAAATTAATTTACGCTTAAAAGTTTGCAAGCAGACTTTATTAAAGGAGACTACAGCAACTGTACATTGCCCACTGTAAGAATTTGGGGAGAAAAGTTAACCCCCTTTCCTCCCACATATTTGGCAATGCGCGAATAAAGCTGCTAAATCATTAATTTCCTTTTGAATTAAACTATAACAATGTAAAGATAATCTACGAGCGATGTCAGTTATTTTGTTGAAAACAGAACAAATTATTAATTCTGTAACTAAATTTTCACTATTTCGCATATTCGTAGTAAAAAATAAAACGATCATTTGGAGCAATCGCCAAATATATAATAGGGCCCAATAACAATGTCACTTTCTATATTAGCAATTTTTTCAACAAACGGTATATTTTTATTTTTCTAATGTTTCACGGACGAATCTATACTCCAGTACCATCTCTAGTAAATATCCTTGATAAGTTTTTGTGCTCTCAATGAATTTATTGTGTTTGATGCAATTGTCAACAATGATTTACAATAATTGAGGAAGAGATGGTTTTTGCATTCTATTTTACGTACAGTGACATTTTATAGTCAGAATTTTTTTACAGTGGGTGCTTGAGTCTCCATCGGCAATCAACTATGAATAATGAGACCATTTCTTGCTAGATATTTTTCATATCTTCTCGAAATAATGGCTGCCTCCATTTTGGTTAAAGGACCGGTATAATTTTTAAAATAGGTATGTGATGGAGACTTAATGCCTTTGTTATTCGTAAGTATTTATTTTTGAAGTTATACTTCTTTAGGCGCGTTATGAAAAAATGATGAGAGTGAAATTTTAAGATTCGTCACACAAAAGTTACAGTATGAAGTTGCAGCGGTTGCAGTCTCGAAACAAAAGCTATTGGCACCATCGTCGCCTCTGTTCACTGTTTTCATATTCATAGTATTTATCCACATTTTTCTAGTGTCTACATTCACACACGTGTTTTAGTTTCACATAAGTGCGATTAATATATGTGCTGATAAATTATATTCAGTAGTGATTTAAATTCAATATTTTGATTAATATATTTACTATTTGTAAATATTAGTGAAAAAATTGTGTTTATATACTTTTTCAAGTGCTGCAATATAATTGAGGTTATCTATCCGTATGTATTATTTAATGATGCTAAGAAGTATAACTTCTCACGCGCGTACAGAAGTACACGAACCCTATTTTTTACTTCTAAATAAATAACTTTTAATTACGGAGAGCAATGATTGCTGGAACACTCGCAGAAGCATTATAATTGTTGCCATAAGACCGTTTAAACCAACAACCATCCGCTATTACAATGGTCATTGGTACAACATTTTCATCTACACTGCTAACGGATTTCGCATATATTGTTTCGCCTCGTACCGCCTCAAACATGCAATGCTCTGCTGCCTATTCACACCATTTGCAAATGATACCATGACAAGAGTTATACAATCTTATAGTGAGATATCGACATGACTTAAACAGTATTTAAATATGTAAGACCACTACCAATAGACACTATACAACAAAAACAGCTTCTTATAAAGTATCCATTTTCATCTACTCAAAGTAACCACCGCATATATAGTCAATATGTATAAAATTTGAATAAAAGCCTGTTCTCTTTTCTTTAAATAAATATATCACAATCGAATTATGAACAAAGACATTATGACTACTGATAATTAAAAACTGCTCGAACAATTAATATCTACTATTATTTTTCTTTTGAAGTTGAATGTTATCTCATTAGGTTCTTCCGGTAAATTGAAAATACTGGTATAAATATATGACAACTAAAATGGCAGTAAGAATTTAATAGATCTAAAAAAAGCAGCTGCTGAGACGTTTGTTGCCTCCGCCTCTGCCCTTTGAATACCAATTATAAATATGAAAATTAAAGGTCCAATTATTTAGGAGCCAAACAGTTGTAAACTAATGTGTCCTAAACTACAAATATATCCTAGAATAATAAATTATTCATCGAATATACCGTGACAATGTGTATCAATAAGCCGATATTTAGAGATTACAAATATGACACTTGTTGCTTTTGATCATTGATATTACGTTTCATTCGTTTGAATGTATTCAAAATTAGTGAATTAGTTATAAAATATAGAGAAATTATTAATTTGAGTATCAACATAACACTAGAATTACTAAGCTAAATATACTTTAAAATTGTATCACCTACACTTAGTTGCAGAAAAACTTGTCAAACACTTGCAGAGTAAAACTTGCAATATGAGAGAAAAAATGTAGTTTTCTTACATAGACACTTGCAAACACTTAATATCTCATAGTGTTTGTTATTAAACCACAATTATTTAATTTTCATATCGTAAATATATTGCATAATGGTGTGAAAACATCGTATAAACTTCAAAAAGTATGAGATTAAATTTTCAATGAACATTTAAAATCCAATTAGCTTGTAAAAAATATTGGGGTTTATAAGATGTCATTCGTATTATATTTCGTAATTTTGTTTATATAAGATGTCATTCGTATCATATTTTCTACGTCACATAATTTGTGAGAAAAGTGCTGTAAATACTGAAAAACGTAAATATAAAAAAAACGTAGTGTCTATTTTTAAAAATATGACAACTAGAATTATCACTATATGTTTCCTACAATATTTACGTGGGCTTCTAAAAGCTATATTTTCAAAATTTTTGGTTCAGTAGTCTTGAAATTAGGAGGGGATGGCATATTTTTTACATTTTTTAGCTGTCTTCGAAGATATGAAAAAATCTTATAACTAATTTTTCCAAACATTTTGCACAAAACGTTTAATTTAAAAAAGGTTTCGAGTAATTTGACCTTTCCCTGGGCAATTTCCATGTAAACATTTTTGAGTGTACGCTATTGAAGTAGATGTGGGATAACATGTTTCGCTATTATGCCAAGTTTCAGGTTTCTACGTCAAGTGGTTTCTGAGAATAACTGCTGTAATGGATGGACTGGCAGACGCGTGAATAATTTTATAAGGGTTCTGTATTTTCTTCTGAGGTTCGGAACCCTCAAAAAAGGAGTAATAAAAAATAGTAACTTACAATCTTGCCAATTGTTTATTTTTTAACACAACTGTATACGAGCGTACCTCAGCGCGTTATGACTAGTGGTTGGCTTTAACTTAATATTTATACGGACCATTGATACTATTCTTTCGCTAAATAAATATTCTTCTCTTTTGTTATTGCGTCAATTTAAATTGTTCTTGCAACGAATTAAAAAAGAGGAAATGAGAATTATACTGCTTTTTTACGTTTCAAATTAAAGTATGATTGATTGAAATGAATCCTCTAAACTTATACCTTATTAGCGGTTTTAGCAAGGAATGCGTTGCCAAAAGCCGATTTCCATGAAATAAATGTATGAAAACAGTAAAAAGTAATCTCATTAAGTTATATATAAAATTTTGATCTATTTTTCCATGTTCAAATGATTAGCGCCCACATACTCCCAGAGTTTCGACTAATTATATGGAGGTAATTAAAGCCATAATAGTTTACACCTTTTTATTGCGATTGACTGGAATATACTGTAATTGCAGCTTTAAGCATTATTAATAAGATTATTATCAGAACATCCCATTTACGCTAAAAAATATGAATATTATATCCACAAAAAATGGAATAATATATTCGTGCCAACATTTCAAGAAATGAATTGAATAATTGATTTGATCATTTTAATTTTTTCCATCACATTTGATTAAGTATTCCGTATAAATTTAAATTGTATCACAGTTGAAACAAAATTAATATGCAAATAAACTGAAATGGGAAATCGTTAACAAATTAGAAATTTGATGAAAAGCTACACGAAGGCATCACTTACTGGACACAACTTACATCTCCCTCTAAGAAATATAAATTGAATTGTATGCAATATCGTTTAAAGCACCTTATAAGCATTTAATACATATAAAATGCTTAAGATTATGTTCATCTGTTTAGCTTGATGCTACGCTCAGGAGACGCAGCGAAAAATAAAGGGGACCAAAGCATAACATCGACAAAGCAATATCACCATAACCAAAAAGATACACTGCTAGGCGTAGCTCCTTTCTTTCCTCTGCGGTCTTTCTACCTCCTTTAGAAAACATTTTATATTTTTTATTGTAGCTGAGATTTGTTATTCCCATTTATATTATAAAAAAATTATGTTGGTTTTAAAATGTGGAATTAACTAAAGTTTACAATTTATTTTTTTTTGCATTAATAAGCAAAATTATCTTTATTTTTTAAATCATTTACTCCCAACATAAAGAATGTTTATCAATAATTTTGAGTGTCCGAATGACGATACATCACAAAACTTTTAATAGATATACATACACAAAAATACTGTCTAATTCACACCAAGCTGTTGTGTCTATTGTGGGCTCTATAGGAAAACACGATAAATATCTAATTCGAAAATAACCTAATATAAAAATAATGTCTATATATAAGAATTATATATTTACGCATGCACAATATTACATTAGCGCAAAAACAAGTTTGCATTTCTCAAAGATATTGAAAACAAAGGTTTCGCTTCGGTCGGTACGTAAAATATTCCACATTTTAAAAATGACACAAATTATGTTATTCAAACCAATTATGTTAAAAGCTTATTTTAAGTTAAACTACTTAATTTTTCTGAATTTTCACACATTACGTAAAAAGCTAGAGTGGGGAATATACGTTTCAAGATTTTAGAAGCGCATATCTCACCAACTATTGACTTAAATAAAAATGTTATTTTGGAACCTCTATGTCATTTTTAAAATCTATCTAAGCTTTTCCTACAAGCCTAAGTGCACTGAATTTTTTTCCATGCCTCAGTTAATTATATATCTATAAATCTAATAATATTTTCTAATTCCGTCAATTCATGGCATGGCCGTCCATAGAAGACTCCTCACATCCAAATTTCATTAGTATAGTGTCATTACTTTCTGAGTTAAATGATTGTGACATACGGATAGACAAACATGGACACAGAGGGACATATTGAAATTATAAGGGTTCCTTTTTTGCCATTTGGCTACGGAACCCTAAAAAAATAGTACAAACTGAAAGAATATAGTTTACCAAAAATAACGAAGTCATTTGTGCGGCTTTCGAAAATATAATGAATTCTGTGAAACCAAGTAGACCCAAAATACTTCTACCCTTTGTATGGGTAAATTTTATGGTGCCGAACTCTTCAAGCCAATCGTAAAAAAATATATATGAAGTAATTTATAAGACATGCTCCAATTCAAAATATCTTTCAAATAACAGTAAAAACTTAGCCTAAAATATTACATAAACATTCAGACACAGGCACACAGAGTGGCACACCCGCGCACGCACGCTCTTATGTATAATGCTTCTTTATGTATGGTTAAGAAATTTCATGGAATAGATATTTATTCCACAAAAATTACTCATAAACTGGCCGTTTTATGAGTACTTTTTATGGAATAAATATCTATTCCATGAAAGGTACTTTGAAACCGCCATAAGTTATTTATTTAAATGTTTATAATTATATAATTTATTTAATGAATGTATATAATGAAATCTCATTAATTGTTCCTAAAAATTTCGATGAGGAAAGTTAATTATATGTAATTATCAAGTACATCAGGCTTTACTTTTTGGTTACTGGTGATTAAATAGTGATTATTATATAATAATATACTTGAAAATTGTAGACGATATTAATATTGGACTTTAGTTCCAGATACAGCAATATATATCGCGCCTGATTATCAAAATTTAACACTAAAACGAGCGCTTGTGTGAAAAAATTGCCTTTTGCCCTCTGAGAGTTATTGCTTCCAATTAACGTGCCTCGTGCACATACCTTTTGGTGTATTAATAATATTAATACTCTTTGTATATAACCGTGGCTGAAGGTGAGACACAAACGGTACGGTATTCGTACATGCGTGCAAAGTTTTTGAATAAAGTTAGCAAACAGAATAATATTTTGCTTGAATTTTATTCTTAATTAGAATATTTACATAATTACAATATTATGTAAAAGAAACGTTGCAAACCCCACCGGGGAAAATAATTAGAGTTGTGATTCGTAGTTCTGGCAATGTCATTATAAAGTATATAACAGTCTCTTCTTATCAGGGCTGACATAAAAATTTGCTTCCATTCACTTGTGTGTTGAGACACTTCTTGCACCTGATGTACAGCTTAAATTTGCATGAAGCGTTAAACATGTTTCTATGCTTGCAAGACACCGCACAACGATTAATTCAAATAACATTGCATGTTATTCGATTAGCATGTTAGCAAGAAAGAAGTTACTTATATATTGAAAAATAGTTAATAAGGGAATCCATTTTTTTATTCCTAAACAATTGATTACTTTTAAAAACACTATGGTTATTGGTTACGTCATGAAAGTTAACATTTTGCGTGATATTTTTTTTATCGTCATAATATTATTAAGCCATAACAATAATTCTATACTAGTCAGTTCCTCAATTTTTAGTTTAATTTGTAGAATTTTTTTTGAAAATGTAGACAGAAATTTTTTGAGAAAATTAACAATAAATATTAATAAGCGTGTGCTTATTCTTTCTCCACCTATTCACTTAAAAAAAATCTCTATTTATAAAACTGAAATAAATCATAATTTTGGTACTATATTGTTTATATTCGTCATATTTAATTTCCGATACAACATTAGTATATTTATTTCTACGTGCAATGAAATGGATAAAATTTCCTTAATAAAGCGACCTTTATTGTTTCCACTGTTTTGGAGCATTCATATTAACGTTGTGTTTGGTAAAGAGGGAAATTTTGTTCTTATATACTTTATTATATGTATGTAATTTTAAATAATAATCATAAATGTTTATTAATAACCAAAATGTTTGGTTGACCCATGAAAAATTTATCTTATTTTTTTTTCCTGATCATTTATTAATTGCGCACGATAACATAATATCATATTTTAATTAATCTCGTAGCTTTATTGTCATAGAAATTAAAGAAAAATGAACTTTTTTAATATTTTGTAATAATTTACTACAAATTACTTGAAATCTTCATAAGCAAGCGGAAAATTTAACTTATATAGGTCTAAAAATATGGAAATTGTTGACCTGTGAGAGACGTGCGAGGATAGAGGGAAATGACGAAATCATTAGGATTTTTGTATCACTAGTAAACCGTAAAAGTACTACGTGTGTATTTTTTTTCTTTTTCCTACTAATAAAATCGAATTAAATTAGATTGAAAAAAATTAATAGGGAAGTAGGTAATGACGAAATGAACACGTAACTATTGCGTTTAAATATTTAAATATATTATAAAAAGTTACATTGTTATTATATATATAATTAGTATGTCCTGAGTCTTTTCTTTTTTATTTTATTGCCAAAGAACATTTAATGTGATGCATTTTACCAGAAATATGCCTCAAACTGAATTATTCTTTACTAATATCCATCTAATTTTTAGAAAAAAATTCAAAGTTTCTATAAATACACAAAAATGCCGAAGAAGATTATAACAACATTGTATCCTTCCCAAAGCGAGCTCTCCACACAAGTAAAAAATTCTAACCTATGCAAATATTCCTATTATAAAAATAGCAAAAAGATAAAAAAAATACCTGGATAATTTTCTATATCGCCCTTTTTGGAGGCCGTATTTAAGAATTTATATGTTTACTTAAAACATTTAATTTCCATTAATTTCTTATACATATGTATAGAAAAAATTAACTACATCCATTTACGTAATAAAAATACACGCGATTATTTCGGGGGTGAGTCATGCCCCCGCTTTGACAAAAATACAAAAAAAAAAAGGAATGGATTGCAAATAACCATGTAAATTGGTCAATTATCTCAACTACACCAGAGGGAAAACTCGTTTCTTTTTTTGATCGCAATGTGTCATCCTAGTTACGCGATACGCGTGAAGCGTCATTACTTTCTTAGTCTCTTGAGAGCAATTTCGTTACCGATGCTACCGTTCCTGATCACTTCTTTCTTATCGCTATTTTTATCCTCACTTAACAATTTAAAATTTAAAATTTGAAGTTAAAAATTTCAACGTAATTTGAACAATTCTCTATATTCGTTCTGTATTCTAGTTGGATGCGCGTAGTCCCAATCTTTAACATTTGGCTTGCGTTCCCTTAATCCTAACTTAATATTGTATACACACACACATATACAAATATATATATATATATATATATGTATATGTATATATATATATATATATATATAATTTTAGGTCACAATAAAAGCATACCCTTCAAATTCTATTCCAAATTATTAACCTCTGCTATTTTTCATCCGTGTGCAGCCAACTAGGATACAGAACGAATATATAGAATTGTTCAAATTACGTTGAAAGGTCAGCATCCAGCCAACGATTAATAGAAATAAATCGCTCAATACGTAAAATAAACAAGTTACTAGTGTTTAACTTAAAAAAGGTAGCGTTACCGTTATTCATTCAAACGTTACCGTTATTCATTAAAATTGAGTCGAATTCAGTAAAACTGTTAATAATAATATTGCTAAAAAAAGATGGAAATTATCCAAATACCTAATCAAAATATAACTAAAAGACAATACAAATTGTAGTTCATTTATTTACAATTATAACTTTTTAAGAGTAAAATGAAGGTAAATATTTGTGAAAACTTAAAATAAATAAGTAAGCTTCATTTGCTTACTAGTTGGCTCCTATGGAATAATAACAATGTTATGCAATATGTGGAATGATATAATCTAAATTTGCAAAAATCAATATTTATTTGTTACATATAATTTTACATAGTATGAATTATTTAAATGACTACATCTTCGGTTATATTTTTGCATTAAACCGCATCTAGACAAGTATTTAAAGAATGTAAATATTGGTGTAAAACGAGGTAAATTTAAAAAGTAATAACGATAGTAATTACAAATAAATTATTTTTTATGACGTAAAGCTTTCAGTTGTCATAATTTGTTCCGACTTACTCAACAATCATTATTATGGTTCGGCCAAATAACACAAAAACTTCATAAATTATTTCATAATTATACACCTTAATCTTCCTCGTGAATCATTGTATATATTGATGAAAACCACATGAAAATCCGTATAGTAGTTTTGAGATTATCGCATTCAGACAGAGAGCATAGCGTAGTAATTATAAATACAAGTGAAATATGAATATGATGTATTATGATTTAGTAAATGAAACAAAAAACGAGACATATATGAGAATAGAGTGTACACTTAAGACAAAAAAAAATAGATCCTATTACTTCTTAATGTACTTCTCAGAAATAAATAATAATAAATTAAATACAGAGGAAAACTGAGAAACAAACTTCCGTTAGATATTTAGTTTTATTTCTTTCCTATTGTTGTTAGTTAATTAAGCTCCTATTTTCTATTAATATTGTACTTACATATAATCTAAAGTATTATTCTATGTTAGAAAATTGAAAGCAATGAATTTTTTATTGCAGAGATTTGAAAAAAAACGCATGTGTAACATCTATGGAGTACCCACATTTGAATAAAAGATGAATGGTTTTCTATTATAAACACAGTTTATATTGTTACGTAATCGAGTCATTTGAGAAGAATTGATTTTGACTTATCATACCTCAACTAACACTATTCCTATGCTCAATAAATTTTTTTTGGAGATAAGTGTCCCATAAGCTGATAAAATCGAAACCATAATTTACTTCACAATTTTTACTTCTCTAAATAGAAAAGTTCTACGGCCAATCTAAAAAAAATAAGCCATAGCTTACAAAAAAGTAATGGGAAAATACCGTACTTAAATTAATTTTCCAAATTGTTACAAATTTATGTCATGTCATTTATATCATAGATAACTTCTGTGGAAGAAAAAATCACAAAAACCACGAGAAATATATTGACTTGTATTTCTTCTGTAAAATTTCCTAATTTCCTAAGACTTCATTTATGAAAAAAATTATTGAGTAATCGGGTTCGTTTAATCTCAGTTAACCATTTATGAAACTGCCTTAACAAAATACATTGGTTATAATGTTTAATATTTATTATGTTACCTTAAGTCAATTCCACAATTCGTTTACTGAGATTAAATAGATTAATTGTTAGTTACGATGGAACTTTGCACATTAAACTGAAATACTATAGCGATAATGGTCAAGAATTTTACGTGATCACTAACCTTGGATTTTATCTCATAAATTTATTAAACAAACGTTTTTACAGTACGATCTTTTACGACTAAACAACAATGTTTGATTAAAATATTACGAATGTCTTTTTTACAAGCAATATATATAAGAAGGTTCTGTTTGTTAAGGTAAAGTAAGTGGGTAGATCACCGATTAATGTGTACTACCATTATCAAATTTTAGTTACGGGCTTAAAATATTTAGGTAATAAAACTAGATAAAATTTATTATTAGCTATCTATTCGGTCATCATATTAACTTTACTGTTTATCAAAAAAAAAGAATAAATTAAAAAAAGTATAAAAAAAAAATTTCCATCTCATTCAAGACATATTCCATGATTATACGATATAGCGATGACATTATTTTTTCACTCATATGCCGACAGGACGGATAATGAATTTTATGGAAAATAATATACTTGAATAGTTAGCAGTCTCTCTACAGATGAGGATATATAATTTAGTTTGTATTAAAGAATAATAATTTTAGTTGCCTGTTTTTCTCCTGATTAAAAACTTGTAGATGTAGAATATGAAATAGCAGTAACGCACTGTTCAAAATAGCGCAAAGCTATCTTACGCTACGTAAAATCGTCCTAATAAGTTACCTTGGAAAGTCTTTTTGTAGATATGTAGATCCACGTTATGATGGATAAAGACCTGAATTTTCGAAATTCGGTATAAATAACAATCCGTTAAAATGAACAAAATACTGCTCTGTTCTATCCTGTTACAATTGTGTATGTTACCCAAAAACGGATATCCCCTCACTTTTACAATCATATTTTTCGTAATTTTATGAGCCGAAATAAATTACTTAAAATGTAACGCACAAAAAAATATGTGTTTGAGTATACTGCTATTTACGCATCCGCATTAACGTAAAAAAACTGAAATATTGTTGTGAAAAATAACCTTTGAATATTATAAAGCAACAGTCTTTTACAGTATGATATTTTACCACTAAATATAAATCTTTGATTAAAATAATACGAATGTCTTTATTTCCAGCTTTATAGATAAGAGGGTACTGTTTATTAAGATAAAGTGAGTGGGTGTACAGAGTAAATAGATGTAAATGAGTTTTCAAGTTACGTTTTCTTTACAACTTAAAGTGTATATATAACATATAAGTAAGTGAAACTAATTTTAACAATCCTTGACATATTGTATACTTTCCAAAAACAAAACGGCTTTTATGAGTTATGTGACACGTCAAAATGTATACCTATTTTTATCTTCTACTAGGTAAAATTACTACGTTATTCACATCTCGGAAACAATAAATCCATAGTGTCTCATATAAATGCTGACCATAAAAACTTCTGGCCTTGCTTTGAAAAATTGCTCTCACGACGTATTTATAGGTGATAAAATCACAAAATAAAGCAGAAAAAGCTTTCAGGGAAAGACTTGATCATTCACCAACTTCCGGTTCCCAGTTTACTCTACTCCGAATTATTTGCCTCATTAATCATGACAATATTGAAGATTTATCAGATTCGATTTACTGTTACAGATAGTATTTCGATTTACTGTTAGTGATATTTTTTTTTGCCTATTCTATGTTTTTATCGATCGAAGTTTATCGTGATTTCATGAAATCGGAATGATGTATATATATTTACATATATATGCGTGTATGTGCGGGTATATATATATATATATATATATATATATATATATATATACATATATATATATATATACATATACATATATATATATATATATATATATATATATATATATATATATATGTACATAACAAAAGTTATTTAAATTTATATTTTTAAAAAATTCTTGGAAATATTGTATATAGCTTAGGTGGTAAATAATAGCTAAAATATATACGTTGTAAACGTCATATAATAAAATTAACCTCCATCAAGGATATTTAAACCATAAATTGGATTAAAGTTTTAAAAAAAAAAATTATTGGGTTTCTGTTAGAAGACAACTAGGTGACGTCATACTTTATATTAATTATTGCATTTTTACGAATTCCTCGTAAATAAAAGTTTCAATCTGAAGTAAATTAACTAAATGAAACATATTTCTCCTTCGAATAATTTAAACACAAAATATTGTATTTCTTCTGTTGACTCCATCCCTTCCTGCCTGGCTTAACAAATATATACATATATATATATATATATATATATATATAAAAATAAACATATATATATATATATATATATATATATATATATATATATATATATATATATTTACATGTAAATTTTTTTTTATATCATTCTGTACTGAAAGGTGAAAATGTAACACTTATGGTCTCACCTCTGTTTAATTTCATACCATTGGTTATCAAAGCACTTTAAAAACAAAATCATGTTGCAATTTGTGATTTCTATTTATCTTGCAAAAAGAAATAATGATACTTTATTTTGTAATATTTATAAATGGTATTAATGGTGTAATGATTTTTTATACTGCTGTGCAATTTATTAAATAAAAGTTAATACAACGTGATATCGGTATTTACATATGTGCAAAACAAATGAATTGGAAAACAAAAATTAAAATTCCTAAAGTAGGAAACTGTAATTTTCTTAAGTATTATAGGGAAAAAAAAATAAAATTATTTTTAAGTGCGTATTGAAATCAATATTAAGTGAATCTAAGCTAAATAAATTTAAATTACAATTAGTCTTGTTCAAGGCAAAAAATAATAATTATTATAATTTGTTTTATTAAAATATATAAACATTTCCATTGTTTCTCCAAAAACGATTGAAAATTCCATGTAGTTCCTTAAAATTAATACTCAGCTTGATGTAAAGAAGCACCGCATAAAAAACAGGTACGTTTTTTCACCACCTGTATCATATATGTGTAAACAATCCAAAGCCATAATGCTAATGAAATTAGTTGGTGAGGTACTTTAAAAGTAATTAAAACAGTTTAATGTGAAAGCGGTGATGTTCAACGCTTTAGTATATACCTCATAAATTGAAAATTACTTACCCAAACCAGAAACTTTCAACGGAATGTTGTGCTTTCATTCAAAGGGTTGTCGCCAAGTTACAGGGAGCACGATGATTGCGTAATGAGGGTGAATTAATGGTGAGCTAACCGGCGGCATCTCGCAGTCAACAAGTTCTAAGCCGATTAATTTGAACTTAGCGACCGCAGTCAAGTTTGGCAAGTTGTTGTTATGTAGTTGTGTGAAAAAAATGCGATAAGTCGATGATTTACATTAACTAGGTTAAGTTTTTGGTTTCTATGATAGTAAAGATAATATTATCTTGTATCTACAAATTATCTATTTTCACATCAAATGCAAAATATATGGTAATAAATTAATAAGTTATTGGGTTGCAATAATCAAAATATTTCCCAATTGGAAGAAAATTATTTCATATGTTATTATTTAATTTATACCTATATTCAATAGGACGGTGTTTTTAAATAAGGCTGCGTCTTTTCACATAAAAAAATTAAATCTTCTCTTTCTGCTACTAGAACCGTGAAATACATTTAACTTATTATTCCCTACATATTTTTATGTTAAATTTGTACACTGAAACAAGATATCTTCATTATGTCATCTTCTTAGATATCTTCATTTATTTTCATATATTTTTATTCTTATTATTTGGAAAGAACATTGATATGAATACACGAATATAATCATTTTAAACCGGATTTATTCTTATTCTTCAAAAAGAAAAAGAAACAACGTGTATGGAACTGAAAGGGGTGAAAATTCTGCGTAGGATATATTAACGCATTTCCATTTTTTAGAAATTATATTTATAATTCTGATCCAATTTTAAAGTATGTTTTAGTACATATTTTCCAATAAATCTGCTTAGTTCCTTTTACATAAAAAATTTACCTAACGATATCAGACGATTAAAATAAAAATTAACGACAAAAACATTCTTTGGAAATTTTTATGCTATATGTCATTTTGATCACTCAATACACGATGCGCCTCTGCAGTAATATCAGTATATGACTAAATTCGTTTATTTTATTTATCTGCCGGATATTTAAACTTTCATTGATGATAAAATTAAAAAAAAATTATTGCCTATTTATTGTCAATAGCAAATTACGAAATATGACCCTCCCCCCTCCTCCCCCAACAAATAAACTCAGTGTTTGTACGATAAAAATACAAGGCAAGTTGAAATTTTCTATTATTTGATACAATTTTTATATTTAAACAGCCAAATAATTTTATTAACCCACGGATGAAAATCGCAATAAATAATTTTTTACTTATTATATATTTATAATAAAAATTGATTGTTTGTATGAAAACAAGATGAAACTATTAAACAGCTTGACTTTTCTTTAAATTTCCTCTCATTATTGTAGTTATGAATACGTCGAATGAAAAATTAATGGATTAGTTATGGAAACTGCGACATGTAATTATTTTTTTTTATTTTGTGTTTCATAATTTCGGGGCATAGGCTGACATGGAAGGAAAATTTTGGGAAATCTTAAAAATTTACTGTATTATAAAGGTATAACTTTACGTTTTTCTCGAATTACTGAATTGTGATGTCATTTTCAGCACATTGTATATGTGGGAGCGAATGAATCCGGGAGGTTATAATTTCGTCAATACTTCTTTTTATTTAAGCTATATTTTCTTCACAGTTTACTAAAATTTCCATGCGCAAATTTCTCTCCAATTGTGCAATTTGATGTCCTTCATTGTCTTTCTTCAAACTGGTATTTGATTGACCAACAAAAATTCTAAATTTCTCATCATTATTTGGTTTATAAGGTCTAAAAAGTAATTTTTATTTTTCTTCCAACTAATTACATTGTAATAAAATGCAACTTCAATAATAATAAAAATACGCAAGTAATAAAAATACCATAGAGAATATTTTACCGAACTAAAAAAAAAGGTTACGCAAGAAAATAATAAATATTCAGTAGATTGCAATAAATTTCCAGAAGCAATGTGCACACTTTTCTTCCTAATAATATAATTGATTTTCATTACGAAGTGTTAGTTTAAAATAAAAAAATAAGATGTAGATTCGAATTTAAGTTAATTCAAAAAATAATTTGAAATAACTTTTTCAAAATGAATGTTCCCTGATACCCATACAAAATTAAATAGAATAAATTTAACCTTTCCACCACCACATCATTAAACCAGTGTTTTTTAATAAGAAAACCAAAAAATTATTGAATTTGGAATATTAATATTTTGAGATTTTGCACTTATCGGTTATAAATTAAACTTACTTAACGTTGAATCGTACTATTCAATAAGAAAAATAAAACAAAAATGTTAATTCTGCAGTGAATAAAAAAATATAACATCATTTGATTCTTTACGATAACAATGCAACTACTCGTAATTGATGGAAAGACTTGAAAAGACGCTGTATCAAAATAACTCTTTTTATCAACGTTAGACCTTAATTGACTTTATAGGTATTGTAGTTTAAAAATGTGATCAAAAGTGAAGTGAGGTGCGAGAAATTAGCAAAAAACAACGAAGTTGTATTCAAAGTCTCTCTAAAAAACTAAGCAAATATAAAAGCCTTTAACAAGTTAAGATTGCCCCTCCTCCACCTCCTTGTCTTCAAAATAACATAATAAAATATGTATTAAGCGATCATCTTAAAAGGTATGGTTTTAGAGAAATTCACAAAAAATCACATTATTTTTTACACCATTCATATTTTCGTAAAAGTATATTTAAATAGTGAAATTAATATTGATTATTAGTAATAATTAAGTCGATTTATTAGTGCCCTTATGTATTATCATATGCATCTGAGATTACACGGAACTCATGTAATTAACAAAAAGATATTTTTTTCCCTAAGATAAACAAATTGTGGAAATTTTGTTGAACGTATTATGTGCTACACATTTACATTGATCAAACAAAACCAATTGAATAAATACTTTTATATTCCATTCTTAGGAATACTGTCCGCCTTTTTGTGGACTTTTTATTCAAATTACCTCCCAAAATCAGTTGGTGAATTAAACAAAAATAGTTCTATATGACCTTTTACTTAACATGTGACTGAAAAATTAAAAATTTTTAAAATTAATGTTTTAAATTTTATTAGAAAATTCATCAGTCGCTATATGACATGTTGCAGTATTGCTGTTCTGGTGCATTATGTTCTTAATAGAGTTGGTGCTGTCACAATGTACGGATGAGCTCTAATGGTACTGAAAGCAAGTTCATGCTGAGATATAAAAATACCCCCGAAGACACTAACGCGTTTTTTTTCTCTTTCTAAATGCACTGGATAAATTTCAGAATGACTTCTAAATTATTCATGTGTCAGAAACAAATAAAAACTTTGAGTTTTATAGGAATTTTCTTTCGTTGTATAATAATTTTTTTCCTCCTTCGATTTTATACTAATTTATTTTGTTTGTATATAGTTAAAAACCTTTAACAGGAGGTGATTGCCACAGGAATGATATAAATCTTCAAGAAATGCTTTATTTACTAAAATAAAATATGTGTCGATTAGTAATACTCTTTTTGTGTTATTTTAGTCTCAAAATAATTATTAAAATAGTAACGTTACAAAAATACAGTTTATCTTTTCTACTGACAGAAGTTTATAATCAAATCTATATATGTAGTTTAAAATTATTCACGTAGAAATTGAAAAATTCATTAAAGCGTTACGCGTTATCCAAACCGCTTCGAGCAAAGAAATTAAATAAAAAAAGAACTGAAAAAATAAGTCAATTTCTTCTACATTTCTTCTAATGATGAAGGTACTAAAAGTAGTAACACAAAACTAAGAATAAAGGATGCGGAGACGTCCCTTGGTAGAGTAATTCTGTCGGCATAGTTTTTAGTTCACTAAACTTTACCTGTTAGACTAAAAAATAATTAAAAATATCAGACAATAAAGAAGCGAGTGAGAAGAACTCTATCTATAATTGAGGATAGTAGTAGAACGTGTAAGAAACAGTATTGCATTTTACCTATTCCCCGTTTAATTTCTTTTTCTTTGTATCGGTTTCATTTCGAGGGTTAAGAAGCCTACAAGCCATACGTCTGTGATAAAATAAAAGACATCAAAATTGTGCAAGTGATAGACGAGAATGGAACAAACAACACGTCAGAAACAAAGTGGTAATTAAAAAAAACGAATATGTATGACGAGAAAAAATTGTAACAAAATATAGAACATGTTGAAATTTAAATTTCTAACTGTAAGAATGCATAGAGTCATTTCGAAAATATCGTCTCAGCTTCCATCAATTAGGTGGCGCTGAAAATTAAATATAATTTAGATTATATTTTCCACTATATGTAAGAACATTTTACAGATTCCACAGTATAATTTAAGTATACTATACTGCGTCAGTGAAGTTTGCCCTCTGTTTCCTGTTGTCATACTTGCTTCCAACTAACACATTCATTTTATGAGCTATACGTCTAAATTTGATTGGAAAATTGTAATACTTATTTTCTTCCTCTCCACGCATAAATTTATTTTCCATGAAACTAGCTACATAAAATGTTTACACATAACTAAAATTAAGACTCTCGTCACTGTTTTATGCACTATACTTTTTAAAGAAAAAGACAATGAATATTAAACAAAGTGAATAATGTTGTTAAAAAAATTGCGCTGTTTATTGGAAACTAATTTAATTTATTCTTTAAATATTCTTACCTTGAATAAACAGAAGTATTAGTAAACACTTTGAATGAAGTCGATTAAAAGCAATAAATAACGATATATATATATATATATATATATATATATATATATATATATATATATATATATATATATATATATATACGAGGCGGCGTTTTAAAGTTTTAACTGTGATTAACGGAATGATAGCTAATCGAGTACCGCGCCGTTGTAAAGTTCCTTACCAAGCAAGGAAAGTCGGTTCAAACCATACTGAAAGAGATGTCATCCGTTTACGGAGACTCTTACCCGCGTAAAACCATGGTTTACAAGTGGCATAGTATCTTTAAACAAGATATGACAGGACAATTAGTATTGGAAAATGCCAGACTAAATAAGTAACAGTTTTCGGTGAAGGTTGGAGTATCGGATATAATAATTTATAAAATTCTCCATGATTATCTTGGCGTGACAAAGGTCAGCGCAATATGGGTGCCGAGAATGCTCACACCGCCTCAAAAACAACACCACGTGAGGTATTCTCGCGCGTCTTTGGACCTCTGTAGTGAAGACAAGTATGGACTATTGAGTCGAATTGTTACTGGAGACGAAACTTGGGTTTGTTATTATAAACTTAAGTCCAAACAAGACTCAATGCAGTAGCACAAAAAAGGCACGCCACCGCCCAAGAAGTTTAAGGTGTCACAGTCTGCTGGAAAAATCATGGCGGCAGTCTTTTGGGATTCAGAAGGGATACTGTTGAGGGATTATAAAGATAAAGGTGTTTTCATAACCGGAGAATACTATGCGTAATTCTAGAGAGGTTAAAAGAAGAAATCAAAGAAAATAAAGGGGAAAATTGACCAAAGATGTCCTGCTTTTACAAGACAACGCGCCCGTTCACACGAGCCGCGTTGCGCTGGCCTGCACAAGGTGGGCTTCGCTGTTTTGGACCACCGACCCTACAGTCCTGACCTGACTCCCAGTGATTATTATTTGCTTCCAAACCTTAAAAAATAATTTCGTGGAAAGGAGTTTTCAAGCGATGAAGAAGTGAAGGACCCAGTTTCCGCTTATTTTTCGGGCAAAAACGAAACATTTTTTTATGAAGGTTTACATAAGCTAATTGAAATATCTGAAAAATGTAATTGTATAATATATTCTCACTCCTTATCCTCCATTCCGCAAACTTAAAAACGCCCCCTCGTTAATATATATATATATATATATATACATATATATATATATATATATATATATATATATATATATATATATATATATATATATTATTTCATTTCACTCAGTAGTTTTCTTTTTATTCATATTTTCCATGGAGTTTCGGTTTGAATCCACCCACTAAAATCTGCAAGTATTCCTTCTGATCATTTTCTGTTGTATCGTCTCTGTTAGTGCAATACGTCAGGATAAAACCTTCCTTTATATTTATATATCACTGCGCCGAGGTTTTCAGAAAAGGAATCTAAGTGTAAGTCCAAAAAGTGGAGTATGAGTTATATGTTGCATTTCAAAGTTTTACATGCAGGTTTTGGATGATTGTTGGGTCAAGTACCCAAAACTTTTTTATCTTTAAAAACTTTTTTATCTATAAAAAAACTATGAGAGATTTCCACAAAGCAGTCTATGCTGTTTTTTCTGTTTTACTTCATTTTATATTGATATTTTCATTCTTCACAAGCTCTCATATTTGCGAGCTTACAAAGATTCATTCTTGCAATATTGGCGGATTCAGGGAAACTGTTTTAAGGTATTGGAAGCCTTCTCCATCCTTATTTACTGCTTTTATGAAGTTTTTCCTTAGATTCAGTTTTACACAGAGTGGTGGTAAATATTTTTTTTTACCTTTATTTTTGTTTCCAGAAATTGAACTCGCCCGACTTATTAAATTTTTTTATCAAGTAGCATATATCTCTTACGCGACTGTACCATTCTTATAAAAAGCAAACAAATTGGTAAATCCACATGCAGCTTGGTTAACATAACTACAACTTTTAAATTAGTACAAGTGTTCTAGGAGTATTATGAATATTTAATTTATTGCTGGTAACAACTTCACATTGCTTTAGTTTTCTTTCATGTTTTTTGTATGTGCCAGGCGGATTGAATGGTATTTATTACCATTGTGAAACAAAACAGATCGTAAACAATTTTGGTCGAATCAATATAAAGTCGTCATTCCTCGAATCTTTCAAGGAAATCCACTTCTCCAAGAAATCTTTCAGCTTTAATACAAAACATCAAATTACCCCCGTTAGATGCAAAGAAATAGGAGAACATTAAGTTTTTACGTAAAATTCTACGGCTCGAAAACGACTGAGTCTATTTAGTTTCTCAGTACTCTGTACTTGACAGTAATAATTAATTTTCACGTTGTGTATAAATTTTGTACAATACTTACCAAAATATTACGTATAAAACAGGGACAAACACTATATAACTGTTCAACGTACTGAGCGTTATGAAGTCACATCGATACTTCGCAGACACGTGCGTTGATGTAAAAACCATGTTAGACCGAATCTTCCTTTCTCTTTCTATTAGTTAGAATCTGTTCTACATGTAGTCATCCTATTTAAATAGAGTAGAGTAGCGTAATTTCAAAAACGAAATAAAACAAATTTTGAATATAGAGTAATTAAAAATATTCTATAAATGTGAATATATACGTGACACCAAAAAATAAAAATCAGACAGAGATTCAACATACTAAAACTTTCGTATAACCATGATATCCTTATTTGAAGGAGGATTTAATTCTATATTAGTGTTATTAACATGAACTGATAGACGGTGAGAAAATTATTATGACTTTATGTTTTTGTTTCTTCTTTTTAGTTAGGTTAGTTAAGAAGTGTAAATCAAGTTTACATTGTGGTGATTTTCGTCAATACCAGGTGAAAGTTGATATTGCTATAGTCATAAATCTTTGTACACAGGATATTTTATTTAATAGAGAATCATACGTACTACCTTTATGAATGTACAAAAAAAAAATAGAATTTTTAACAAAAAAAAATTAAAACTATATAACGTAAAGGAAAATCAAATATAAATCAAAAGCTCAAGAAATACAAAATCTCCATTTAAATAAAATTTAAAGAATTTGATAATGAAGAACATTTATTAAATTATCCTGTTTCGATATTTGCTTAAACTTTCAGTGAATTGAAAATGAAAGTCTTATGAAGTATCTTTCGATAATCAAGTATAATTCATTAATACTTTTCAATCTTCCATTAAGTGAGGCCACGACACAAAATACTTTTGCCGTTATTTTGGTATATCTATCCGGTAAAAATAAATCTCCTAACAAATTACGGATACTACATGAAGGTGATAAGGGATGCATAAGTAATTAAAATGTAAAAATAAATATATAAGCAAATTTTTGTCTTCATAAAAGCTATATAATTTTTGTCTGTACTTATAATTTTCTCTCTTCATGTAAGTATATTTTAATAACAACGCAAATAATCTTTCCTATACATCGAATGAATGTCACACTAGGTATAGAGGAATAAGGTATAGAGGAAAGATATTCGTTAGTGGAATAAAATATACTGTTCTATAAAAATCGTTGATTTAGAATGTAAAACGGCTTTACAACCATTAAAAAAAAATTTTCAAGATTAGCTAACATAATTATCCCTAGTATATGCAATATCTGTAAAAAATAAAACGTGAAAATGTCTTTAGATCATCGCATACCACCTTTTTGTTTACATCGCCTTCTACGTTTATAACATCAAGAATAAGTGAAAAAGTTTATTGCTTCCATTGGATAAAATGTTATAAAACAAATACTTTGCTTATGTATTTAAGCCTGATCTTGCTCTCATATAACTTGTTATAAGTAACTTCTTCTGTTTGTTTGTGATAAAACACAAATCGCCGTCACTTGAATTATTCGAGCGCGCTTACATTACTTACACTTGCAACAATACTAAGCGTTGGTTTTGCATCCGGTGATTTCGGTGTCATTCTTTTTAAAAATTATATTTCAATGCATCTGTGCACTATTTTAATAATTCTAATTGTACTTTGCCCTCAGATATCGCTACATTTTAAGGAAAGCGGGAAATTCCTTATCCCGGTTCGCTGTTTCTTATTCCTTGAGATATTGGGACACACAAATTAAGCTCGGTAGTTTTTGTCTTATTCACTTGGAATGGATTATTAGTCTAAAATCGAAGATAAAATCGTATTAATCGATACGTGTCAAATCAGTGAAACCAAACTTATTGGGTTCATTTTGCACGTACGTATTTTACGACCTGCGGCCACTATGAATATTTGAGTAGTAGTACTGCTATATATCATCAATCTTTACCTTTAAAGAAAGGCTAAGTTTGTTTTAACCCAGTTATTGAAGTTCAAATTTACTTTGACAGAAACTATCATCCACTACGGTACAATTACCTACCTAGATTTAATATAGATTTTATAGATATTTTCACCTCAAAAACATTTTGTAAATATACCTAATAATTTGTATTAAAAAAAATTACTTTGGTGACCCTCTCACAAAATTATGTAAGTTTATATTAACCTGCTTGCAAATAAGAATAAAGAAATCAAATGTAAAGGATCTCTAATAAATTTCCTGTCACTAAATTGTCTTTCGTTTTTTTTTGTAAGTTTGCCTACATATCATTTGTGCAAATTACATAATCTCTTTAAACCACTATTAATTAACCCGCGTCGTAACTAACGTGACTCTTGTTTTAAAGTTTCCAAAGTGGGATATATAGAGAGAAAGAAATTTTCTAGTTCATATAATATAAGCAAGATAAAAGCAAATTTACTAGAGAGTGAGTTGTGGAGACCAATATGAAAGTAAGCATGTAAAATTTAGCTGTTCATTTTCCAAGTCATATTAAAATAATTGTGAAAAATTGTATGTGACTAAATGTATTTAAAATGTAATCCACTGTGGATATAGATTTTCTTAGTGAAGGCATTTTTACCTTGCTTTGTCATATGCATACAACATATGCTTAAAATTCAAACAAATAAAATTTTAATTTTTCTGGAAAATAGTGAATGGAAATGCTATTTATTCTTTCAACATACGCAAATGAAATTTTATAAACCAAATGGTAAAATAAATATATAAATTTTATTCTCATAACGATAAAAAAATACCAAAAAAAAGGAGAACAAATATATAAAAACAAATTAATCATTTATACAATAAAATAACGGAAACATTTTTAACATATCGATGTATGTTCTTTTGCTGTTGTATTTGTATTATTTATGTGTGTCCAATAGCGAATTTTGTTCTTTCCCACGAGTATTGATATCTTCAATAAAGCCATTGACATATATTCGCTTCTGGCTAGCAGTTATTTTAAACATATCGGATAAGTATTTTTCCAAACAATTTTATTACGGAAAGTGAAATGAAAACAATGTGGGCGATGATATCTCCTCTTTATACGAAGTAATGAATTGAATTTAAATAGGATAATACTTGTTATATAGGTTAGTATCTTGCATCTAAAATAATACGAGAATTGTTATTGAACAGATTTTACTGCATTCGAAGATGTACATCTTATTCTAGTTATAAAATGTCATAGTACCGTATCGCGGATGATATATCAAGCTCTTTTCCACGATTTGAATGAGGTTTTATTTATTGATTCTTAATATTCCTAAATCAAAACCTCCACTCTGTCAACTATAAGCATATCGTTACTATTATATTATTTTTCAACAAAGCCATTCTAATTCGGACGGCTCTCTATTAGGACACGATTAATTTCATTACAAAAATCACCTAAGCTACAAAAGTAATGGTATGAAATATATAACATTACAACTAACTTTTTTTAAATGTACCTTTATTTTGAGGTGCACGCGATTTTACTTATTTCGTTGTGAATGCGTTTATCAACAAATATATAACACATCATTATAATGAATCATTTACATCGTCATCTAGCAATCAGGAGAATATTTAGTTATAGATTAGCACTATTTAATTACACTCGTTACTATTAATATAATATTTTTCATATATACCAAGAAAGTAATCATAATAAAATTCCTTGCATTTTCCTCCAAAAATAATTACATTTCTTATTCACTGCCTTCGCCTTTTAATTTTCCCTTCAATTTTCATTTCTCGCTTTATTGACTATAAAGTGTTCATACCTTCAATTATTTGGTTTAGTCAAACTATTTGTTATCCATATGATTCTAGTAACAAGTCTTTATAAATACAGCTTTACACTGGAATATCGCGTAACTGATTTTAAGAATCATTCTACACGTAACATTTTTGTCAAATCAATTTATTTTGAAACATCACGCGACCTGTCGTGCAGAATTGATTTACTAATCTTTAAAATACTGCAAATATTAAGCAACTCGTCTTGTATTTTCTCGGAAAGTTTTTTGTTCACATATTGTGAACCCTATTTTAAAAAAAATAATACTTGAGAATGAAAATTGTAATGTTTTAAAGTTGTTCCTCCCTTCGATATAAATGTTTGTGTCTTAAGTTGAAGTTTGGCCATTATTTGAAGTGATTTTTTACTTTTACCTTTAAAAAGAGCTGTTTTGCATAAACATTTCTCATTGAACTACTAAAGATTATTGTAAATATGCTGGGAAAACTACTTTGGAAAAATAGAAAACCAGGTGTCACAAATAAAGGCGAGTCAAATTATCTAGGTAAAAATGAGTGTATGATCATAAATTATAAATAAGTCTAATAAAAGTCGAAAAATATTAGGTAAGAAACAATTATTTACAATGAATACAGCACAAACATTTCAAATGAAGTGAAAACAGTCCTTTTTTATGAAATCAACAAACCTAGAATAATTTGTATAACTAATTTGTAAAAGAATTAAAAATGAAAAAAAATTGAAATTATGTCATTGTGTTATACTTAGACATTCTGAAATGTATGACTAAATTAAAGGATAAAACAGCGTGAGCATAGCGACCACAGTATTTGCAACCTCATACTATATGTGAGTGTCCTTTAAAAATGTCCTGAAACGGATGTTCATATCTAAAACTAATAAATTTAGAGAAATAATTCAAAAACCTAACTCAAATCTAACTAATACAGCATAAGATCTCGAAACTTAAACAAAACGATGGTAGTTGAAAGTCCACCGTAACCATAATCACCTACTAGCAGTGTACTTTGTGAGTAATGGTAAGACCGTGACTTGAGTTGCTTCATTGTTCAATGTTTTCATCGTCACAATCTGTTGCATCATAATATTTATGACATAATTTTGATGTCATAAATATAATGACCTATCGTTGTACCATGCGCAATATATTTTATAAATACTAAACTCTTATATCTTACGTGGATGTAAATAAATATTCTGTTATAGTATAATATCTCGCATCTTAAACAAAATAGTGGTAGATAATCACTTATATATGTACCATGATACTTTACATGACCTTGACAAGAAATTTTAATATATACACTACCTTGTCGCAACTCATCTGTCACAAATCATTCGCAATAGCGCAAATGAGCGAATATCTCGAATTCACTTTTACAAAATGAAAGATAAATCACTTTTATTCAAAATGGTTAGACACTGGTTCAACTAAAATGAATCGGTGAAGATGGGATTGAGGCCTTGAAATATAATTATATCTGCTATAAGCCAGACTTTTATCTTTTGTCAAAGTTAGTTAAGATTGATACTATTATATTATATTATTATATCTACTTTCTTTAAGTTCTTTACCACGTCCTAGGTTTCGTTGTATTACAATATATTCAGGTAGGCTATTAGCAAAGACAGATCGGGGTACAGAACTTAAAGAAAGTAGAAATAATACTACTTCGCGTAGTTTCATTTAATTTTGAATAATGAATTTCTATAAAATTAACACCAAATATACTCAAGCCTTAAAATGTGTTCAGTGCCTGGCTTTCACGAGGCCCCACGACGCTCGATGTATTCATATCGCAAGGTTGGGTTAAATTTTGGGGTTTACTTTTCGTTGGGTTGGGTTGGCTTGCGTTTGGTTTGATTAGGTTTACTTAAGATGGATTTTGATTGAGTTGGGGTAGATTTGCTTTGGATTTAGTTTGGGTTAGATTAAATTTGAGTTCAGTTTTACTCGATTGTTTTGGGTTCATTTGGCATGTTGGCTTGGGTTGTGTTAATTTGAATGGTTTCGGTTGTGCTGGAGAAATTCGTTTTGCCTTAATCACATTTCAAGATCGGTTAAGTAAACATAAGTCCCGCAACATTAAAAGTTTACATGAATAATTTTTATTAAATATAAAAACTTAAAAATTGCCGAAAAAAAATAATTTGTTCTTTCTCAAACGGTCTTAAATTAATGAAAGCACCTGATCTGGTATAATTTCTATTTTATTTAAATTCTTTACACGATCTTCAGGTGGGTAATTAGCAAATTCTTGCGTATAATGTTTTTTTTTCCAAAACTAACGCCAAATATATTCAAATACATATCTTTTAATATTTCTATTTTCCACAATACGCTGTTTTATACTGGGGAAGGTATCAATTTCACTTCATGTTGTTTTCATTTTATTAAATTAGAATCTGCTTCTCATGTCTAAGGCAAGACTTTAAAAAAATACATCCATTTATCTCATTTAACGTATAAAGCTGGATATTTTTACGTATCATAAAAGTCTTGTAAAGTATAGTGCAATCTGAAACTGAAACCATTTGCACTCACTTCAATTGATCTACCTTAACAACGCAATAAAGTTTTATTGCAGAGAGTATACTGGTATTAACTAGACCATCGTCATTCAGTTATACTTAATATCGTTAAAGTAAGTTTATACGGAAGTAAATGGTTAATTTGGATTCCTTTTCATTATAATGTATGTATTTCTACATGTGTGTGTGTTGTATCTATTCACGACACAAATACACACACACACGTATATATATATATATATATATATATATATATATATATATATATATAATAAAATACACGTAACAACATTTATATATATATATGTATATATATATATATATATGTATATCAACTAACAGTTTGTCCCAATTTTGTCCGAGCAAAACGCAAACAGCACTGCGTTTTTTTTATTCGATTCTTTATATGTTACGGTTTACGGTTAATGATTTCGCAATAAGCACTAAAAGAAGTATTTCCTTTTTTCTATTTGAAAGTAAACTTTACTTGTATCTAAGTTTTCGTACAATGTAATATAACAAAAATGTTATACAATTACCATTTAAATAAATAAAATCATTGAAAAACTAGAAACGGACTGAATATAAAAAAACAATTATTTAGCATTTACCTGGCTGTCAAGAAAAATAGATTTTAATTTTACAATTTATTTTTGGAAATAAGAAAAATCAGCTGAAAAAAGACAAATGTAATCAGGCCACCCAAAATCCTAACGAGTTTTATTTTTTTATACAGATGACTGTATATTTCGCACTAAAGAATTAAACAAGTTTCCAATAAACGCACTATCATGGAAAAGTTGAGATTGTCACAGGAAAAATCCCACCATTTGTCCCTTTAAGATGTTTCAGTGATATGATCATTAAATGTTAGATGGTTATCCACATTTATACCAAGATTCCGTACGAATTATATCCTTTTAAGACCCATTCCATTTAACTCATTATTCTATATCAAAGGTGCACGTTGACGTGAATACGTCATAATTACGTATTTGCTCGAAATAAGTTGTAGCTTCTTGCTCAGATTCCATTAAAATACTGAGTCAATATCACTTTGAAATAGCTTATAATCAGATTGCTTTTCTGTCCCAGAGAATGTTTTCAAATCATCGGCAAACAGAAGGCAACGAGCAGTGGTGACAATTGAAGGCAAGTAAATAAACATAATGAGAAACAAAAGAGGGCCTAAATTACTATTGGCTGACTCCAGATTGAGTAATATATGACCTTGATCTAAAAGTTCAACTGATTTGGAAGACAAACCAATCTCACATAATTGTTTTAGGAGAATATCCTAGTCGACTCGTTCAAATGCTTCCTTAAAATCAAAACAAATCACATTTGCCGTTCGCCATATAACTTCCTCTCAAAATAATCAACAAAATTTTAGGCAAAAGATGCATTTATATTTGAGAAAAATTTTAAAAAAAAAAATTACTAAAAACTCATTAAAAACATAGTGATATAATGAAAAAACTTATTTAAATTATAACAAGTAATTTTAATCTGCTCAATTTATAAAATACGCGAGCAAGAGTAATTCTTATTTAATAAAAAAAAACACTTAGGGTAAAACACTACAATACGCCCCAGTTGACAATACACTGCGCGTACACGCACACAAATACGGATATCGAACAAGTATCGACACGTACGGCGCCGCGCCAGTCGTCCGCCATCAGTGCTGCCGGTTAGGTTTGGTTATGTGACTTATTTAGAAAAAAACATCAAAATCTTCACCAATTGCTTTGGAACAATTTGCGCTGAGTACCATACAAATTTACTTACATTGTACAGTATTTTTTAATGCAATTTTTGTTTGGAAATGTGTGTACAGCTTTAATTTACCTATTATTTAACGTATTCCTTGTAGTGAATTACTCGCAACGGCGTCCATCTTGCGATTGGGGCGTTTTGTAAACATACATTTACAAAACGCCTCGTTCATTATGCTACAATACGCCCCAGCACCCAATGAAATTATTTATTAAAAAAATACTTTTTATTTTTACAGATGTCGCGTAACTATCAAAGAAAAACCGTACGGGCTTCTTGGTCTGATACGGATTTAAATGAAGCTATGCAAAAAGTGCGTAACAAGGAGATGGGAATTAATTAAGCTTCTAGGGTTTACAATATCCCATCTAGAACGCTCAGACGACATCTGGTAACAGGAAAACTTAAAATGCCACTCATGAGACCACCTGTTTTTTTCAGAAGAACACGAGAAAAAACTGGTAGCTCATATTCAAAAACTTGAAAAAGTTGGCTGTCAAAGAAATGGCTTACCAGTTAGCTCAAACGCTTAACATAAAAAACCCATTTTCGAACGACACTCATCTCGTTTGGTTCAACTGGTTCTTGAAACGTAACCCTGAGTTAAGTCAGCAAAAATCTGAAGGTCTGTCACTTGCTAGAGCTTATGGTGTAAATCGAGAGGATGTCCAACATTTTTTTTAACCCTGCTGGCTCAGATATATGAAGAAAACGACTTGGGTGAACATCCGGACCAAATATTCAACATGGATGAGACTGGCATCCAAATAAATAATAAACCTGGTAAAGTTATAGTCAGCAAAGGAGCTAAAGATGTTTATACTTTGACTAGTTGCGAAAAGGGAGAGAATGTGACAATCATAGCTTGCTGCAATGCTCAAGGTAACTTTATGCCACCGGTATTAATTTATAAGGGTACCTACAGCAAGCCTCAGTTTTCTGAAGGACTACCACCATGTTCGCAAGTATATATGAATAAGAAGTTCTCATATATAAACTCGGACCTCTTCATGAAATGGTTCGAGGAGATATTCTTACAAAAAAAGGTCCTGGAAAATCCCTATTGATAATGGATGGTTACAGTTCACACTGCAACAATATTCGCTTGTTAGAAGTAGCTAAAGAGAATGATGTTACATTATTATGCTTACCAAGTCACACGACTCATGCACTTCAACCACTAGATAGGGCATTTTTCAGACCTTTGAAGATTTATTTTGCTCAGGAAGCATAATCTTGGATGATCATGAATAAAGATAAACGACTTACTCGCTACGATGTGTCCAAACTTATTGGTAAGGAATGGGAAAAGGATGCTAGTGTATCTAATGGAATCGCTGCTTTAAAGTCTTGTGGGATCTACCCATATGATCCAAACGACATACCAGAGCACTATTTTTCACTCACGGACGCGTTGCGAGAACAAGATCTTGTATATGATGAGCAAGGAAATGATAATAATGTTAATGAACTTGGCGAAGGCTTTTCAGGGATACAAAACATCAATAATCTTCCAGCTGAAATGGAACCAACAATTTCGGAAGTGGAAGTAACTGAAAATGAATCTGGAAACAATGAGGAAGAAATGGTTACAGAAAATGTTGAACGGTATAATTTTACTGCATTTGATAAAACACCCCAAAAATTTCCAGATTTACCCTCAGCGTCTGCAGAAGAAACGCCCACAAAAGTTTTGACTAAAGTTCATCCCATACCTAAATTACCAGCAATGACGTTGAAAAGAAAAGAAAAGGCTATAGTGTTGACGTCCCCAGAGAATATACAAGAAATAAAAGCTAAAGAAAAGTGTAGGATGCAGTGACGAAGAAACTGAAGATATGTGAAAAAAAGAAAGTAACACAGGAAAGAAAACAAGGAAAATAAAAAAAAAGAAAGTGACCGTTGTCTCTTCATCATCAGAAAGCGATATTGATGAACAAAGTTACAAAAGCTCCTCGAACGAAGATCTTTCTGATGAAGAAGAGAATAGGTGCGTTGAATGTACTGAAAATTATTATTCCACGACTTCTAAAGAGGATTGTATTGTATTGATGATAAAGCGTTTGTCATGTTCATCTTGGATGCATGAGTTTTGTACCATGTACAATCCTCTGTGCAATGTTTTTGGAAAAAAAGTTAAACGGGAAGCTATCAATAAGATTAAGAAAACAAAGAAAAATAATTAAATGTTATTCAGTAAATGCCACGTAAAACTAATTGTGGTGATTTAAAATTGATCTCGAAGTAATTTCTAAAACTGATTGTTGAGTTTTTATTTTAATTATCTTAAGTTTGTTCTATTTTTGTAATAATATTATAATGAGGCATTTTGTAACAGCCGTGAGGCATATTATCAACACATAGTGCTACAATTAGGATTTTGTAAAAAATAATTATAACCTAACTCTTTTATAGCTCCGTTCACGTGAACCTGTGGAAAATAGTGTTTAATTAACTGTAATATTGGAGGTTAAAATACACGTAACAACATTTATTAAACGTAATTTTCTTTTATGTTAGTGCGCCTTATATTAAAACACTTATATAATATATTATTTTTTTTGTATGTTTATTGCTATGAAATAAAACCCAAATATTACCATAGATCCTAAGGATCCACTAGTCAAAATCCCATAAAAATACCTTTAGTTGTGTTTACGTGATTAACAATAAACAGACTCTTACCTGTTTTTTTTAATTTTTATTATGCCCCCCCAAACATATAGCAATATATTTTTCGCAAATATCTTTAATGGTAATCACTTATAGGTGTAATTCGATATTAAGTCTTGTTAAATACCAAGTATGTAATACTATCTAGTCGTTTAAGATTATAAAGCATCTTACTTTATTTTGACATCCTAATAGTATTGCGTTTTATTATTTTCAAAGAAAAACTGATGCCCACTTTTCGTATGGTTTAAATGATTTCATTTCTTGCTTAAATTATGCTCGTAAAATTAATCCTGAAACAGGCGAGACTGAAAATAAAAACATGAAAAATTGTGTAGACGATCTTAGGAGCAACTAGATATAACTTTGCAAAATCAATCACTTCAGATTTCCAACTTAAAATTTCAAGCAAATTTATATATTACGTAGCCATTTATAATTTGTGGTAACAGAAAAAATCATAATTTTTTCCTCATTAGGATATTAACACTAATTTACTTCATAATATGTACATAGGTCTTTTAATTCTCATATTTTTATACCTACGACGTGATGATGTAATAAAGTCATTAAATATGACATCGATGTAGTTTCATTTATTCCAATCGAAGACCACAACCATCGGGATACATCACGTTGCTTTATTTTAATAAAATTTTAAATTTTAACGGCTTTGATTCATTTACTTAATGAAAGGCAAAATGTATTGTAACGGTGTCATAATTTTGATTAACCGGTAGTTTATCTTTACCCTGAAGCTAAAATCAACTTTCAATTTCATTTAGGGACGGGAATTAATTTGATTCCAGCATAATAGCTTGCGACTTTTGTATTGTAGTTCATTTTATATATCAATATAAAAAAATATAATTAAAAAATTTATAGAAACATCACAAACATCTAACGTAATGAACCTGAAACGAATACATATTTTTATATTATTATTTGAGTGTCGTTAATCCGGTCTAGGAATATTATTACAGACTTTCAATATGCTTATATTTTAACATTGATTTGTTCCCTCCATGTAGGTATTACATAGTCTAATACTTTGCAATGATGTCATTTATCGAAACATTTTAATAATCTTTTGATTCAACGCATTTCCATCCTTACTTTCTTAGTTTTTTAATGTCTCGCATCTCAAACGAAGAAAAACGGCGATCGTAACATTAATCGCGGGTCCATCTGTCTATCTGTATATTGCAAGCCTTCAAAGTCTCAAAAAAGTGACTGATGAAACTTATTACTATGTATATATATACCATGAAAATTTTTTAGGTGGCAAATAATGTACATGATTTTTTTTAATGTATATTAATTCGTAAAGCGTTCTTGTACAGTGTTTGGTATTAATTCGAAGAGCATTTTTGTAAAAAAGTTCTAGGGATACTAACAAAAATTTTCTCAGCAAATGTTTGACGTAAAAATTGCAAAGCTTATTCAAGTGACGTAAAAATTGCAAAGCTTATTCAAATGTCGAACGTGTTCCACGTGAATTCCATTACGTAAGATGGTTCTGTTGTTGTTGATGTTGTTGAATATGTTCCACATGCATTCCTTTACGTGAGCTGTTTCTAGACATATTGTCAAATATGTTCCTTACGAATTTCTTTATGTATATTATAGAACATGTTTTATACGATTTACATTACATAAACCGATTTTGGATATATTGTTGAATATTATCACAAAAAATTACCACCGTATCCCATTTCCAAACTTCAGAAAGTGCTAATGTCAAAATTATTAAGAAGAACGTATTAGAAGAAGTTCATCCAAAGTTTAATGAAGTACTATTTTGATGGTTTAAATTGCACTAAAAATATTCACATAGCGAAAAATAATGTTATTATCTACAAATATTTTATTGAAAATACTTAAAGTGTGTATAGAATCTTTGTATTGCGAGTTTTTCCCGTAATTTAAGAATTATTTTACTTCACCTCCAGTTTAAACTTTCTACATTTTAATTCTATATATTTAATTATATAGTATGTAGCTTAGTATATGTGTATAATATAACAATGTCATTTTTAAACTTTTCTCTAAATATACATGAACATACTTATTTAAGGCTCAACGCTTTTGCCACTATTTTAAGAACTAAGTAAAAACAAAGTGTAATGAATTGAATATAAGATAGATGTTGAATAAATTTAATTTTTGGTTATTTATTTTCTTTTATTCTTATTTATTCAAATTTATCAGCAGAAATATTAACGGTTAAATTACATTTTTTACTTACACTATTCATGGTTATTTTGTTAAAAAAATTAAATAATTTCATTTTCTATGTAACATTTTTATTCCACATTTAGACTAATATTATAAGGAAGTAATCTGCCAGTTTCTTAGAAATTAGAAACTGGCAGGTGACTTAAAAACTACCTGACCGATTTTATAGAAAATTTTGCTTTTAAGTGATATCCTGTGTTTCACCATTTCTGAATTGTGCAGCATACTAAGTTGAACAAGTGTTGTTTTGAGAAACAATTTTAATAATCCTTTCCAATGATTTCGACCGATGTACCGTTCGCTTTCAGGCATTTGAAATTTCCCATAAAAACATCCTTTGCTTTCACAATAAATTCCAGGAATAAACTTTTACATTTCTTAACATGGATTTGAGATCAGAATGCTTTTTTCATCGGTAACTATACGTCGAATGCCCATAGTTGAGATTTTGTAGAATAGACTACATACTTAAATAAGATTATAAGAAATAAAAATAAAAAATTTGAAAAAGGAGACGAACCTACAAAAAAGAAGAACGGAAAAGCCAAAAATCTAAAAAACTAATTCATTAATACATTTCACCTGAAATAAGTCACGAGCAAAAGCTAATTATATGTAATTATTCAATACAATTTTGATATTTTGATACACATAGTAGTTTCATATGCAAAAAAAAATCAGATACCTTAATGGTCTAGTTTGCAACCATAAACGACCATCACGCTAAAAGGGTTTTAACATCATTTCTCACTTCCTAAACTATTATTCAAAAGTATACGAATTTTGCATCATCCCCTTTCAACATTTTTATGATAAAGTTCAGTGATTGTTTTATTAAATAAATATTCATTTTATGCCATTAAACAATTACAACCGTTCAAGTTCGTTTTCGATACTTTAACGTTAAAGGTTCGGAATGTGGGTAATGGTGTGCGCGCTTTCGAGTAGCAAAGTAGCTGAACTGTTTTAACGAACCTTTTTACACACATAAGATTTTATACCTAATGTAAATAACGTAAATTTCCCTATACGCGGGTTCGCTTTAACGTGTACTTTTTGAACGCATTGATTCCACGCGAGCTCCGTGCCCTTGTTACAATGTATTTATTTTTTTGTTGGTTCATTTAACTCTAGTGAATGACGCTGTTAAATTTGAACGTAAATTTCCTTTTACGGAATTTATAAAAAAACTCTACTCTCTAACTCTTCATTTAGTCTCACCATGATACAGAAAATAATAAAACTAAATTTCCTAATTGGCTATTGAAAATCGCGTGCATTCACTATGAACCCATATTTGACAATATTCACATAGAATCCAACCTTCAATATGACAGAGGGGGGGGGGGGAGGTCTATACAACGCTCATTGTATATGAGACACATGCAATTATTTTCCTGGCTTGCAGATCTATTATTTTTGGGCGGACTAGATTTTCCCTTAGCTCTTCTTTCGGCTGTTTCTTTACAGCTTTCTCAGATTTGAAAGTATTTTTAGCTATTTTACTTTTTTGTTCGTCTTTCAACGAAGAACTAATTAAAATCTCAACATTTTGAGTTCTTCTTTGCAAAGTTCTATTTTTGGTAGTGGTTTAATCATATAAGAACTTAGATGTGGTAAATTAATGCTTGAACAAACATGGATATCCATTGAATTGCCAGTTTTCCTTGTACCGTCCAAAATTGCAAACGTTGATCAAGTTTCGCTGCATTTGCAACTGTTACAGCACATAAGACTGTCTTGTGAGTCATTGTGTTTGTATCATTTCTTACAGGAACAGAAACAACTTCGTTGGTTGGATAAGTGGGAAAATCGACATTATGTTGCACATTGTACTAGGTAGTTCATCAAGTGAAGGAGAAAACGTTCTGTCAGTTTTAGTTTCTTCTGGCTCTGAAGGTTTTTCTGGTGGGTATTTTGAATAATTTATTTTTTTTGTAATGGTGTAAATGGCATAAAAAATGAGAATGGTCAAAAAGATCAAACCATTAACCGCATTATGAAATATCGCAGCTTTCATGTAGACCCTAGAAAAAAGTCACGATAACGTCATGGTCAATAATAAACTGAGCTTGAACTTTCTAAAATGGAGCAGTGGCCTATTTAAAATATATTTTCAACGGCTTGTAGACGCAGTAATCAAAGGGTTGGATTCAGTGTATTACATGAGGTGCCAAAAAATTAAAATGATGCTGTGCCCTATCTAATAGGCGAGAGTAATTTTTTTTCGGCCGAAAATCATGAATGATCCGTTATAATAATAAATCGTACCCCGCAAACTATTAAGCCAACTTACTGAATTCCAACTTTCGTCAGAAATTGTATTAACTTATTTAAAGAGATTGGATTCTCGTTTCATCCATATTATGCAGACAAGTATTACTGACGCTATACTTTTCAATTTGTGCCTCTAGTAGATCAAAAAATCTGTAAAACCGAGGTATTTTAAATCCTCTAGCTGCGGGCAATGGATGTTAGTGCTAGTTTCCTTAATATTAAATTAGCATGTCGTTCGACAAACCTATTGTACTAATCTGTTCCAACAATACCATTTTTGAAAGTGTGGAGACTGAGGGTTTTTTCGGCATACTGGAAGACGAGTTTGACAAATTCTTTTCTCCATTATCCGTAAAACATATTACAGATTTCAACTACATGCTTAAATAATTCTAATTCTTATTCAAGAGTAAAAATAATAGTGATTCATCTAACTTTTTTCTTGCAAAATCCCGATTAAAGATGACTCAGTAAAGTTTCCCTTGAGATTCCACATTTTATTGTCATGGTCTTGATGGGCTCTTTTAGCTATGTAATATCCTATATTTCTTCCTTTGTTAACTTTCATGCCGTGAGACTTACTGAATCTTCCTTTTGTATTTTTTTCACCATCCAGAAAGGCAAAACATTTATGGATTAGTTAAACCTCCTATATATGCTGTTTGCAATGTACGATAGCCCCACGTACGATAATCCCAACAATTCCAGCAAAAATAGTTTTAAAATACATAGTTGCAAAAAACGTGTAGTTTTGTGAGATGACAATTTTTAAAAATTCAGTCCAAACGAAACATAAATTTTATTTAACACAGCAAAGTGAGCCGGCCCATTGCGTGTCACTCAAATGTTCTCATCAAACCTAACCTGTAAATGTTGTGACATATTCAAATAAGTATAATCAAATCGTATTGGAATAGATGCAAAACAATAAACATATTCTAATATTGATATAAAATATTTACGAATTGGAAAATCACTATATTAATACCTTAATTTTTTTTAATAAAATGTCGAAAATTATTTTTTTCGCACAAGAGCTGTGCGCTCGACCACGGATAAGCCGGACGACTTCCAAGGCTCACACGGGAGAATATCAACAGGCCGTGTGAATGCGGTATATTTTAAAACAAGTTTTATAAGGTGCCCACTTTGGCGCCCTTCTCCTATATCATATTATTTTTAATAAGAGTGTGAGTAACTATTAGATCCTTTTTATTTAATCGGACTTGAAAATTTTAAAACCTTCCGCCGCGAGACAGAGTACTTGGCATCGGTTTTGTACTTGTCGATAACAAGAATCGAAACTATGATTAATAAACTCAACTTACCATTGGTGAGGTCACAAGTGGCTACTCATTGCGTGATATGATGTCTTCCGATATATTATGGATGTATAAAATACTATCTTCTGTTCAATATTGGTGATGCACGAATGCAATGCACCAGGAGTTTTACAAATAACTACGCTATGACATTATGGTAAAAACATCTGCAAACATTATTGGCATCGAGAATGCAGAACATTACTTGACTTCCATCGGAGAGGTTTAAATTGAACGATTGGGATTTACGTTTTAATTATTAACAGAAAAATAATCAGAGAATTGTTTAAAAAATACAAAATATTCCAAAAAGTTGATTAAGTATTTCCAAAGATACCATATAAACATGCATATATAATATATATATATATATATATATATATATATATATATATATATATATATATATATCGATGGAACAATCGATTTTTTAAAGGCACTTAAACAGAATAAAATTTAAAAAAATGAGCTTAGCTAAATCTTCCCACCAAATTTCTTCCAACAGCAATAAACACAAACCCACACACACACACATGCACATACATACACACACATATATATACATATATATATACCATTTCGCCAGTTGTCACATGTTTTATTACATTATGCTAGGCGACATTGACCTTGTACTCTCATAAATACCTCGTACGATGGAGATAACGTGCTATAATAAAGAGGAAATGAACCGCGATGCTGCCGACGCCATTTCGTAGAGCTTTCAAATCCCGCTTTAGGTCCGCTCCCGAATATTTTTGTTTACGGAAGTAAAATTTGTATGCTAATATAATGACAGGAAAATGTTTCTCATTAAAGAGGTATGTTTACTTATTTCACCAGTATGTAGCTGAAATATTTGTTTACGAAGCTATTATGACTATACTTTCAAATAAATAAGTATTTATTTCATATTTTTCTAAAATTGATTTCGGATTATGTAAATTTTAATTTTATTAAATAGTAACAAAATTACTAGAATTGTTACACAGTTAAATTCGAGGACATATGTGTATTTTGGTAATTGTTTCGCATATAATGAAAATGTATTTTTACATGATAATGACAAAATTAAGAACAAATTAAATACAAAATAACGATATCATTTACGGTTCTAAATTAAATTAACGACGTATCATCATTCATAAAGCTATATTTTTTAAATAAGGTTAATGAAAATTGGTTCAAATCAAATAGTTATTTTGTTGAAAACATGTAATGTGTAAAATTAAATTATAATGAGGTAAAAGAAAAACGGCGTCGAATATCAGAATGTGATTTTAATAGACAAGTTTTCTAGCACAAATTACTCGTGGTGCGACTAATACCAGATGGGCAATTTTAATTAAATTTTGAAATGGTTAGAATCAACGCCTTCATATAGCAGAAAAAAGAATTTCTAAATCAAACATTATACCATTCTTTAATATTTTGACCATTTATAGGTTGTTTTGAAATCAATGCCTAATATAATGAAGAAAATAATACCCGAAATATTTTCGATCGTTTTCACATGGACCGTTACTAGAAGTTACATTTTTAAAATGCTATAGTTAAAAATCAAAGTAAAGTGAAACAAGTGTCTATTGGTGCCATAAGATTTCTCAAATAATTTCGAAATATCGGTAATTTTAAAAATAGTACAAATGAATACACTTCGACTTTTTAAAATTGTAAAAATATTGATTTTTTATGAAGCATCTAAAACTTTCAGATGGCACGTCACGATATACTATTCGGCCAGCTTCACGTCCCGTCAGCTTTTTTCAACTTAATTCGGCCAACTTCACGTCTTACCGGCTAATAGTATGATTAAATTAAATATATATTTTTAATGTATTGTTAAGAAATATTTATGGGACAAATCATTTTACAAAAATAAGGTAACGAAATTAAATTACTATTTTATTATTAAAAGCTATCTGAATATTTGTTTCTTCGTTTTCAAATCTTTTAAATAAAAATATGTGATATTGTAAAAAAAAATAGATATATCATATCTGCTAAGTGTTCCGTAACAGCGCACAATTATTTTATATGCCGAAATTTTGAGAGATGATATGTCGCCTATTATATTGTGAATTTTGGCTTGTCAAGTTCAATGAAGCAAATTGAGTTTTCACGGAACTCTCGATTGGCCAAGCCTCAATCTATTTCAGTAAATAAAATATCCATGAAATTGGTTTAAAAATATTTTTATAATACGAAAAATTTACTTTTCGGTCCCCGATCTAAAAGCTATTAGACATTAATCAATAGTTTTTACGACAATGGTCAGAAAATTGTATTGAAAATTTTGAACTTCAAAAATGTCTGCTTGATGAATTCATGGATGATCAGTGATGAGAATATGGGTCAATGTGTTTGCGTTAAGAAGAATCTTGAAATTTTTTAAAAGGGATAAAATATAGATCAGATTGATATGGAAAACAAGTACAACTTAAATGATCTGGAAACCGATCAATTTTATTTGTATAAACAAAATATAAGTATCTGATCCGCAGCAAGCCAAATGATCATTTTTGTGTGATGGGATTTTATGGATTATTTATCTGTAATTTCATCCCCTATCTATTCATATTATGTTAATGTAACAAAGAACTTTGCAAAATTATAAAAGAGAAATTACATTGAAAGTTAGGATTTAGATAAAATGTCATTAAGAGAACATAATAAAGCACTGACACAAAATTGCCATGTCCACAATAAAAAAATGCTTATCGAAATGATCGAAATTTGCCATATTCTCATAACTCGGCGTCTAGTGATTTTCATTTATTTTATATATAAAACGTATATTTTTCAAGAATATAATTTCATGATAACAACAGATCACGGCTGCCATAAAATAGTTTTCGGAATTTAAGAAAATTTCTACATTTTTATTTTAAAGGTATTTTAAACCTACAAAACCATACTCTAAATTCATTGAGTTTAAAAAGATATTAAGTAAAAATATATGTTTTATTTAAGGATTTTTGTCGTTTTCTTTTGATATGAATGATACTTGTTATGCAATATACACGAAAATATTTTTAAAATGATACAGTTGTTAGTTAAAAGAAGTTTTGATATAAATTCATACAGAAATCATTTAGAAATATTTTAAATGAATATCTACAAATAACATAATAAATATGTCAGCGTTATGTAACTAACCAGATGTAAACTTATTTTAATTTTCGATGCTTTATAAAAAATATACTTTACTTTCTACATGGCTATTCTGAAATAATACCAAATAAACTTATGACTGATTTGTCAAAACTTTCCAGTTGTACTTTTTTCCAAAGTAATACAAGATTATCCTATGACTGATTTATAAAATTTTTCAATTGTACCTTTAAAATATGATTTTTCATGGTTATGATGATATAATGATTGAAATTTAAAGGTGAAGCATAGTAATAATTTATGGTTAAAATTTCTGGAACAATATAGACTAATACTTTATGTTATTAGGTTACATATAGAAATAATCAATCTTTTGAAAATAATATTCTGTAGCTCCTAAATATATCAGAGTTTAAGAAAGTTGTCGTATGGGAGAAAGATCCAATAATTATCGTAAAATTTGTTTTCAAAATATTATTTTTATTTCCCAAACTGTTAATATCATTTTATCAGTTTGTAAAAAACAAAATTTTTGCGTTTCGTTTAAATACAGTGAATTGTGGTGAAATATCTATATTTTTCTGGAATGTTAATTTTAAAACTTTTGAGAGCAACTTTTACTAAAACAAAACTGTAAATCATTTTTTAAATGTTGATATAACATTATTTTATATTGACTTAGTTTTTTAAACGAATAGCTCGACGCATTTCTTAAAGAAAATGAAAAATGTGGTGAAATTACACTGTAACCGCGTTACAGTGTAATTTCACCTAAATGGTAAATAATTTTTGAATTTTAAAATAAGTTATATATTTATAGTTTAAATAATATATAAAAAATCAGTGAATTTCATCGACAGTGCGTTTTGCAGGACAAACACCTTAAATCTATAACTTTTATATATTTTAGCTTGTTAGTTCGAAATTTAATTGTGTCAAAATAAACATATTTTTGCAATTTTTGCTCTTTTCTGTTAAGATAAAGTCTATTTTGTTATTTTTACATAAAGGGTTTGAATTTCGTGTGGTCTTAATTTCGGATAGTTTTAATTTTAGAAATGCTACAAAAACAAAATACAAAAAGTAATATTTTTAATAAATGAGCAGTAAAATTATGTACAATTTTAGGAACAAACATTCTTTTATTAAAGAAATTATACATTAAAGAATTTTTATATTTTGATTCAGTCAATATGCTTAAGAAATCTATTTTGCGAACTCTATTACAAAAATTGTAACTAAAATTTTAATCATTGCATAAGTTACATGAATAGAACGCTTCTGCAAATCTGTGTAGGTTTAACAAAGAAGTTATTTTTTAACGCCTACACCTCATGGAAAGGAAGTCTTTGCAATTTTCTCAGCACGTAGTTTAAAGAGAATTGGTTATTCAGTTTGTGGTTATTATATTATCAAAGCAAAACCTCCCGATGTGTTTGAACGAAATTCCCACGCACTGTTTTGTAGACGGCACCAATTAGCTTTTCATTTCATTTTAATTCATTAATTATTTTATGTTAATGAGTAACAATTTTGAAGCTTTTCAAATTTCATATCAGTTTAACTTTTACATCAGTTTTAGGTTCTCCACCTAATTCTTTGTTCAAATTCGAAATATAGGGTTTTTGAATAAAGGCAAAAAGTTGCTTGTATATTTTACAACGAATTTCGTATGACTACTGGAGTGTATTATTTCTAATATATTATATATTATATAGGTTTATTATACTTATTTTAGTGTAAAGGCATCGAGGTTTCTAAAATAATATTATTTAGTTATATCGATACCGCTAAAAGCGTCGTTTTGTACTTTATGGTCTCATTAATTTACATCCGGAAACATATATAGGTCTAATATCTGGTATATCTTTCCATTCATCAAAATAAAGGTAAATATTGAGACTTAATAGTGTGGTGAATTGTAAAAGGTATGAGTTTTATATAATAAACGAAAATTACTATCGAGACAAGAACAATATATAATGACAACATCAATCTGACTTTGCGTGATCAAGGACATAAAATAGAGGGTAAAGCAAGAGTATTTGACAGGGATAGTAGATAGGATTTAACAGGTTTTATGAATATTTTTAAATATACTTATAAATGAAGAATGCCAGGTCGTGGAGATTAATTTATTTCCTAAGAATTAACGTAAAAAATAAACGAATACTCATAAAATTAATTATTGCTTTTGGAAATATTAAATAAATCTGGGTTCTTGAAATGTAGATTCAGATAATGGGCAGATACAAACATGAATCTGAAAACGACTTAAAAACTGTTGAAGCTTATTTAAACGGTTGATCATCTGTGAAAGAATATGCAATTGCCATCGAGTATGAATAGTTGTGCCTTTATTTGCATGGCAAATCAGAAATTTGTTGCAAATCAGAATTCAACATTTTCTTTGAAAATATAGAGTGTATACGAATTTAAAAACTTTTCAGTGTATTTGTAAATATTACATTAACATCAAGTTGGCACATGTCTTCATAGTGGAGTAAAATTATACAACAAAAGCCTTCTCAATTCTCTGCCTTTCTCAATTATACAACAAAAGCCTTTCTCAATTCTCAATACTAAAATTCTCAATACACTCGTCCATGTGTATTTCAAATTTTGTCATTAAAATTTCTATTAAATTATTATTAATTCATGTGTTACAATAGAAATTACATTTTTCAGTTAAGAAATATCAATCCTCCCTAATTCTCAGTTATTTAGTTTTGTTTCACAGTTAAACCAAAGTCTTAAAGCTCACATAGCTTTGGGATTTTATTTACACCAATACCTCAAAGTAAATTACACGTTAAACAAATAACTTTTCGTTATAAACCTTTCCATTCACATTAATTTGTATACAATTTTATTGTTACATTTTATACAGTCAATAGGAAATAACGACAATAGGAAATACATTTAATTAGAAATAAGTTTAATCTTTGACCAATATATATTTAAAGATTTGATCAATATCGAGGTAAAAAAAATCATTGAAAAATGTTCACAGAAAAGTCCACACTACAAAATATTTCTTCTATGCGGGTGAACTGAATGCGATTCTTGTGAGCCGATTGTTTATGACAACGGGAAAAGAAATCGCAACAAATTGTAATAAGGTTCCAGTTCCATAAAATAATGAAAAAAGGGTGATTCATTCCACTCATTCTTATGTTTAAGTTCACTTTTTACCGAATACAGCAGAGGAGAGTCATGAATTTCAAAGGCTATGGATGTATGTATTTCATGCTTCTTAATTATTTTTTTCCGTAGTCGGATTTTAGTTGTTCCTTTTGTTAACTACGTTATTCTTTTTAATACACGAACTTATCCTATTGTGGCAAACATGTTTTTTCTTTAAGAACATAAATGAACACTCGTAACTACTTACAATACATACTTTGTATAAGTCAGTATATATATAAATTTGCATTGCGAATATACAAAACTGAAATCAAATCATGACGCGAATATTTAGCTTTTGATTAATATTTTGGAGTATATTTTTTCTTCATGATGATATTAATAATCATTATGAATAAAATACATGATATAGTTATAAGAGAAAAAAATTATTTCCTCTCTACTGCGCTAAGTGTAAATGGGTGGTTTATTGTCTTCACGAGTGTGGGATATAAAATCATTCAATAATTTTTTTAAATGATTTTGTGTTCCATATTCACTATAATGTAATCATTATTTATTTGAAACCTAACGTAGAAAAATTCGTAGAAAATCCTAATTTAATCAAGTTTTAACGTTCACATGCGAGCTATATTCAAATATAATCTATCTCTTGTAACCATTATTGATCCCTTCCGTTGTTAAAGTTTATATTTACATTTTCAGCCAATATGAAGGTCAGATGTATCACTTTTATTTTATAGGAAAACTTGAAAATTTTAGAGCGTAAACCCTTACCTCATCTTACAGAGCGCCACTAAATTGATATGTTTGACAGGAAAATCACAATAACTATGTGATAAGCTTCATCTCGTAGACCGTATATTCTTATCAAAGTGACACAAATGAACAAGGTTATTGCTTTGAAATTTAATCAACTTCCAATTAGTTAACATACTAATAATGATGATAATTACTAATGAAGATTAATTAGAGACTCGCGTTAATACTGTTTCTGAATGTCAATTTTACTTGTGAATTATTTAATGTTGCGTTTGATACATTGAAAACTTGTAGTACGCAAATATAGTACCCATGTTATAGTATGCAAGCACTTTCGAATTGCAATAGGTTTACTGAAATTCTCTTATTTCCATTTATATTAATTTTCATCTATAAAACTCTCAAGAATAAATATATTTATAACTAATTTAAGAATTAAAAGAAATATATAACTAATTTAAATATTGCAGAAGAAATTTAATATATTAATAAATATTTTTTCCGTGATTATTATATCTTTGCTGGATTAAAAATCGTGATGAACTATTGGGAAATAATTCGCATCATGCGCCCTTTTCGTTGCCGTTAATTATCTGTTTCGTTAACACTTTTTCAGTGATAATAATGAATATATTTGGCATTAATGTTGTAAAAATTAATTATAATTTAATTTCTCACAACTAAATGAAATTATGTGATGTAGTATTATTTCTACTTTACTTAAATTCTTTACCACGACTTGGGTTTCGTTGCGTGACAACATCTTCAGTTGGAGAATTTGTAAAGATTGAAAGTGATAATGTTAATATTTTTATTTTATATCTACTGTATGTATATTGGATAATTTTTTAGTTAATAATTTATACCAATATTTCAATGATATTTTTTTATGTTAATATGCACAAAGTAAATATTATAATGATAGTAATACTAATATTAACACAAAACTAATATTGAATATATTGCGCGTTAATTTTGTAGAAATTCAAAGAAACCGTTTAAAAGTACTAAAAGTACTACTCAAAGCGTTTTAATCAAAATTAAAATGTTCAGAAAATTTATAGTGGGGACATTAAAAAATACATCATAAAATAAAGGAAATGTATAGTAAAAGGAAAATTAAAATTTGATAGAGACTATTAATCCAGGCTTTATTTGCAGAAGTGTAAATGATCTAGGTAATGAGATGATTGAGTTAGTCTTGTGTTCACAATTAACGAAACAACAAGTATTATTTCTAGTTTCTATAAGTTCTTTACGTCGACCTAGGTTTCGTTGTATTACAACATTTTCAGGTGGGTAATTAGCAAAGATCTTGCTAGAATCTTTGCTAATCGCCCAACTGAAGATGTTGTAATATAACGAAAATTCAATCACAAACGAGCAATGAATATTTGCAAACGTAATATATACTGACTAATCTATAATAGTTAAAGCATGGTATTCCAAAAATTTGCGTTTATTATTAGGTTAGACAATAATCGATCTTACGAAATTAATAAAAATGGTAATACACCTTCCTATATTTGTGAAATAATATGCGTATCTATTCAGAAACAGTAGTCTCCGCCCCTCTACAAATGTTTTCTTAAAAAACTATAAATAAAGACATATATTTTAAAGTAAATTTTAAGTCACCATCTCATTAAACTGTATTATATATGACAAAATCTTTTAAAAGAAATTAATTGGTGGAGACCGAATTTTGCGAAAACTAATTACGTACGTTAAATGAATATTCATAAAGGTATTATATGGAGACCAATTATATTCACAGGCGTAAACTTGAGAAAATAAGATATTATTACGAGTAAAATATTTACAAAACGTGAAATAAATGCATGAATAAAATTATAAATTGCTGCGAAAGTTTTTAAACAACTTTCATTTGGCCCGTAGAAGTTTTATCTAATACTTTACTTATTGCAGGTGCTGTGTGTTAACAAGAAACTACACTGTAATACGTCTTGTAACGCATATTTTACGTAGACGTGTTAACGAAATTCAATGTAAGAAAATTGAGTTTCACTTCAAAATAGATCAAACAGTTCGGAGATCTAGGTTCAAATAATATATTTGTCGTGAGAATATGAAATAAGAAAAATTATGTCTTCGAAAGCATAATACAAAATTGCTTATTATACATAAATTTATAAATCATTTTCAGAATTTATTTTAGGATTCAAGTCTTTAACTAATTTTTTGCCAGTCTTGTTTAATTCAGGTTTCTTTCAAAATGTTAAGTTAAACAAATTGTTCGTGGTGACGTGTAAATTCTTAGAAAAGTAGGAGATTGTAAAGTTCTATCACTCGACTCGTATATTACATCAATATGATAATTCAGTCACACACAATAATAGTCGGTACAAACTTCAACTTTTTTCGTCATTCTGTAGAGTTTGAGTATATTTTAAGAGGTACGTTCTCGCACTGCCTCGGAAAAAGTCAATATTGACGAGGAAATCAATTCAATAAACATATCATACATGGATGCATAATTTGTTTCACAGGTTATGCATCCATTCATGATATGATTTGAATTGAGTTTCATCTTATTAGTATGAAATAGATTAGATAATAGCTTCATTTGGAGCTCACGCGGAGCTAAGTATAATCTTAAATGTCTATATAAAGTGGCATGGTTATTTTCCTTTTCGCTGATTTCGTTGGTAAACACGAGATTCTAATTTTATATCCCTTTCATTTTATCAGCGATGTTTCTATGTAGAAAATTATGTTTCTATTTTCGAAATTTTATTTTACCGAGCACGGTTTTGTCCAGGCGTAAAACGCTTTGGTAGGCTAAATGCTTAATAACTTCCTCTATCTATGTACAACCTCATTAATAATAGACATATCAAGTATCAAGGAATGGTCTATTTACAATAGAATTACATTTATTGAGACATAATTATATCGGCTACTGTAACCGAAATATTTAGGTTTTAACTTCCAAAATTCTATAATTTTACATAAGTTAATGAGAAAGAAATGACGATGGCCTAGAATTTTGAGGGATGGTCTAACTGAATTATTCTTATCTAAATTTTAGTTTTTTTAATCGAGGTTTGATACGGAAAAATGTATATTTTGAACTCGTGTATTATCTATAGTTTATATTTTTCTAATCCATTATTTATTTTTATCTCTTATCATCCGTCAAAAAGTGATTCTCGTAAAATAATATATAAATAATTTCAAGTGATTCTAGTAAATATATTACTGCAGGTATTCTTGTGTGAAATATTATTAAATTTCTGATAAGCTTACAAAAACTTGTATTCAGTGGAGAATGATGCACGCAGTAAATCCAGAAATTATTATTAAAAAAAACGATTGTATAAAATCAAAGCATTTAATCTATAGCTTGTCTATTTAACTTACGGTACGGATGTTAAAGAATACTCTATTTTTATTATAAACACCTGGATACCTCAGATAACACAATTTCTAGCACACTTCTATAATATAAACGTAATATTCATTTCTTTAAAAATATGATGTGTAATTTATTAAAATAGTACAGTAATTATCTTAAATGTACCGCTTGGGATTTTCAAAACAAAGGGGGGAAAAGTATTGCATATCTTTTTGCAAGACAAATATGTACATAAGATAGAAATTAGAAGAAACCATACGGATATTTAGCTATATGTTTTCTTTTTATAAAACGTCCTTAATTATGGTTGTACTCAAGAATAATATTCTAAATAGAAGAAAATCCAGCGGATTCTTCAAATATGTAAATATTTTTCTCGTAATTTTCTTTATAAATAAAACGAGATTATGTAATAGGCTGAATGTACCTCATTTCTTACTGCCTCCATCATTTCATTATCGCTTATTTTGACGGTGTTATTGTTTATTAATTCCCGTTTTGAGCGGAACTCAAATTTTAAGCTCGAATATTTCAGCAAGCGGAAGGGGAGAAATTTTTTAGTCATCACATCGCAGTGGTCTGGCGTACACCGCGCTTACGCTTTGAATGCCTGTTTCTGCAACGGTTTTTCTGTTAGTGGGGCACGACGTAAGTTTTGTAATCATTTCGGAATCCAGCATTTTAATAATGGGCCCGGTGTTCAGTTAATCAAGTTATAGGTAGCGAAGTTCAAAGCATCAGGATGTTTACTAAATTATTCAAGTGGGCTTGTCGAAATAGACCTGTGCGGTCAATATGAAAACATTAACCGCGTCACCGAAGAATATCCATGATGATCAAGATTAGAAAACATGCTGTCTCTTTGAATATCCATCGTTCAAGTCTTCAACGAATTTTGACTTTAGACTTAATATAACATCCCTATAAAATACAGATCGTTTAAAAAATCAAACCTGAAGGCTACAATAAGCCAAACATTTATTGTCAGATAATGTTAAAGATTTTTTCACAGGAAAACGGGATGGACATTTTTTATTTTAGCGATGATTAATCTTGAAAGTTACGAAAATCGTCAAAATTGTAAATCATCCAAAAATCTAAAAAAAAGAATCAGAAAGCATTACATAGCCCTGAAGTTGTATTTGCACCCTGTGTGGTGCGCAATATCGTCAAAAAATAATCGGGCCTTTTTTCTTCGAGAATGGTCACGGGGCAACGGTTGACGACCGTGATGAGCGAGCGGTATATCGAAATGATAAACAAGTTTTTTGTACAGCAGTTACGAGAGGAGGACGTTGACGAGTCAGATGTGTGGTTTTAGCAAGATGGGGCTACTTCTCACACGGCTGAAAAGTCTTTCAAGAAAAGTCAAGAAAAAGCTTCACGAGAAAAATCAGAAGCCGATTTGGAGACATAATTTGGACAACCACATCGCCCGACTTAAACTATTTGACTTTTTTCTGTAGGGTTATTTCGACACAAAAGTTTTTGTTACTTTTCTAAATTTGGAGCAGCTGAAACTCAAAATAACAGTCGACGTTCTGAGGCGCGTCATTGCAAATTCGTTCTGACGCTTCGAGAAGTGCGTTCGCCGTGGTGGGAGACATCTTGATGGTGTAGTGTACAGAATGTACATAAAATCCGCACGAATGTACTTTAGTTTACTGTAATTAAAATGTTATAAATAAAATAATTGTTTTTTTTATTATTATTTAAAATTTTAAATCCACGCTGGGATTTTTAGTTCATATAAACATAATAATAATATAAAAGTAAGTAATTTTTTTGATAAGTTCATAAATATTTGGCAAGGCATGAAATGTGTTTTATTTTGCTGAAATTAATTAGTGGCATCTGTCTCTTACAGTCTACCATAAGATCGGCATTTTAGTTTTTTTGACTGGTTGTAATAGAGTACCTACAGAATTGATGTGTCAATATAAAAAAAATTACTTTTAAATATTGGTAATTAGGGACGATATTAAATAAACTAATGACTTCATTTGATGATTATGGTCTTAATGGTAAATTAATGGGACGAAGTATGTATGTATTTGCAAAGTATTTTATTCGTGGCGATATTTTCTGGAAATATTCTATATAATCCTTCCTTTGAATAAAGTGAAAAGGAAATGTTTTACCAACATTCTCTCCTACAGTTCCGTTAACTAAAATTCATAATAATTCATGACAAAAATATAGATATGTCATAGGCAACATGGGATTACTTCCCATAGCTAATTTGTATATAAGGACTTGTACGAGTAACAAAATTGTAATAATATTGAATACTAATATTTGTACTTTTTTTTAAATTCACAGGTTTTAGGTATTTCAAACGAATTTTATTATTACAATTACTATTATCGGTACTGCTTCATGACAATAGCGTCCATGAATGGCCTTGGCTTGCACGATACGATTCGATGAATACCTAGTCACTTAATACTAAGTCACTTATTGAATCCCAAGTCACTTAATTCCGACTTAATCAAAACTGTTTAATTTAATACAAACCATATCGTTTCCAAATTTCCTTCAAAGTTCACCTTGTTCTTTTTGTTTTTAGCTGTCTTTCAGTGTATCCTGTAGTACCCGTCTTCGAACAAAGTGGGGTTCAAAGACCGATTAGTCTTTGAACAAAGTATGTTTTTAAAAAGTGATTTTGAATTGCCATGAGATGACACTTCATCGAAAATGCGAGTTTCTCACACAGGTTCGTTTTATATATATATATATATATATATATATATATATATATATATATATATATGTATATATATATATATATATATATATATATATAAAGTGTAAACAAAAAAGTGGCATTATGTTTATTATATATTACACTTATATCAGGAATATTTAACTTTCTTTACACTAAAAAATCTCCATACCACGCCCTTTCAATTAATAACGATTCATACATTTGCATATTATCCGACAATAAGAATGTCTACATTTATATTTGTTAATACATTGTAGATATACTTATTGTCCATGGTGAAATTTTAAATTTGTTTAATATTATTGTGTATTTTAATCTTAATCTTATATATAAGATTAAAAATTTCAGAAACCTTGATTCATTTTTGTCGAATTGTGGTCAAACTTTTATTTTGTTGAGCCAAAGGATAATTATCAATGAAATGAATAATGATGACTATTTTTTCAATAATATCTTTGTTGTTATTGTTGCGAGGTAAATCGCAATGCAGTCAGTAGAGCCTTATGAGCTGAAAAGTAACTTTTTTACAGGTACTTTAATTCCTTACAACAACCAAGAGTAATAATAAAAATATACAATATTATTCCTTTTTCATTTTCAGGAAATTATTGTGCCAACTTTTTTAGAAAGTATAAAGATTTTCCTTTTTAGTTCCAGTAGTGAGATTATCTACCCTTATAACTTCGTCACATCCGTCCAACCATCTGTAGTAGGTATATAAATATTTAGATCTATGTATCTGCAATTTTGTATGCATATGCTTTATGTCTAGGTTTCAAATAATACATAGCAATATGATTCTATTCGCATTTATATCACCTCATTCATTACCCATTGATTAATTAAACATTTAAAAAAATTACAACTGGTACTGTGTTCTCTGTTACACTATATATTTATGGAATCTACCGTGTATAACTTTTCTCCACTCCGAATAACTTACCCCTTCGAAACTTATTCGTGTCGTTCACACTGCGAATTACTTTGTACTTTTAAATAAAATGGTGATTTGCTTAATTTTCCTTAAAAAATATCCATATGCAACCTTTAGAAGGGCAAAATTAATGACTTGAAGAAAATTGTTGATTTAATATAATATGTGAAATATCAATGATGAAGAATTTAAAATTGTTTATTAGAGAATTTATGTAAGATAGTTGCTAAAAACGTCTACCGACTTTTTCTCAAAAATGTTTCTTTACAGAAACTTGGTATTTGAATACTGTTAACAAAAATATATTTCGGTGATAAATAATATTAGCCCCAATATGTGATGTGGAAACATCTTTACAATGAAATTTCGAGGGTAGCAAGAAAATATTCGAAATTATTTTTCGTTCAAGCAATGTGAAGAATTTAAATTAAAAGGGAAAGTTATTTTTCTAAAAACCTTTTTTCTTTCGGAATTTTATGTGAGAAAATCCTAGAGATATCGTTACAAATAAAATATCCCCTTCCGTCCTTATCTAATATATTACTAATGTCAAGTATATAAATCTAAAATTTTAAAAAAAAAAATACGTAAAAAAATACAAAAATGTTTATATTATTGATAGGCGATAACGATTAATTTTCATAATAGAATCTTCTAACGATATATTCATATAATCATTATAAAACTAATAATTGAATGTTCTTCATAATCGATTGTTTAGAAATAGAAATTACTAATTATGACAATTCGTACCAAATCCAAATTTAATATTAATCAGTTGATCCAACCATATTCATTCAAGAATTTAATATTTACCCATAGCAGTAAAGTGACATAAAGATGCTTAAACACTAAAATAAAATAAAACAGCATTGGCAGACAATACATCCACGGTCGCGTTGTTTAGTTTATAAAAAATTCGCCATCATTCACTTGTACGTGCCAATTAGTAAAAGCTAATGATGCCAATCGAGACATCTCGAATAATTGTCACAATCGACAGATTTAATTACTATTATTGGTTCCCTATATCTTCAAATGCGTAATGAACTCTCGTAGTGTGAGTGCTGTTCGCACTTGATTTGTTTGTTTTGATGAGGTGGTACAACTCAAAATGTATATAATTAATATACATTCTTCATACATGATTATGGCTTGAAAAATAAAGAACTTTGTCTGATAAATATGTATACATATATATATATATATATATATATATATATATACATATATATATATATATATATATATATATATATATATATGTATATATATATATACATACAATAAGTAAATTAAATTTTTATATTTTTTTAAAAGTTTTTGCATGGTATTTATTTAGAAACCGACATATTGGGAAATCCAAGTGGTACTTTATTCTTCCGATTCTTCACTTGTAATAAGATATTGATGAATGAAAGCAACTAAATTTTCCATTCAGTCAAATTTACTTGTCAGCATCTGTTTCCAGATTAAAGAGATTTCTATATATTTTTATTACTATTTAAAATGCGGTTCGAAACGAGGTGCTGAAATTCAAAGCGTAGCGGAAATATCAAGTGGGGAATCGTATAAAAAAGTTATTAACATTAAAAATACTCTGTCAAAAAATAAAGGTTATTAACCAAATGTTATTTAGTAAACTTTTTTTTTAAAACTTATCAAGTAAAAGTTTATTAACTAAAAATAAAAGTTATTAATGTATAAAAGTTTATTATTTTTTGTCATATTTTTAAATTATTCCATGACTTTTTCTATTAAATAGACATACATAGTTTATTACTTATGACCAAAAATGTACGAAAAAACCATTACGCCCTTACCCTTCTTCTTCAAAGGTTGTAAGCTGAAAAAATAATATAAGATCGAGAGAAGAGAAATAATAAAACGAACCAATACCGCCACACCGAAAGGACATTTACAAGTTCGCACCAGATAAAACGACATAAACAGGTTTAAAACTATCAAAATTAACGGTAATAGAGAACAAACTCTTCCTTAAATATTTTGTAAATTTTGTATTCCACAAGGATATTTACATGTTCCCTTACAAATTTTTTATGCGTATATCTATTTCAAGCTGAAAATATAAAATACCATTTCGCTGTCTCGTAGAGCCATCATCCACTATAAAATGATATTTCACAAGATTACGCTAACTATGAAATCTTTTTCGAGCCATTAATTCGAGGGTCCCATTGGCATGAGATTAAATCTGGTCGCTTATCCCTTACGAAGATCATTTATATTGGATGAAGAGCCAGGGATTACTTTACGGTCCGTTTGGTTTGTTTGGATCTTGTCTATCTCCTTTCTTTAGTTTGCAGTGAGTAACAAGTTTTGATTACTATCATAAACGTATGTACCTATGGAATATTAATGGCTTTGATATTCCGACACAGCAGATTATATATACATGTGTTTTTCTAACATATAATTGATATAAATGGCTTACGAACATTTGTTACATAACATATTAATGTTCTACTTAACTTCGTTTTAATTTATTTTTATACCGTATTAAAATTGAACCGAAAATTTAGTTAGTTTCTATGAAAAGATCAAATTAATCGGTATAATTATGAGTCTGACCTAATTATTAATATTTTTTGTTGAAATTCTAAGTGAGATAATATAATTATTATGGATCATGATTTAAAAATGGGGTAATCGTTATTAAATATCTTCTATTTATAGATGCTAATTATATATCGAATAAGTTTACATATTATCTCAGGATAAATTGGAAGAAAGCTTATATAGAGTATATGAAAACATTCCGTAATTACCTTCTTAAATTTATATACACAGTAGTTAAAAGACGAGCTATCCACTAGCAATATTGCTGTTTTGTCTGACACTTTTATTAAATATGTATTTTTAGTAACTCCGTTCTTGAATTTCTCTGACGTAATATTTAAAACATTTTATACTGGTATGTACTACTATAAAATTAAACAATTAAAAAACCCTATGCGACTTTTCTCTCAAATTTATTTCATTAAGGATGATGATTTAATATCATTTTATTTTACAGTATTGCTCGGTTTAAGAAACAAAATATTACTACACATGTGTAAAGATTTCATGTAACAATATGCCACTCGATTAATTTAGAGTTCTTCTATAATTTTTGGTGTTTTTCTTGTGGTCACTTATCATAACAAATAGCTTTGAATAATAATTGATATGTTTAGTATCATATTAACTGTCATAATGACGCGCAGTATTTTATAATAACATATGTTTCACTGACACATTTTTTTCTTTCAAAAAACGTTCAATATGTAATTTACCCTTTCTGAAAAGTTTGTATACTTAAGATTCACGTTTCATTAAAAATGATTCTACTGATTATTTAGTGTGATAAACGTGATATGAAATAATTTCGATAATAGTTAAAAATGACTGTAAATAGAAGATTAACCAGTCGTGATAGTCTCCAAGGACGGTCTAGAATGAAGTCTGTTGCGAACTAATTGAATTCTCTGCGATCACCTACGTGGGTGATCGCAGAGAATATACGGATTAAATATTGGAATACAATTGTTTAAGTGATACTGTAAATTAAATTTATTTATATTAGTAGCAACGTTTTTTATTAGTTTCCTATATATATATATATATATACATACATACATACATATATATATATATATATATATATATATATATATATATATATATATATATATATCAGACATGTATGTTGATCAAAAACTATTATTTTCTGTGGTAATACTTGGGATTTTACATTCCCATCAAATATTTTCTGAGGTACTTGAATTTAAATAACTAGCTCTCACGCAACAAGATTCGAGTGCTCAAGTTTAACAATTTATGAATAGAAATTGTTGCGACTGTCACAGCGATTTATCTTAAAGTTAAAGCTATTTTGAGATATAAACGTTAAGGTTATTTTAAAGGGGTTGAAAGGTTAACTGTATTTAAGACAGCAACCGAGTGTTACAGTTAAGGATATATAAAGTTGGAAACATTATTACTAGAGAAAAATCCGATACAACTTTCAGACTGCGCTAAGACCGAAGAGGAAAGGTTATAATTTTATCAGTCAATTTATGTATGTATGTCGGTGAGTAAATGTTTCATCCTAAGATATTGTTAAATTGGGCTTAATGGTACTTATTTTGTGGACTATTTAAAAATACTAAAAAATTGCATTTAGAACATGTCACAATTAGTTTTAAACTGCATTTGTGAATGTGTTTACAATGGCATTTATTATACGGAAGTATGTACATGCTGTGCCGTACATTTCCTTGAAACTCCTTCACTACTGATCCAATTTTCACCAATAATCATTTGATGCATTTTAACAGCCTGCAACGTTAAATATTGGTTGATTTATATTCGCAAATCTCATCATGAATATTAAATGAGAATAAAGAGAAAATGTTAAAAATTGAAATAAAAGTATCTATCCGACTCCACTCGAATGAACATAAATGAAAAAGTTTTAAAACATGAATACAAAAGAATGTACTTATATAGCACGGGTAGAAAAGAATTAAAAATGTATGATAGGGCACAACATTTTTAACAAATTCGCATTCGAAACTTTTTATAGTGACGATCGTGTTTTTTCCTGTTAAGAGGCATAACTTATGTATATTAATATATTTTCATGTTAGTTCACACAGTAAACCTTTATTAAGATCAATTTATGTCACAGTCTACATTTTATTTCTGTGATAACTCCTACTAGCAATTGTTTCAAAATTGTATGATGTGACATATGTAAAAATCAATTGAGTTATTTTCAAAAAGATAATATATTAAGAAACGTTTAGATTACTTTTCTAGTTTTTTTTATAGGATCCCTTCAATTAACGGCTGGAAAAAATTTCATAGAAATTAGTGTGTTTTACTTACAATAGAATATATATTGTTGTAGTTGTATATGTATTGGCAAAACCTTTTTATCCGGTGATAATTTCTCGAAATATTCTTAACGATCCAGTGATGGTATTTTGAGAAAAAGAAATGTTTTATAATTTTTTTCCGGATAGCTTTGCTTACAATAGAATATAAATCAGTGTGACCATATATGTATTTGCACTCCATAGTGAAACTAGGACCCGTCGTAAATTCGTCATGTCTTTCCATTTGTCACAACCCCACAGTTTAAACCTTGTTATATTTAGGACTAACCATCGATATTATTTATATCTGTTGTTTTTATGTTCTTTGGTTATCTAGGAATTCATACATACACTAATTCGATCGGTATACAACTTTCACGATATGACAGCTTATAATTTTCACGCTATAAAGCAAGTATGCATGTTGTATAATTTACAAGATCATCAATTTGCAAGATCATCATATTTTCGTAGTCGGAGAAAATGTTTCTGGTCTGGTTTTTGTGCTACCTGTACATTGAAGAAGTTTCACTTAAAAAAAATGAATTGAACAAAGTTTACGAAATTCGGAACCATTTGTTACTAATTCTTATTAAAATAAATATAGTAACGATTTAAAATAAATCAAAATTAAAATTTCAGACTTTTAAGTGAAAACATCGTTAAAAGCGTAGTGTTATAAAAAAATTGCGCATTAATAGAGTTCAAATAAAACTCCCTCTCACTCAGCTTATACTCAGTATACAAATTTATATTTATGTTGAAGATGTATATTTTCTCTTTTCAAAATGTTTTTATGTAATATTTTGCATTATTAATGTCTAAGTATTATGTAAAGAATTTTGCATATAATAGTTCAAATTTTTTTAGCTAATTGAACACTTTCTTATGCATTATCATACCACATTTATTTTGATATTATTTGAAAAAATATATTCAGTTGAATGTGTACTATATTGTTTAGGTTTGTTGACATATCTTCATAAAGTATATACCACTGATTACTATTATTTTTTCCAATTTTTTTTAAAATTTGTATGTCAAAATTTCCAACGTACCCAGTAAAATTATATTGATGGTTAGAATGTTTACTTCTGCAGGGTCATGAGCACATTAAATTTCTTATTTATTTTCATCAGTGTCTGAAGAAAACTTTTGGAAGAAAACAGTAGTAGAAATATTATGCACCCATTAAAACAGGGAATGGAGGAGGAGGGAAACGAACACTACTGACATGCGAATATCACAAATTCATCATATCGCGGTTCATATTTATATATGAAAATGAGATGTAGGATTACACTCCTGAAAGAAGAAATGCTTATGGAAAAATCTTAAACAGAAAACTTGAATGTATCGGGACAATACGTTTACGTCTAAAATTGTATTGTATACATTATAAATTAGACAACTATTTTGGGAGAAAACAAAAGGTGTTGAAAGTTTATTGAGTGCTTTCGAAAACGTGTAGGGGAAACAAAGAGAGAAAATATTACAAGTGCCTTATGTCGCGGTACAGTTTTATGTTTTTGTTAAAGTAAAATAAAAAGCAGGCGATGTTAACAAGAGAAAAATTACATTGAGGAAAACCTTATTTTAATAATTTAATTGCACCCGTACGAAGTCAAGGCAGGTGGCTACTATATTAGGAAATTAGCAATTTAATGATCCCCACCATTTAACGATTATTGATAGTAATTAGTGTTTCTGATGGTTAAGATTCCTAACCAAGAATTATAAATTTCTTCAAACCGCATTGATTCAGTAATATAATATTTCATCCAAGGCCAAATGACATAAAGGCCTTTGTACGGTAATATGAAATAAAAACTCGCTATTTATTTCACTTATATTGGCGATAGGTTTCATACCATTAGCTGTTATAGATTTATTTCTATTTGTAAGTTATCGTTATATATTAAGTTATATATTAAGCCTCTCTCTGAACCAGAGTGTCTCAAGATCATCATATTTTTGCAATCGACTAATTCCATTAGTACCATTCATAATCGATCACCGCTACTTTATACGTGTCCAAGGGAGAAGAAAACTTGCAAAGTGCAAATTTTACTCGTACTTGCCAGATTGTTTTATGAGAAAATCTTTTTATCTTATAATCCAAAGATGGAAACGGTGAATGGATATGCGATGACGTCTAAAGAAAACTATACCTAATGAGGGGGCCTATTCTCCAACCATGCGATAATTATAACAAATGAAACAAATGGCGCTAGGCGGTCTACTTTACGATGATCGTGTTTAAGGTGGTATTTTTAGAGAAAACTCCATACTACGTATCAATCCAACTTGGGTGTATTTTCAAATTTTTTTCATGTTTTATCAAAACTTAAAAAAAACTTTTTTAACTAATAGGTTGAATAGATGTTTCAAATTAAAATAACTTTAATTAACTCATCTCGAACATTTTATTTTCTAATAAAATAAGAATTAAATAATGGATACATGGTTAGAAACAGATTTTCATTCTTTTTTTTTAATTAATTTTATTATAACAGTTGTTGTCATCAGTTGTATTACGTTAATTTATTCTAGAATTGATGCATTGTTGCTCAAGTGTATGACGACGTTTATCAACATAAATTTACTGGAGTTGCTTTATCAATCTATTATAATAAGAAACTGCCACTGCAAAATTTTATATCGTAGGAAGAAAGCAAGAAAAGTAATTCAATATACTTAATACTATCTGCGAGTAGGAGTTAATAATCAAAAAGATAATAATTTATGTAATGAGCCTATATTGTAATGTTCAGATAAGTTTTGTGTCAATATTCCATTAGGTTGACTTAGATATTGTATATGAATAAGTATTTTTAACGTAACATTTGCGTTAAAAGTTACATAATAAATATTAGAAATAAAATACTTAGCAACATCGACATTTATATGTGCTTGAATTTTGTTTATCTGTCTATCATACAATTTGTGTCACTAGGAGGAAAACTGCTTTTGATATTGATTTCTAGTATATAAAAAACCGCTTCAATATATCCAATAAATGTAAATTCTAAACTTTAAAACTTTTTTTAGTTAGTTGCCAGTCATTCTTAGGTTTCCATGCCTCAAAAGGAAAAAAGAAACCTTCATAAAGTGACCCACTTTGTTGTCTGTCTGTCAACGCGTGGAGGTATCAAGTTGAAATTATTATCAAATATTTAAACTTACGGTTCCTTGGAGCTGTAAAAAAATCAAGCTTCTAAGTCGGCGCAGTTAAGGAGAACCCTAAAAATATGGCCATTTATGCCACATACTCGTATTTTGACATTCCCAACTAATCAATAATTATAGGATATTATTCGTTGACCTAGAATCATGAAATTTGGAAATTTGGCAAACCACAAAATGATTCAGCACAAGTAAAGGAAATAATCCACAATTCATTAATTTGTATCTACCTCACATAAAAATAATATACGCGCCTGTCACAGATAAAGTGGGCAATATATTTTTATTCTGAAAAATTTAATTTTTTGAAATAGTTTAATAGGAATATTACGTACCACTAAAGGTTTTAAATGCTAAAATGTGTACAGAACCCGTGCGGGTTATCCTTGTACTTTACCGGTTTTATTTCGTATTTCGTGTGCACCTCCATATTACTAATAATTAAACTCAAGTGTTTTGGTATTTATATCCTCTACTAAATCTTACTATTTTTATTTCCTCTACTATTTATATCCTATGGTATTTATATCCTCTACTAAATTTTACTTCATAATTACCCTTACACTTTAGAAGAAATTGAAAAAAACAAGAAAAGAAATAAATATATTTAATTAGTAATAAACTATTTCAGCGTTATCAGCAAATTTTTCTTTGCTCTTTTTTTTTAACGCTTTCCTGTATAAATCCCGTGTTAACGTATAGATTGTTATTTATTTTACTGATACAATATGAAGTAATATTTACTAACTTTTGCTAATTCTAAATCTATGAATAGTTCTCAAATTTATCAAAATAAATCATTCGAATATAATGACGGTATTATCTATATTGACCACTCTCTTAACATCGACACTAAAATTATTTCAAATATTTTTTCTTAAATTAAATGTACAGTATTTTTCTACAAAGAAGTCATGCGCTTCGCATTTTTATATAATAAGTTAAAGCAGAGTAAATATGTCTGTCCATCTTGCATTCATTATAAGATAAAAGTTTAGAACTTTTATTCTTGTTAATTTTAATATTTTAGAGAGATTAAAATAGAATTACAAGAATATTTATAAGACAAAGACATCAATAATATTACGTCGAAATATCATATTCCGAATATTGCGACGTATATTCGAACAAAGGCTTATTTCCACGGAAATTTAACGAAATGTTTGATTTGAGAAACTAAATTTGATCTGCTTTGCGATTTTCATATTTTATATTAGTTTATAACAACTACAATTATTCTTGTCTAAAATACTTGGAGGTTTAAATTTAAAATTTGTTTAAAGTTTAAGTGTAATTTTGTAATTTCCTCTATACAATGTTTTTATATGAAACTTACATTAAAATTAACTGCCGTTTAATTTGGAAAATTTTCTATCAGGGGAGGGTCTGATATTGAATAGAAGCCAAATCATATTTTTTTAGAACGTATGTTTATAAAACTATCACTAAAAACTATTACTTTTACTGTGATAATACTTCGGGAATTCAGATTCTAGGTCGCTTTTTCTTTCCATTAAATATTCACTAAGTAATTTTACATTCAATTATTAACGCTCATCCAGTAAGATCTGGAGTTGGGAGCTGAAAACTTTATGAATAAAATTTGTCGAGACTATCACGATAGTTCAGCTTAAAGCTGAAGCTACTTTGAGGTTCAAACGTAAGGGTACTTTACAGACAGTTAAGGGTTAAGAGTACTTCACAGAGGGTGAGGGGCGTACAGTTAAGCGTACTGTGAGATGCAAAAGTTATATCTTAAAAACATCTGTTGAAGTATTCGGGAATATATGCCAACCAAGCCGTGGGTATAAATTGGTGTTCATTATATTTTTACCCGACGACAACACGGTTGAAAATGAAGGATTATGATTTCAGTAGTCGATATATATATGTGTTGGGCAGATATGTGGGTATATTTGTTCCATTCTAAGAACCAAACTACTGGAGAAGTTTCTATGATGGATCCGCCTTTAGTGGGCTCTCTGAAAATATCATATGGAGCCCACTGACCCCCATGCTATCACCGGGGATGAAAAATTGCATCAAAATTAGTAACAAATTGAACATTTTTATAAAATGATTACAATGCTACGTATCATATATGTGTATATATGTATATAAATCATCGGTTCGCCCATAATTCCCAAACCACTGAACTAATTTTCACAATGTATGATATGATTTGTTTTAATAGACTGACTAATAAAAATTCGATGTAGAGATTATGCAACATTTTATTGATTTTTTTCCTTTAAAACCCACCACGATTATTGAATGAACAGGTTTTGGTAGACCATTTTATGAAAATATTGAATAATAAAAACAAAATTTAAAAGATATTATTTATGTAACGACCGTGACATTTATCAATGAATTTTAGGGAATATTCACAAAAATGTAAAATGTGGCAAACGCAGATGAAGTTACAGAATTATGAAATGGTTACAAAATTTGTATCCAATTTGCTTTCTAAAGTTTTCATCATTACACTAGGATGTTTTTATGGGATATAACTTGTATAACGAAATTGTTTCTTTGTTCAGATTTTTTTTTAATTTAGTTTAATTATTATAATGAATTATAATTATGAGTAGTTTTTTTATTATAAGTTATATTCTATCTTTAGGTCACATTTTTTATTTAAGGTTTGAAAAAAAAACAAAGGATGCCTGCTCTCGAAATAAATTTGTATCTACACGTCATAGTTATATTATTACCTTTTTATTAACTCAGTATTTATTTGGGTAGCAATTGAAATTGATGTTTTGCATGTATTGTACATATCTTTATGTTTGAATCAATTTAAAAGAAATTTTTCAAAGATATGTACAATACATGTGTGGGCTGAAATTTACACGCTTTGCTAAGTAAACGGTTCTGCAGGAAAATGTTACTTAGCAATTTTTTTTAATCTACTTTGATTACACGTTAATCACCATAATATTTTAAATCTGATTCTGTTGAACTGTCGGTATCGAACTTTTCTTTGATCCTATTTAAATTTAATCAAATGTAAATTATGTAAGTAAAGTACATTTACATGTTTGACTTTGAAAAATGATGTCTAAAATTAAGTACTATAAAATATAGGAAATTCAATATAAATGATGGCACATATTTCGAAAAAAAAATTAAATTTTTTGTGGATGTTTTAAGCCAATAAAATACCGGCATAAGTTTGCTGTGCATCCAATGCGCAATGATGTTACTCTTGTTAAATCACTCAGTGCCAAATATGCTTCTGAATAAAAATCAGTGCATCGCAATCGCGTTTATTTTGAACAGTTTTATTGTTTTTTTTCGAAATATATCTATTGCGCTTTTAGCGATAATTTGTAAAGACAGATTCAGTATAGAATGTTTAATGTCTATATTCATAAGTGTTTTCTATCATAAATATACACTTTTTTGTGATCATGTAACAATTTCTTGCCCGAAATCGACTCAAAGTATTTTCTAAAATATAAACAAGGATTTACAAAATGATAATAATGTAACCAAGAAACTTGATCTGCAAATTATAAGAGCAGTACGAGGTGAAAGAAAATATAAATTTACAAACAAAGCCTACTTAGGTCGAAATAAAAAAAAATGGGAAACTCAAAAATTAATAGACGTCTCAAAAACAACAAATTTTTCAAGACAAAGTACGGAATATTCAAGTCCTGGCTATTACCGTCGTTTGCATCACTTTTGCGAAAAAAATTGACTTTGAAATACATGTCAAATACGATACTTTAAATGCCAGTTAAATATTTGCCTGGAAGAAATAACATAACAATAATATTAAATAGTCTTAATATTAAATTACTCAATTTAAAATATGTGATACTTTGTTGTACTCCGTCCCATATTTTGCCAACTATGCAAATTGTAACGGTAACAAAAATTTCCGGTACTATTTCATTTCGTTTCCTGAAAGTATTTTATTTCCTAAGCCGTGCTCAATTTAGATTATTAATACAATGATTTGACACAATATATAATGTAATTCCTAGACCGTAAGTTCAAAATAGTCCACTGAATTAATTTACATTTTATATGCTTTTCGAAATAATTTGGAAAACGTTTTCAAGTGAGTGATGTATAAGAAAACTTTCACAGAATAATGCTTAATTTAAAAAAAAAGAAAGTTTTAAAAACGAAAAAATACGATTTCTGAAAATCCTGCATTAAAAAACAAAATATAATTAAATCTATTTTCTCTGTCTACTTAGTACGGACTTTAATATAAGCCACCATTGTTATTGAGTATAATATTTGTGTGTAAAAACGTGAGGTGCTTTGGCTTGAAATCTAACTAAACTATTAAGTATTTTTAATCCTTTAATATTGTTTTGAAAAACAAAATGATTTATTTTTGAGGAAAAGCGCCCCACGCCTTTACACTGAAATATTATTATACTCAATGAAAAACATGGCTTACCCTAAAGTTCTTGCTGAGTCGAAAGAGAAAAGGTTCGATAATTATTTTTTGCTTATTAGTGTGGTATTTTGCAAAAACAGGACTTTTTAAGTTTTTTATACTAACGACTTATTTTACTTTTTTTAGTCATATTTTTAAGATGAAAATACAATAATTTTATGAAATGAATTTTGTATTCATTTCATAAAATTAGTCTATTGTCACCTTGAGACGAGTGTAAAATTTAAAAATCTGGAAGTCGGACATGTTTTTTCTGATACCTGAAAGTGGTTAAAAATTTAATTGAAACATTCGAGTTTTATTTAGTCTTTCTTGTTTCAAAATATTTTTTTTTTAATTCATGAAGTTATTATATTTTCGTCGGTTCTTGACAAGTGTGCAACATTTTTAATAATTCGTGCATTTGAAAGTGAATGAAAATTTAATTTAAGTATTCCATTAGATTTTGCTCTTTTTTTGCTTGAAGATAAAAATATAATTTTATGAAATTGCTTTACTCTCATCAGTCACAATTGTTAAATTTCGTGATGACACAACAATAAAAAAGCAAGAAATTTAATTTTGCAAATTCTATTAGATAATTTAACAAGTCGACTCGAAAACAAATTTTTTCAGTCCTGAATTTTGTTATGAGTTAAATTAATAGTAAACTAAATTTATAATATTTTAATGTAGAAATTTGTTGCATTTTGTACAATGATAACAGAAGTAATGTTTTGAATACGTATGATATTCTGTCTAATAAAACATTATCGGATGTTGTCAGCTTCAAAAGTTTTGTTGTTTATTTTCAGAAGTATTATTGTTTATTGTATTATTATAATTTAAAACAAAAATGTAAGTATGTTAACAAGGTCAGTAAACCCTCACTGTTTGTTCAATGTGGAGGGGTTATTAGGAGAAATTAAGCTATGTACAAATCATAGAAACGGGACAATTTGGTCTTCTACCATTTCATGTTAAATCAATCTCTCCACCTTTTGTACTAAATATTTACCCCAATAATAAATAATTAAATTTCATTGCACATAGAAAGGTATCAATAATGTCCTTTACCTGGTACAAACAATACTCTCTTGTGGTATTTTATAAGCTATCTGATAGAGGGTCCTTAAAGTAAGTTAAGAAACCAGTAACGTTTGGGCCATTTTTGTGGATCTGTGTATATATATCATTTAATTTTACCCCATTTGTAATATCAAAGATCTCTGTATAAGTATGTGTAAAATTTCCTAGATTACTATATACAGTATAAACTACACAGCGACACAATTTATGATCATTTAGAAACACCAATGTCGCTGTATTGCGCTTCGTGGTTCTGAAATACAACCTGTATAATGTATTCGATGACCTCAGGAGAAAAGAGCAGTAGATACTTTAAACATGTTCCACTGTACTTTGCAAAAAAATTAATAATGCACAGAGAGCATCGATGGCATTTGAAAAGGTTTTGGTCGTCAACTTCAGTCAACGGTCTCACTTACACTAAGCACCAGTTTGAAGGACAGTGTCAATTAGCCTACTAAAATATTAGTATGTGGCTAGTATAGTGCAAAGAATCAATTACAACGGAGTGATTATTTGCTTATACTTCAAGGTACAGAAGTAAAATTTTGTCTAATTATCTCAATGTTAATTTTCAAAACATGTCTTTTTTATCCTACCTGAGTTTTGTTATAGTTAAAATAGTGTACAGTAAATAGTGTTTGTTGGTTCACAATTTGAAAATCAACGTGATAAATTTTATTAATTACTAATTTTACAAAATTTAAAAAAGCTCCATTCGGGAGGTCAATAAAAAATTCGACAATATAAATGTTTCACAAAAATTCTTAAATCATTTTAAGTCATGAAATATAACGCGCAGAGTATGTAGACGGAAAACAATAAAATAATTTATAACATGTTAAGGATTTGGTAGGAAATGGGTAGTTATTTACGTTTTAACATATGAACTAAAAAGACAAATTTTAAAAATTGAATTTAGAGCTTAGAAAATTTGATGAGCCGTCTTCATGGTTATCGGACTAGAACACTCTGTTTTTATATATGAATAATACATTAATTACGAAATTTAATACTACAAAAACAACCCTGGACACAACTGTATTTGTTATTAAGAAATTTCATATTTTCCTTAAACATAAGGTAGGTATAATTAATGTTCATATTCCGTCAAATTACTGTATTGCATTTCATTTCCTTAAATGTGTATTTAAGTGACTCCGCCTAAGCTGAGGCTTGAAAAACTTACGATTAGACCGCAAGATTGTCGCGCCGTATTTAGAAGAAAGATATCAAACAGCGTACTCATAATTCCATTATCAAGATCAAATGTTTGACTAACAGGAAATACGGCAACAGAATAATTTGAAAACTATTCTTATTTAGATGACCTGTATGGTCATTTATACTAATTATACATATTATTCATTAATGTATTTCTGAAAGTAACGTCATTAACTTATTAATTATTTTATTAAAATACTATTTTAATGCAAATTTTTTTTAACAGCTACATCAATGTATGAAAAAAAATCTGCCCAATATTTATGACACTAATGTCAGGTTAATTTAGCCGTAGCTTGAAAAATGTTGATTCCCCCCACTGCCTTGAGTTTTGTATTATCAAATTTGTTGTCAGGATTCAAAGATGGAAGGGAAATTTTTAAAATAAAAGTGATGGGGCCAATGAAACGTGGTGAATTCATAACAAAAACATTTTATTCCACTTACAACCTCTTTTTTATGGTGTATTTTATTCCTAAAAAAATATTAACTACTTCCACAATGACGTTCACTCCAACCGCTCGTATATTTCTTTCATTATTCTTGGTTACAATACATAATTATTTTACATTTAGTAGTTAGACATAGAAATACTCGTGAAGTTTAATAAAAAAATTTAGAGAAGTAATGCGATTTATTTATTAACATCATATTTATATTTGTATCACATCCACTTTCTGAAAACTAAGGTTTTAAATCATCGTATGTTTTCGTGACTTCAGGGGTACCTCAAAGTTCCATATTGGGTCTCTTTTTTTATCACGTTCATAAATCACATTGGTAATTGTTTTAGACACAACAAGTTCCTTTTATATGTTGACTACCTAAAGATTTTCCCAAACTTAGAGATTCTTCTTCCCACGTAAAGCTACAAGAAAATCTTAATGGACTAAATATAAATTGCAGAATGTACCGGATCCTCTACGCAACTCTTGTGCGATCTCAACTTGAATATGCTGTTGCAGGCTGGAATCCATACTGTCTTACATACTCTGATGTGATCGAAAGAGTGCAAAAATGATTTATACGTATATTGCAATACGCCCAAAATAGACTGTTGCAATGCATTGTATTCATTCAAATACCGTACGCTCCACGTAAGGCGCCTCGAACTCGAAACAGTTGTACTTTATAATATCGGCCATAGTCGTTACCAGTTACAGTTTCGTGCACAAGGGAAAGCGCCCCATAGCTCCGCGCTTTTTTGTTTACCTACTGCTCGCACTAAAGCCGGTGCTCGTGTACCACCACGCAGGCTTTGTAATGATCACGTAAGTAAGTTCCATACTCCGGACATATTCGCTAGCTCATTACTTCAATACAAGCAATCAATGAAACCATTAGTCCTTTGAAGGCATTGACACTAATTTTCTTTTTTAAATCCATATTATTATAAATAAGATGATTATTAATATTAACTAACTATTGGTAATTGTTATAGTGAATTTTGAATGAAAAGCTGAAGTCAATAATTTCAATATTTATTGTTTGTTTACCAATATTATATGTTTTATAATTTCATTTGAAGTATTATAAAATTTCTGAACATTTAATATATTATGCAAATATTTATATAAGACTAAGGATATATGTACGTAGAATATTACTTTGACGTGGGAATGTTAGGATACAAATTAAACTAATACTTGAAAAACACGCTTTTTGTTTCTCACTATGACTTCTATCTATTTTTCCCCATAGGTTATAAATAAATATATAAACTTCTATGGGCATAAAGTAAGTCGAACGTTTACAACGTAAGTTATTCGAAAACATCCCTGCATTTAAATTTCAAGATTGAAGTGAAATGTAGTTTTCGCAAGATACATTTTTATCCAATGGAAGTAACAAAAAAAATGTTATTAAAATTATATCAGATAAACTAAAATCATAGTAAAAAATGGATCTCAACTTATAGCTGGTATTGGCAAAAGTAAAATAATGGATATGTCATTAAATCAATTAACATTTTAGCGTTACCAAATCGCAAGTAGCAAATATACTTTCAAATTGGAAAATCTTCCTCCAACCGAAGGAGCAGGTGCACAAAACTTCTATATAATTTATTATATAAGTTAGCAATCATCTTCGTTGTTTGTACAATGAGCCCGATAACAAAAAATATAAGCAATGGGGCTAGAAGAAACATCGTGCCCAAATTAATCCTGTACAGCTCAGACTTAATTCGCGAAAAATTAATGAAACCTTTTAGCTGAAATTGTGTTATTAACAAAGATGAAGTGGCCGAAAACACGACCTACATTGTCTCAATATATATAGTAATTATATTGAAGTCGTAAGTGATACGGTAGATATTATTCCTGAATAGCTAGCAAAGAATCTTGATATTGAAATTGAAGAGCTAGAAGGCGTCGATAATTTCGTAAATTCTTTGGAATTTGAAAGTTTTATTGACGAAGAAGATGAGAAAAAGAACCATGTTGCCAAAAATCTAAAATTCATGAGATTTTTATTACTTAAAATTAAAAAATGACAAAATAATATTTTTCTGAAGACGAAGCAAATTAAAATTTGTAAAAAAATTAATTAATTGTTTTACTTAATAATAATGTATTCAAATTATTTTATACAAATATACTTAAAACAAATTACTCATCATTATAATATTTATTTGGTGGAATATGGTAAAATGTACGTAAATATAAATGCACACTGGGCCAGCGACTCTCAACTCCAGCCTACGACTTCCCGTGCGGTAAATGCATTGCCATGAAACTTAACTTTTTGAAAGTTTTTCGCCATTTTCTTCAATTAAATTCATTCAACTTTAATAACATTACATAGAAGTAAATTCTGACATTAACATTTAGTCCATTAATAAAAGAAATAATAAAAAAATGGAGATCTTAAAGAATATTGAAAGGTATTGACAAAACGTGAAATTTTCCATGAAAAATAAACCTCATCATGGATAAATAATTTTAAAATAGAGGTTGCAACGTTTAAAATGAGTTTACCGTATTGACTACTGAAATAAAAAAACACCAATAATTTAAAAACACCAATAAAATTTTTCGTATGAAATTTTGGTATTTTTATTCATTGCAAAGATAGTATGTTATACATTCATAAACTTCATATAAATTAAATCATTTTTACAACAGAAAAAATAAAAAGCCGAATAATCGGTTTTTCGCAATTTTCTCTAAAAATTTGAGGTTATGCTGAAAAATGTCTTTAATGGAAATTATAGATTTATCTATTATACACAAATTTGTTTTATCCGCTAGGAGGTAACGTTTCGCCGATAGGCATAATAAACTTAAAGTATAATAAGTCAGTTTCCATCCACTTCTGACTGTCGTCCTGACTACATTTCTGACATCAGTATAATAATATGGTAGCATTAAGCTGATTCGATAATAGAAGAGGGATCTGGTAAAACCTCGTTGGCTAGCAGTAAACCCATCTAATAAGGGCTCGTTGGATATTGTAATCGCTTTCCGGTTACAATATATAACCCAATCATTAGAAGGGGAGAATGATCATAGGCCTTCTCAAAAACTAACTTTAAAGCTATTGAATTGAAGCTGGTTTGATCTGTCTCAATAGATCATGTGGTTAAAAAGTGGGATATTTTATATGTATGTACATAAACATATATATATATATATATATATATATACATAGATTTTATTTTTATACACATTGCAGGAAAATTTATTAGGAGTTATGGAAAAAATATGTAAAGAGTCGGAAGATAGCGATAGTTAATTTTATTTCTCAGTTACTATCGTTACCGTCAAACGCGATTATATTGAGACGAAGCCTTGTACACAGCTGGAAGTAGAAAGAGAGAAGATGACCTTTTAACACTAATTTTAAATTTTCGTTCAAAAAGGTAAAAAAATTAAACTTTATTGTGGGATCTCGGTATTCAGCTGTCTGCTTATCACAGCTATTTCTTTTTCTTCTTAGAAACCGAACATAAAATCGAAATTTAAATAAGATTGTTATTTTACTTGGTCCTAGCAACTGTCCCAGGAGTCAAAACCTCATTTTTTCTGATCCATGAAAGATAGAGATATGGATACTTTAATTTTATGAAATTAATGAGATTAAAGTAAATTATATTTAAACGTCGACAACAACCCTCAGTTAATAGTAATATATATTGTATTCTAATATTACTTAAATATGAAACCGTATGTAACAACAAAGCAACTTGCTTCTGGGCCGGAAGAACTATATAGGTCCGATCGCATTGATATTTTTTTATTATGTTTGGTGATTAGTTATTACTAATGGTCTAATTAACGAATTTGCTCGTTTGGCTTGAGAATAACTTTTAATTTAATTCATAAAGTAAATTTTAAAAACCATTAGGTTATACGTACAAAATCGACGAAATCATTAAAATATTTGGATTAACTTTGCTTTTACGCAAAATTTATTTTCCATATAATTTACGATGTTTACATCAAATACATTAAATTTTAATAAAGAAAATCATGCACACTTGTGACTTACTTCCTTATCTCGAAGGGAAAACTTTCCGTTTTATGACTCTTGAAGAATGGAGTGAATGCGTTATTGTTTGTGTACACACTCTCTGCTGGGATTTAAAGCTTAAACTTACGATACTTCATTGGTAAAATATTTTCAGTGTTGTGATATAAGTTTGCGAATTATGCAAAAATATTCCCATTTAAATTTTAAATTCCCACTCGACTTTCATCACTAAGCACAATTTCTTTTCAGATTCATAAGACATGCAAATTATTGAGTTGGTCAAGGAGTTTCAGAAATATATTCGAAACTTTCAGAATGTTTTTTTATAAATTATAAATAGCCAAAAGTGTTCTCATTTAATGTTTTAAAGAACATTATTAAAAAAAATTAAATCGATATTAAATGTAAACTATTCTCTTTTACGATGACTGGTCAATATTATTGACGTTTTAATGGACTAGCACGTTTTAATGAAAAAAACAAATAGACAGCATAAAACAAAGCAATTAGTAAATGTGTTGCAGAGACATAAGTTACCCATAACTCTTGATTTGATAAGAATGAATAAGTACCAGAAAATCAATGATGAGCTGCTGATGGAATATCAAGAGCATTATTAATTAAAATATACTTTGTTGTCAATAAAAAGATCAATTATCTAGCTAAGAAATTAAGTAGTCAATAGACTGTTAATTTCTTCGTGATAATGCTAAACCAATTTATTAAAATTTACTCGTCATAAATTAGAAAAATAGGAATTGGACTGGGTTCCACTAGTAGGCCCAATGTATTTACATGAGACTGTGTCATTTAATTATCACTCATAAAGAGCTCTAGATAATTATACATACAATGACACACTCAGTAATACCGCTGATGTTGAATTTTCCCAGCTCAAAAATGATCTTGAATTTTCGAATCAGTTTCATACGATTTTTAAGATGAAAATGCTTGCATGCTCTATTTAGATGGAAGCATGTGTTAAATAGAGGTTGAGTTCCTACAAAAATATAATTTTATTTACAAATATTTTTTTTAAGAACAAGTCGAGGTTAAAAATTTGCCGTAAAAGCGTACACTGATCGGTTTGATAACGGGCTGCAAGCCTTTATAATAATGTGGGTACATATCATATTACAAAAGGTTCACGGCTTCGTTCAATGATTATAGGGCTCTCGTAGTCATCGTTTAGAAGATCGAGGTCTTAAAATCATCAAAAACGTCTCTATAGCAAAAATGTCACACTTTGCATGGAGAAGACTTTTCGTTTACATTATGCGACAGTTTACTAAAAAGTGGAATCATTAATTAGATTTTGAAGTTAAAAATTAGAAAAAGCGATTAATCGTTTTGCCGCTTTTTAACTTTAGTTAGCATTTTAAATAAAATATTAAGCATCGCCATAGACATCACATTCTGTGTTTTTACGTAGGTTGTTGACAAGAAAGCGCTAAAATATCTATGACTTCTTTTGGTTCGGTAGCGCTCAACGCAATGTTACGGGAGCCAGCAATATATTTCTCCTGATTCCGGAAGATTGCACAATGGGTTATCGGAGCAGTTTTAAGTTTGCTGTCACAAAAGTATGGAACCACTTTTATTTACTCCTGAAAACCCCTGCATCCATATATGTATTTCAAAGGTCGATATTTTTTTAGGCTTTTGATTAAGGAAACTAAAAAGATAGACTAGACGAAAAATTCAATTGGTTTTCTCCGTTATTGATTCTTCGTTATTTATTTTATGTTACGTTTCCTCCTTAAGTAATAATGATTAAATATTATTAGTGTATGTTATAGGTTTTACTGCATCCACAAATAAAGTGTGTATTTATTATTTTAAGTAGTCTTGTATATTTGTATGTATATGTATGTTAATATGTGTGTGTGTGTGTATCAACAGTGTAGTTGTAAACTGATTGGGTGCACAAGCCGAGCTAGTCGCCTTTTTGTGAATTACATTTCGCGGTATTTATATAACATACGTAATTTTATTTGTTATTGTGCCTCTTTATCCTCAAACAACTTCTGTCATTAGAAAAAATAACGATTCATAATATATTTAATTTGCTAAAAACAATTTCTTGCTTTTTCTTCAAAAAAGGTCTTGCCATTTTTAATATTGCCTAAAAGCAATAAATTTAACATCAGGTTTACAAATATTATTTCTTGGACTTAAGACGACTTATTAATAGGTCAGCGTCAAGTGGAACGTTTCATAATAGAATCAGATGAACTGAGAATTATATATATATATATATATATATATATATATATATATGTATATTTATATATATAATTCTCAGTTCAGTATATTTATATATATATATATATATATATATATATATATATATATATATATATCCTCGTTTCATGTGAATAAAGTGTTTAATTAGGGTATTCAAAATAGCAGATTGAGATCATTTAAAAAAAATTTAGCCTAAACTACTAAATTAGTGAACACGCAAAAATGTCTGAACACTACTGAAGTATCTTTTCTGTCTGAATAAAAAAACCCAAAACATAAATCTTAAACAAAATTAACTTTGTTATTTTTAAAGACTAACTGGTCAGGTCTTATTTAAAACCTTGGTTGTTTTTTTTATTTTCAATAAAATAAATAGAATTCCATTTACTTCACCAATAAAAAAATAAAACAAATAATTTCTCTCGAATACAAAGACCCATTCTAATAACCGTTCCTTCTATTTAGCTCGCAGGCAGACCAGCAGTGTACGTTATGGCACGGTGCTAGTAGGATCTATGCCGCTGGTTTTCCCACCCACACAAAAAGCAATATAAACTGGTATAATTAAACTAATTGTAAACTTAGGTTTGGATCTGTGTTTTAATATTATAGGTATAAGTATAGTTTAGCACCAATGATATTTTTTTGATAGGACATGAAAGAATATCCATTATATATTAAATGCAATATACGTTTTGAAATACGTCGTGTATTTCAAAATGTACATATATATTGTAGCTCACGATTATTCGTTATAATAAAATCGATTTATGAATTTTCATGATTGCCCGAAAATATTTTTAACCTATTTTCTTTAACGTGCGTAATCCTATTTTTGTCAGTCCTTCATGTTTACTCACTTTTGAATGTTTTGGGTTTGTCTTTTTTATATTAATTCGTTTTTGTATTTATACACTTTTTCCACCTGATACATTTCGCTTATTAAATTTTTGAATATTTTGAACCGTTTTTTTATATCAATTCGTTTTTATTCATGATTTTTTGGATAATTCTTTTCACTCACTTAATTTTGAATATTATGAATTCGTTTTTTTCAAATTATCCTTTTTGTTTGTATTTATAAACTTTTTTATGGAATCCTAATTAATATTATAAATGTGAAAATGTGTTTGTCCTCCTTTCACATCATAAGGAAACAATATATCGCTATTGTCTTATGCACACATATAGTTAGCTGGCCGAGAAATGGTATAGGTTATTTTTTATTTCGGGAAATCTTGTTTTTGCGGGAAAATTCTAAATTAAAACATTAAGTATATAATGTATATAATGGAAATGATGAAGCAACCTTGCGACGGATTCACGGATTAAAGTGAGTTTTTGAAAAGCAATATAAGTTAGCAACGGAATCACTCCCTTTATTTTCTAATTTGAGGAAATATATTGGTTTTAATTTATGTTATATACTCACGAAAATGAATGGATAGTATTTCATTTCATTTAAGCATTCTAGATGGCGCTGCATGTTTCATTTTCTGCCTGTAAGTTTTTAACCATAACGATCACACCGAGGGTAAAGTTAATATTTACAGATAAACGGGGTCTTCGTTTAGACATTATGTGTACTAAATTTGAATTAATTATTGCTATTCCGAAATATCTTATTAGTTTGACATTTTTATAAAAAAACAGAACTCATCACGACGTAATGGATAAAATAATTCCAATACTTCTTAAGAGTTTACTTACTAAAGTAATTTGCTAGAATGAATAAACGAAACTTATTAAATAGTCAAATAAAGATATTGAAATCGAAACTAAAAACAATAGGAAGACTGAGTGGTCATTAATTTGATTTCCAATATAACGACTATGGTAAGGTAATTATAAAATTATTACATTAGCATGAAATACATAAAAAGGAAGTAAAGAATATGTAACTTGTAATTGTACCTATTTTACCTTTTCTTCTGACTGCGCTGAAATCGCTTGTGGAATATTCAATTTGACGAGACACTTGAAATAAATAGGAATAACATTTAAAAATAATCCACTATACTAGATTTATTGACTTAGTTGTTTACTAATGTTAATTGATTAAATAATCAAATATGTGTCTATATTAATACACACATATATTCATGTGTGTGTGTGTGTGTGTGTATATATATATATATATATATATATATATATATATATATATATATCCCGTTTATCTGTAAATATTAACTTTTACCCTCGGTGTGATCGTTAAAAAAATTGTATAGTTCAAAAAGATAAACTGAAACAATGATATCTATAAGAACTAGAGGAGTGGCTTTAATTTTTTTAATAAATTAACACTTGAAAACATTTTAAAATATGAAAAGAAATATGATAAACATTTGGAACAGAATAACACCCAATAACAAAATGGAAGTAAATTAGAGGTAACTTTCATAGCATACGCAAAATTTATTTTGTGATGATCGGTACAAATGTGCGTACCGATTGTCACAAAATAAATTGTGTGTATTATATATATATATATATATATATATATATATATATATATATATATAAAGCTTAGTCTCGATATGAAAACGTAGGAGATATAGAGGTAACAAATATTCAGCTTAATTTCCTCTTTTGTTTCATCTCGTTACCTTGATATCGTCAAATACGAGGAAAGGTATTGCCAAACCTTTTGTAAACTCACGCCTCATTCCAGCTTATTAATATCATGACTTAGCAAAATTATTGAGGCCACGATATTAAACGTAATTGTGGTCTGTAAGCGAACTGTTTTGGGTGGTGATGAGAGTAATTGGAGCGCATACGGGTGTTATTACAATGGATAAGCTTAACTATCGGTAAAATAATGAAGTATTTTTATAATGATTTTAAAATGGGGAAAAAGTAATTAACATATATTTTAGCCAAGATTTTTCATTATCTTTTTCATATTTGTGTATATATATATATATATATATATATATATATATATATATATATATATATATATACATATATATGCATATATTTATATAGTGTGTGTGTGTGTAATAAAATAAATCGATAATTTTTCCAACACCCTATTAATGATATTCAAACTAAATTCAATAGAGAACAAAATAGTTGAGGAACTTTTGTTATGTGAACAGAAATTGAGTAAAAGCTTGGTTTCTTTAAATAAAATGGGATTTTTAAAGTATATATATAGTTTTGCTAGTAATTTTTCCTGGAGTTAATTAAAACTAACTCAATTTAATAAAAAAAATTCCTTCAGACTTCTCACTAAATCAGGAGGAAAAAAAATTTGGTATTTTTTCTTGTCAATATAATAACTTTGTACTTAATTTTCTTTTCATCTGTTGGAAATAAAGATTTTTGTGTAAATAAATATAATCTGTTAAGACTGTCACTTATGACATTTAAAATTCTCGTAAAGCGTTATGTATGAATTTTTGACAAGTTCGATAAGTGAAATTCCTACGATAAGGGAAATCCCTATTTTCTACAAGAAAATAGGAATTTCACTTATCGTAGTGCCGCTTACAATAATAATAAGGTTTTAAATCTTTATTTTCATTTATATTATTTTATTTTACCACCGACTTTCTTACCAAATTAGAAAGACAATAAAAAATAGTTGACATTTTTTTTATTAATAAAATAATTTGGTTCTTAGATTTCTTTCTATCTGTTTACCATATGTGCGAAAATATTGTAATGACAATTCATTTCGTGCTTGTTTCTATTGTGCTTAGGTATTAAATAAATTGCCGTAAATACCTGTATTGTTTCAAATATTTTTACATTAAATCGACATTTTATTATTCCAAGAACGAATCTATTTCCTACTGAAATACCGAAAGCATCCACAAAATTTCATTAGGACTGAATTTTACATTTTGAACGGTTGCATGTGAACTCGATTAAATAAAATCAACATGTTTATAAGCAACTTAATACCGTCACGTGCAATACCTAATTATGTAATTCAATACAACTCCGAGTTACGACCGGTTTTTATTTATTAATCCATGTTACGGTATCTATACGAAAGCGCAAGTCGTGAATGACAGGCGCAGAAATATTTTCGCCAAGTCGAATTTTTGTTTTCCTTTCAACTTTGTTTATAAGATAGGAATAAAGTAATTAAATGCAATATGTACATTTTTCTTTCGCTATTTCTAATGGAAAATGGAAGATTGTGTTGTTTCATTTAATTTTATTCCGGAACAATGAAATAATAAAATAATGAGACATGATGTTGGCAAATGTAATTTCAACTCATACCATCACGATCTCTCACTAAAATTTCATATTTCGTGAGGAGATTATCTAAGACACGATGTAGACGACATTTAATCTTATCATAAAAACTGGACGAAGATAAAAACGTTCACTGTCTTATTGTGATAGTAAATACAACATATTTTTAATATCATATTGTCCTTATTATATTTAAAAGATCGACAAATTTGTTCGTTGTTCTCGCGAGTAATGTGCTATATTACACTGTATTTCTTAGATGTTCCAACATTCCACTTCTGGAGCTAGCTGCTTTAGACTAAGGGACAATGATCGTATTGTAGTTATTAATATATAAACATAAATGCATAGTTAGTTTAAAAATATTTTTAAGAATAAAGTGAATACCATCACTACTTAAAAAAATATAATAGTGGAGTAGAAACTTATTAAATAAGTAACTTGATGATTTTTATTTCAAATGTCAAGTAAGAGTCTAAATTGTTATAAAGCAGATATTCTTTAGTATTAAGAAACATTGCCGGGTGCACATTTCAGTAATAACTCTAGTAATAGTAATAACTCTATTGTGATTGCATATTGATTGGAAATATCTTATACGGTCTTATATATACATTCCTTTGAAAAAATTTTTTAATGAAAACTAAAACTAGAGAATCTTTGGTAAAAACCCATTTAGACGTGTTGTTGTATTTTCTTTACCGTTAAATAATATGTGAACCGTAATAAATAATACAATATAAATCATATGATTCTCCTATTCATATAGCAATTAACATTGATTTATATTAATTTTCATATCTTAATGATTATTACACTAACGAAATTATTACAATGTGCATTCGATACTATCAGTATAAAGTTAATTTTAACGTGATATGGATATTTTATTTTCAGCCTGGTTTCAGATTATATTGTATGAAAATATGATTAACAAGAATTTCAACCAGTAAACACCGTTTATGTTTGGTTCTTTTTTACATAAGAATCATTGATTAAGGTTGAAATGAAATAATTATTAAAATCAAAATTAAATTATCCTTATAAAATACTTCATAACAAGTTAACTGAGTGAGTGAAGGAATGATTTCAAATGACTTAAAAATAGAATAAGAAGGATGACATTACGCAATCAGGCCATATGTAGATCCATGATGATGATTTACAGTACAACGATGAAAGATGGCACGATGATGGAGAGAGATATATTTAATTTTATAGATAATATCGGAATAACGATTAATAAATAATTTATGCCTATTCTATGACCATGACTTTTTTAAGCCAACGTGTAACACTCACGAAAATAAGTGTATTTTTCCTCGTATTCGTTAAACTTTGCCCATAACTTATTCAAGTCTATTGGAGAAAATCTATTCGTATCTAATAGTAAGTATGTAACATCTAAATGATATATTCAATAAAATTTTCAAAAATCCCGAAATTTTCGATGAATGAACGACATTACGTCAATTTGTGATATATATTTCTGCCACGATGGAAGAATTATCAATTTAATGGAATAATGAATTATATTATTATTTCTAGCAGCATATTTTCCAAGATTTATAAATATAACAGTTAAACATAAGGAAATATTTTTATGTGATTGTGAAACTAATAGACTCTTTATATATATATATACACACACATTCACATATTCACCACTGGTAGACTCATTAAAATGTATTTGATACTTGTTTCTACATCGATATATTAACAAGTTCATTTCTCTAGTTCAAATATCGTATTAGTTTTATTAGTTATTTTAATATATTTCTTTTACGGAAGTAGGAAAAAAAAAAAAAAACAATATGGTCTTTTTACATGTGTTGGAATTTACAATTTCAATATTTTAATTTTATACGACGACACTTCTAAAAAATGACTTTATTTTATCTTTATTTTAACTGAGTAATTTTATTATTGGAAAAAACATGTACCCGTAAATATACTTGCGTTGATGTAAATTCGATTATTAATTATCACAGAATTTCATTTCTGTCAGGATTTTCTAAGTTAAATGACATTATGAAAATATAAATCTTACAATTTCGCAATATTTTTTGGTCTGTCTCTTCGTCCCTACTTTTCACACCTTTATAGTTTCTATTGTTTTAGATTCGAATACACAAAAGTTTGCGAGCTGATTTGTACATAAATACTAGTTAATGTCAATTAATAAGACAAATCTGAAAACATTTTGGTTTCTTGTACATACCCGTTCTTGTAATGTGGGCGTAATTTTATTGCCGGTCTCATAGAGTACGTCATCATTTGATAGACCAGTTGAAGTTATATATATATATATATATATATATATTATATTAATATACTGATGTCCTATTTAAAATTTAAATTATTAGACTCCATTTGTAAAATATTAAACTTCAAAATGACAAGAATAGTGTATAATTATTTAGTAGTAATTTTTCAAACATAGATTTGCAAAAAATTCTGAATATTAGCATTTATTTGGAAATTTTGGATACAAATATTTTAGTTAAATTGCAATAAAAATTTTACGAAATGTAAACAGATACGTGATGGAACAAGTACTTCTGTCTATATTCTTTAATAACTCTTAATATAATAAATTATCATATATAATATTTTACTTTTAATATAGTATTCAACTGATAAAAAACCTGACAGCAGTCGCATCGGAGGGTGATTTGTTCATAATAAGTGAAAGTAAATTTGTCGAAGTGTGTCGTTGTTATCTTTTGCAGTTCGTATATTTTGTAATCATGTTTAATATATACTTTTTCTTATTTAAATTTGTTAAACCATTAATTATTTATCGTTACGAACATGTTACCTGTAACATATCCATGAATACATGTGAATAAATAAATAAGTTTCTCCTAACGTGATTAGGTGCTCTTTTCTGGCTGTTCGATTTTATTCCTACTACATGATAATTCTAAAATTTTATTATGGTTGTATCTAAAAATAATTTGCAAAATTCTTGAATACCAATAGTTACAAATTTAAACCAAATAATGTACCTATATACAACATACAAGTGTGATGAAAATTAATATAAAAAAGTCAGTCCTTACTATATTACTTTCCAATGACACCTGGGCAACAATGGTGTTGCGATATTTTACGTTAACATTAAGAAAATTATTGAACCGCGAAAAAAAATGGCGCCTAAGAAAGGTTTCGTAACAAATTGTTTTATGGATTATTTCATAGTTTACAAACAAATCGATCTGTGCTTTACCTCTAAGTACTCGGGATCGGAAAAAATAAATAACTGAAGCTCTACCTTTACTCTTTTTCATTTTAGCTTTTTATTAACATTATACTTATTTTAAAAACAGTGCTTAAGATACATTTTATAATATTATGAAAGTAATACTGAGCCCGCCTCTACTTTCTCAGACATATGAATTATCGTGTTAGGAATTAGACCTTTTTCATTAACTTCGGAAGATTTAATACCAATAGGAGATTTAGAAATATTTATGATATTTTAAGCTGTTAAAAAATTACCTAAAAGTTTCCCTCATTTTTTTATATTCTTTTGATTAATATATCTCTAATTAATTTTGACAAATCGACAACATATAAAGGTGTTTGCTGAAAATGGACCCACCACGAAAAAAGATAAAAATTATCTACTTTTCATTAATAATATGGGGCGCTCCTAAATTCCATTTGTAATTAGAACGTTTTACAATTCGACAATTTAAAAAAGAATGTTACGTTTTAAGGTCCATTAAAAACATTGAAAGCAAGTGATTCCAATTTGTATATTATCATAATAAAACAAATCACTATAAAATATGTCAGGTGTTTATTGTTTGAACAGAAAGGTAAAAAAGGCCTTCCGCTGTTAATGAAATGATATTTGTATTTCGTATCACAGCTGAGTACGACGTCAACCAATTTTAACACTTTTGGCGTAATTTTTAGCATATAGTATAGAATATTAATAACAATTTTATTAAATGTATTGTAATATTAAAATTTAAATATATTAGCTACCAGAATTTAGTTTTTAAATTCTTTTGTCACTTGATAAGTGTCATTTATCATACGAGTATATCTATGAAGGATGATGATGATGATGATGTAAATGAGATGAAATAAATGTGTAAGAATTATCGGAAATGTCGCCCAGTGATGTCTAACAGCGTAGAAATAACAAAAATGTAATACTAAAGTAGACCATTGAAAAATTGTCTTAATTATATTAGGACTAAATATGTGCAAACCTGTTCTATTTTAGCAAAAATTTAGAAAATAATTAAAAATTAGTTTAGTTACTACGTTTTAAAAAAATTCATCTTGTCAATGACTTGTGTTTAACTCATGGAAAATATTGGTCATTAATCTCCGATAGCGTAAAAATAACAAATTCAATGATAAAGTAGCACTTAAAAATTAGAATGTCTTTGTGTTAGTTAGCACTAATGTTCATCATCAATGGCAATCGCATAAAATTCATTTTCTAAATAAACCTTTGTCAGTAAACATGACCATTCTTGCAAATATTTGAAACAAGCATCCCGGAAAAAAATCAAATAATAATTTAATATCATTCAACAAATTTTAGGCCAAATCCCCCAATAAAATGAGCATTCGCTTTTAAGATTATGTTTCTTTACAATCAATATGAAACGAAAAACATATTTTCTAAATAACAATTGATTTCTGTTATATACCTTTCAGGGATTAATATTTCGGTTAGTATTTGAATTTGTAATAAAATTAAAATTATGATAGTTAATAGAACATCTTAATGGATGGGAAAAAATTAATAAATACCTCCTTAAAACATATTAGAAATATTTCATTAATATTTTAATTTTATATTACAAAAATGTAATAAATTAATTTTTATTTCATCTATCATAATTAAAATGAAGAGAGAATTTCTTTAATTCCTTAATCTTTGCCACCTTGAACTTTGCCACCTACTTGAATTATTTAATAATAGTAATAATTTTTTTATGTGGAAAGTATGTAGAGACCATAAAATTAAATATTTACTTGTCAGTTATTACTAAAAGATTGTTACCTTATAAATTCAGATTTATGATGTTTCTAAACACCATTTTGATGAAAGACTCTACAGCTCTAATTTAGACTTCGTTAATCATAATTCAACCAAAATTAAATTATATATTGTGCACAATATTTTACTAATCACTTTAAGCTTATACTTATTTTTGCTAAAATATCCCCGTTTTGTCATTCTGTCGTGTTTTGACTTTCCTTACAAATCTTAAATTACTTCATCCTCGGAAACCACCCCAAATTACATCAATAAAAACGGAGAAATAAGAACATAGATATAAATTATTATTATATATTAGCTTAGTATGAAGTTACAATAATTTTAATCTGATTTTAGAAATGCACGTTGTCTATTTCATACAAACTAACTTTAAATTGATTGCTGTCTCTTTATTGATTTTTGTTTCGTAAACATTTTAGCAACACACGTTTTAATGTAAACATCTAAGGAAAACTTACGTATACTGAACTCTATGATTTGTTGACAACGTATTAAATTCGTGTTAATAGTTTATTTATTTAGAAATATTGTTTGTAGATCTTAATTTCAAAAAGATTCTGCTAAAATATTTGCTTCCAACTTACATTTAATATTTAAAATATTAACGTATAATATAGCTCACGCAATATGCTCTACGCTATATATCTCGACTGACCTTGTCGGAAACTTGTGTCACGTTTTTAAATGTTTTTTACAGACTAACTTATAAATTGTTTACCCCTTCAGTTTTAACATCAAACCAAATATTATATAATACAATATGTTTATGTTAGTATTTACTCAAATGAAATTTACACATACCAGGATAAATTATTTTCTCTCTTGATCTCCATAATGGATTAAATTTACGAAAAATTTGTAAATATAAACTGAATAATGAGGCTATAAAAGTGAAACAACCAAATAAATAAAAATAAGCAAACTTACTGTCGCTTTTATTAAATTCGTTAGGATAATGTATAATGGATTGATATGTATCTCCTAGCAGTACAAACAACTTTATAAGTACGATCAAATATTTTTTATTATCAATATTCGGATTATAAACAAAAGATGCAGATTCAGATGTTTTGCATTTACAACGAATCTGTGTAAATACGATTTGCCGATATTTGAAAGAACTATTTTGGAAGTCGAACCTATAGAAATCCCTTCCCGAATGACTTCATTGACAGCTTCTTTTATTTTATCCGACTCGAGTTCGCTTCTTAGGCGGCATTTTTAAACTACAAAAATAAGATATCAATAATTTAAAACTTAGATTACATTACATTATAACAAATTTAAAAAAATGGTCACGAAAGTACAGTTATGAAAGGGAAGTCAATTTCATAATAGGTCGCTGCATCCATATCATAAATTAAAAACATTAACTTTAAAGCTACAATTTTATCTAAGCAATGTCTTACTTGTTTTTCTGTAGTATTTCAATATTGTAATTAAATAAAAATCTGAATATGTATAATGATAATTAGTTCAATAAATCATTTGCGAGATTTTACGAAACCTTAGAAAGAAACAATAAACATTTAATTTTTACGCATTACGTAAAAATTCACAAGCATGACCCCGCCATTTCGAGAATGACAGCAGCTTGAAGTTAGAAATAAATTGCTGTGCATTAAAGTTATTGTATAAGAAAAATACTTTTGTTTCGTTGGGTTTATACATAACCCGTAATTTGAATCGTCCCTTTCAACACATGTCCCCTTCATGCCACCTCTCCCCTAAGAGTTTTTTGTCATTTACTAGCTATGTTTTTTTGGCATTTTCAGCTGTATTTATACACATTATGTTGGTCTTTATTTTAGCAATAAACAAATTTAAATTGTATTAAATTCTTCAAATATTTAAAATATCTTTTCATTTATTCTTTCTGCTTCCATCCTCTGCCTTAACATTTCCTTCATATGCAAAAAGCATACATGTAATAACATAATTAAATATACTTCAATGAACATAAAGAATTCAATAATATTGACAAATTATCTTTAATAATTTTTTTATTGATTTATTAATTAAAAAAAACTTTGTACAAAAATTTGTTGTTAATGCATAAATAAATCGTATGCGTACGTGTGTGTGAATAAATACTGAATACTGCTACAAAAATATAGTCAATAATATAACCGTGCAAGGTTAACAAAGTGAAGTTAACATAGAGTTTAATAAGCCTAATCTAATATTTTATATAAAAATCAGTGGGTGATTGCAGAGGATTGAATATTTGTCCCAAATGTTCTCATTGTAAACAGTCCTTTCCTTACTCCCGCGGTTGGCTAATCGTTAAGTACGGTAAGTACTTATAAAGAGACTTAATGAGTTTTCGAAATTATTAAACAACATCGTATTTATCATACTAAATATAAATAAAGTAATTTTCAGTCAGACAAAAATTTTACATAGAGAATTTTTTTTCTCTATTATATCCTATTATAAAATCAACATGGCGGTCATGCAACACTTATCCTTGATTAATATGTTCCCTTAATACCCACTACGAGTACAATATAAAGGGGTTTGATATATATATATATATATATAATATATATATATATATATATATATATATATATATATATATATATATCTATATATATATATATAAATATATATGTGTGTATATATACATATATATCTTGTACGAAAATATTGATTCATAATAACACAAATTTAAATGAGACCATTTGTCTGAAGGTGTCGTGACTAGTTTGATATTCTTAAATTATAGTTTGATACTATAACATTTAAAAAAAAATCAGTAATACGTACATGGCAAGTGCAGAAGAAATTAAAGGTTATAGTATATTTTCAAATTTACATCGAACTGGCTTTCGAAATTCGAAAAGGATCTAACTTGTGTTTTGTAAGTTTTCCCCTCCCATGTAATTATATTTAATACAGTTCAGTTAGCAAACATTAATTATGATATATTTCTTATAACTAATTATATTTTGCTAGCTGTGCATCATCGCTTCACTTACGTGAAATTGGGAATGGGAATTTTTCTCTTATATGTTGCTCGTGGTTATAAATTATTAGCATACCAAATTTCATAAAAATCCGGACAAAACACACACAGTACAGAGAGACAAAAATTATAAGATTTTCCGGTTTCTACTATCATTACATACGCTAAATCCATCAGTCTTTTTAAAATATTTACTATATACAGAATTTACTCTGTTACAATTTTATTACAAGATGATAACACCTACGTTTATTTCTGGTCCACACAAAGAAACAAAAGATGTTTATGTTTGCTCGAAAAAATTATTTCCTCGCGTGTTAGTCATATTTTATTATTTGTTAACTCGAAATTTTGTTGAGGACATAATTTAAATGAATGTTTTTGATATATTCTATACGTGTTTATATTTTGATTATATTTAGATAATGTTTTGTTCTCAAATTTTCCACCGGCTTGTGTGGGTTAAATATTATATAGTTTGGCATGTTCATAATTTTGAAGAGACTACATACGATTTTTTGTTGAAATGTTACGAAGTAGTCTATTTAAGAATTAATTAAATTTAATTTTTGAAAGATAATAGTAAATATTCACCTTACGTTCCTAGCCTCATTTAATTTATTTCAAAATTACAATTTAAATAATTCTTAATATCAACGTAATTAAAATATAATTATCATTATCATCTGATAATAAATATTAAGTTAAACCAATCAGTGAATATTTAAAATTACATTTTTTTGCTATAAACCGTAAGAGGCTTAATATGAAAAACCCAAAATTCATTTAGCTATTTTAAACCAATCAAGTACCGACATATAATAACTTAGAAAGTTACTGAGCATCAAATATGTAATAATGTACGTGTTTTAAACTATCTTATACTAGAAACGAAAATACTTCTAAGCCCTAATCTACACAAGATAATTATGTCTTTGAAAAAGTTCTTACTAATATTCTCTATTGTTTTATACACAACCCTAAATGACCGATCTAATACAATATTCTTTAAAATCGGGATTCAAAAGTATAAGAGTCAAATGCTTCGGTTTTTTGGCCTTTATATTCCTGGTTATATAAAATTTAATGGTAATAAAAAAACTTAAAGAGTTGTGTAAAATGCAATGTTCAATCAATTAAATAACTTCACGAAAAATGTGTTCTGCAACGTGTAAAATGAGGAGAAGATTGAAGGAAGTATGACGATGAAAGTGTAAACAGTTCATTTAGTACAGTGTGTAACAGTAGTGTAAACAGTTCATTTAGGAAAATAATAATAGCATATTTTGCTTTCAAAGTACATGTCAAATACAAATAAATATTTGCTTGTGAAATTAATATAATTATGATGATTTTTAAAATTTTTCCGTAAATTAGATTGAGATCTTCACCTTATTCTATTCCTAACCTCATAGAGTGGGAAACCTCAAAGATGACGGTTTATTAGGTCTACGTAAATATGTAATGTTATATTCCTCGTAAAATATAGTTTAAAAATATAATGTAATATATTGGGCCGATGAGCATTACGATTAATTTCCACACGTATTTTATCTTGTTGCCTCTAAATATCGACGAGACGTAATATCGCAAAAGCCTTTCGAAGTCAAACTCCATTTCCATTCATCAGAGAATGATATTTCAAAACTTTCGAGTGAATTAATTTATACTATATGTATATATATATATATATATATATATATATATATATATATATATATATATATATATATATATAATAAAATAATGTACAGGAGAAAGTTTACAAAAAAGTTATTTAGGTAGGAACTTAGTTTAAAAAGATCTAATTTTTTATTGTTTGAAGCAATACATATACTTATTGTATAAAAATGGATCTATGTTGTATTTTATAGGATAGTGACAGCAGAATTTATTAATTTAAGAAAAAAAACGCACTTTATTTTAATTTCTAATATTGAATATATTTGGCGTTAATTTTTCAGAAATTCATTATTCAATATTCTAATAGCCCACCTGAAGGTGTAATACAACGAAACCTAGGTCGTGTTAAAGAACTTAAAGAAAGTAGAAATAATACTACATCACGTAGTTTCATTTAATTGTGTTTAATTTCTAATATTTCCTTCAATCACATTATTTATAAAATATTATTTTAGTGATAAAATATGTTGTTACATACGATTTTCGTATGGTTCTATTATACGAAAATCGTAAAAACGGTACCGTATGCTCTTATATTATTTTAGGTTTAATTCTTTCATTAACGTGATCTTTTGTTGGATATACTCATTTTTTGTAGTATTAAATTTTGCCTGACTTCAAAAACATGTATGTGCATTATGTAATATCTTCGGAATTAACTAATAAATTTTGGTAATTATTTCTCTGTTTAAAAGGATATGCGCTTTTAGGTATATAGGTGTTATAAAAATTTAGTTAGGATTTGACTATGAAAAAAAGTTTTCAGGAAAAGTCTAATGGTAATTTATTAATTAAGTCTTCAAAATTTTGGCATGACTAAGCCTAAACATTCCTTGCTCACGTCAAGACAAATGAACAGGTACACAAAAAGGCATTTTATGTAATAGCAATATTTTATACAATAACAGTGACGTTTAATTTAAAAAAAAACATAAACATGACATTAATTTCTAATGTTTACTTTAAATATTCTGTTAATTTAACTCGCTTATAAATCAATTTTTTGCCATCGATATAACATTTTATTGGACATTGTTAGCTTTAGGAGTAGTACTTGTTTATTTACAAAGTTTTATCGTAATGTAAAAATGTAACTGTTTATATAATTTCTGAAACTTCACACTAAAATGATTACTAAGAATTTAGCAAGGAAGACAGGGCGACCCTAAAATCGTGTAAATAGTACAAAATGCTCTTTTAAAATTTCATGTTAAAATGTTTCAATGCTTTCATTTATTAAAGTGTACTTAATGTCCGTTTTATGAGATATATATAAATGGCACTTAATCACAATGGACTACATACAACCAGCGATCTGTGCAATGACCAGAAAAGTAAAGACCCACAAATCTTCCCATCGCCTTGTGCATCAATGTCTAGAAAATACAGGGAACAGCGGCGAAACGCGGAAATTACTTCGAACTTTGGCTTGCTTCGCACTGACTTCCGCTAACGATCTTCGCAAGACAAACACCAGTTTGCAGGATAGTTGAAGTATCTAGCAGGCAGGGAGATGTAGATACGACGCTGGTAGAAGATGTTGGAAGTATACTTGTTATAACTGAATTAATTTATTTATCTGCACCTTCTGTAACCGATATTTATTTAATCGGGAGCGTAAAGTAACATACGTCCAACTCGGTGAAAAAAAATAATTATAACAACTTGTAATTTGCATCTACTGTGGAACCGCGTGAATAATACCATTGTCGCAGCGTTTATGTTCGTAAAATGTTCCATCGCGTTACTCGAGATTCATTTTTATTAAAAATATTTACGGCAATCTATTTGTTGATCCATTATCTCAGAATCTATACGATTTAGCTGGTTTTTAATCGTTTAAACTTAAAAAGTATATTTGATACAACAATAAAACCTTCAGATAATAAAACAAATTGTAGAACTATTTGAAGGTATAAAATGATTACATTAAACTGAAATACAAATCAACATCATTGACTTGTATTCCATGATTGAGATAAATGTGTAACACACAAACAGGATTTTTATATTGGTTCAACTACTAACAGAATTATTTAAAAATTTAGAAATATTAAGAATTGAAATGAGACTTAAGAAATTACTAATACGTTTACGTATTATATAAATTACGTCTTATCCTTGAATCCTGACTAGGCAATTGCGTTTTTATATTTATAAGAACATGCATTTTACCTGGACGTAAGATATATATTTAGTACAAATTTTACTATTACAGGCATATCATTAGACGTCCTTGACCGCCTCCCAAAAGAAGATATTGATTCGAAATTAAATTGTTTTTAATTCTTAAAATAGAATCGTAGCGTTAACGAAAAAAAGGAGAATATCGGTTTTTGTTGAAGGATTGATACAATAAATTCGAATTTATTTCAATGGAAAATGGCCTAAGAAAAAAAATTAAATGTGACTGATCAATGTGGTACTGTAAGTGAGACTATTTTGATACCCCCTATTTTTTCAAGGAAATCGAAAATAATCCTCGCAAGGAACATTTTTCCAAAAGAACGAAAAAAATGTTCAAGTACAAAAAAATTTATAGCATTTTGAACTATTTTGGGGTGACATTGATAGAGAAAAGAGTAAATACTTTTACAAAAATCAACTTTATTACTACTCTTTGACTTATAAATTTATTACATCCTTTAGAAAGACAAAATAGTAATCACAGTTTTCTTGAAATATAAAATTGTCATTAGAAACAGCGTCAGTCATCATCTTAAATCTACAATTCTTGAATTTGATGTTGATAGCATGAAATAGAAAACATAAAAATATCACCTTCTTCAAGAGGCTTTGGCAAAAAAGATACAATATTGGTAAAATCGTTTTAAATAGTTTTTAGTTTCAGCTGACTCGAATCCTTCTAGAAGTAAAGGTTCCACTTCAGTAATTTGGCAAACATACTTGAAGGTCTTTTTCTCAGGTCTTGTAAAGTATTTTGCTAATACGAATTTTCTTAACTGCACTCTGTCTTCTCGTATTCACGTTCTACCACATAGTCATCAGGGTCACTTTCATTTAGTTGTTTATACGAGATTTCTGGGTTGTCTACACCTGGAGCTTCAACTTGAGATGTAATAGATTCAAACAATACCTGAGTTTCTATTTTTTGATGATCAAATGCTGCAGTGTCATTTCGTTCATTTCTCTGGCTTTATTGAACTGCAGACTGGAAAGTTTCCTCTCGGGTAGAAATATTACTTCCGGGAGCTACATCTAAACATCCTATTTTTCTTGCAAGTTAGTTCATATTGCTTCCGTATCTTGATTCCTTCAGAAAAATAGTCAAATTACTTTAAATTTCCTGTTCACCAATATCTTCTTTTGGGAGTCGGTCAAGGACGTTTTGTATATTAAAAAGAAAATCCTCCGATCATATTTCTTTTAATACCGAAACTTTTGTCTTTGTAATGAGAGTTTGGTTTTGGTTTGGAGAGCTTTTGTGAACATGTGAGGCGATGAATCCTTTGGAAGAATTTCCAACTTAGCAATTTAAATCTTGCAATTGGTCAGTATTTGCCGCCAGGCTGTTTTCATTGGGCAAAAAGCCATATCAAGAGTTTAGAATAAGTGAGTCGAATGTGGCACCAAACCCACAAAATCAATGTAATTTTCACTGCAAAATTTTATGAACTCTTCATCCAAATGAGACAAAAGATTGTCTCCAATAAGGGCTTTACGTCCAGGCAATCTTTTTCCATGAGGAAAAAAGGTGGTTTCAAACCAATCCGGGAATATTGGTGCGTCCAATTATTAAATCGTGATCAGCATGGAGTTCTTTCCTTTCAAGTGTGCAAAGATGCAAGTTTTTGTATATGATATAAAGCGGTAAGAGCACGCCATCAGTAGAACCACAAACCATTACAGAGGTAGTACTTTTGGAAAAATTCATTGCTTTTTCTGGGTACTTGACATCTTTACGATACATGCCTATCTTTTTTTCTGGATCATTACACAGGTTCGTTTATATATATATATATATATATATATATATATATATATAGTTATATATATATATTTCTTTTTTTCTATTTACTATGATTAATTATAGAAAATATTAGTGCCAGAGACGTCTTTCAAATTATTTTCAAGGTTGTTTTTCAAAAAATATAGAGTGGTTATCAAGTTATTGACGAGATATATTTTTAATATTCTCACGTTAGTCTTGTACTTTAAAAATATTTGTTAACGTTATAAGGTGACGCTTTTCCATAATAATATGTTTTCGTCTGACAATCAATAAAAATTTTAACTGTCATCTAAAATACAACACTTGTTATATTTCGTTCATAATTATGAGAGCGTAAAAAATGTTAATTAGTAACTACTAATGTCCTGCATATCAATAATATATATTATTACGTTTAAATTACAATTCGCAGATCAAATGGTTAAAAATTAGTTAAGAAAAAGAAAAAAGTTGAAGAAACTGGCATTTCTACTCACACAAGATCGTTACATATCCATAAAGACAGGCGTTAAAGAAATAATAAATTTAAAAAAATATTTTTTTATTATAACTTCTTTTTGGTACGTTTTAACTGTTACGTGAGAATGGAAGTCAATATTTTGTTCGCTTGCATACAGCACACGTCAAAATTCTACTAGGATCACATACGTATTTTGCGCGCGCTTTTATAAACAAAATCATTTTTCTAACATGCCTTCACATTCGATCTGCTTTTGCTTCATTAACCGCTTGGGAAATATGATCTGGTCGGTAGTTCAGGATCGATTGTTAGTCAGTGTGCCATTAATTGAAGTACGAGTTTATTTTTCTGGTGAGTGTTTAGTATTTCAAAGTCCTGGTCCTTATTTATATTTTTACATGTTATCTTTACATATCAGCTTCCAATCCGTTTAATAAAAGATAAAGGAGAAATCGTTAAGCGATAAATAACGAAAACTGGCCAAATGCATGTCAGACACACGTCCAAGATGGAGTTCCGTGGCTTTATATTTATAGGAATAAGACGTCATTAAACAAGTCGTTTTAAAATCTTACCCATATAGGATGATGATAATACAATTTCATCCTTGAAATAAACAGTTGTTCAGAAGATAAAATTGGTTAGTATAATAGCTATTATAACATTGTAGTATCCGTTATTTTTATTGAAAATACTCTTTAATAGCTACATTTAAGGTTTTTTCGGATTTTTGAAAACAATATTTTAGAAGTTGGAGAAGGCCTTAATGTTTTGAAAGAAAATCCCCAGAAATCGAAAAATTAAAATCTCAAAACATTTAAATGACAATTGAATGTAAAGATTTTTTAAATTATTTTAGGTAAAAGCGAAGAAAAGTCTCTTATAATATTTTAATCTCAGTATGAAAAAAGGAAATTATGTTTTACGTTAATCGAAAAGTCATATTTTGGTTTAAAATATCGGTCTCCACTAAAAGTAGTTGCGAAATTTGTTATTAAATTTAATGTAAAATTAAAAAGTTTATCAATTTAATGTAGAAAAGTATTTGTAACAGTTACCTGAAGTCGGTTTTATCCTTGATGTAAATAAATTACTTAAGTTGAGAGGTAAAGTGTGATAATTTGAATAAACTGGCGTATCTGCCTCATATGCGTTATAAATGTGTAATGCCGTATGTAATATTCAAAATACACACCGATATCCGGATAGTTTATGTTATTTACGCAATACTTAATGACATATTACTATTTACAGAACGTCTTTCCTTTTACCCAAATGGATTTTATAATGTGATCTTCAAAAAGAATGAAGAGATATTCATTAATCCATATTTTGTTTCATCTTGATATTTCAAAAGGTATCGAAGACATCAAATATAAAGTGAATGAAATTTTAATGAAAAGGTGAGTGACTATAAACAGTGAGGACGGAATTTTGTTACCAAGTTTCATTGCATAACTGAGAAATCACAGATAGATTTACGTGTGTTATAGAAATACGTTTCCGTGTAAATTTTTTCTCTTCATGGTTATATATTGTTATGGCTAATTCCATATTTTATTTCCTAGCATACTTTTAAACTTATTTTCCATGTAAGTACGTATGTTTGAAAATCATTCAAATGGATTTGATCCACTTCTAATTGTCGCATCAATTTCAAACTTCGAAAACAAAATATGCAGATCTGATAACAATACTATGATATGATACCGTCGAGTTGATATGATGATGGAGGAGAGAGGTGGTTTTAAGAACTCCAACTCATAGGCCAATAGTAAAACCATACTTTTCGAAATAGTCTGACTTGTATTGCAGTGTAGTTGTGGAAAGTTCTTGACGGTTAACAGCAAACCAATCGAGTTTGTACTCGTTCAATTTTTATTAATGAGTTTTTGGATGTTTTTTGTTTTTTTTTTCAAATTACAAATATTGCATTGCCGATGCCCTTAAACGCGGTAAAAGTGAGGTGGCGCAATTTATGAAATGTGGAGCAGAGGAGAGGAATAACTTTCGCTTTACAAATTCTGTAGGTAACACTTTTTGTTCAGTAATGATAGTATAGTATATTCAGATCAGTCAGATACAATAACGAAGCATAAAATATTATTGCAATTTTTGTAACAGTACTCTGTTTCTTCTTTCAAAAACATAATTTGACAGTAAAAGAAAAAGCTTAAATTATAATGAAGAAGTAAATTTTTAAAAAAAGTAAATTTTTTATTGCCTGACGAGGTATTGTTAAAATAATCCCACGTTGTAATTATTTAAATTGTGTCAATTACTCAATATGTTTGTTGAATTATCGCTGCGCTGGTGGAACCACGAGTATGAATGTTAAGATATTCCTTGATAAGTAATCCGAACTTATGGTTAGTACAACTCCTGATGTCACCAAACAGAATATGTAAAAGAGGAAGTGTAGTGACAGAGTTAGGATTAATATACCCTCTACCACATACTACACATTTTATATCTGCATGAATATATTTGTGCATGCATATATATTTATCTAATTGTGTTTCAATTCACGTCTTATTCAAAACCTCATTCTTTATTGAAATAAAAAATGAGGAAAATCCACAGAAGAATTTTAAAAAACTCAGTATTATATTTAATCCTGAATATCTGAACTTTACAAATAAGAAATTAAACAACCATCAAATATTCGTTTTAGATGAACAGAATCAAAGTTTTATCACCAAAGCTACAGTTAATATATACATATAAAGTATTGACAGATCTGAAGACTTTTCTTTATCTAAATATAATATATATGTACGACATGAACTATGGTTAACACTTGCTTAAGTCTTTAAGTTAGAAAATTAGTGGTTAAAAGTGAAACAAATTATATCCTAATCAATGTATGAGGTTGAATGTTGACAGACTGTTACCATTACCCTAACAATTATTACCTTTTAATAAGACTGCTTAAGTATAAACAATGCCTTCAAATCTGATATTCCAATCTTTCATGAATTAAAATATTATCTAAATAAGAATTTTATAAACATTTCATAAAATAGTATAATTCTTAAAAATTAACTTACTTACAGTCTGTAAATCCATGATTAAAATGTTTCCTTGAAATTTATCATTATAAATTTCATTTGATATTTATTGATTTGCATCTTTTGTGAAACACGCCATTTTGATCACCCTTATAGCATTTCCGTTATTGATATTAAACACACAATCTTTTGCATAAACTCACTTATATCAAAAAGTAGTTTTTTTGTGGCATTGTGTTGAACCTATCGATTTCTTTCTTGGTCTAAGCGTCATGTTGAAATGTGTATGACTAATACTGTGCCGAAGCTATTTATAACTTCGAAATGACGAAGACTCATTCAAAGATGTATATCTTGCCAAACTCATAGCCTATAGCTGTCCTTGTTACCCTTATATGGGAGGCTTTTAAGCTGCAAAACGGGCTTGACTCACACTTCTACTCTGTGAAATTTATTGTATAGTAATATGCCACAAAGTCGGTGTTATAATTTTAAAAAATTTCGAAAATTTTCTATTAAATTTTCAAATTTGAATTTTTTGGAAAGTGACCATTTGAAATATATTTTAAAAATTAGCAAAATTACTTTGCAAAGTCTAAATGAATATAGTAAAATTTTATCATAGATCACTTTTTAATGTTATGCTATCTTGAAAATAGAACCTTATTCTCGTAATAGAATATTTGTTTTTAGGCAATATTTGAATATATATTTTAAAACTGACTTTCCTGTGGGCTTATTATGAAACCAAAAAACAAGAATTTTTTAACTATTAGTAATTTTACGGGATAAACCATTTCTTTTCTTACCTTCCTAACATATCCCATAGTTTAAATTTATTTTTAAAGACTTCCAACTACGAAAATATTGAGCTATGACAGACGAATATATGGATAATTAACGAGCGGAATATGGTACATAAATTTTTAATACATCGAACCCAAAATAAAAGAACGCGAAACTTCTGGTACTTGGTCAGTACTGAAACTGAGTGAGTGGAAGTCATACATTGAGCCCTTTGTAAGGGGGCACTTAACTACACAAAACAATAATGTTTTCGTATTGAATATTTTTAACGAGTTTAATAATTTGAAACGAGTGCTATGCCAAAATAAAGTATCTCACATATCTCCAATATTTTCTTACATGGAAAGTGATTAGGCTTACTAAAAGGGTCAAAAATATTCAACCTTCTTAATTTCTTGTTAGTGGTATCCATTATGCAGATGATAAAGGTGAGAAATTGACAAGGTAAAGTCCAGTAGCCAAGAAATGGATTTTGTTCTAACAATACGATAATAGTTTATCTTCACAGTCTACATTCTTACTGGCAGGCCAGTCAGCTTCAGTTTTCTTCTGAAAAGGGAAATCACTTACGTTCAGGTACACATACAACATACTAATATAAGCTAATCATTACATTTCATTCATTTTATACTGTCCTACATACTGCATAGCAAAATTAGTAATTTAAAAATGAAATTTTACTAGAATCGTTACATTATTTACAAAACATGTTTGTTTGTGATGTCCTGTATCTTCTGATTCCAACTAGATTATTAAATAAAAATTTCAAAATTACCACGCGATATAGAATATTAGGTTGACTACAGAATTCTCTATTAAGGGTTTGGCACACATATTCTTGTATCTAGTGTACTCATCGTTGTTAAAATAAAAACGCACCTACAAAATTAAGAAATATAAAATTTTGTTTAGGTACTATCAGAACTGCACGATTGTGAATGATTCTTAATTTTTTTTACTTTTACATACGTACTAATCCACCGTTAATAAAATTAAATTTTTTTTGCAGAAATTCGGAGTTTTGATGGATATTTGAGAATTGTGTAACGAATTAACCTTTTAATATTAAAAAAAAAATATATAAAAGATTTTACGAAACCGAATGAAAAACTCCATTCTAAAGGAACAAAACAAGTATAAGAACAATAGTTACGTAAATTGTCAAAATATAAAATGTCATGTCCACAAATTCACAGAACAACTTTATTTTGCCCAATGCGACAGACTTTATTTATTAATTTGGTGACAATTTCTGTTATTAAATTCTTTTGAAAATATCATGTTTATTCAAATAATATTGTTTAAAATTAAATTTTATCGAAACTAAGTTTACCCGTATTGAATCAATAATGTTTCACCTCATATCGTGTCACAATCCCAAGCGTAATTCAATTTATTTTAAATGCTTTACTCTTAATAACGCTAAAAATCTCCATATTATACTTATTTTACTATTTTCGTAATTCAATTTGAAATTTTTATGTACAATTTTTTTCAAATATATTTTTAGATGACTTGTGAAATAAACATTTATTTGTCAAAATATTTAGTTTCGCAGAAACAATTTCTTCACTTTCTCGAACGTCTAGACGTTTATAATACGATTTTGTAATAACAAATTTGGCATCGAGTTGCAGATCCTATTTCTTGACATTAGAGTAAGCTAATGCATATGCTAATAATGTCTTTGAAATTGATATGTTTCTTGATTAGAACAGACGACGTGGAAATTATAACTAAAATTTCCAGAACTTTGCAGACATTTATGTAAACACAAATTTAGAAAATGGAAAATTTGATAAAGTAATTTAATCAAATTATTAGCTTTACTTTCTTACAGATTTACGGATATATTTGTTTTGAAATGCTATTCTAAACCTACATAGAAATGCACGTATGTGTCATAAATAAAAATTGTTCACGATGAAGGAATAAAAGTAGAATAATTTAAATTTCCATAATCAATGATAAACTTTGTGACAGCTGGAAACATGAAGCACTATTATAGTCAAGATTAATAAATTGATAATCCTTTGGGGATGTATAATTTAATTAAGTTTAGTCTTTTAAAAACATACTAATACTTAGGATTCGAATATGTTGATAACATTGAGAGCTTATTTGAAAACGAATTTATAAAATGATCAGCATTTTTAAATAACTTTCAAAATCATTTAATTATTTTGGCATGCCTCTCTTTTCAGATTTAAGGTCAAAAAATAGGTTTAAAAAAGCATTATCATAAGTAATTTCCATCGGAGTGGAAGTGAATTATATCCTGCGGTTCTCGTAATAAAACCTGATGGGAATAAATAAAGATAGAGCCGTTTATTTTAAATTACACATAATTATTTTTATTTTATTTCTCTATCCTGAAAATATAAGTGGCTTCATACTGCATTAAGATTGCTGGCCAGATGACTGCATTAATCCCAAGTCAAGTGTAGTTCTATCAAGCTGGTAACTTCGCATAATAGAGACTAGTAATCGGGATTAGGTCATTATGGCATATTCCATCATATCAAAATGTAGCTATTTGCACAGACTCCATGGGAATACCAGGCCAACATAACGTCAAAACAGCTCACTATCTTATATAAAAGTATAGTAATCCTCAGCCATCAGTATAAAAAATAATATTTCTTATACTTAACAATTTTTTGGTTCCATTTCTCACACGGGAAAAAACGGAACCATGTAAGATTAATCGCGTGTCTGTCAATCTATCTGTGGTTTTTCTCAGAAACTGTTGAATTAAGAAATTTAAAATTTCACAGTGGTTTTCTCAGAAACTCTTGAATGCAGAAACTTAAAGTTTAGGATATATATAAGGCATATTAAATCACAAATATTTGTACCGTTGAAATTTTATTGAAGGCAAATTAATTTCATTTCACATGTCATGCAGTACTGTTTGAGAAAGTAAATAATACCAATCTTAAACTGCTTTATTCTTGAGAATATAATGCAAATGTGTTTAAAAATGGGCTCTCTCCCCTCACATCTCTGAAACTGCTCAAGTAAAAAGAAAACAGCGTTATTAGAAGTTTATTTAAATTTTACTGGAAAAATATAGCAAAGATTTTTAAGGGTAATTTTACGGTTATTAAAACCAGATTAATTTATGTATTTGACAGATGTATATAAAAAAATTCGGTGAAAATTTCCTTCACATTTTTGCGATATATTTTTATTCGACTTCAACTAATTTAGGTTTAAAATAATACGAAATTAAAACTATTTAAATTTCAATATGTTTGAGATTTTTTTTATTCGACATGATTAATGATGTCATTCATATGCAGCTATAATAGAGGATCCTGTGCACATTACCAAGGTAAAAATACTTTCAATGTACTACGGTAATATTGTTACACAAAGCAAAACGGGAGAAAAGCGCCCAATAAATTTCTATTGAGTTTTAAGTTTTGTTCAGTGAACAAGAAAATATTAGCATTTAAAACGGTATCACATTTATTTCCTTGAAAGGTTATAAAATTATTTTTCTTTCGTTTTTGGTTTCATTGAACTTTATTTTATTTTTTATTCATAAAAAATGTATGTAGATATCGTGAATAACATTTGATTTATCAATATAAAAATGAGAAAACGTGAATTCGGATCCAATATTTCCTAATAATATTCTCATGTGGTTACAAATAATATGTAACTAGTTCTGCACAAACAACAACTCACTTGCTTTTTCTGTGTGGCTAATTTTTCACTGAGTCTGCAAATAAAGGTGAGAAGTTGAGTAATTGAGAAGAAAGAGAAAATTCTTATAAAAAGATCTTCCCATTTTTAATACAGAGCTGGCTAAGAATTCAAAGCTTTTTACCCTCAAGTCTTCAACATTAGCAACGTAATGCATTTATCTTTTTTATAACTTCTGTTAAGCTAATTTTCTCTTATTATATCAATTAAATTAGCAATTGTAAAGTTACGTGCATATGCTAATTACAAATATTCCTTTTTGGTTATTTCAGATTTATTTCTTTTTTTATTTTCACCGAAACAAACATTATAGGTTATATTTCCATTACATTCAACTTATATATTAACTTCACCAATAGGTATTAATCAAGATACAAGCTCATTACCGAGGTATAATTAATATCACATAAACAAGGTAATAAATGTGTTTCCTCGAGTATACACATTTAACCTTTTTTGCAGTTGCGAGTTTATACTCTAAAAAAACTATTATATTATTTGGATTTTTAATTATTATAAATCATTTCAAAAACTATTCGCTGCTATCCAAATGTGAAATACATTATTTAATTGATATTATATTTATTATCAACAAACCGGCCTATCGAAATAAATTTAAATAAATAATTCAGTTTAAAATGGGAACTTGTGAAGATTTATTGATGCATAAGTATCGTGCAATAAAATAAAGACTTTCCGTATATCCATAAAATGTGAATATTATTAAATTATTTCATAAATTTAAACACTTATTAGTAAACGTTGCTCAAAAGTTTCTGTAGCTATGGAGGCTTCAAAGATTGAAGGCAAAACTTTCATGAAAATAACGGGCAATAACTTTGTTTTCTTTTCAACATCATAATCTTAGGTTTTACCAGTATAAATTATGATGTGGAAAAAAGAAAAATTTGTAAGAAATTTTCTCTCTTCCACATAAATCCATCGTAAGATGATATGAAATCTACAATAGCAATGATATAATTATAGTAATGTCACAAGTAATATATTCAACGCGTTGTTAAAATCGTGCAATAAATAAAATATTATTCATTTTAATCTAATCAAAAACAAAGGATAAATAAAATATTTGGATCCAAAAAAATATTACATGGCCAATAAATATATTGACGATTTCAAAATTAAGCCAATATTTTTACGGTTGAATAATTTCCATAAAGATATTTAAATGTCAGAGAAGCTCGAAGGTTAGTCTCAAATAATCGTATTTTTAAAATTACTAGCCTTTAAATATTAAAGAATCTATTCGCATTATTTTCACTTCATTGATATAATCCATTGTTACATTGGTGATTATTACTTTCCCGAAATTTTTAAAAAGAATGTCTTAAAACTATGCATTTGGTACCGAAATTAGCTTTTTTTATAAAAAAAAGTTAATTTCGGTACCAAATGCGGAAACTTAGTTCTATAAACTCTATTAAGTGAACGAATCAAATAATATTTATTTGCTGAAAGTAATATATTAAGAGGGTTGCAATAGAACTAATTAATGAGTAAGGAATCAAACGTATATACGCTTTATAGCTACGCTTTTAAAAGTACAGATAAATTGTAGCTTGGCTCCAGACAGAGAGAACATTCGTCTTTCTAATTAAAATGTTATTAATGGAAACATGTGCCTTTTTTTAATAATAAAACACGAAAAGGGATTTTGAGCAATGCTCGTTTAAAAAAAATATATGGATAAATTGCGGAAATTTATTTCAAAAACTATTTTGTTATTTATAAACCCCTGCTATTTTCTTCTCAAGTCAATTTAGCTTCTACGATAATTTATACGGTGTTAATAAAATTTTCGATTTCTTAGATTACCGAATTTGTTGTGTATTTCGTACCCGTCAAACCGTTGCTTAAGAAAGCTGAAGAAAATAATTTCATCTTCACAAAATTATTACCGACTGGAGCAAAATGTGTCATTTTACAGGGTAAATTTAAATGGTTTTAAGTTAAGATTTATGTCGAATATTTTTTCCAATATCAAGGTTATAGAACTTTTCATCATTCAGTGCTTATAGTTTACAATAATTATTGAGGACAAATAGTTTATATGTAGCTCAATGAAAAGCAACACTTTAGAAAGAAGGTAATATTACGAGCTGTCTATAGTCACCCCAGCATTTAATAATTATCAATGATGTTTCAATTCAGGGAAAGAGTAATAATTGCGTGACATCTTTGCAAAGGTTGTAAAACATTATAGGCAAAAATACATGAAGTATGAAGCGCTTTATCCAGTAACTTATAATATAAAATATATTTTCAGGTGATGATAAAGCGTTAATAAATTTTCAGATAAATTTCCTCGTTTGTTTTATCTCGTTACTTCGAAATCGTCAAAAGGGAGGAAATAATATTACGTAACTTTACAATTTTCTACTTTTGACGGATTTCTAAATGAATATGGTAAATATGGTTTTTGCATAAATGATGTACTTACTGCAGTTATACTTATTAGTCATGTTAGCCTTTTTACAATAAATGTTGCTAAATATAATCTTGACAAACGCAATTTATTTAACCGTGATGTTACCATGCCTTTAATCAAAAGAGACGATTTCATTTAATGGCAGAGAAGGTATACAAATTTGCTAATGTCAATATCGTAAATCAGTAGATAAATAACGGTCCTATTTTAAAATTTTGTGGAATTATAAAACGGAGTTCTTCCAAAAGTCTAACTTAAATTGTTCATAAAGTTTAAAAAAAGTTGATATTTACTGTTATTAGTAAACTAACTTGGTACCTTTTTATATGTAGTCACATGTACAATAATTTTATAATAATATTTGATTTCGTAATTATTTATAGATATTTATAGTTTGTATTAGATTATTAATTTATGCAAACGTTGTTAGTACTTATTTTTTTTTAAAATTATTTTTTTTCTTACATTATCTTATCATATTATATTGACGTAGCGAGCGTTTGGCTCAAACTATCGGTATAATAAATTTTCACCCACTGAAGTCAAATGAACACGGTTTAATTCCATTAATTTTTTGTGAATCGCGCTTACGTATAGATCCGTCTGATGGATATATATTAATCCAAACTGATGTTGACAAACAACTACTCTTAGACACAAATAGGATCTAATACATTATAAGGATCTACATGTAAGCACGATTAGGGAATGACTGGCACAAAACCATTTTCACTGAAATTAATTGTATATTGCTTTCTTAAAAAAAAACTTTTATTTCTACAGGACACTAAATTATTAAATGGTGTATATTAATTTATATTTTTCTCATAAAAAATGTAAATTTAGAAAATGATACGTAATACAGATATTCGTTATAACAATTCATAGCATAACGGCATCATTCACTAAAATGCCTTATTTCATATTTCGTAGGGACGTTACTTTATTATAATACAATTTAGAACACCAAACCTTTTCATTGACGCAGGCATGATGTAAATAAATTTGGTCATGTTTCCATTGTAATTGTTAAAGTGACAACATTGATAATTTTGTGTTATTATTTTTGTAAGGACGATAATTCAGCTCACTTTCCGCGTGGGTAAAATGCTTATTAGACGATACTTTATTATCTTTATATTTTAATGTAGAGGCATCATTAAGTTAAAACCTATTCCAATATAAAGTGGAAACTTATAATAGCCGCTTGTAAAATAAATAAATACAACTGGCAATTAATTAAATCGTGCGTTGATATTTTTTTTGACCAACCATATATCAAAATATCATTAAAATCCGCTTACTGGTTTTTCGCCATGCTCACTATTTATCATGTGTTTAGATTATAGTGTCTCTATTTCAAATTTTATTATGAATTTAGATTAATATGCATGGCCTTTCACGATGCAGATTTTCCTCAAAATATGTAAAAATTCATGTATGCACATGTCAGTAATTGACTAGTACTTTTTATTTTGATTTATATTATTTTAAATTATATTTGGGATTTGAAGTTTCACATTTTTTGAAGTGAATATGGTAAATAAAATATTACTTTTACTTCGATTAATATTTTGGTTTGATTGATATTTCGGAACAAAATTTTAATTTAGACACTTTTTGAATATTTTGAAGTAGCGCGAATTTTTAAGACTGTTATTATAGCATTTAATAGTTATTTATAGCATTTAATATACCCATAAAAATCTTCTTTATAAATTATTGATAAGTTCTATATTTGCAAGAAAATAAGAATTTCATTTATAATTGTGTTTCAGAATATTTAAGGTACATGCTGATACGGTACTTCGTTCACTTAATATTTTTTTCAATTTTCTGTATTTCCAAATACGACATGTAACATACGTTAAATACTACATATAAAATAACTTAATGCTTTAATTGTTTTTCTTTTGGAAAGTCGACCCCAAAACCGAATAGTGAAGAAGTGAAAGCGAGTTTTGCAAGTCTTGTAGCGCCTTGAGTATGAGATTAACTGTGAACGTAAGACAATTCCAAAAGGAATCCAAATAACTCAAAAAGCTTTCTCTAAGGATAATAAATGTTTTTTTTGTGAAAAATATAAATTATAACAGTCTGAAACGATAAAATAAATTGAATAAAGAAATTACTCTCCTGAAAATATTTTCTTTGAATCTTAGAATATCCAAATTTGTCGCCTATGACTTTCACAAATATTTTATAGCGCCTTAGATATATTTTTCCAAACATTTTTTTAAAGAGAAGTCCAAACCAGAGAAATTTTGGTGACAATCCGTTTCGACGTTTGGTTGTAAACATTTTAATTTCAAACAAAAATAGCAGCTAGGTTTAAAAATACTAAACAAGTCACATGGACATTTATAGTCATATGGTAAAAAATTATATTTTATGGATCTTGTCTTATCTTAATTATCTCTCTTACATTTAAATACTAATTGCGTTGAACTATTCGATATTAACAGTCTAACGTTAATTTTAACTTGATATAAATATTTTATTTTCAAGCTAACTTCAGATCTTGATAAATATCCACTGCTTTTATTAATTTTTTCAAAATATTTAAGTGAATAATAAGACCTTTGTCATATGAACACTATTCACATTTGTTTGCTTTTTTCAGGTACGAATAATTGAGCAGGTGAGGGAAAATTTAGAGAAATAATTTCAGATGTCCAGACATCAGGATGAGAAGGATGCCATTAAAAGAGCAATCAGGCCATATATCGCTCCGTTATACTTTGAATTATAGATAATATCTATGTACCCAATATATTTTATAAAAGTAAGTGTACAATGTGCGTGCCGCTACAACTCAAAAATGAGCCCCGGCAGGATCAAGGGAGTTATATGGCGTGGTAGCCCTCTATTCCCATCTATGAAAAAGGTTCTCGTTTTTGACCTGACGAGTGTGCTTAAGGGCTGGAAGTTTCGACTTCTATGCATTTCTAGAACAGTCCAGAATATTCGAGAGTATTTGAGAGCATTCCACAATATTCCAATGCATCCCGGATTATTCTAGAATGTTGTGAAATATTTGAGAAAAGTCTGAAACGTGCAAGAATCATCATCATTTGAAACGTTCAAGAATAATTATCCCGGAACATCACAGATTATTGCGGAATATTCCAGAACACTCTGGGATATTGTGGAATATTCCGGAACATTGTAGACCATTCGAAGCTTTTTTTATGTGTGGACTGTCCATTGGTAGGAGTATATAAAGCAAGTACCTTCGTGGGTACGAACGTCAGTTTCTTATGAGTGAGATGCAGTGAGTGAATAAAAAGAAACTATGAAGTGTGAGTAATCAAAGCGATACAGTGACTAAATATCAATCGAAAATAAAGCGTGTTTGAAGTGTACTTAGTGTATTTCGTAATAAAAAGTTGATTTGATTTTTATTTTTTACAATGCCGTAAAAGAGGAGATCTTGTCAGTTTTAAACCAAAACGGCGAAAGCAAAAAGAACAGAAAAAAACGAAAGCGTTTTTTTTCCATCCAGAGACAAATCTACCAGCAAATGGGATCATTACTACCACTATTCAACGAAGACTATAAATTTCTGCAAGTACATTTTATCGGAAATGAAGAAATTGATCAACGATGCACCAACATCAGTGAATTGAGACAAGAAATAATCCAAGACGTACAGAGGATCTTACACAAATACCTTCAATTTATTCGCATGTTCAAAACAGCACTAGACCGAAGGATTTCTGATGTTATAATTAGAGTCGACAATCAATCAAATGGAGAACATGAACAATTTAAGGCTCTTCAGGTAGACGATATCGCCATTGTAATTGTGGAAAATGAAAACACAAGCCGTTATATAATTATACAACGAAGAAGAGAAGGAATACAATGCATTGTAGAGACACACCGTTCCTGTGATGCCTTTCAACACCCAATAATATTTCTGCACGGAGAAGATGGATATAATTTTAATATTAAACAAATCCAACCTAAAATAGGCGTAGAAACAAACAAAAAATAACTGCTAAGAAGTACTATCCTTACCGCTTAATAATCAGAGAAAATGAAACATATCGTCAGATTCTCAGCACTCGCCGTTTTTTTTTAATTCCAACAATTTCTGGTAGATATATATGCAAAAATAGAAGCGGAATGGATGCTTTACATAAGACTGAATCAGAAGAAACTACGCAAGTAAGAATACATCTACTGCCGAGATGTGACCATTAATTACGAAAAAAATTACGACATTGCTACCATGGTAATCTTGCCGTCACCTTATATAGAAAATTCAAGACACATGCACGAACACACTCAAGATGCCATGATCTACGCAAGAAAATATGGATGACCTGATCTCTTCATAACATTCACATGCAACTCATCGTGCTAGAAATCAAGGAACAATTAAGTTGTGGACCAGCCCCTATAGATCGACATGACATAATAGCCCGAATTTTCTGGCAAAAATAAATGAGATTTAGTGATGTCATCACAAAATACCATATAAGTTAGATACTGGATGTAAACAATCGAATACCAAAAAAGACGACTGCTTCACTCACACAATCTCATATGATGAATTCTGTCATGTAACCGAGAGAATTCATCCCACGGGTATCGACAAAGTCATCCAAGCTGAATTTTCCAATCCACAAGAAAATCAGGAGCTGTACGACATACTGGTGAAAAACATAATTCACGGATCATGCAGGCCATTAAACCCCAATTCGCCATGTATGACTAATGGAAAATGTACAAAAATACCCAAAACCATACTTGGATGACACACATACCGGAGATGATGGCTATCCCAAATACAGAAGATGGTCACCCAAAAAAAGAGGGTTTCACAAACAAAAATACAAATACGAGGGAGATACGAGCTGGAAATAGAAAATTAACGGGTAGTACCGTGTAAACGGGCAGTACCGTGTAACCCAATA